>CM064491.1:27702268-28408280 GCA_032716605.1 Paralithodes platypus | reverse complement strand
CCCTCTTCCCCCCCCCCCCCCCCCCCCCCCCCTACCTCCGGCTCTGACTCAACCCACAGTTCACCATGTGCTACAAATACTAATCTATAACAACAGTCCTACATCACCAGTCCTCTAAGCTAAGTTCATTGTATCGATATTGTATTATGTGAACATTCCTACATGTCATGCAATTGAATTAGCCGTGTGTGGGGGACTGGATTACACCCATGACTACGTCGTTGGTAATTATATTATAACTATTTGTTGGGTTATTTCATGTACCAGTGATATGCAATTTAACCTCTTTATTTAAATTCCTGACACACTTGATGAATGTAACTCTCGCTCTCATTTCGCGATTTTGACCAGCCAAACACTGTTTCCACTTGTGTTATTGTTGTAACAGGATAATATCTTCATATTAAATGTAAAATAGGCGCATATGGATAAGTATTAATGATATTTATGGCAAGATAAGGATTTTAGTGAATGGAGACAGTGAAATAGGTCCGCACAGGGCTATGGTGTAATTCCCCCCCCCCCCCCCCCCACCCCTGCGCACTTCTTAGGTTAATCGAACTTGAGGGGAAATAAGGATTCACTGAGCCTCCTCATTAAGAACTATCTTCATAAAGTGCATCGTGAGTAGGCGGACCTAAACTGTATTTGTAATTTTGGTAGGATAATTAAAGTATTTACATACAAATGTATTAGATTATTGATTATTCAATACTTCCATTTTGTGTTGATGAAAATGTGTGTGATTACAAATATAGCGAAAACAATATACTTTAAATTTCACTCAAAAAATGTCTTCCCCAATAATTCATATCATAATTGCAATTGGCGAAGGTCACCATAGCTTATGTGTAATCTATTTTTTAAAGAACACTCTACTATAGTACTGCCTGCTACAAATTAGCATAGTTTCTTCCATAGATAATGTCTCAGTAAAGACACAGTTTTCGCATTGTTAAAGCAATGTCCTTCTATGGCGACAAATCATCTGTGGACATAAACCCGTCATGAAGGCTAATCTCTCGCAAATACAATTCCCTGATAAAGACAAATCTTCCATGAAACCGTCCATAAAGTGAAATATTGCATCAGTATATATCCTCGATATAATGAAGTCGTGCATGAAAATAAATCACCCATGATAATTATTCCTTCACCCAAACAATAGAAGGACAATGTAAAATGAACATTATATATTTGGTATACTAATGTAATTTAATAATTATGCAAGACATTTAATAGCATAATTCAATTGTATATCTCCAACATAAATGAATCCTTTATTAGTAATATATAATCTAACTCTGTGGAGCTAAAATAAACGTGTCTTTAATAATATTCAAGATCACATCCTTATAGACTCTATTTGTCTTACTATACCAGGATATACTGGCACTTCTCATAAACTATTTGTCTGGACTTAATGGACTCAATGTCGTTCGTCCATAATTCAGTATTGAATACAAGATTATATTATGCAGCGCATTGTTGTTTTCATAACAAAAGTTTGTTTCCTAATTATCAACGCAGGCGATAGTCGAGATGTAAATAAGGTGTGTGCGTGTGTGGTGCTTACTATTCTGAAAAGACACGTTTAGTGAGATACTAGTCAAAGCCATAAGTGCTTAGCAATTGCAGGAATCTCGAAATTTGCGAAAACTATCCAAAAGACAAATTTTACCAACGACTTAGCCTCACAGGATTCGTCTCCATTTACCTCTCAAATCTCACAATCTCTGTGTTCACTCTCAGGGTTTTTATCTCTCATGTATTGTCAAGGTCAGCAATCGGTCATTCCAGGTTTATTTTCCGGATCAAATGAATTATCATTGAAGATATATTTGTACATGCATATGTAAATTACATGAAAGACTTATACACGAAAGTGCATACCATGTAACAAAACTCGAGCAAGCAAATGCTACTAGAATATTTATATCTCAAAAGAAGCTGTTCATGATGACAATTCCAGCCAATACCAACCAAAGTTGAAAACCAAATGTTCCTAAGATGAAATCAGAACATTTCACCACCATACCCAACCTATCTTAATCTTGCACAAGCTATAGATTCAAAACATCCCTTAATGTTTACTTGGTCTTATTGTTTTCTTCCTAAAGCAAGGCACCACATTAGAACTGGAAAGTTTATACATTTTTTCAGCAGTGAGATAAATTAACTTCAAAAAGTGTTCAATATGTCTAATCCTTTAACCCGTACAGCCCCAGCGACGCGCCTGACGCGTCGGCGATGTATGTAACGCACAGCCCCAGAGACGCGCCTGGCGTGTCACCCTAATTGCGCCGACCGTAACCTCAGGTGTAGCCACTCAAGAGGGCTCAGATTTGTATGGGAACTGTGTACGTATCCCACGCAACCGTGCCGATGGTTGAAAACTCTCAAAGTCCACGTGCGTGCGCGTGAGCGCGCAATAACCTGTTTTTTTGGGGTAATTGCCTTAAATTTTTAACTCCTGTAAAATACGTTTTCGGGGGCTCTGTAGGACCATTCTTTAAGCTTTTTGAGCGGTTTTTCGTTGTTTTTTCTTCATTCCTAACCCACTCGCTATTGTTTCTGGAATAAAACCATTTTTTGAAAACCGGCCGGGTTCTGGTGAACAAACATTAAAAAACTAGCCGGGGCTGGACGGGTTAACATTATATTTGATAGAGACAACTCTTCATGCACAATAATACAACATGGATATCATTAATCTAATTGTACAGGTTGATCCAGAAAGTTGAAAATTCAGAGGAGTCAAAGTTGGGAACACGAGAGCAAATAAGTTTGTTGTGCACATATAAGGGTGTTTTAAAAAAACACTGCCAGAGTATGACGACCACATTGATAAAACTATATAATAAACATATTTCTATTCTATTTTTACCAAATATATATTGTAACGGAGATAAATGCCTCTAAAACACTGGGACTCCTGTACAGAGTTCGAGAATTCTTCACTGACGAGCAGTTGGCCGTAATATATAAAAGTCATGTGCGTTCTCAGATGGATTACTGTTCACCTCTGTGGAGTGGAAGTGGAGTGGTTGCATTGAGGCAGTTGGACAAAATTCAAAATAAAGCTATTAGATTAATCAATAACCCTGCAATCACACAGGACCTTCCTACATTATCCATACGAAGAAACGTTGCATCCCTTGCATTATTCTACAGATATTTTCACAGCAATTGTTCCGAGGAACTTGCTTCAATTGTGCCGCCTCTCCACATCTTTCCCCGTAGAACTAGGGCAGCTGAGAGCGCCCATGAATTTACACTTTCTCCTCCACAATGCAGAACTTCTGCTTATCAAAATTCATTTATCCCTAGAACTACTACTCTTTGGAATTCACTTCCCTCGAATTGCTTTCCACAAACTTACAATCTACAAATGTTTAAATCCAGTTGTTACAAACATTTTATGAATGGAGGATGCCTTTAGGCACATGGACCTTTTTGTTTTATGTGTTTTTCCTTCCTCCGTTCATTGTCTCTTAAAAAAAACAAAAAATGTTTTTAGAAATGTAGCAAAACAGGGTTCTGAGCTCAGCACAAAACATATGATACATAATATGAATGATTACCAAGTAAAAAAGGTAAAGAGGAGATATCTAATAACCTAATCACATATGAATAATTACAAAATCAAAGTAACATAAAATTGGTAATGATATTTTGCAATTAGAAGAAAACTGCTAAGTATTATAATCCAAGTAGCGTAAAAAGATATGCACCATTTGTAACGATGACCAAGAAGCTAAAATAATGAATCTCAAGTCTGGGTCAGGTATCCGAACACTGCTATAGGTAATTTAATCGTTCGTGAAACTGTTTGAATGGGAAACAATTGTACCTGCGCAATTTACTGTTTCAACACAAATACCTCATTACGTTACTATTATCACAGAGTACTAACGAAATATGTCTATCAGTTTTACGGTTGAAGTTTGACGATTTTACGTAGCTGTAGACATACAAGTATACGGTGTTCACTAATGAATATTTAAAATCATCCAATGGTACCCAAAACAAACAATTTACGTCACTTGGACTTAACGAGTATAAAATAACAAAGGCAGAGACACACCTAAATAATGACAATCCATTCCAGGGATCTGCCTTGCTTAGGCCAATCGGCTTTCTGCAGACTCCCATTTTCTTATGTTATGTTCTTATATTTATGTGATATTATAAGGTAAATAAAATCACTATGACAGAAGAAGATAGCACCATGGCCGAGCAGATGATTAAACACATGAGAAGATTCGTTATGACTCCAAAGCTTCGAAGAAAAACTCGAACTGGGATGGGAGGCAAGAGGTAGGCTATTTGGGGGGGGGGGGGAGGGTAGTGAAGCAGATAAGTGAAACAATCGTTCAAATGGTGATTCAAGCATGAAATTTGGTACAGGTATTCTTCAAAGCTCACTTTCAAAGCACATACCGCTGGCCACGCAAAAATTCAAAATGTCGACCATTTTTCAAGATGGCCGACACATCTGACTGAGCCCTACTGTTATGGGTCAGTTAATTGAAAGAAAAAAAGACATGAATACTGTCCAATCCATTTTTTTTTTTTTGGCTCTAACGTGGTAAGTGAAGGTAATTTTGTCCAAAGCAGTTGCATATTAGACTTTAACTAAGATGGCGTCCAAGATGGCCGCCATTAACCCGAGGAGGCCGGATTTTTTGGGCGATTTTCGGTAGTGTTTATGGCATAATAGCTAATCAAAGAATAAAGATAGAGAAATGAGTCATAAACCACGTGAGAGAGGTCACTTTCAGCTTTTGTCTCGTAAAAAAATTCAGCTCCATAGGCCCAGTAGTTACTGAGATATTGCTTGTTTTCGTGAGGTAACTTTTCCGTGATTTTCCGTGTTTACGCACCTTTGCCATAGTGAAATTTCCTTAAGCCCATTGTGTTGACATCACGGTAGTTTCGGTGATATTGGAACGCGGTGAAAATTACCGCAAAAGTACCGTGACGTCATACAAGTAAATAGCAGCCATCAGCAGGCTATTTAAAGGCTATTTAAAGCCGTGCTATTTGAGTAGTGTATCGGCCTTCTGGGGTTAAAGACAAATTTTGTGATATCTTGGCTATTAGTAGAGCTAGACAAATGATTTTTTCATCTAATCCTACATTTTTGAGGTCAGAGAATTAGAAAGACTTGTCACATTATTAACTCATCAGGGTCATAAGTAACTAGACAAAGTGAAGGAAGATTATATCGTAGGAAACGGCCTAATTCACACCATTTATACATATCTATTGAGTACAAATAACATTAGTAAAAATACCATAGAATCAAAGACTCACACCTCACATTTGCAAGTGCACAGAGCTGTACAGGAGAGACCCAGCCTGTAGCACTTGCACCTGCCACGACAGTCTGATTTACAGCCACATTTGGTCAGATGTTCGCAACTCTTGGCTATGGGGGAGTTTGCGTTCCAGAAGACGTGCCATTCTTCACCAACCTTCTGCCATCCCCAGTCAGCAGGACTCTCTGCTTCTGGTTGACACTGGGTTGCTTGGGCCCAAACACAACCAGCCTGGAAGGCAGCTCGTCTAGTGTGCTGAAGCAGAGCTGCTCTTGTTGGTGGAATGGCCTCATAAGGCCTCTGTTTTCTGGCAAACATGTCAAGCCTGGCCTCATCCACAGTGGTAGCAGTGCTGGACCTGTCATACATCAGTATGACAAACCTCTCTAGTATCTCCAGGTCACCATCTTCCACTGTAAGAGGGTACTGGCTCAGCTTGGAGAAGACAGGGGAGGCCTCTGGACAAACATCCCATATCTGCCAGGCAGTTTTCTTTCCCTTGTTACGGAAGGCTGAAACAGTGTCACACCCTGTGAAGGCATGAAAGAATAACATGCCTTTAGCCTTCTCCTGCCCCATACAGCGATACAGGCCATGCACACTGATCCAGCGCCGGCTTTGACCGTGACCAAATGCCACCCATAACTGTTCTAGCCCCAAACTAGCCCCAAACTCTGAAGGGCTGGAAAGGCACTCACTGCAATGACCACAACATCTGTATCATTTGCCTTGACCATGACGGCTTTGCTCCCATGTTCTGCAGCATATTTGGCATGCACAAAGATGCGGCTGTCAGATTCCTCATGAGAGCACTTGTCCAGTCCTTGAAGACCAGTTTCATGAGTGCTGAGGACTGCAGATCCCTTTGTGACAATTACCAAGTTTGGTGCAGACATTTGGGCAACCCTGTCTGCCAGGAACTGGAACAACTCTGTCTTGTTGTCATTATGCCTAAGGAAGTTACGCCAATTGGATGGAATGCTGTTCTTGTTTGTCACCTTGCGTCTTCCTCCCTGGCCACATTGAGACCTGGTCTTGGCTTTGAGGCTGGATGGGTTGTACACATCAAAGACAAGATGTGTTCTCTTGTACTTCGTAGCATAGCTGTGAATAAATGGCAGGAATTCCAGAGTTGCATAGTCCTCAAAGGTCTTTCCTCTCTTTGGTGGCAAGACATGGACCAAAGCAGACCCATCTACAATCAGGACATCGGTCTCTGGTTCTTCGTCTGTTGATGTAACATGAGTCTCCAAGATAGAGGTCAGTTGAGACTTCTGGCAAGTGTACAGCCTTCCACCCTCACTCAGTGCAGCTGGGAATGCCTGATTCCCATGCTGGAAGAACTCCTGCAGATCACACTGTCTGCTCTGACAGGAGATGAACAGCTTTGAGAAGAGCTTGTAGTCCTCCTTCAGAAGCTTCTGCTTTGAGTGCTTAATAGGAGCAGATTCTTGTCTGAAGAAGTCAGTTTTGTTCCTCTTGATTGACTCATAGAAGGAAACTGGATTATTTGCTAAGGTTTCAGAAAAGTCCTGGAATTTAGTTTGGCCTCTCTCCAAGTGAATCTGCAGAAGTTCCACTGAGCTGGGGTGAGCTATGTCTTTGTTGTCAATAGAATACAGCTCTTGACTGTCATCCTGGAAAGGACTGCCCAACTCTTGCAAAGTCAGAGACAGCTTATTGACTCTTTCCAGGAAAGTCAGCTGTGCCTGCGGTGTTTGCTCGTGGTGAGCTGTGTGTTCACTTGACTCTTTAGCTTGAGCCTCTTGTTCATACAGGGACACCAAACGGCTTACCTCAGGACCAGCAACCATCCATCGCCTAAGTACTGCTGGGTCTTCAGTGAGCCCAATGGCTCCACCATCAGCCTTGATGATGGCATTGGCCTGCTCATGGGCTTAGTCAAGGGCCATTGAGGAGAAGTCACGACTTGTCTTGTGGACAACAAAGTTTCCCTTCTTGAATTCTTGAGACAGCTCAGGGTGTGTGCTCTCCAGAGTGAGCATGTCCCTCAGGTGGACTGGAAGCCACCTGGCATAATTTGTATTGTTATTGGCAAAGAAGAATGGGATTAACTCACTCAATGCCTGGCAATAGAGAGCAAAGTTGGCTTCACGGAAAGACCTGATGAGCAAGAAGATGACAAGCTCCATTGACAGCACCATGTGCCAGAAGTGGAACTGTGGGCTTTGCTCTTTATGAATGGCACACCACTCCTCAAAGCTCAATGTCTCTTCTTTGTGATCTGGTAGCTCTGCACAGTGATCCACATATGCAGCTTTCAGGAGCTTGTACAGGCTGCATGTTGTAACCTGATGCATTTGACATGTCCTGGTAACACTTGCAGCTGACAGGAAAGATTCTGCAGTGCCTGATGAAGCCACACCTGCTTCCACCAAGGCTCCTGTCCACCCGCTGTCTTTGAGGAGAGTGCCCAAGGACTTTAGCGCTGCCATCTCAATGTGCAGCGATGTTACCAGTGTGCCCTGGTTGTGTGTTGACATCACTCTATTATATTTGCAAGATCTCATCACTGCCTCAGTCCTTACTAACAAATGTGAAAATGGCTCCATTGGATTATCTGACCCAAAGAATGTATGTGCACACCAAAAATCATGTATATATGTTCAGTAGTTGCTTACATATGAACATATGAAATTAATGGACGCCATCTTGGATGCCATTCTAAAATTCCAATTATAGACTATGACAATGATTAAAACAGTGCTTCTCATTAATCTGGTTAGCAAGAAAAAGTTTTCTCTTAACACCTTACGAGCGGCCTATGCGGTTTATTTATGTGTACCGCCCAGCGGGGTGTTTTTAGCCAAAATAGGGCTGTTTACGTGATCATTTTCATGCCTAAATAAGACCCAGAACGTAAAACAAGTATCTATCCCTGAAAGGGCATAAACAAAGCTTTCGAATGACACCATAACGATCCTTGTATGATGGATAGTTTTCTTGCAATAACCGTGCAACGCGAGTGCAAAAAGCAGGTAATTCGGTACTTTCGGTACATAATTGAGTATGTAGCGAGTGAGAGAGGGAGGAGGGAGCTGAGATTTGTGTCAGTAGGTTCGCCGCGGTGGTCTGGAGCAGTCATACGCTCGCTAGTCTCCTGCCACCACTTGTCTCTCTCTCTCAGCCACATTACGTGCTGAAATTGCCACTCGAGTTATGTCGAGCGCCGCCACATAGTCCAGCTTTATTTAACTCGACTTAAGTGGTGAGCCGCTTTTTAAGGGTTAAAATGTTCACCAGGTAATAATTAAACAAAAATTAAGCAATATATGGTCAGGCACGGCAGCCATCTTGAAAAATGACCGCCATCTTGGATTTTCGCGTGGCCAGCGGTATTTCTCAGAAGAATGGACCTTGAAGGGTACATGTACCAAATTTCATGCTTGCATCACCATTTGAACGATTCTCCTGAAATTTGCAGTTATCTGCTCCACTAGGGGGGACACTAGCCGTGTTCGGATTATAGCTCATACCTGGGTGTCACTAATTATTTTACTCTATGCGGTTTAAATAATTAATGGTATATTATTGTGCATTTTGTCCTTAGATAATCTTCTTTGTTATTTTATTTACTAATTAGCAGATGAGGTCTGGCAGTGTTGTTTTAAAACACCCTAGTATCCACCTTTGACTTGGAACTAGGGTAGAGAAAGTAGGAGACAGAGGAAAGGCTGATGTCGATTGCTTCAGACACCGGAGCATCCGTGAGGAAAAAAAGATCAGGTTTGTTGGAGGAGCAGTGGTGATCAACAGAGGTAAAATTAGAGGAAATGCCGCGAATATTGCAAAAGATGATAGTAAGAGTGACGGGCAGTGGTCCACAGCATTTTGAGGGACCATATGGGGGAAGGACAGGTTAGTATGGAGTCCCCCACCCCGCCCCCGCCCCCGCGAAGAACTCCGAGACTGGGCTATTTGACATAATTTAAATAAAAACATCTTGCTAGAAAGAAGTGCGGTGTGCTTGTTGAGTGTAGTGAAGTGAATAGGAGGAGGAGGTGTTTGTGAGGGCTAGCTATAGTACACTGTGTAGGTGAGGCACAAACAAAATCCGTAAGGCAAGCCAAACAAATGAAACAGGATTTTCAGCAACTACTTATCGCATTCTTATGAGGCCTCACTTGGTATTGCCCTGCTCGGTTCGTGACTACAATCTCCCCAGGCTCCTCTCTTTGGTTCATCAATATGTAGGGTTTCCCAAAGGCAAGGTAGAGTAAGACTTCCAAAACGTTAAGGGAGCCCACTTTGCTTTTTTTCTCTTTCTCTCCCTCTCTCTTTGGCTTGTATCCATTCGGCCCCAGTCAGCCTACTGTTTTAAGACGTTTACCCCCATCCAGGTGTCAATATTTTCCTGGCGAGCGGTAGCGAGCTAGCATATATATATTTTTGTTTTGACAGCAAGCTATATTTGTAAATTTTTCAATAGAAAAATTTCTCCGGCGAAGCCGGATTTCTCCATACAATGCTGGCTCGCTATCGCTCGCCAGGAAGAAATCGACACCTGGATGGGGATAAACGTCTTAAAACCGTTAGCTGAATGGTGCCGAATGGATACAAGCTAGGGAAAGAGAGAAAAGGAGAGAAAGATTAAAAAAGCCGGTGACCCTCCTTAACTCCTCCACCAGGACAAGGAACCCAACTGCCGAACAATTCCTTCCAAAATCTGCCCAAATTACAGCTCCCTGTGGTAATTGACCACGTGCGAGTTTCAGGCTATAAGGAAGTTCGGCCTGTAAACATCGATATTAAACACAAATACAGTAATTATGTAGGTTTCTGATGGATAAATAGTACCGTATATTGAATTAATTTTTTAGTATTTATAAATGTACTAAAACCGTATTATAGCTGGTTATTCTGTTAAATATCGATGTCTACAGCTCCAACTTCCTTATAGAATGAAACTCGCATGTAGTCAATTGATGACCTGGACGAGGGAGATTAATGAACCAATGATGCGTCCAGCTTTCAGGTCTCTCTCTCTCTCTCTCTCTCTCTCTCTCAAAAAAAAAATATTGAAGGCACTGTGAGCGCGTCTCAAAATTGGTTTATGCAACTCAGATAATGTTATAAATATACCTAGCATAACGTAATCCAAATAATTAAATTAATACTCTAATCTGTTCTTATTAATATTAATGAAACTCAATGATATGGATATAGATCTGAGTGCTCTGTAGTGTAATAAATGGCTCTCTTGGTCCTGTTCGCCAATTTCTTCATGGGAACTATCGAAGAGGAACTCCTGGCTGCCCACCGGCCCACTGTCTACTGCAGGTACATCGATGATATCTTCGTGTGGGTGAAGGACCTGGGCGAACTCAGGGACCTCCAGCAGCGCTTCATGGCCGCCTCCGGACTCAACTTCAAATACGAAGAAACCACCGATGGACATCTACCCTTCCTCAACCTCCTTGTCTCCCTCCACGACCACGGCTTCAAAACTACAGTGTACACCAAACCTACTAACAATGGCCAATGTCTTAATGGGGAAAGTGAATGCCCTAAACGTTACCATCAGTCCACCATCGCCGCCTATGTCAGGAGAGCCCTCACCCATTGCACCAGGTCCTTCACCCACACGAAGATATCATCGATGTACCTGCAGTAGACAGTGGGCCGGTGGGCAGCCAGGAGTTCCTCTTCGATAGTTCCCATGAAGAAATTGGCGAACAGGACCCCCAGGGGGCTTCCCATCGCTACACCGTCGATTTGCTGGTACATATTCCCGCGGGGGCAGAGGAAAGGGGACTCCTTGGTACATAGTTCCAAGAGCGTCTTCAGGGCCTTCTCCGGGATGCCCTAAACGTTACCATCAGTCCACCATCGCCGCCTATGTCAGGAGAGCCCTCACCCATTGCACCACCTGCAATGACACACACAATGAACTGGAAAGGCTCACCCAGGTCCTAGTCAACAATGGGTATTCCAACACTGACGTCACCAATGCCATCAACCACCACCTAGAAAAATGGTACAAACAAGACCCCCCTAGCACCAACCCGGCCAATGACATTACATTTTTCTACAGAAACTACATGTCTTCCGACCACACAACAGACGAATCCATTATGAAAGAAATAATTCACAAAAACGTCCTCCCCACCAACCCTGACAATAAAATAAAACTCATTATTTACTACAAATCTCCTAAGACCTCCAACCTTGTCCTCCGTAACCGCCCCATTTCCACCAACCAACCGAAAGACGATCATGTGATATACCAGCATATTTGCACCTCTGGGGACTGTGGACCCCTATCCTATGTTGGAATGACACAGACTCGCCTTTCCCGTCGACTAACCCTCCACCTTCAATCTGGCACTATAAAAGATCACTATCAAGCCCCCACCCTCTTGCCCTATCTCGCGCCGACCTAGACAAACAAACCACCATACTCGACAAAGAATCAGACCCCAGAAGACTAGCTATTTTAGAAGCTCTATACATCCAAACACTCAACCCCAGCATCAACAACCAAACACAAGACCTTCAAATTCTTCCTTCAGGCAAGCGCTACAGGCATGTTGCCCCCCTTCCTCTCGCCCCGTGCCCCCCTACCTTACGCTTCCGCGCTCAGCACACAACTGACAACACCAACCAATCACAGCCACCCACAACCAACCACCGATAAGATTTAGTGCCCGTCTCGCGAACAGACTGCCTTCCACCAATGAACAGCCACCACACACCCAGTAGCTCCGCCCACCTTCCTATTCTTGATCCTCGAATTTTGTATAAATATGATACTTTGTCCCTATTCTAATTGTAGAAGGAGATTTATTAGATACACACCAGGAAGGGAAAACACTGGGACTAAAATTGACTAGGGGAGGCATACTAAAACATGTGACAAGTTTAATTAACAAAGGAAAGGCATCCCTAGGAAAACTTTACAGATTTGGTGACCTCTCAGAAAAAATAAAAACTCACCTAGTAAAAGCTCTAGTACTTCCTGTCTTGGAATATCCAGCTGCACCATTATCCACCCTAAGCAAAACACAAACACTGAGGCTGCAACGGATACAAAATAAAGCGCTCAGATATGCACTTAATGAAAGATATCCATACAACAGAAACACCAGACAGTTGCACGAAATAGCTAAGACAGAGGCTATGAATGTCAAACTATTTAGAAGAACAAAAAATATATGGTCTACGTTAGAAAGATTAAATGACCCAAATTATGCAACCATAGTAGAGAACAGACCAATTAGGAAACACTCATGGTTTCCCCCTTCAATAATAACCAACTTAAATCAAGAACCAAACCCAATATGTATGAACACTGAAAGCCTCTAACAAACTAGCAAAATAAGTACAATTCAGTAAAGTTGAATGCTTAAGTATGCAAAACGAATGATGAATGAATGAAGAAAAAAATAAAATAAAATAAAAAATCCCTTGTAATTATGAATATTATTAGATGTCTATGTATATGTTATCATGAATTTGTTAAGTATGTACTGTCTCCAACACAAATATTATACTCTAAATACTAATGAATGATAGACTGAAAAAAAAAACAAAAAAAAAAACAAAAAAAAAAAAAAAACAAAAAAAAAATGTCCCTTGTAATATGTCCATGTGTATGAACATTGTCGTGTCCCTGTATATACTAGCATGACCTCTGTTAAATATGTACTGTCTCCAACAAAAATATCATACTCTAAAGTAATAATGAGTGATAGCATGAGTGAAGCCACAATGAATGAATGGGAAAGTGGAAAGAATGAAAGAGTGAATGTAATAATTAACAAACAACAAATATTCATAAACAAAAATCGAATGAATGAGTGAAATATTAAATATGTAATAATTAACAAACAACAAATATTCATAAAAAAAAAAATCGAATGAATGAGTGAAATATTAAATATGTAATAATTAACAAACAAAAAATATTCATAAACAAAAATCCATAAAGCAATAAAAATGTCCCTTGTACACTGTATATATTAAGTTCTGTACCGTCTCTGACAAAAATAATAAGTTATAATCTAAGGTGAATGAATGATTAAAATAAATGGATGAAATCAGAATGAATGAAAGCAATAATTATGATGTAAGACATGAGAAAAATTGAGTTAGCTAAGCTAAAAACACCCACTTGTCGAGAATTCTCCAATCAGAGCCAGGGTCGCAAAAAATGACTGACGCATGAATACTCGCTCGTCATTGGTCGGTGAGATGGAGAGAGAGAGAGCCTTGCGGGATAAGTTCCGGGGGGCTCTCTCTCTCACTCTCACTCTCTATGACAAATCATGCTAATTACAATGAATTCGTCCCTGTAATAAAAAAAAAAAAAAAGAAAAAAAAAAAAAATATATATATATAATTAATTTGTTTTTTTTAGATTTTAAGACAACTTATCAAAACACCAAAGAGTAATAACAACACAAAATAAATAATTATAACACCGGAACGATGCTACAATGCATATGAAAACAAACAAATGCAAAATTAAAAACAAAGTGCAAACATGGAGGCAGGAAATAAAAAAAGGGAACATAAACATGAAGCTGGTGGTATGTTCTGCTCACGGAATATATATGCAGTGTAATTTAAGTCTTAACCAAGAATAGCAAAGTGGACGGCCCACTATCTTTTAATCTCCAACTTTACTTCATATTTCTAATCTTATTCTTCTTTATCCACTGATAAACTCTATTTTCATCCCCCCTATTCTATCCCCCCTATTCTAATCATTACCTCTCCTTTCCCTGAAGATGCAAGAAGTTTACTTGTGAAACGTTGGATGCACCATGAATTTTGCTAACCTGTTGTACCTCATCTCTGAACCCCAGAGGAAAATTGTTAGAACTATTGAAAGCTGTAACAATAAAATCCTGAATGCTGAAACTGCTATTGCCTTTAACCTCGTCTGTTTAAAAGAAAATCTATTACCTGGCTATACTAATATATATATATCCATCCTTATTTTAATCAAATTTTAGGTTACAACTATTCTATTGTTTTTCAGGTAGCCCGTTCTACTTTCTTGTTAATCGCATTTGAGCATATATTTTCCGGTTTGGTTTCTTCAACCTGAGCAAGACCATCTTATTTTATACAGTAATTAGTTTATTTTTCATTTTCTTACAATCAACCCCATTCTGTTATGTCCTTAAGATTGGACATTGTTCTTGATATAACCCTTAGTATCCCCGCTGTGTTATAAACTGTCTTTACTATCAAATATCGAGTTCAATTTTTCCTGCAATCTATGAATCATAACCCATTTCTCAAATTTTAATATATTTTCATATTTTCCTTATGAATTATTACTCCATTACTTGTATTTATATTAAGAAATGGAAACATGTGCATGCCCCACGAACATGTGTGACGTACTGTCTGTGTGTATAATCGTGTGTAATGGCGATTTTCTGGACCAGCAACCGTAGAGTATACAATAATGTATTGTCATGACACTGTTTCTGTGTAACCTTGATTAGGCTGAATGGAGGGGTTCATTGCCGAGTCTTGTTGAGTCACTGCTACCACTAAGCTAGTATAAGCCACAGTAGTGCAGTGTTATGACAAACACAATATTGTACTGCAGAGTAAACACAATACAACCATGTATACGCCATTGGATAGGACCAATAAACGATCAGTATTAGTAGTTATCTTGTATTCAATACAATCTTTTCGTGGGGTCTCGTTCCTTGTCATTCATGGCTTGGGCCCATAATTAAATTATGCATATTTAATGCCATTGAATATTTGTATTCTTGAAAACCTCTACAATTCTTAAATACATATTTGTTCTACTGTATATATTTCGGTTTCTTAATCACTCATAAATGCTACACAATTAGGATTTCGTTAATTTGCTTTGGTAAGTTGTATGATTTACATGAAGTTATAATTGGCTATTTCGTGGTTAAATAGTTATTTTCTGCTTACTTTGTCCACGTGTATAGTATATAGGGAAGGTAATGATAATTATATTGAATTTATTTTCCAACAGTTCCAAGTGCAGTAAAATCATAACATGTTTAAATAGTTATATGTTTTGTTCCAGTGTGTGACCTTTTCATATTTATTCATTACCCTGAATTATGCAATATTCAGTAATACAAGTAACTGACCAACTGTTGCAGTTTATATTAGCTTCCGAAACAATTTGTTCTAAATGGTTATTCAATGTCCATTTTCAGTTTGGAATCTATGCGGTACCTTCCTTGAAGCCTTCTCTCCCTCCCCTAGCCAATCAGTTTTTAATTCCATCACATTCTCTCTCACTCTCCTTTTATGTGTATTCCTTTGGCTATGGTAAAAGCAATATACTGTATATATATATATTTATATATATATATATATACTGATAAAGAAGGATGAGGAGGATAGAAGGAAGTATGGGCGGAAGGAAAGATCAGATAAGATACAGTGCAGTTTATTGTGTTTGTGTGTGTAATTACCTAATTGTATTTACCTAATTGTAATTTTACAGGAGTGAGCCTAGACTCGTGGTGTTCCATCTTCCAAACTTGTATTATCATATTTTACATTAAATTGGCATATATTCTTGGCACACACTACCTTTTCTGAGAGTGAATTCCACCTTCCTATACTTCTACAAGGAAAACCAAATTTCCTCACATCCTTCTTGCAACACATGACCGTCAGTTTGAATTTATGGCCTCTCGTTCTCCTTTTGATGGTTATGATGCAGTCTTCCCTGTCAATCCAGTTAACACATTCGTAAATCATGATCATATCTCCACGTTCACTTTTATCTTGCTATGTAGTAAGGCCAATTATTTCCAGTCGTTCTTCATAGCTGCACCCTCTCACTTCTGGATCTAATCTTGTTGCTGCCCTCTGAACGTTTTCCAGTTTATCTTTGTGCTTTTTTCAAAAGTGGACTCCATACAACTGTTGCATATTCTAATGTGAATCTTATAAAGGTAACTATTAGTTTCTTCATTTTATCTACATATATGTATGCAATATCAACCCTAACATTGGCTAGCAGTCCATAAGCACTTCCCACTTTCTCGTTTATGTGATTTTCAGGTATTTATTTTTACGCCAAATGAGTTTTCTTTCTTTGAAAGCTTAAGCTCTTCTTCACCCATTGTATATCTTCCTTGCGGCCTTCTTTGACTTTCACCCATCTCCTTGACATGACACTTCTCTGCATTAAAATCCATTTGTCAAATTTTACTCCTTACGAAAAAGTGTGTATTCTGTTGCAGAGCCACACAAGAATCATGATCTCATATTTGCCTCAGTAACTTTGCATCATCAGCAAACAAGTTAACATACCTTCCCGATCTTATGTTACTTGGCATATCATTAATATATAGCAGGAATATGATCGGTGCTTAAAGAGTGTCCTGCGGTACCCGACTCGTAACCTCTTTCCAACTTGAAGATTGTCCTCTGACTACTGTTGTCAATTTTCTTCCAACGAGAAAGTCCTCCATCCACACGAGAAGTGATCCTCTAATTCCGCCTTTCATTTCCAGCTCCCATAACAACCGTTGATGTGGAACACGATCAAAGGCCTATTTAAAATCTAAATAGATGCAATCCATCCAGCATTCTCTCCCTTGCACTGTTTCAGTAACTATGATAAAAACTAAATAAAGCAGTCACACATGACCTACCTGATCTAAATCCAAATTGCGTACTTGATAGTATTTTTTCTAAGTGTTGTTGTTGTTGTTCCGCATGCTGTCTGGCCGAGCAGCCACAAGGTCTCAAACAAGGCCAAGACCATAACCAAATGTCACCTCAGAACCCTCCCAGCCTTACCACTAAGAAAGCCCAGGTGACCAAAGCCGCTCCCAGGCAAGGGGCTGAGGAGGGTGCGGAAACGCTTGGGACACCAAAGCCCCACCCAGGGCCCTATGCCCCTTAACAATTATGAAGGGAAAATGGAGGGGCAAAGGAAAAATGTGACGCTTTGGCTCCCAGTCTGCCAGCCTCTAGATTGGCAGTAGAGAGGTCAATCCATGGAAAAGACACCACCACTTGAGATCTAGATAAAATATATAAACGAAAGAAACAGTCAGAGTAAACTATGGATATGACAGAGAATGCTCAACTCTCACTCCGATAGTCCAGCCCATCACCACATGACTAGAACCCAATCCTCTCAACATCAGCTAGGAAAGGCCCTAGAAAGCTGCCTTTGGTGGGGTGATCCCATAATTTGGGCAACAGCCTTTTCTAAGTGTTCTACTATCTCTTTCTAATCAGCCTATCAAAGACCTTACACACTACACTTGTGAGGGACATTTGTCGGCAATTTAGAGGATCATCTCTTTTTTTCCTTTTATAAACAACCCTTCAAAACCTGGCATGAAATTTCCTTCTGGTACCATCGCCTTCTTTTTATCTAAATTCCTCAGCAACTCTCTAGCCTCTTCTTCCTTGACATCTATATTATCCATTCCAGTTGCCTTTACTAAGGTGTCGTTATCTTCTACTAAACCACTTTCTTGAACAAAAACTGAATTAAACTTTGCATTTCACTTATTACTTGTTCATGTTAATAAACTTCACCGTCTACAACAACTCTCTGTAATGTGTCTTTTTTGTACTGTCCTTCTCATATGACTGTAAAAAAAGATTAGGTTCTTTATCACTTCTGTTCACTATATCTGTTTCCATAATTTGCGTCGTCTTTCCTTCGTACTTGGGTATACACATATATTGCCTGCTTGTATTTGTGATATGCTTATTTTGTTTTATATCTCTTATAATATCTATTCCATAACAGATCTCTCTTTTCTTTGTCTAGTCTACATCTCTCGTTAAACATTTCTTTGTTTCCCCTTCCGTGATTTCCCTTTTGTTTGGGTATATATCTCGATTCTCCCTCGGTATACACCTTGCTAAAATAAAATATATTGTTGTTCTACATCACGTTCCTCAAACTCTTGTTGCATTTGTTTTTATTTTTTTCTTCTTTTTTTGCCTAAAGAATTGCCTCAGTTCCTCATAATTACCCTTTGCAAAATTAAGTCAGTCTTATTTGTGCTCTTCCCTCTCCTTGGTGAAGTCATAATTAACAATAACACTGAAACCCAATAGAGTATGGTCACTTTTACGAGTGGAGGCATGAACTTCAAACTCACAATTTAAATATCTGTTCGAAGATCTAACATAGATGGTAAGTCCACTCCTTTCACTCTGGTTGGTTCATTGACGTGCTGATGCATGAATAATTCAATTATTTGGTTAAGTAATCTACTACTTCAGGTATGAGTATCACCTCTAGTGTCCATCTATAGCCAGTCAATATCTTGCGAGTTAAAATCCTCCACTAACACTTCTCTATAGTGCCATCTTTCAAATTGTTGCAGTAGCATCTTTAAGTAGTGTATCATTATATTTGTAAGTTCTTCATAATCATCCTTATGCCAAACACTGGTAAGTGGTGGTATAGAGACATTAATGATTAGTAAATACTCCCCGCCTAGCGCTATTTTAATTACCATTGTTTCGTGTTTCTCTGTGACAATTTCTTCTTCTTCCCTAGCATGTAGATCCTACCTTGTCAAACTCATCACGCATCTTCCTTTTGCGTCTGTCCTGTCCCTCCTACATATAGGATATCCATCCTCACCTATAACTACATTCCCACTTTTGTCATTCAATACTGTTTCTGTAAGCATAGATGTCGTTTCTTATAATTTACTAAATCCCTTAGTTCTAAATATTTCGATGGCAGTCCATCGATATATGCATACAGTATACTAAAGAACTTGTTTTTATTTTCTGGCCTAACTCCCCCTGCCACTCCTATCGTTCTTTATTTCACATACCATTTTCTAATCCGAAGCCTCACTACTTTGAATTGTTTTTGTTTCCTTGTCCTCTGGTGATCGTTCGTTGTTCTTTGTCTTTGCCTCCTCAATTTTTCCTTTAGAACCGTTCTGTCTTATCTGCTTAAATTTCTCCGTAACATTAAATTATTATATTTTGCACTGCCTTTTAGCTTCCATATGTTCCTTAGCACTTCATCTAAAACCTGACTATTCATAAATGTTACTTTTAATGGTCTTGCCTTTTCCTTGTCATACTTTCAGATTTTTCTAAATTCAGCAACGTCTTTTTCTACATCATAATCGATCAGTTCTCCGATGAGATGTTTCACAAACGTATCCTCCTCCGTGAGTCCGTGTCTCTATTAACTAATGTTTATATTTCTTTGCTTCCAAATATAATCAAGGATTGTATTTTGTCTAGTTTCCCTAAGAGGTTTTTTCATTGCTTCTTATCACCTTTTTTTATTTCATATTCTATTATCTTTTCTTTCTTTGCTCGTTCTACTTCACATTCTAATTCCTCTATTTGTGCCTTTGTCTCTAATTTCCTTTCAGACCGATCCATACCTGCAGATATGGACGGCCATCACTCACTTCCTCAACCTATCAACTCTGGTATTCATCAGGATTTTGTCCTATCTCCAATAATCTTTCTATCTATCTATCTTTCTATTGCCGGATGCCTTGATCTCCGAAGGGATTGGCCACGATCGAAACGGCCCATGCACCTTTATCCCTAGTCAGTCAACGCCCCTCCTCCCATCCAGCACCGCCTTCACTCATATATTTTTTAACTCCATTCTTCCACCTCTCATTTGGTTTACCTCTCCCTCTCTGTCCTTTCACCTCACTCTCGTACACTCTCTTAGTCATTCTCTCGCTTCCCATACGTTCCACATGGCCGAACCATCTCAAGGTGTTCCTTTTCACACTTTCCAGCACATATCTTTCTAATATTCATAAATAATCTACTCAACTGTACCTCTAGTCCAATCCACTTATATGTTGATGACTCTACCTTACACTATTCAACTAGTTTTTCACATCAACCCAGCATGCAAGCACCCCAAAACAAACGTGACAAGGCCATAGAACGTCTATCTTCTGATCTATCAATAATTGTTGATTGGGGCGGAGAAAATCATGTTACTTCCAACGCCCCCAACACCCAGTTTCTCCCTCTATCTTTCCATCACATTCTTCCACAAGACTATCAACTATTCTTCAACAATACACAACTCAACCCTTCATCCTCTCTCAATAATCTAGATATATCTGTTTCATCCGACCTTTTATGGAAAGATCATAATACTACTCTTGCTAAAACAGCTTCACAAAAATTAGGTGCTCAACCGTCTCCATGGGTTTTTCACTGCTGCACAGCTTCTTGCTCTGTATCGGGGCACAGTGCGCCCCTGTATTGAGTATTGCTCGCATGTGTAGGGAGGCTCCACCCATACCCCACTTTTTGAAAGAGTAGTCTAAAGCATTTCACCTCATCAACTCTCTTCCTCCTACGAGTTCCGTACAATTTCTTGCTACACGCTATTCCAACAATCAGTGTTCTTCAGAGCTCTCTCAGTGCATAGCCCCTCCCTTGTGGCGAGTGCGAGGCAAACGCCTTTCAACACAGTCCCACTCCTGTGACGCCGGCTCTCCCATCGTCAACAACCCCGCATCGCCACTGAGAAAACTCCATCATAATTTGAGTATTTCTTAACCCTATTCCCTTTATTCATTGCATGAACAGTAGTTAAGTGCTTGTTTAACCTCTACATAGTTCTGTCGTTGCCGTGCATGTTATTTTATTGCTTTTCTGACTGATAATAGTTATCGTATTCAGTTTCCTACTGTAGCTATATATATCTGTAATTTTAGTTGTTACTTGCATGATCTTGTAGTAACCTTTGACTGATAACTTTGTTTATCTAAATATAATCCTGCTTGACTAGCCTACAGTGACACCAGCGCCATCTGTTGATACAGTATATTAACCCCTTGTGTGCAATTACACTTTATTTTTATATAATCTCTATTTGGTGAATTGTATATTTAGTTACATATTCTATTATATATATTTTTGTTTTTTTGGGGTAGGTTATCACTCCTGATAGCCTATTTCTGCGTATTATATAATTTTTTGTTTTCGGTTAGGCTAGGCTATCACCTATGGTGGCCTATTTCTGCGTATTTAAAACAAAAATCGGTTAGGCTATCACCGCTGGTGGCCTATTTCTGCGTACCGGTTTTTCATAATTGTTGTTTTAGGTTAGGCTAGGCTATCGCCCCTGGTGGCCTATTTCTGTTTAAATAAAAACAAATTTGTTTTCGGTTCGGCTATCACTGCTTATTTTAATTTTAAAATATTTTTTATTTTTAAATTTTGGGTTAGGCTATCACCGCTGATAACCTATTTGTGAGTATTTCAACATTTTTTGTTTTCGGTTAGGCCTATTTAAGTAAGTGAAGCGAACTGAAGTGAGTGAAGTATTTTTAAAGTGAGATAATTGTTTTTAAAGTGTATTATTGACTTGATGCAAACGTATAATTTTCAGGCTTAAATTGTATAAGAAGTGACGTGAAGTGATTTAAAGTGAGTGAAGCGATTTACAGTGAGTAAAGTGATCTGAAGTGTGTGAAGTGAATAAAGTGATCTGAAGTGAGACAAGTGATTAGAAGTGACTTAGAGTGAAGTGATTTGAAGTTTTGTTATTGTCACCATGTCTCGCACCTGCACGAACTGTTCCAGTAGGTTTGGTCCTACCATGTTTGCCTGCACCGATGTTCATGTCTGCCGATTCTGCCAGCTCCGGGAAGATTTGGCAGCTAAACTGGGTGAAGCTAACGTCAAGATTAACGCCCTCACCAAGAAGCTGTAAACACTCCAAGAATTTGCGACGCTCAACGTAGGAGTATCATCAAATGAAGCAATTACTATCATTGCGGCATCTTCCAACAGCCCAACGACTGATATAGCGGTACCTGCTTCAGTACATGCACCACGTCAGGAAAAAAATTACTCCGATCCATCTCAGGACAACTTCCGCGTCGTGAGAAACAACGTTCGCCCCATCACAAGGAGGATCATCACCGAAACCATGTGCCAGAACCGTTACCAGATTCTTGCAGACTTAGACGACGAAGAAGAAATAGAAGAAATTCGGCCCGTAGGAGATTCCATGGTTCGTGGGCAACTTATGGAGTTCTGCGCCATGGTACCCAGGACCAGGAAGCGCTTTTGTATCCCGGGTGGCGGTGTGGACGACGTTGCACCTGCAGTCAACGAAGTTTCAAAGTTAGCCCCTTCACGCACAATGTACGTCATTCATGTCGGATCTAATGACGTGCAGCGGACCCGATCGGAGGACCTCATGCTGAAGTACAGGAAGCTGATTCAGAAGTATAAGGAAAAGTCAGGCAGAGTCATCATATCAGGGATCGTCCCCAGGATCGGTGTGGAGAGCCGATTCTTCAATATAGCCACTAGCGTAAATCGTCGTCTGGCTAACCTCTGCAGGGAAGAAAACGTTGGATTCATCAATACCTGGAATGACTTCTACCGTGAAGATCATCTGTTTGTAGCAGATGGAGTCCATCTGAACCAGGTGGGAGCAGCAAGATTTGGCCGCCTGCTTCACGACGCAGTAAAGGATTTTCGGAGAAAAAGCAGAGCTAACCAAGGACCACCAGGGACGACGTCCGAGGCCCGAGGACCACCAGGGACAAGGATCGAGGACCGTGGACGACCAGGGGCGACGATCGAGGACCGAGAACTACCAGGGACGACGATCGAGGACATAGAGAACGGAGGACCACCAGAAACAATGATCGAGGACACCCAGGGATGAGGATCGAGGACTGAGGGCAGACAGGTACTATTGTGGACATAAGTCCTGTTACATCTGCCCGGGCAGAGAATCGCGAATTGTGTTGGTAACATTGATACAACCCCCGCCCCCACTCCTTCCCCTCTTTACTACCCCCTCTCAGCCAAACCCTCTCTTCCTCTTTCTTTCCTGTTTCACGTCTGTAAGCCCCTCCCCCTGGATTGTTTCCACCACTGTGACTATAACCAGGGCCCTGACTATAACCATAGGATGATAAATATCACGATAAGCTCTCTCTCCTTCATTTCTCTCATTTCTCCCTCTATCATCGTAACTATGTATTTTTATGCATGCTTTCCAAATCTTCCTAAAATGAAATAATATATAGTTAAAATAGCAATAGGTTACGTAGCTCATGTTCATATTTGCTAATTATTGTAAACCTAGCTCAATATAAGGTGTTATGATCCATTCGAATATGTAAGCATATTAACGATATAATGTTATCCAAGTTAGATACAATTGAGACTTTATTATACTTTTACATTCTCTTAGTTCAATTAAGTTATGATTAATTAAGCCCATATATCCCAATATCTGGAGTAGGCATGTATTTATGTGTTTTACTGTATAAATACAATACTATTAAACAAAATAATTGACCCACTCATAAAATGAGTACCTTGATTCAATGAAATAGAGACATTTTAGTAGCCCTTTTGGTAGCGAGGACATCTCGTATATATTTCACTATAACTATATTCAGACTATTATATGTAGATAAGAAGGTGGCTTTGGTAGCTATGGTGTTATTTGCGATAGTATGTAGCATTTCAAATAGTAGACGCCCTTCTTTAGCTTAATACAATCGTCTAATATTTGCCAGAATAATATTATGATGAAAACAATATCACCGGTACTGAATGAGTTAAACCTCATCATCGTAGCGTTAATTGGATGGGGAGATTCCTGCCCATACCATTATAATACAACACCATCCAAAGAAACTAATACAAAAACCAACAACCTAATGATTCATGCAGTAGGATATAAATGTAATGGAGAAGGAATCTTGTAAATACTGAAACATTGGGAATTCACCTAATGTAAATAAGATTATTGTTGTTCCTTTATTACGTTAAATATGTAATGTCCAATTATTTAATAGGCGTTTCAACAAAATTGCTATTGGGTCAAACAGATCATACAATAAAACATTGAATTATTAGGCCTATTTATTTTAATGATAATACAATTATGCTGTCCTCCAAAGAGATTAGATTTACACTGGAGTGGTAGAGGTATTGTAAAACACGCAGCGTAAATGTTTTGCGTTTGATTATCGTCTTGTCCAACAATAAGATTACCGGTAAAGTTTTTGGTTTCCTATGCAACACCCTCCTCTAGCGGGTGCTCTGTGGCCGTTTTGGGCCTTTCTGGGCCGTTCTGACTGCTATATCAACCATCAGTATGAAAGGAACTGTATTGCGCCGAAAACTAGGTGGAAATCGCTACACAATGACGCCACATACAGCTACGTAGCGCTCGTGGAGCACTGACAGTGTTACCTCGAAGATGGAAGTTTAGCGGATTTTGCTACCTTGCTCACTTTTAGCGAACTATTGGTTACACTGTCATCCACACACGCGGTGGGGGAACTGGAGTTAGTGTGGGCCGGGAGGCCACAGATGTCGGACGTATGGATCATTACTATCCCACCCATTTTCACTCGATTTCCACCCTTTTTTCACCCGTTTTTTGCCAGTTTTTTCAACTCGACTTATGTGGTGAGCCGCTTTTTAAGGGTACTGAGAGCACTATTGCTATAGCCTTATTTATATACGGTGGCATTTATTTGTACACTATTTTTGTCCTAAACATTATTATGTTGATCTTGTTTGTAGCTATTAGCTGTATACACCATCAATTTGCTGAATATATGTTTCAATCCAATATTTCTCAAATTCATGCTGTGAAAAGTAAATGCGAGGGTTGGTTACATATGAAATACCGGTAACATTTTCTTTCTTCCACGTGCAATTAATTGATATACAGTAGATAGATATACACAATATTCACGTGTTCGTATATAGCTTATACGTGAAGAGTTTCCATGTAGGGCCGAACCTGTTGTATACCAAGATAACAAAATAATCAGAAAAATACAATTCAAATAAAATAATTGTATGAAATATATAAAATAACTTCTTCGCTCTGGGCTTTATTTACGGTACTTAAGAGAGAGAGAGAACACAAAAACGTTTTAGAGAGTCCTAAGCCGAAGTGTTTGTTGTGGTTTCATCATATATTAAATTCCCCAGGCAGTTTGTTTCAAAATTGATTATTACAATAATATGATGCAGTGTAGATATTGTTTGAGTTATAGGTTATTTGTTAACAAATTACGGACGTGCACTTAATTTAAACACATAATTGGAAGTAATGTATGAACAGTTACAACAGAAACAATGTAACCTTGTGTCACCATTTTAACTAATGGAGGTGATGGTGTGAGTGAAAACAAATGTGTGTGTGAAATGGTAGTAAATGAAGGCACATAAAGATGTCAATTTATTATAAGTATTTGTGTCTGTAACTATCATAATAATACATGTGATAGCTTGTCCTGCATCATTTGAGCAATTTCAATCGTGATTAATATAGATATAGAAATATTTCTATAATTTAATCACTGTTAACAAATTATAGTTTATCCTACATCCCAAAGGTTCTTCTTACGCTGTATAAAATCGTCGAAAAAGGGCCACAATAAACTGTAAAAATGAGTCATAATTCTCAAGGGGTAAATGGTGTTGCAAGGTAAACCAAAGAATATCCTCCTCCTGTCGGAGGCAATATTCAAACTCGAAATATTTTAGCTCTGTATTGAACACTTAATACCTCTACCACACATTTACACATTTAAATAGGCAGTCACAGCACATGTTCCCTTGTTTGTGTTTACTGTATGATATCTACGTTATATACTGTAGGTGTTCTATGTGATATTTTATAGCTCTTAAGGTTTGGATATAACTTATCACATTAACATTCTAATTACTAAGATTTATCTAGTTTAATGAACAAATATAGAATAATAAAGGTAAGTGTAATTAATTCAAATAATATGATAATCTAGAGTGATATCCAAACCTTAAGAGCAAAGAACTATTACAGAAAACACATAAATAACGCAGATATAATACCGTAAACACAAGCAAGATATGAAATGCCATCCCTGCCTATCTTATTATTATTGTGAATAATAAGTGAAGCAGGGCCTGTGATTGGGTCTAAGACACGTGGGCCAAGTCAGTCAATATTCATCTCTTACTTACCGTACTTTTTGGGTTTACAATTTCTTTATTTCGCTTGTGTATACTGTATGCTCTCTATGTGATAAATGTGTATTAATGTAATATATCATGACTCTTAAGATTGGGATATCACTGTAGATTGTTAAGTAATCATTAACATTATTAAAGCGTGCCTAGTATAATGAATTAATATAGAATAATAAAGATAATAATACAAACATTATCAGCTCTGCGACTCTTCTGGGCCAGTGAGCTACGGTATTGATAAGATGGGAAATCATGAACGTCGATACAAACACCAATTAGGAGCCAGATGTATGGTTCGAATGAATGGATAATAGCTAAATTTATAAGTTTTTATTTAATTAAGGGAAGAAATGAAACAATTAAAAGGCTTCATACTAGCTCAATTAATTCTTCTAAATACCACAGATCCTTCCTTATCTGCACAACATTGTGTAAATATAGCTGTAATAAAACAAAACACAACCCTGATACGGAAGGGGTTAATCTCGGAGGGAGCAGCGCTCGGTGAGGCAATTGAAAGACGCCAATTCTCCTCAAGTAAGAAAATAAGATGCAGGTTTGTGTAATGTAATGTTACATTATTGTGTGTGGCCGTGTGTTTGCGTTGACTAGTTACGAAATATGAATAGATTAGTGTGAACTACCGTAGTTAAGGGGGAGGTGGGTTGACAGCCGAGTATTGAAAATACACACGTATCCATATATTTATAAATTTTAATATTCAATGAAATTAATATAGGAACCCATTTTATGTGTGCGTGTGTGTGTGTGTCAATTATTTCATTCAATAATGTATACAGTTTGACAGTGAAATCCATGCTTACTCCAATCAGTGGGATATACAGGCTTAGATAATTATAACTGAATTGAAATATGATAATGCAAAAGTAAATTAAAGTCTCAGTTGTATTTGACTTAAATAACATATATTGATAATAAACTTCCATATTCGAATGGATTACCAAACTTTATATTCTGTTAGGTTTGTATACAATGGCAAATATCCAATATATATGAAGTATGTAACGGTATGATATATAATTTTAGGAAGAAGATTTGGAAAACATACATAAAAATACAATGATTCGATGAGAGAGAGCAATACAGAACGGCTTATAGACGTGAACAAGAACGAAAGAAGTAGAGTGGGAAGGGAGGGCTTGACTGAGAGAGGGTGGTATAGTGGAGATGGAGTGGGGGGGGGGGGGGTTACCAATGTTACCAACACAATTCGCGGATCCCTCTCAGGCAGGTGTCGCAGGACTTATGTCTACAATAGTACATAAATGTAGATCCGAGCAGAACCAATAATTTGAATAAAGAGCGTTCCGTGAATTCCAAATCCAAAACTTTGAATATGTTCTATGCAAACGCTCGTAGATACGCAATACATTTTCAGAATTAGAGGAACTAGTGTTTACGGAAAATTATGATGTTATTGGCATAACAGAATCTTGGCTCAATACAGAAGACAGAGACTTTTTAGCAGGGTATTCCCTTCCCGGTTATGTAATGTTTGAGAAAAGCCGAATTAATAGAAATGGAGGTGGAGTTTTATTTGTTATCAAAGAAAGTCTTAACCCGACCCTCTTGTCAAAACCTCAAATTGTGAACGTCGACACATCCTTTGAGCTAATAAAGAATAATAAAGGTACAAAAATAATACTTGCACTAATATACAGACCTCCAGCTCAATCAGTGCATACTGACCGAGAAATTTATGAGAAAATTGCAGACTTAAGTAACTCGCATGATACCGTAATTTTTGGCGACTTCAATTTACCTGTGACCAAGTGGGGAGATAGTATTACTTCACACTCTGGACAAGATCTGTATACAAACTTGCAAGAGAGTTCGCTATATCAATTTGTTAGATCTCCAACCCGTGGAAATAATGTCCTTGAACTTGTACTGTCAACAAAAGAAGAATTGATAGAGAATTTGAATGTCGGTGATGAATTCAGTAACAGCGGCCATCGTACGATAACTTTCAGTTTAAAGTTTAATAGTAACGAACCAAATAGCAGCATCGAGAAAGTCCCTAATTTCAAGCAAGCAAACTTTCGTAAACTTAGAGCAATGTTTAAAGAAACTGACTGGAGCTTTTTAATTAACAATAACGACATAAATTCATATTGGGAATCCTTCGCAAACACTTACCTAAAAGCAGTGCAAGACTGCATACCATCGAAAATACGGCGTACAGGCCATAATGATAAGCCCAAATGGTGGAATACAGATATTTCAAACTGTCTGATTTCTAAAAAGTTTGCTAATGATAGATTA
Organism: Paralithodes platypus; assembly: GCA_032716605.1. Taxonomy (NCBI): domain Eukaryota; kingdom Metazoa; phylum Arthropoda; class Malacostraca; order Decapoda; family Lithodidae; genus Paralithodes; species Paralithodes platypus. The sequence continues at coordinate 28,379,685 of CM064491.1, read as the reverse complement.
AAATCCTCACAAAATGACGAAGAACGGGTGAAATTTGTAGAACTACGACGCAAAGCCAAAAGGTTAATTAAGCAAAGTAAAAAGACCCTGGAGTTACATGTTGCGAATCAAAGTAAACCAAACCCAAAATAATTCTATAGTTATATCAGAAAGAAGAGAGTAGTTACTTCAACTGTAGGACCGTTAGTCGATGAAAATGGAGAATTTACCAAAGACGAAGCTCTAATGAGTAATGCCCTCAATACCTTCTTTGCATCAGTTTTTACAACAGAAGACCTCGTTGATATCCCTACAGCATCGCCGATTCAGATAGATAATTCGGATGTTCTAAGCAATATCACCATTACAGAGAGAAAAGTATTGTATTGTTTAGATAAACTCAAGGTAAATAAAACGCCTGGACCAGATACAATCTCACCTAGAGTTCTAAAGGAAGCTAAGGATAAACTCTCCAAACCACTGACATTGCTATTCAATAAATCCTTGCAGTCTGGAACTATTCCTGATCAGTGGAAGCTAGCTAACGTAACACCGATTTTCAAAAAAGCCAGCAAATCCCTACCCAGTAACTATCGTCCAATTAGCTTAACCTCAGTTGCATGTAAAATGCTAGAAACGCTCATAAGAGACAGACTCGTAAATCACAGAGGAAAATAACATACTTAAAGATACTCATCACGGCTTTCGTAGCAAACGTTCCTGCTTAACAAATCTCTTATACTTTTTCCACTATATCCTCAATCTCTATGATAAGAGTAAAGCTGTAGATATTATATACCTTGATTTACAAAAGGCCTTTGACAAAGTTCTCCACAAACGTTTACTGCTAAAACTAAAAGCGCATGGAATACAAGACGGTATGTTGAAATGGATAGAAAATTGGCTCTGCGACAGAAAGCAAAGAGTAGTCTTAAATGGTAAGGCATCTAAATGGACCAATTTAAGTAGCGGGGTACCCCAGGGATCAGTACTAGGACCAATTCTCTTTCTAATTTACACCAACGACATAGATGAGGGTCTCACCTGTACAATCTCAAAATTCGCTGACGATACAAAAATTGCAAATAGCGTACTCTCAAAAGAACAAATTGACGATATGCAACACAATCTAGATAAGTTGTCACGTTGGGCCCAAATTTGGCAAATGAGTTTCAATACGGATAAATGTAAAGTACTACATATTGGATACCAAAATGAGAAAGCAAACTATTCGATGAATGGCACTCAGCTCAAGAATGTAAACAGAGAAACCGATCTGGGAGTAACAATATCGAGTAACCTAAAACCGAGCCAACAATGTTCAGAGGTTGTTAAAAAAGCAAACAAAATAATTGGCTTTATAGGCAGGTCTTTTGAGCATAAATCCAAAGAAGTAATTCTAACCCTTTACAATTCCTTAGTCCGCCCTCTTCTGGAATACTGCATTCAATCCTAGTGCCCTTATTAGCAAAAAGATATAGACAAGCTAGAAAGAGTTCAACGTAGAGTTACCAAAATGATACCTAGCCTAAAGAAAAAACCATACCAGGAGCATCTTAGAGAATTAAATCTATTTCCTTTAACCCAGCGCAGATTAAGAGGCGACTTAATTCAAGTGTTCAAAATCATCAAAGGCATCGACAATATGAACTGTAGTAAGTACTTCACTAGACCAATCTAATTACAAGCGGGGAAACAGGTGCAAAATTATCGGCAAATCTTTTAACTCGCCCGAATCTAAGAATTTCTTCTTCAATCAAGTTGTCAACTTGTGGAATGGGCTTCCCCGAGACGTCATAGACTGCAGCACCGTTGATTCATTTAAACTTCGCGTAGACAAATATCTTGCATCAAACCCGCGACTGACTGCGTTTGTAAATGAATAACTTTATTTTATCCCCCCCCTCAGTTATTAACCCATCTGTCCCCTACTAACTTCCTATTCCTGCCACGGACATTAGTTCCTGGGCAGTAGTTCCCTTTCCAATGTTCCCTTACCCACTCTAAACCACTGTTTGGACAATTGATCCTCAGTGTTTTGGAGGACAAGCAGCCTAGAATGGTCACCAGACCTGTTGTTGCTTGATTTCCTTTGTACTTTGGACTCCTATTTTGTCCAGTTCTCCAACCCAAACATTTTCACATTTCCCCAGTCTTTCCTCTGCTTAATTAGTGAACTCTGGAGCTATCTCCCTTAATCAATACTTCCTTCATGCTATGACGTAAACTGCTTTACACTTTGTGTGTCCAGGCATTTTGACTCCAACGTTGCTTCAATTTGGCTTTGTCATTCATTTGGCTTTGGGGGGGGGGGGAACACTCATTACAGGCAACCTGCCTTTTTTCTCCTCCATACACATAGAACAAACATATATTCCTCTTTTTATTCATACAATTTCTGCAAAAGTAACTTTCAATTGTTTACGACAGCCATTAATCTTTTTGTTAATTTATACCACCTATGCTATGCCTTTTTCAATTTATAATTGTTTCTGCTTGTTTCTGGAGTTGGCCTCACTATTCTGCTACCTGTTCTATAACTGAATCAGATGATATCTGATCGACTCTTTCCATCTGCTTCGTTATTTTGTCACTCATTTCTAGCATCACGGTTCGAATCACAGCCATATCCAGCTGTCTATATATATTCTTTTCTTCTAGGGATTCCTTTCGTTTGTGTTAATTTTGAAGTTCTGCATTGGGTTTCATTACAGTTTAACTAAGAGTTATTTTCATCCCTTGCCCGTTTACACTCTTTTTCTATCTTCTCAATTTTGTTGGTAATTTATTTTATCAAACTGCTGTCAACTGTACCAATCGGCTCATCACTAACCTGTTTGTAGTCTTGTTCGGAACTGTCGTGAGATTGGGACGCTTCAAACGAACTCGCTATTTTGGATGCACGCCGGCTTTTGTGATCGCCTGGTAGAGCGCCTGAACACATTATCACTTTTAATATAGTAGCTTGCCGAGAGTATTCAAAACAAAATGAAGATAATACTTAATATGATCCATGAATGTTGTACAACTAATGCATAACACAAACAATGTACGGGACACCACCAATACTCCCTGAAAACCACACACAGGTTATAGCTCCCTCTCTGTGTTGTTGCCTTCACGCTGTCTCCACTGTATCTCTCTCTCTCTCTCTCTCTCTCTCTCTCTCCCCCTGTGCGTGTGTGTAATATATAGCCTACCTGTCATGATATACAGTATTTATTGAATATGGCGATCACGCCTAATTGCCACTAATACATTAGGAACTCATTCTTAAATTATTCGGTTTTATTCTGTTTTCCCAGAAAAACTCCATTGTCGAATATGTAAAAGCCCCTTTAATTCTGACAGTAGTTATATCTATATATATTTTATTATAATTATTTGATATAATTATGATTAATTGTTCACACTATTATCACAATTAAAATGTATATATATATTACGCAATTTTAGTTGTTAGTCATAATTTTCCTTGGACAGTACCATTGCATATTATTATTATTTATCTATCTTATATATATTTCACAATTTTTCTATCATCATACATCAGTCCACTCCATTCTAACTCAATCACCTTCATGCCCAGCTGTCCTTCCATTTTCAATGTTTCATCCTTTCTCGGACTTCCTTTTCACTTGAAGAAATCCCACATTTTAAACCAGGTGAAGGTATATTAAACACTATAGGATTATGTATTGTTAATAAAAATGCGATATACTGTGTAATTCAATACTGTATTATACATTTACAATTAACTTTCATTTAGTCCAAAATATATAGAGTTCCTTTGTTTCGTTTCATCACTTACATTACATCAGTTAAATTCAATTTCTAGATTTTCCAATTTAACCACATGTTCTCCCTTGATATTTGTATTGCTTCTTTTCTCAATGTCCAAAGTAACCTTGAATCATCCATTTATGATGCTTAGTAGTTGTCTCAGTTGCCCCAACCAGTTCGTGATTATTAAAGGGGCCCACCTCGCTTGTTTTTCTCTTTCTCTCACTCTGTTTGGTTTGTATCCATTCGGCCCCATTCAGCCTACTGTTTGAAGGCGTTTAACCCCATCCAAGTGTCAATATTTTCCTGGCGAGCGTAAGCGAGCCAGCATATATGTATATATATATAAGTTTGTTTTGACAGCAAGCTAAATTTTTAAATTTTTCCATAGAAAAATGTCTCTGGCGAAGCCGGATTTCTCCATACAATGCTGGCTCTCTATCGCTCGCCAGAAAGAAATCGACACCTGGATGTGGATAAACGTCTTCTAACAGTTGGCTGAATGGGGCCGAATGGATACAAGCCAGAGAAAGAGAGAAAAGGAGAGAAAGAGAAACAAGTAGGTGACCCCCCTTAAATATGGTTACTTATAATATATAGGACATACTAAGTATTATGCAGTTTCAATCTCCTTTCCCGTTCCAAATCTTTTTTTTTTTTAATTAAGGACAAGTCAGAAGAGCAAATTAACATCGGATTTTATTTCGGTTGAATTGCAGGTACCCGTTCACTGTCAATCGTCTGTCAATCGTCTGTTGGAAATCGTGTTATTTGCAATCTTGAATTTCGGAAATTATGCCTGAACGGAAAACTCGAATATTATTTTATTTTGTCTTGAAAAATGATGCAAGCCCAAAATTCGCTAATATTACGCATGTGACAACATCATTATATATCACACTCACACACCCCATGACTGTTAACTGATTTCCTGTATTACCTACATCTACCTAATTATTACTGATAGCTCTCTAATAACTACCTGCAAGCTGCTGATTATTCTTATTGTTTATGCTCTCTTCTGACACACACACACACACACTCTCGCTCTCTCTCTGTCACCGCCACAACAACACCTAGCATGGTTCTAACACGCCACAATTAATCCAGAGAGAACAATATCCACCGTGTTTGAGTGAGTGGGGAGACAGGAAGAGGTGGTGGTGGACAAGGACAATATCAGGACATCTCGCTACCTCATTACCTCGCTGTCAACAACCGAATACTTCGATAACTCGTTCCATACTGTAATACTATTGTTTGAAGGTACCTCCAAACATCTCACAATTTAATCAGCTTAGGTTGGGTAAATACTGGTTAGTTATTTTAATATTCACTAGTAATGAATACAGCAAAAACATAACATTACTAAATATATATATGGCTTAATGGATCCATTCTATTTTCATCAAATAGAAAATTAAACCGCAACTAAACTATCTAAATACCTAGACTTGATCATGTCTATATACAGTATAACGATAGGTGCAGATTGGTAAGTTACGTTCGTTTTATTAGGTATTAATATTGGATTATAGTGGTGGGTAGCGAGGTGGTCCGGTGTAGGAGTCCAGCATCCGGGAAGAAGTAGCCTTCTGTACAAAATATCATATTATTTTAACCCTTTGAGTACCAGCGACGTGTGTTATATTTCATCCTAGCTATATTTAGGCGATATTATGCAGCTTAGGAAGGATCTGTAGTTGTTAAAAGGGTCGGTTGAGATAGTTTGAAGCTTTATCGCTAGAGGTGAATAAATGTGTCTTATAGTTGCCAGAATATGATACAGACAAGGACGTCCCTGGTACAGAATGCGTTGAAGTTGCTTTTCCAGGCAGTATTATTTCACTATTTTTGTCGCAGTCGGATTTGAGTTTTGGTTTTGAAGAAATATAACAAGTTAATGTAATGCACTTGCGGCCATGTTATATATATACACACCAATACAACCTTAGTGTTGCCAGCTTAAGGGGCCAATACTTGTTTTTTGGGGGGTTACTTATTAATTTATATATTTAATTTTCAGTTTCCTCGCTAGACCTCCATCAAGCTTAAAAAAACACCCCCTATACCTCATTTCAAGATATATTTGTACATTTTTCAGTAGAAAAATGTCCCGGCCGAATGCAGGTTCCTTAAAAAATTGCAGGCTCGCTATCGCACGCTAGGAAAAAATCGACACCTAAATGGCACGAAGGGTCATGATATTGACAAAGTAATGGGGCGAAAGGTCTCAAAATCGCCAAACTAGTGAACGAACGTCTTAAAATTGGAAAACTAATGGGGCTGAACATGAGGGAGAAGGGAGTCCACTAAAAGCGAGTACCTCCCCCTTAAAGGTGTCTATTGAACATAGTTTTAAGAACATTCCTGCAACTCTACCTCCACAAACCTGCTGGTCACACTTCCTGTAGCTGTTGTAGCTGTTAGGAGGGACAGGGATTTGATTCATATTTGAAAGTCTATTTTGCAAAGTTCCACCGACTTCACATTTGTCAATATTTATATATATATATATATATATATATATATATATATATATATATATATATTTTTTTTTTTTCTATGTGATTGAGGGAGGCAAAAGGCATAACTGCCTATAGCGAGTGCCTCCCCCATAGTTGAAAGAGTGACAGGGCCAAAATCAAGGGACGTTCGAGCCAAAATGCCTGGACACACGGAGTTTGAAGCAATTTAAGTCATAGGAAGAGGGAAAGACTGATTCTGGGAGAGAGTTCCAGAGCTCAGCTGTTGAGTAGAAGAAAGTTTGAGAGTAACGTTTCACTCTTGGGTTGGAGAGTTGCACAGAGTAGGGGTGGGATTGAGTTGCAAGACGGGTACCACGTGCCCTACGTAAAGGAGGTGGTATGCGCTGGGATAGCTCTGAGGAACACTGATTATTATAGTAGCGATAGAATAGCGAGAGAGATGCAACATTGCGGCGGAGAGAGAGAGATTGCAGAGAGTTGGTGAGTGGACGGGAGTTAATGATACGAAAGGCCTTCCTTTCAACTTTGTCTAGGAGAGCAGTGTGAGAGGAACCTCCCCACACATGTGAACAATACTCAATACAAGGGCGCACTATGCCCCTGTACAGAGCAAGAAGCTGTGCAGGGGAAAAGAACCCCCTAAGGCGGTTGAGCACACCCAGCTTCTGGGAGGCTGCCTTAGCAAGACTGGTAATATGGTCCTTCCAAATGAGAGCAGAAGAAAAAGAGACACCAAATATATATATATATATATATATATCTGATATAGTGAGACTAAATACTTAATTGCGACCGTTTTTGGTGGACCTACACTTTATAAACTTAGTCATAATATTAACAGTAAAGTATCCTGAATTAAGACTATCGACAATCTATTTCAGTTTTACGATTTATAATCCATTCAGTATGCTATGAAGCATTGTTTCCTGTTTGTCTGGCTACTATTTGATGGTGTTATTAAATATAGAATGCGCCTGTGACAGTCTAAAGGATAGCCATGTATTTTACGATTTGATTTCCAGGGGTCCTTTAGAAAAGTAAAACATCCTCGGTCCTCTAGTGTTAGTAAGGGAATACAAATAAAACAACTGCCATGATGATGATGAAGATTTCGTGTCTTCCCGCCGCTTGATCGGCGCCCTTTGCGAAAATGACACAGTGCAGAATCTAGGCGATGAGTTGTGTTCCATGTTACTGAGAGGGTTAACTTTATTATACCTCTGAATTACAGTCATGAAAATGTAACATAAGGTTTTGATTATTTGGTATGTATGTATCCATCATTATTACTGTACTTGTTGATAATACTACTGCCTTCCCTTGACCGTTAAATTGTATCAACTTTAATGTGAATGTACCGTTGTACCTTCGGTTGTATCACAATCATCAAATTAATCGTGTTTAATAAAATATGTGTTGTCACAGTAAATAGGCCGAGACGTTAAAAACTTAGCCGAATATACTCCCAACACCAAAATGCATATTAATAGTACGCCAATTCATGTAAAATAGTTGATCGTTTATGTGTTTAATCAACACATTAGATGCAAGCATAGATATGGTTTTAAATTAAATTATGCATTTTTTTTTACATAATTATAGTACGTATGAAATTACATTAATAGATCAACTGCATTGTCTACTATATAAAGGGCACTTTCTGTGAGAATTATGTGTTTGTTCACGAACTACTTCAGTTATTAAGATGGAGAGCCCATACTTGGCATGCATACTAAGGGGTTGCCAGAATAGGTTTTAAGTGAAATTTGTGTTTGTCACCTCACCCTGCCCCCCGGGGGGAGGGGGACGGATAACCTCCTCCCAAGATAGACAACCCATACTTCGATTTTCCCCCGGGCAGCGCCGGGTACCGTAGCTAGTACATTATATAATTGCATAATACCAAATTTGCAAGGACTTCGAAGAGTTATGAGTTTCTTTAGATCCATTATTTCAACAACATTTTCTTTCAGATTATACATGGAATTTGCTCTTTGTATAAACAAAATAATGAGCAAGTTAAAATTTGTGGTGTAAGTCAACATTTGCATTTAATTATATAGTATATGGGTTAGGAACTTTACAATGTTTCGTTAAATGTGTACCATATTGTAAGTAAACAATGTAATACTGTCCAAGGAATAATACTGATTAATGAGTGTAATAAAAGCTTATGCCAATATATATTTTGAGGAGTGATACTTAATGGAAGCTGCAGGGTGTGGTGTATAGTTTGGAACTGTGTATATGATATGGAACCTGAAAGTCAATGTGATAATGAGTAAAGTTTTCGTCTTTGAGAGGGATGAAGTCACAGAGTGTAAGGTTAGGTTAAATGGTCAGGCAATGGAGAATGTCAACTTTTTAAGTATTTGTTTGGAATGCTGAAGATTGTACCAAGGAATAGGGTGGTGAGTAATGAAGCTTCTGCATAATAATCTGATAATCCAAACATTGATGTGTGGGAGTGAATCATTAAGAGGAACATCTTGAGGTGGTTCAGTCATGTAGATCTTATGGTGAGTGTGAGACTGACGAAAGCATGTGAATAAAGTCGAAGAACAAGGAGGAAGAAGCAAATCGAGAGTGAGGTGGGGGGATGGACATGAGAGGTATATACATGGAAGTGTTGTCCGGCGAAATGGGCACCGGTTGACAGATACATACATACATGGGGAGGTGTGGCAGAGTGGTCTTGCCACTGGACTGGTAATCCAATGGACCCGGGTTCGAATCCCAATATGTCAATGGGAATATATTATTGGGATGGAATTTGTGCTGTACCTAGTTTCAGTGCATTACCACAGCACACCGAAATGCCAAACAAATACCCTCATTGTTCCCTGATTAAATAGCATTGTATGAATATTCCCATATTCAAAATATGTTACAGGGGGGCAATGCCTAGTGAGTTAATTGCTCAATAGGTGGCGTTCTGAGAGTGAGGGTCCGAGTGTGGGGATGAGACGGTGAAGCTCAGAAGTGAAGCGGCTTCAGAGATGGAGTTGCTTCGCATGTCTCATTCCCTAGACTGGAACAAGACCTCACGGTCCTCACCGTGTTCAGCGGTGTAGTGTAAAGGCTCTCAGCCTATGCCCGAGAGGGAGTAGTTGGAATATAGACAACAAAAATAAATCAATAAATACTTACGTAATTACATACATACAAGTTTAAAGACCGCATCATCCAAAACTAATGTGATTACAGTCTCACCTCCTAAATGGTGACATTCTAGGCGACTCTGTCATGGGCTGTCTCTTGTTAAGTTCTTTATTTTGCATGAAGTGGATTATTCATGGGCATCCCCTTGGGGATCAAGGCGTCTAGCAAGAGACAAACATATAGATAATTATATGGTGGTTTGTCAAGTCAATGGCAAATATTATGTTCTTATCTAAGCAGGGAACCACGATAAAACCTTGATATACAATACACAACATTTACATTCTTAATTGCTTGGTGAGTAAAACAAATGTTGGTAGATCAGAGATTGACGTGAACTAGTTGGGTGCATGTTATACATTATACTTTGGAATATACAGTATATAGGAATACTGTTATGCCGGGATGTAATCCAACTCGCTTCAGTATTATCTCTTCACAAATCCGGGCTTCGGATACTTAGATTTGGAATTATGTTCAACAGGAACACGTCGAACTTCATGAATATGATAAGTATTTACTCAATCGGACAATCAACAACACAATAAACACACAGGATAGATTACACTCTTATTTATTCAATTGGCATAAAATACATAGTATTTTTTTATTTTTATTTTTTTTTTATTTTCTATATTCCAACTTACTTCCTCTCGGGCATAGGCTGAGAGCCTTAACATTCACCGCTTTACAATGAACAGTGAAGCCCGTGAGGTCTTGTTCCAGTCTAGGGAGTGAGACATGTGAAGCACGTAGAGTACAACGAGCACCTGCCATCTTGCCTTCACATGAGGCACGGTGCTCACTCATGGCCCGAAACGACCCCATCTCTGAAGCCATCTCGTTCCCGTGCTTCACTGTCTCACCCCCTACACTCGGACTCTCACACTTACACACACATGGGGGTACTAACTCCACTATTATATAGAATAGTAAGTAAGTATATCATGTGACTGGAGAGAGTTCAATAAGCTTTACTCTCTAGTGAATTTCAGTTTGTCACTTACATAGTAATGGAAGAGATAAATTACGCAATTATGGAATTATATACACTAACAATTCACATTGACAACAATACATATGCGAGCCAAGTGTCTAACGTGAAATATAGTAAATACAAATTCTGTCAACAGAGACGAGTTTGATAGCTACACGTGGTGGTGAGTAAACACAGTAGTTTGCTGTCAGGTGTGACCACAAAGGTACCGCTCTTGGGGATACAGGTGAGATGGACTGATGTCGCTGTAAATATTATTTATATTTAATGCGTCAGTAAATCATGTTAAGAAGATATGAACTTCTCTTAAAGCTAGGGGGAAAGATAGTTTAAATCTGAATTAAACTATCTAAGAGTTCATCATCATCATCATCATCTCCGACGCCTTGCTTCCCCCTGGGAAACCCCCACTAGAGGATGGCCATGACAGAAACGTCTCCAAGCTACTTTGTCAAGACATGCCTCCCTTGCCCGTGCCACAATGCCCCTTCCACTACGTGGAAGTTTTTCTTCAATATATTTTTCCACTTTCTTTTCCCATACCATAGGTGGTCTTCCACTACTAGCGGTTCCACTCACCTGACTCCCATATATCTTTCTTGGCATTCTGTCTTCATCCATTCTCTGAACATGACCATACCACCTCAAAGTACTTCTCTTTATCCACTCAACCACACCACAATCAATGCCCAAAGCCTGCTCTTCCATTCCAAAGGACTCGTACACTTCCCTATTACTTGGCCCATCTAGCCTATTCATGCCAGCTGCCATTCTGAAAAAGCTCATCTCCACAGCTCTTAGTTTGAAGAGGTCCTCGTCACTTGCTGTCCATGTCTCGCTTCCATACGAGAGTGTTGGGAGCAGCACACTGTTTCTCAGTGACTTTTTGACTTCCTGGCTAACCATTCTTCCTTCTAAGAGTTATTGCTAATAATCTCCCACACGAGACACGAAAAATAATATTCGATCATAGAAGAGGTCAAATTACACGGGTTGAGGAAATCAGATTCACAGTTAATATTGTGACTGAGTTGGAATATAATAATTATAATTTAGCATAGATTGGAATAAATTAACCAACTACTTAAGAACGCAGAACGGTGTAGCGCTGTATTATAGCTTTAAACGGAGCTATAATGAATAGACGTACAAGACAAAGTTGCACTTATGAATAACCATTTATGATGGCATAAAAGGAGTTTTGAATAAATTAGCAAATTCCTATAAGAACGCAGAACGAATATCGTTGTATTATAACAAATAATTGTTACAATGAACTAATTACTGGATGAAGTAATAATATGATAATTAGCCAAATATTAGGCGTAATAGTTAAAGGAATGTACAATCTGAAGTCCTAGATTAGTGTTGAAAAAATTACATGATCCGAGTAACGTATTTCATTAGTTTATTCACAAGAACCAATCGAAATCGGTTATCTTGATAGATTAGTTCTAACTCAACGGAAGGGTTCTTTACTTTCAAGGGGGGGGGGGGGGGGGCGAAATAGTACTAGCCTATAGGTATTCTCTGGCAATAATTATACGGATAATATGATCCTGAAATTGGGTGTAGGTTTTAGGTATATTGAATTTAAGAAGGAAAATAGCACACGTTATACAGTTTACTTCGACTTGGATACACAAAGAATAATAACATATATGAATAAAATATGAGAGTATTCACTAAGTAACACGTGTAAGAATGACTATGTAACGTACGTACAACTAAGGTTCTGAAGGATTAAATACAACATATCTTAGCAATATCTCGCACTTATAGAATCACCGTACGGATCAAAGTTATATGAATCTTACACAGGTATGAGATGGTCAAGATAGATCTTAGGCACAGATCTATAAATAGATGAAAAAAAAATCACATTCAACCTGTCCCAAAGAAGGGTGACCGCTTTCAACCCTCCAACTATCGTCCAATTGCTCTCATCTCTTGTCTTTCTAAAGTTTTTGAAACTATTTTTGCTTCCAAATTTCTTAAGCATTTCTCTTCTCATAATCTGCTCTCAGATCGCCAGTATGGCTTCCTTAAGGGTCGCTCTACTGGTGATCTTCTTTCATATCTTACTAACTCTTGGTCATCCTCCTTTCGGGACTTCGGTGAGACTTTTTCTATTGTACTAGACATATCGAAAGCCTTCCATAGAGTCTGGCACAAATCTTTAATTTCTAAACTACCCTCCTTCGGTTTCTATCCCTCCATCTGTGCCTTTGTCTCTAATTTCCTTTCCGGCCATTCCATAGCCGCGGTTGTGGACGGCCATTGTTCACTTCCTCACCCTATAAACTCCGGTGTTCCTCAAGGCCCTGTTCTATCTCTTATTCTCTTTCTAATTTTTATAAATGATCTCCTCAACTGTACCGCAATTCCAGTCCATTCATACGCAGACGACTCAACCTTACACTACTCCATTAGTTTTTCAGAATGCCCCAGCCAGCAATCCCTCAACGACAAACGTAATGAAGCCATAGAACTTTTAAATTTTGATCTAAATACTATCTCCAATTGGGGCAGAGAAAACCTTGTTACCTTTAATGCTTCCAAAACCCAATGTCTCCATCCATCTACCCGTAAGGAACTCCCAGAGGACTATCCCTTATTCTTCAACAATACAAAAATCAATCCTTCATCTTCTCTCAATATTCATGGGGTCTCTTTTTCTTCTGCTCTCAGTTGGAAGGACCATATTACCAGTCTTGCTAAGGCAGCCTCCCAGAAGCTGGGTGTGCTCAACCGCCTTAGGGGGTTCTTTTCCCCTGCACAGTTTCTTGCTCTGTACAGGGGCATAGTGCATCCTTGTATTGAGTATTGTTCACATGTGTGGGGAGGTTCCTCTCACACCGCTCTCCTAGACAAAGTTGAAAGGAAGGCCTTTCGTATCATTAACTCCCGTCCACTCACCAACTCTCTGCAATCTCTCTCTCTCTCTCCGCCGCAATGTTGCATCTCTCTCGCTATTCTATTGCTACTATAATAATCAGTGTTCCTCAGAGCTTTCCCAGTGTATACCACCTCCTTTATGTAGGGCATGTGGTACCCGTCTTGCAACAATACAATACACAATAGCACAATACATACAGTATTGTGCTAATCTGTCTGTGTTTTATGTACAATAGCTACAAACAGCCTAGTGAGGAATAAGACACGTTTTTTATATCTCTTTTCCTCTGTAGTCATGTGTACACATAATTCATACAGACAAATAAATATAAGAATGGATGCATGCATATACAGTATAGTCTATGGAACCATCAACACATAAGCAAATCATTTGTACAAGCATGTGCACACACAAACATGCGTTCAAATACACATATTCTACGGCCGTGATTGTGTAACATCCTCTCCTTGTTTGTAGTGTATCAATGGCTAAACACGGTAAACCCCTCCTCTTGGCATAAATGATTCCATGTTATAGGGGTTTGTGTTTCTATATGTTTATAACCGTAAAGAGAAACTTATAAACATTAACTATGGTTCTCTTGTGAAACTGTGCTTAATTATTGACACATCCTCATAACCGACATTCCTCACGCTAAAAAATGGTAGTCAATGACATGATAATTGGATTGCCGCTGGTAGAATGTTTTTTTCTTCTTCACTTGTTGGCAGAATACGAGACATTTTATTTGTAGTCAACCTGGGTGAGAGTAAATATTTCGCCGACAATCTTGCTGTTTAACTTGGTTATTTTTTTCTTGCCCGTCTTATTTTTCTGGGACTAGTAGTTTTTGTTTTCACTTATAACTGTCAATTATATGTCCCTCTCTCCACATTGTAAACAATATGTCCAGTGTTTTTATTTGTTCTGATAAACTGTTGACATTGACTGTACATTCACAGGACACCACCGGTTTTGCTTAATCTAGCCTTACCTAACTAAAGATATTAGTTGATTCCAATTCATGATCTATTCAATAATATATTTCCAATTTAATGAATGTAAACATCTCGGAATATTACCGTGTATATGTTATATGTATAGAGTGGTCCAAATGAAAAACAATGGTGCTGTATGTCACTTGCGTTTCTTAAATTGCAGTTTGCAAGTTATACAATTTGATATACTAACTGTTGATTATACATTGAAAATACAACCACATATACAATTTGTTATGTAACAAAAGCCATGCATAGATCAATCCCAATGGCTGTAATTCCATAACAAAACATGCAAGAAGTCTGCGATATGTAGAAGTAAAATATAAAAATGCTCGTACCATTTTTGGATAAAAAGAATAACAACCCGGGGAGCTCTAAAAGAATAACAACCCGGGGAGCTCTAAAAGAATAACAACCCGGGAAGCTCTAAAAGAATAACAACCCGGGGAGCTAAAAGAATAACACCCGGGGAGCTCTAAAAGAATAACAACCCGGGGAGCTCTAAAAGAATAACAACCCGGGGAGCTCTAAAAGAATAACAACCCGGGGAGCTCTAAAAGAATAACAACCCGGGGAGCTCTAAAAGAATAACAACCCGGGGAGCTCTAAAAGAATAACAACCCGGGGAGCTCTAAAAGTGAACCCAATTTCATATTCATAGAGTGACATGCAATTTTTCTACGTGGGCAGATCCCACCTGTTTCATCGTAATTGGTTTGTAAGAGAAACCTTACTAACCGACTGAAATTATGGGTTGCAACATCTAATAACATTGCAAAATATCGATAAATATTGCGCCTAAATCACTAATGGATTAGGAAGTGTATCAGTCTCATCTTTAAAAAAAAAAAAATTGTAATGAACAAAGCTAATTATCTACTGTAGTGCAGATAATACCAATAGCTTACTGAATATGTTAAATATATTTGAAGAACACACACAGGACCGCTCTTGGACAACATTATATACAGGATAGAGTCAGAAGCCGTGCCCAAAGGTTTCTTCAATAACTTGTAGTAGTAGTTTCGCATAATCTGAAGCTGTAATCCATTGCATATTATTTTGTTGATTAAAGTGATGCACAATTGGGAAAATATAAATATTTATGTTGTGCATAATGGTGAGGTATTGCTTATTGTTGTACATTGCTTATAGTGTTATGGAAATTAGTTATATAAATAAGTATAGAGATCGTAACAGTACGATAAAAGCGCCTACGGATTTTGAAGTTGAAAACATTGGAATAAGGCACCCAATTAAATGTTAAGCATTGTTTTTGTAACCATTGAGGTCAAATCTCCACATTCAACCTATTAATAAAATGAGTCTAAAAACCCTCTAATCCATGTATTAATTGTATTCAATATTCCTGGTTTGGGAACTTTTAAAAAAAAACACACAAAAATTATATATATATACTGTATATATATATAAGGTATATATATGTATATATATATATATGTATATATATATATATATATATATATATATATATATATACATATATATATATTGCTTAATTAATTGAATACATTGATAATGTACAGTATTTTAATCTTAACTACTTGTGTTCTCATAGCAAATAATTGTAAATGCAGACCAATTTACACGTGATTATTGTTCATACTAAATAATTAAGAAATCATTAACTGCTCTGAAAAATAGTTATTCATATATATTTTCTTGATAATGAGAGAATTGGATTATTTAGCACAATTGTCAATTCAGCCTCATGGACTAAGGTGAATCACACAACACTGGGCTATTATTTGATATCAACATTAATGATAGTCCTTCCCTTGTGATTGGTAATTACGGCTAAAAATCGATCACAACAGTGGAATGTGAAAGATTATAGTTATTTATTCAATTTATATTAAAGGCCATCTATTTGGTTATCCAACTGTATTATTTATATATTCTGATTTATATTGTGTTTCGTACCTCTGATCTGGCAACTTCTGAAGTAAATGTTTTAAATAATTTGGAAACCTTTAATAATCTTCCTCTAATCTATGAGATTGAAAATTGTCCAAACAATGTCGCAGAAAAACGTTACTAATCAAAAGTTGACGATAAAAGTTCTCGTTTGATACCAAAGTAAGAGTCGTGTCAATATTGTAGGTAATTTCCCTTGGGTGTTGGTAGTTCTGGGTCACTGGCCACCAATGATCACTTTGATCCCGGCCACAGCCACCAGGACCTGATGGTTAACAAACCTTCTTTTTGAGACAAGTGGCGGCCATATAATGTAGTTCCTGGCCACTGGTCACCATACGTCTTCATCACCAGTACAAAACTTTAGATTATAGGGAATTTTGACACATAAAGTTAGGAATGCTTTGCTCATTCGGCTTGCGGAATTTTTGTTGTGTCTTAATTGTTGAGCAGTCCAGATGAGCCATATTGTTGCTAGGAGTTACGGAGTTTTGTTTTGTTTGTGAAGCGACAATAGTCATTCATAAGGTAAACATATAAAATAAACATATACAGTACATACATTTATTAACATTTGCTTTTGTTCTTTTTACTCTTTGAGCAAGAAATACATGAATTCAAGAAAATTAATGCACAGAGTGTGTCTGTGTGTGTGTGTGAAACGAGGTTGATTAATTAACTTTCAAAAGTAAAGAGAATTAATAGAAACACCATTCGAGGAGGAGCACTTTATTGACAAAGTTTCGCAGATAGCTTCTTTAGGTCAATAACGATTAAATTAAATGAAAGCCGCCCTCACTTAATTTATTGTTTGTACGTTCACCTTCAAACATCTTATCCAAGTTTCACAAATTCAGCTATATTCTCCTCTCCTGATAAAATGATAGAAAAGATACAATCACTTATAAAAATTGGTAGATCTCTTCATTTCGTCTGCAACTACAGACATTAGGATCACTTTATGTAAGATATTTGTTTTAAGCTAAATAATGTATTTGTTTAAATACAACATATATTGTTTGCAGAAACATGTTCAT
This sequence comes from Paralithodes platypus, assembly GCA_032716605.1. NCBI lineage: Eukaryota > Metazoa > Arthropoda > Malacostraca > Decapoda > Lithodidae > Paralithodes > Paralithodes platypus. Next base: position 28,362,400 of record CM064491.1, on the reverse strand, counting down.
GAGTTAACTAATACTTGCATAATGAATAATAAGAGGTTAATGAACCTTATGAGTGACTGTCAAGAACAATCAGTAGAGGGAATGGGGATATAGAGACTATATATATATATATATATATATATATATATATATATATATATATATATATATATATATATATATATAATTATATTTATATTTATATTGTACGTGTGTATGAAGGAGACAAAAGGTAGGTTACCTGTAACGAATGTCTACCTCATGCCCAAAAGAGTGACAGGGCCAAATTCAAAAGAAGCTTGGGGTCAAAATGCCGGAACAACTAAGTTTAAAGCAGTTTAAGTCATAAGATGAAGGAAAGATTGATTGCAGGAGAGAGTTCCAGAGTGCACTTGTTAAGTAGAAGAGATACTCAGAAAATTTTCCAATTCTTGGGTTGGAGAGTTGGACAGAATAGAAGTGGGACAGTGTTAAAAGGTGGGTGCCTTGCACTCGCCGCAAGGTAGAGGGTATGCACTGAGAGAACTCTGAAGATAATTGATTGTTATAATAGCGATAGTAGAGTGAAAGAGATGCAACAGTGCGGCGTGTAGATAGAGATTATAGGGAACTAGTAAGAGGAAGTGAGTTGATGAGACAAAATGCTACCTTCCAGATCGCCAAGGCCCTGAACAACCTCCTCACCCCCTACGTGCCCTGCCAATACAACCTTAACTCAGCCCACGATTTCTTGGAAATTTTATGAGACGCCCCCCCGGAACAACAACCACACAATCGCCTCCCTCGACGTAGAAAGCCTGTTCACCAACGTGCCAGTGGATAGGACCATCGACATGATTCTACGTCGAATTTACCATTGCCCTGATACACCAACACTGGACATCCCGGAGAAGGCCCTGAAAACACTGCTGGAGCCATGTACCAAGGAGGCCCCCTTCCTTTGCCCCCGGGGCAACATGTACAAGCAGATAGACGGTGTGGTGGCGATGGGCAGCCCCCTAGGAGTTCTTTTTGCGAACTTTTTTATGGGTACCATCGAGGAAGAGCTCCTAGCTGCCCAACGACCCGCCGTCTACTGTAGATACGTGGATGACATCTTCGTGCAAATCAAGGACCTCCACGAACTACAGGAACTCCAGCGTCGCTTCATGACCTCCTCCGGACTTAACTTCACCTTTGAAAAATCAAACAATGGACAACTCCCCTTCCTCGACATCCTCGTAGCTCTGAACGACCATGGGTTCAAAACCACCGTCTACACTAAACCAACTAACACAGAACAATGCCTCAACGGCGATAGTGAATGCCCCCGCCGTTATCTTCTATCCTCCATCTCCGCTTATGTAAGGAGAGCCCTCAAGCACTGCTCTACCTGGGCCGACACCCACCAGGAACTAGAAAGACTATCCCAAGTTTTAGTGAATAACGGATACTCCAACTCCGACATCTCCAGCACCATCAACCGACATCTTGAAAAATGGTACACCCAAAGCCCTCCCAACATTGACCCCCCCAATGAAATTAAGATTTTCTACCGCAATTTTATGCCCTCTGAACACAAAAATGATGAGGCCGTCTTAAAAGAAATAATCTCCAAGCATGTCCACCCAACCAACCCGGAAAACAAAATCAAATTAATAATTTATTACAAATCCCCCCAAGACCTCCAACCTCGTTCTCTGCAACAAATCAGCTTCCACCAAGATAAAGAGCCCGATGACCAGCGATCACGTCATTTACCAACATACCTGTAATTATGAGGACTGTGGACCTCATTCCTATATTGGCATGATGCAGACTCGTCTTTCACGTCGGTTAACTCTTCACCTTCAGGCTGGAGCCATCAAAGACCACTATCTCACTCCTAACCACCCCCACCTCACACGCAACGAGTTAGAGAAACACACCACCATACTCGATAAAGAAAGTGACCCAAGGAGATTACCTATACTCGAAGCGTTATATATCCAAGCCTTACATCCTAACATCAACAACCATTCTCTAGACCTTCAGATCCTTCCTTCTGCCAAAAGGCACTATCCTACAGGACCTATCGCCCCCCGGTGCCCTTGACGCAGCCCCCCGCGCTACCTCCTTCAGCTTAGTCTTCTGGCGGCGCCACACGTACTACGCAACTCAGGCCATGCCCCTCGACACGCAGCCAATCAGCTTCGACCCCGCCAACCGACCACCACCTTCCCGCATCCAGTGCGCTTGCATGAAGCTGATCTCTCTTTTACACTCCTAGAATACCTCTCCACCAATAGCAGACTTTTGCCCACTGATTTTCGCCTCCTCTGATCCTCCACCCTCTATATATACCCTTCCTGTTTACCTTTTATATCATTCTATCATTACTTGATAATGCTGGTTGTCCAGTGAAACGCGTCGTATATCCTGTATCATCATGTACATTAATGTAACCCTGTACCACCATGAATTTTGCTAATTTCATTCATCTACTTCCTGCCACCCAGCGAAAACTCATCAGAGACCTGGAAACTTTGAATAATAAAATTTCCAACACAGAAATTGCCATTTCTTTCAATCTCGTATGTATTAAAGAAAATGTATTACCTGGCTTTACTAACATATATATATATATATACATATATATATATATATATATATATATATATATATGGATTTATGAACCAATAAATGGAAATAATATGTCTTAAAGAGTTAAATATGGTCTTTCAAAGGAATGCAATTACGGAGTGTGTAGTAAGTTTAATTGGCCAGGGAACGGAAAACCTCAGCTCATTTAAGAACTTGGGCAGTGTGATGAGTAAACATTGGAGTTTGGAGGATGAAGTGCTGGGGAGGGTGCAACAGGGGGGAAGGGGGAGTGTTGCAGGTTCGCTAAACAAAACAGTGACTGGGAATAGAGAGGTGGGCATGGAAATAAGTAAGTCACTGTATGATTATTTTGGTGTGTGCATTGTTTTCTGTTGTGTTGTTCCTATTCTGGCTAGGTCTCTAGTGTCCCCCCCCCCCCCTAAAAAAAGGAAAAAATAAAAGAAATGTGGGGATTGAGTATATCGATAGATAGACTGCTTGATAGTGTTGTGATCCCAACATTGACGTACGGGAGTGAAGCATGGACGTTGTTGGAGATACATAAATTAAAAGTGTGAGAGGCCGGAATGAGAAGTGTGTGTGGAGTCACATGGGGTGATATAAACATGAACGAGGAAGTACGAGAGTGATGTGCTATGAAAGTCGATTTGCTAATGAGTAAGCAGAGGAAACGCCTTCAGGTGTTTCGGCCATGTGGAGCGCATGAATAGCGAGATAATGACTGAAAGAGTGTATCAGAGTGAAGTTGAAGGACAGAGAGGGAGATATAGACCGAAAATGAGACGGAAGGATGGAGTTCAGAGGTATGAGTGAGAAATAAGAAAATCGAATTAAACATTCTGGAAACAGTTCATGGCTGTACTTAATCCTGTACCCTGTACTTGTACTTAACTATCTACCAGAGTTTGTGTAATGATTCAAACTAAACAACACTTCTCCATACCTCGGAAGAGAGAGAGAGCGAGAGAGTGAAAGTGAGTGAGTGAGTGTGCAATGGAAAATCATAATTAAGAAAGAACAAACTAACGTATATATAATAATCATATCCATGGTATTACCACCTACGCGAAATGTATTGAAGGTAATGTTTTTGATGAGATTATTCGACAGTAAATTAGCTGTGTTAATATGCAGTAAGTATATCATAGAGGAATAATATGATAAATTATACAAACATTGAGTGAATGGCGTACCGAGGTGCAGGCAAATTGTATATCATTAAAACGACACGCTTCATTTACTACAACCACTTTTGAAGAAGCTTCGTATTCTGGCAAATCATTATAAAATTATTAGTACGACACACACACACACACACATACTAAGCCAAGCAACGTTGTGGATACCAGTACACAAAATATCAAATTAATGTGTAAATTGTTCATATTTAAAAATTAAATATTGCTTTGTAGGTTTGTACAAATCTGACCGAACCTACAGAACATAACAACCAAATCATCCTAATTTAACCTAACCTAACCTAACCTATCCTACCTACCCCACGTTCACCCAACTGTCCTAATCTAACCTAATATTTCTGGGTACGAAAAACACCGTCTGACCAATCTAATTTTTACACATAAACCATGACAAATAATTAAAACTGTCCCCATAAACCTAGCTATGCTTGCGCGCGCGCGCGCACACACACACACACACACTGACACTGACACCCCTTAGATACCCTTGTTAACTATGAATTTTCCAACTTGCAGAACAGAAGTTTAGCCATTTTAAAGGATATATAATTATCTTTGTCTATCAATGTATATTTCTGCATATATTGCTGTATCTCTTATGTGTTAAAACATGTTAATTCCATTCACTAAATACATTAATTGTCGTTACTGTACCCAATGGACAACAAAATAGAACTAATAACATTGGGTAGAGGCCAACAAATGCAATTATATTTAAAACTGATCGATTTAACCTGGCTACCAACATTCCAGGAAGAGCAGAACTTGAACACAGGCAAACAATTTGTATTATCTCGCTGATAATTATTTGTCAACATTAAACAATACTAGTTATGGATCATTTTAATTGAAGAAACGTATTTGCGGAGTTCGGTATGGCTATGACGCAAAGTAATGGAAGTGAATTACAACGGTGTAAGTGTAGTTGAGTACGATCAAACTGTCGATGGAATTTATAGACATGTATAAATCAATGAACATTCACTCAGTACAATAAAATATTTGTTCTTGAATTCTGGCCCTCATTAAATATAATTAGTTTAAGGGTTAACCTGTCTTGATTTATTACTACCTAGATTTACATGGTATGTTCAACCTTTTGGAACCATTAAATGGACTAAACTCTGCATTTGCATAATTGTAATCCATATAAATAGTTGTGAAACAGACGGGTTGTACCAAATATATGAAAATAGTGCCGTATCTAAACCATATATCTAGAAGTTTCAATTATCTTCAGTACTTTACTTTGATAACATGATATTCTTGCTAATTTTAGAATATATATTTAATCATATTATGGAGCATTTGCTGTTGAATGAAAGCATGAGCGAAAGTGGTCTAAAGCCAAATTATTTCTAATGGAGACCATTTTCTTTCTTGTTAATTCCGTCTGACGCAAGAAATATTCAAATATTTAATCTGTATCTGCTTTCCTTGTCTTAAATTTGTCTAAGTCTGTGCTATCCCAGACGTGAACATATGGTCAAGAGTCACGTCCTACTTCAATACTATTCATTATGATTGACTCTCCACTAAAACCAAACACGCTAGCACACATACAAACAAAAAAACGTTTAATAACATTTTGTATAGAATTGCTGATGATTTTTATAAACATAAATAGAGGAAATTAAATATAAAACATAAATTGTAAATATATGTTTAGCATGTCTGTATGGTTGTGGCCATACATTAAATATATTTGGATAAACATTTACGATAGACATAATTATGCCGTTTATAATAATCATAACACAAACATATGACAACCATCACAACATTAAGTTTTACTACCTAGTGAACACTGTTTGGCATATCTTTAACCCTTTCGTTACCGGGGATGTATGTAGTTTTATTTCAAATATATTTAGACGATGTTATTGCAGCTTAGGAAGGATCTGTAGTAGTTAAAGGGGTTATTTGAGATAGTCTGTATCTTCTTAATTACTACACATCCCTCCTAAGCCTAATAACATCGTCTAATAATTGCTGGAATATAATGAAAAGGATGTCACCGGTACAGAACGGGTTAAGAGTGTATAACCACCCCAATACAAGGCCTCTCAGAAACTTGGGTCACTCAATTAAATTAAACGCCTGAATTTGACAATAGGTTGCATCACTGAGGTTGGGCAATTTTAACGCTCTCATCCATTTATATATATTGTTCTAGCCTCTTTTCCTATTCTTCTCTATCGTTTCTTTGCCTCTCTCCCTTCTTAACCTCCCCTTTGTTCTTCATCTGTCCTCTCTGTTCATCCTCCTTCCCCTATTCCCTTCTTTATTTGCATGGTCTCTATCCTATTTTTTTCTATGATCTCATCTCTCTCTGTCATTTTTTTCCATCTCTATCCCAATTATATCTACATAATATTTATTTCTCTCTATCTGTCATTCCTCTACTAAATATCTTATTTTCTTCCCAATTTCTCCTTTCATTTCCTCCCTACTCCTGCTTGTTTACTCTCTACCCTTCTTTCTTCTCAATTTGTCCTTCTTTCTTCAATCTGTATCCTTCTTTCTGTCTAATTATTTTCACTCACTCCACATTCTGAATGACGGCGCTATCCCCCACTCCCTGCATTTGTTTTTCTTTTCTACCCGAACAATCTTCCACTTTATATTTTTGTATCTGTATCCTTCCTCCATCCCCCCCTTCTTCCCTTATATTAATTTAGTATTTCCTTTCATCCTTTCTGTTCACTGTTTTCTTCTGCATTCTTCCTTCCTCATTCTAAGTCAAATTCTCGTTGGCACGCACAAATGTTTACACTTTCGTAGCTACAGCTATGCTGAACATAGCTGTGTAGTATTCCTGTATATGCTTGTGTGCGCCGGTGTAGAGTTGTCACTAAGTCTATCATATACATGTATCGAGTGTGGTCAATCATCCAGACATGTTATAATGTCTATCTGACCATCCCGGACCATCCATGACCACTGCCAAACTACCACTCCAGACCCCCCACCCCCCACCCAACCATCATCTGGCTATAGGCTCGCGGTCTGGTATTGTAGTGTTAAATAATCCTGTTATATGAACCAGCCAGGGCTTGTTCCCAGGCCAGTAGTGAAGCACTCCAACACCTTATCCATTAGGCCACCGAGGAGCTTAAAAGTAATGGCTTCATTTGTAATCATATCCCATCCACCCTCACCCGCTCCTACTCGTGGTCACGTAGCTTGATGCCATACACACATACACCTCACACACATGCTGACTCATTGCTGTGGGTATCATCTATACATAATGCAGCACCCACTACACCATTCTCGCGGCCCGGGTTCAGCTCCATAATATATACAAGTGGGCACGGTTTTCTACTTGGTATACACAGTTATAGCTAATGCACATTATTTGTAATACATATATTCTACAAACTTGATGCCTCCTAGATTAAAAACCAAATCACTTCACTGTTTAGAGATACCCTTTGTTAACGGACAGATAGGTGATAGACAGATAGAGTGGGGATGAGTGATTGGAACAATAGAGGAGTACAAAAAACTACAAAGGAAAGCAAGCAAACAAATATTTATTGATCCTTATGAGACTGCTTGTAACTAAGCTACCTATCCTATGTAGAAAAGGGAAAGGATAGCACAGTATAAAGCAGTGCTATTCATTTGAACATACACACATACAAGTCTAACGCCTAAATTGTGGCATCAGTCACCAAACGGGCATCAAAATCCAATTATTATGTAGCCTGGGAGAGAGGCAATCTGTTGCAGGCAGCACCGGACCGCTTCATCCGTCGCCCACTAAGCCTGGGTCAGCACTGATTTAACTAAGAGATGTCCGACATGATTGCAGCATTACACATTGCGAAAACAACTCAAAACTGCAAATTTTTAGCAATTTTGACCAACCTTTGCAAGACAACCAGACGTCATACATTGGAAAACTCTACTACGGTTCTTTTACGGATATATCATTGTATTACGTTCTGGCTCTTGTTTATGCATGATAATGTACAGGGAATGAAGGTCAATTTAGGCCAAAATGTCCTGTACTGGAAGAGTTAAAGACCGTTTTATCCACCTAGAATGTGGTTACAGTCTAACGTCCTAAATATCGGCTTTCCAGGCGAACCCTGTCAAGGGCTGCTTCTGTTGTTCGGTTCTTTATTTTGAAATCGGACCGGAGTACCTGATCCAACATCTTTCTAGATCTACCCCTATGAGCAGCTCCCATCCCGTTAACAGTCCAGCATTTATTCACCCAGCACTGATCATCTATATGTGTGCAAACCAACAAAGTCGGCTTGTACGCTTCACTTCACTTATACTCCTAATGCCCAGACGCCTTCTTAATTCCTCACTCGATACCCTGTCCCTTCAGGTAACCTCACATATACATCTCACCATTCTCTTTTCATTCTATTCTATTAGTCAGGTGGCTTAGCGTCAAATGTTGCCATTATCGTTACACGGCGGATAAAAGCACCAAATTTGGTATGAGGCTTTGTTAGGGTCTATTAGTGAATTTTAGAAGGGCTGCCCTCAGGAAATTTAAAAAAATATATATATAAACCTTATATTGAAGGTGGAAAAAGAGCATTTTTCTCAAATCATAAATATCGTAATTAGACGATATTGGTTGAAGATACAGTAAATTTGATACCACAGGTATGAAAGGAAATTATTTTTTGCATCTTTCTTATTCTATACACTTTTTGTATTTGATTCACCGTTTACGAGATATTGATTTTTGTTTTGTTTTTGAGCTAAATTCTTTGAATTGTAATAAAACTATATTGGTTGAAGATACATTAAAATTGAGACCCCCCCCCCCCCCAGACATAAATAGTTAACTTACTGACGAGGAGGCGGACGACACGGTACTATCCCCGCAACTGTCAAAATCTCACTGAGGGACCGTTAGGAGTCGGAGGAACTTGGGGTTGCCACCATTCGACAGATTTTGATCGAACTTACCTAACTTACTGAGCTCAATATGACGTTAGAGCGTCATATAACTTATTAGAAATTTCCCCAACGGAGTCCCGCAAGGATCCGTCCTGTCGCCCGCACTCTTCAATCTGTACATGCATGATATAAATACACCAAATTCACCCCAAATAACCATAGCCTCCTACACAGACGACATAACACTCACAAGCACGCACCAAAACCCAGACACAGCAACAAGACTCCTTCAAGACTATCTCGACACATTACATGAATGGTACACTACAAACAGACTCAATTTAGCCCCAGCTAAATCCACTGCAACCCTCCTCACAAGCTGGACAGGAGAGCACAATTACGTCCCGGGACTCAACATAAACAACACACCCCTAACACACACACAGACCCAAAATCCTAGGAGTAACATAAGACACCCAAATGACATTTAAACAGCACACCACAAACACGAAAAAGAAACTGACACCCAGACTTAACACCCTCAGATCAGTTGCCCACACGAAATTTGGACACAACAAAGAAACCACCACCACAGTCTACAAACAATACATAAGATCAGTTATGGAATACGCAAGCCCGGCCTGGTCTTCTAACCTAGCTGAAACACATCATAAGACCTTATAGACTATTCAAAACAAAGCCCTGAAAATCATCACAGGATGCACAGCTACTACACCCACAGATCACCTACATCAAGAAACCAAAGATCATCTAGACATGAGAGGCACTCAATTCCTGGCAGCAGCCTCCACGAATCAACACCACCCACTACACTACATGGCAACACACCCACAGACACCAAGAAATATCAAAACAACACCCAGCACACGCTATCACACACAAATACTCTCCCTCCCTACCCACCCCAAACCAACTTCCAGAAGCACATCCATACTCATATCACTTGCCGTTCCATCCATTCACTCATAGGCAACACACAGCTGCAAGCACGACCTCCCGAAATCCATCCTTCTGAATCCTCCCTTCCTCGCGAGGACAGAGTCCACCTGGCCAGGCTAAAATGCGGACACCATCCAGCTCTTCTGAGCTATCAGAAGAGACTGGATGACTCCGTCGTTGACACCTGCCCGGGTTGTAACACAGCACCCCATACCATTAAACACATCATAGAAGACTGCATTTCACACAACCACTTACGCCAACAACACAATTTACACTCTTTGAGAGCTCTGTGGGAAAGCCCGACCGTGGCCATGGCCTTCCTTAAGGACTCGGGGCTGTTCGGCCAGGCAGCTTAGGGAACAACAACAACAACTTATTAGAGAGATATTAAGATAAGTTCATATGACGCTCTAGCGTCATATGAGTATTTTGGCAAAACCGTCATATGACGCTCTAGCATCATATGAGACGGAGAGTGTTAAGAAAGGAAATTAAATTTTGCATCTTTTTCATTCGTACCACTGTTTTGATTGATTCACCGTTTAGAAGATATTGAGGGTTTTTCCAATTTGTTATTATTTTTGTTTTTTAAGAATAATATCATTATAGGCATTACATGGATAGGAAATTGTATTCTATACTCTAATATTTTATTATTATTGAAAACATCCATGAAAAATATATTGTCATAACAAATGTACAAGACTATAAACTTGTATATACCCGTAAGTAATTACAATCATTGTAGCGACAGAATCTAATTTTAATTTTATTGCAAATTATGTTGTTTATGAAAATGTATTGAAATCAATTCAGTATCTCCCACAGCAACTGTTAGGCAAATGCCTGCCCTATGTCACGCAGGACCTTCATCCTCTCCCCTTTATGCTGCCGTCCTATTTATTGAATACATTTGCACTTACAAAGTGGTGAACAATCTACTTTTGCTTTAACACACTTGCAGACGGAGCAGTCCCCTTTGCAGGAGCATTTGATCAGCTCCCTGCACGATCTGGAAACTTCTGGAATTGTCATCCAAACAGGTACCCATGACCCAGATACCTTGGTCCAGCCAAAATCCTGTGGAAAAGGAACCAAAAGCTGTGTTTGTGTGCTGGTCGTCCAGATTCCTGCTTGATACACTGCGCGGCGGACATGCTGCAGGAGCGCATCACTGGTGGGTGGCAGACTATCCATTGCTCGATTCTTTTGACAAAAGAGCTCCCTTCTTGTGTCGTTAACTGAGTTCAAAGGGCTGGTTCTGTCATAGAGTATGATAGTCAATCTCTCGAGCTTCTTGAAATGTTCGTCTTCGACATCCAGCAACTGGAAGGGATGACCAGCGAGATACACAAATGTCTCTGTCACGTCTTCATAAACGTGCCAAGCCTGCCAAACCGACTTCTTACCCTTGCCATTGAAGGCAGAGGTTGTGTCGCAACCTGAAAATGCGTGGAACACAGATAATGCTCGTGATTTGGGCTCCCGGCGGCTTGCACAAATAGAATTTCTGTAGTAAAACCTATAATTTTTGCCCATACCAAAGGCTACCCATATGTTGGCCAAAGGACGAGTCACAATCAGGTCATGAAATGTCCCTGCAAATTGAAGAGTTCAACTGGCCACCAGCCAAAGCTGTATATGTCACATCAGGGAAAACTGTGGTGTCTATCGGTGCCAGCACCCCCATGAAAAACTGCAATCATGAGGAGGCGGACACCAGAATTGTGGTCCATGTAGTGCATGCATTGGAGCATGGAACAAAGACTATTCAAGTGCGTACTGTAGACACAGACGTTGTAGTCATCCTTGCAGGGACATTTCATGACCTAACGGGCATTGCAACAGACGTCAAGACACGTATGACAACTGAGTCCCTCCTCACCCACCACCTCCGCCCGTCTCGAGGCACCCACGAGACCTCCACGCCCGTCCTCTGCTTTTAGTGTCCTATGCTGGTACGTGTAGGCATATGTTTAAACAGATATATGTGCCCATTTGTACTCCTGTTTCCTTATTTTAGTCGACCCCGCCCCTTTCACTCCTTGACTTTTAAATTCGCCACCCTCATCTATCTTTAATTTGCCTAACATTAATTATTATGGTTTACATTATTCTCACTCTTTTATTCCTTTTTCACTTATCAATTATCTCTACTTTTAATGTCTTAATGTAATGAACCTTAGCTATATTTTCGTTAATTTTATCTTTTGAATAAATTTTCAATTTTAACGTGATGATTTTATGATATTCACGATAAGTTTTATTCTTTCTCTTTTTTAGGCTTGATAATGACACAAGATAAGTGTTGAAACGTTGCCAATAAACAAATATGTTCTTGTTCGCTTTGGTCTTCATATTCCTTATTCGTCTTCGATTTCCTGTAGGAGAATAAATTGCTTCCATTATATATATATATATATAAACTGGATATCATTGTGTTTCTCCCCTAGGAATGAACTTATAATCAGCAAAACTCGAAATGTGGATGTCATTCTTATTTCGTACGTGCTTGAAGGTGTTATTAAGTTTTATATATAATGTGTTACATCTAGGGATAGAGCATTAGTATATTTTGCATGCCTGTTGCGCGAAACCATGTCTATATAGTTGGACTCCTGGTTGAAACAAATAATGTTGTTGGCTGTACACATTATTATGGTAAGTTACTACAAATGATTACCTAAGTATGTTTGCTTACAACACGTCAATAGTTTATTTGATTAACATGACTTCCAAATTCTTTAAAATGTATAATATAATAAATAAGGACATGGCAAAGTATACTGCATAATAATGAGTTTCTGAAATGTTATAGATGTGAATGATAGTCGTTCTCTCTCTCTCTCTCTCTCTCCAGTTACAGATTACCCTTCCTCTTGACTTTTTCAGCCAAGCTCTTCCTCAGACAAGAAAGTCAAGATGTGTACCCATTCTTTTCATCTTTCAACCAATCCCCTATATCTGATGAATCATTTCTGCTTCTATTTTATGGTCCAATTGCATTCATTTGTCTCCAGGTTTGTTCGGAGGGAAATACTATCTTATTGCATGGATCGAATAATGTGTTGCTTTGTACGAGAAACATTATGGTATGACGAGGAAAGCTAGAATATCCTTAAACTCTATATAATATTACATAACATCTACTTCTCTTATTTCTATTCTGATTAGCCATTGATCATGTGTTCTCTCATCGATTAAGTAATCTTATCTCCTTCTGGGTCCACGATCGGGATGAATGAATATATTAAACAGATCATTGGTAACCAAGTGGCATCTCTCTCTCTCTGTCTCTCTCTCTCTCTCTCTCTCTCTCTCTCTCTCTCTCTCTCTCTCTCTCTCTCTCTCTCTCTCTGGTGTGTATATTTTAATTATAACCACAGTGAGGGGCATTTGGGATTATCAGGCACTAAGGGGTAGGTTAGGTTAGGTAAAATTTAAACTAGGATTAGTTTAAGTTAGGTTTGGTTTGTAGGTTATTGGTTAGATTAAGATTAGGTCCGGTACAAACATTGTTTTATACCTGTGAAGCCAACAATATGTTTGAAACATTTGTTGTGATTATTTTATAGATGGACTTTATAATATTATGGTGATGTCCTTTATCTTGATAAACTTGATTGAATATTGTTATACTTAAAAGTAACAAGGAGGAGAGCAGGGAATCCTCCAGCAACATCCAATCAACACCGACGAGTGCAACAACTACAACAAGCAGGGAAATCAGGATCCAGATAGAAAAAGAAAGTAACTTAGTGGTCCCGCAAGATGGTTTACCTTAACCCCGGCCACTCACTTTCCTGTCTCATGTGCTGCCACAGCCAATCACAGCTAGTGACGTCAGACCGCCGCCCAGCTGGCAATCACCTTTCACCCCACCTGATCAAGGGGTGGAGTCGAGGAAGGAGACCCAAAGGCCAGCACCACAAGGGCACAAGAGCCGTCCCAACCCTACCATAAAGGCCCTATCTAAACCCAAGACAACCAAGAGCCGCACCAGCAAGAAAATGGCCAAAGAGCTAAAGAAGTTTATATTACTAACTAAGCAAGAACTGGAGTTCTCGCAGAGAGGCTCCAGTCCTGAATTTTTGTCTCTACTTACAGTGTGCTGGCTTAATACTCCAATTGGGTTGATAGCCTCTAAAGTCCTATTTTAACTAACTAATTAACTCACTAACTCTTGGTCATCCTCCTTTTGGGACTTCAGTGAGACTTGTTCTATTGCACTTGTCATATCGAAAGCTTTCGATAGAGTCTGGCAGAAATCTATAATTTCCAAACTACCCTCCTCCGGTTTCTATCCCTCTATCTGTGCCTTTGTCTCTAAAGTCCTTTTAGACCACTTCATAATTGCAGTTATGGCTGGCCATCACTCACTTCCTCAACCAATAAACTCCTGTGTTCCTCAGGCGTCTCCAATTCTCTTTCTAATGTTTATCAACGATCTCCTCAACTTTACCTCTAGTCCTATCCACTCATATACTGAAGACTCTACCTTATGCTATTCAACTAATTTTTCACATCAACCCAGCATGCAATCACTTCAAAACTCACGTAAAAGGGCCATAAAGCGCCTATCTTCCAATATTTCAAATATTTCTGATTGGGGCAAAGACAATTGTATTACTTTCAACACCTCCTAGATCCAATTTCTCCCTCTATTTTTCTATCGCAATCTTCCGCAAGACTATCAATTTTTCTTCAACAATAAACGAATGAACCCTTCACCTTGTCTCAATATTCTATTGTATCTGTTTCATCCGGCCTTTCTTGGAAAGATTATATTACCACTCCTGCTAAAACAGCTTCCCAAAAGTTAGGTGTGGTCAATCGTCTCTGTGGGTCCTTCACTCCCACACAGCTTCCTGCTCTGTATCGGGCCACAGTGCGCCCCTGTATTGAGTGTTGTTCGCATATGTGTGGAGAGGCTCCAACCATACCGCACTTGTTGAAAGAGTAGAGTCCAAAGCATTTTGTCTCATCAAATCACTTCCTCTTACCAGTTCCCTACAATCTCTTTACATACGCCGTAATTTTACACCTCTTTTATTCTACTATGGCTATTACAACAATCAGTGTTCTTCCGAGCTCTCTCAGTGTATACCCGCTCCCTTGCAGTGAGTGTGAGGCACGCACCTTTCAACACAGTCCAACATATATTCTGTCCAGCTCTCTAACCAAAGAATTGGCAAAATTTCTTAATTTTTCTTATATTCAACAAGTGAACTCTGTAACTCTCTCCCTCAATCAATATTTAATTAATGCTATGACTTTAGCTGCTATAAACTTTATGTGTCCAGGCATTTTGACTCCAACGTCCCTTGAATTTGGCCCTGTCACTCTTTCAACGTTAGGGGAGATACTTGTCACAGGTAGCTTTGGCTTTTGCCTCATTGAAAAAAAGGAAAAAGATATATATATATTAACGAAACAGCAGTTTCACATTATTGAGTTTTTTACTTAACTGTTCAATAGTTCGTACAGTCTTCCTCTGGTCTTCGTTGGTAAGTTGGAGTAGCTGTCCGAAGTTAGGCCTGGACGTTTCAGTATATTCTAATTCCATCTTCAGCAGGCAAATAATGAAGTAGGGCTGAGGTCCGGGGTGTTATATAGGCGAGCAGCACGGGTGGCTGGAGGTGTCAGTCGTCAGGGGGTCGGTCAGGTCTCTTTTGGTTGGCAGTCAGATAGATATATATATATATATATATATATATATATATATATATATATATATATATATATATGGGTGTGCTCAACCGCCTTAGGGGGTTCTTTACCCCTGCTCAGCTTCTTGCTCTGTACAGGGGCATAGTGCGTCCTTGTATTGAGTATTGTTCACATGTGTGGGGAGGTTCCTCTCACACCGCTCTCCTAGACAAAATTGAAAGGAAGGCCTTTCGTATCATTACCTCCCGTCCACTCACCAACTCTCTGCAATCTCTCTCTCTTCACCGCAACGTTGCATATATCTCGCTATTCTATCGCTACTATAATAATCAGCGTTCCTCAGAGCTTTCCCAGTGTATACCACCTCCTTTACGTAGGGCACGTGGTACCCGTCTTGCAACACAATTCCACCCCTACTCTGTGCAACTCTCCAACCCAAGAGTGAAACGTTACTCTCAGTCTTTCTTCTATTCTTTGCCTTCTTACGCATCAAATCAACCAAGCTACAGACCAACATGGTGAAACACATACAATAGCACTGGATATATCAAAGGCATTTGATAGAGTCTGGCATCAATCCTTATTGTCGAAGATGTCACACTACGGCCTTGCATCATTAGCTCCACTAATTTCTTCTTATCTTCATAACAGAAAAATATGTGTAATGGTAGATGGCCTTTATTCTCAATTTCACTCAATAAATGCTGGAGTTCCGCAGGGATCAGTTTTGGCCCCAACTCTGTTCCTCATTCATATCAATGATCTCATATCTACCACTCATAATCCAATACATTCCTACGCAGATGACTCAACAATCCACAGTTCCTTCACATTTACCAATTCTTTCACCCAACCCGATCTTATAAATTCAAAAATAAACACTGCAATTTCTCTGAACCAGGACCTTTCTAGAATTAATGAATGGGGACAAAAGAATCTAGTTTCCTTTAATGCACAGAAAACCAAGTCATTCAATTTTCTAACCGACAGAATCTCACTGACTCCCATATATTTTTTAATGATGTAAATATTCCCACTTCCCCTAGTATTGACATTCTCGGTGTAACATTAACTACTAACTTGAGCTGGACACATTATGTTAGAAGCATTGCTAAGAATGCCTCTAAAAAACTGGGACTCCTGTACAGAGTTCGAGAATTCTTCACTGACGAGCAGTTGGCCGTAATATATAAAAGTCATGTGCGTTCTCAGATGGATTACTGTTCACCTCTGTGGAGTGGAAGTGGAGTGGTTGTATTGAGGCAGTTAGACAAAATTCAAAATAAAGCTATTAGATTAATCAATAACCCTGCAATCACACAGGACCTTCCTACATTATCCATACGAAGAAACGTTGCATCCCTTGCATTATTCTACAGATATTTTCACAGCAATTGTTCCGAGGAACTTGCTTCAATTATGCCGCCTCTCCACATCTTTCCCCGTAGAACTAGGGCAGCTGAGGGCGCCCATGAATTTACACTTTCTCCTCCACAATGCAGAACTTCTGCTTATCAGAATTCATTTATCCCCAGAGCTACTACTCTTTGGAATTCACTTCCCTCGAATTGCTTTCCACAAACTTACAATCTACAAATGTTTAAATCCAGTTGTTACAAACATTTTATGAATGGAGGATGCCTTTAGGTACATGGAGCTTTTTGTTTTATCTGTGTTTTTCCTTCCTCCGTTCATTGTTTCAAAAAAAATCAACACCTGAGCTCTGGAACTCTCTCCCAGAATCAGTCTTTCCCTCTTCCTATGACTTAAATTGCTTCAAACTCCGTGTGTCCAGGCTTTTTGGCTCGAACGTCACTTGATTTTGGCCCTGTCACGCTTTCAACTTTGGGGGAGGCACTCACTATAGGCAGTTCTTCCTTTTGCCTCCCTCACTCATAGAAAAAAAATATATATACATATACAGTATATATATATATATAGATATACTGTATATATATATATATATTTATTTATTTTTATTTTGTTTTGTATTTTCAACAATATTAATTACTGGGTATGCTAAATACCCTTTCTACATTTTAGAGCTCATGTATCTGTTCTAGTCTAAGTCTCCCTGCTCATTTGAGGATGCACGGTCATATTGATAAGTTTATACAGCCTTGAGGATATTTTTGCCTGGTCAACTACAAGGTCATATTTACTGTTTGGTAAGCAGAGGCATAGGGTGCAAAGAGATTGCTTGCCCGGAGTGTGGGTTAAACGCGCTGCCATTATGCAAATTGTATTTTGCACTTGCTATACTATTTCCCCGTGTACGGTCTCATTATCTAACCATTCTTAACTTGATTATTTTACATTTATCTAACCCAACCAATTATATCATAACATTATATTAACTTTGTTTTAAAATTAGAAAAGCTTTGGATAATCACAATAAGGTTAAGTTAGTTAGTCACAATAAAAAGGTGCCTCAATCATGCATGTCGTTATGAAAGCTAACATCATGCAGACCTGTTTCACAAACATTATGAATAATCGTAATGAAAGCAGTCTATGAAAATAACTAAAAACTGTGTACAGCATTATTGTATTATTATTATTATTATAAGTATTATTGTTACGACAAAACACGTACTTTAAAACAGCTTGATAAATGACACATATTATAATTTGTAGTGGCTACCATAAGGATGTTTGTATGTAACTTACCTAAGTGTTGATTTACAACAGATAACTAATTCTTATGAACAGTTGTGCATTGCTACTGATATCACCAATTGTGTAAAAATGCGCCGGGTTAAACTATGGTTAGGTTTCTGAATATGGCCGTAGATCTGAAACCTGTATTGTTCGGTGGGGGAACATAACCATTGTAGTTATCCACATCACATAAGTCAATATCGAGAGCCTATCCCCTCCTCGTTGAGCGGCCGTTTGGACAAGCCGGTGGTGGGCGGAGGGACAGGCACTCAAGTAAACAGATATCGGGACAACTATGTGATAATGTGTGTTTTCGTAAATCTAAGCCACTACTAACATCTCATGATCTATTTGCCTGTGTGTTTATTTAAACAGTTTGGAGAAGAGATAATTACAAACTTGTGAAGTAAATGGATATTATATGGTTATTAAGAATAAGCAACCGAGATAAGTGCTGAGAATAATTGCAAGCCAGTAGTTGTAAATCATTATGTGTGTTGTCAATTAGATAAGGTATAAAGATTGTGTTTCAAATGCTGATGATTCATACCTAAATGACTAATGCTATGCGTATTTAGAAATGTCAACTGGGATGATTACAATAAAAATGTAATCATCCCAGTTGACATTTCTAAATATAATGTATATGATGTTTTTGTCATTGTGAACAACTAATGATACTTGAGGAGTGTCCCTTAATATCAGTTAAATTATACAGATTGTGGGTTTGATGTCAAATAGTAAGACTCAAATGCTTTTCAGAAATTAAGAAATGCTAGATAATCCACTAGACTGGTTACCCAATTAGGTTTCCATATTGCTGCCCTGCACAAATTATTTGATGTGTATATATATATATATATATATATATATATATATATACAGTATATATATACATTATATAAGTTGAACGAATGAGAGATGAAAGGCTTACAAAGAGAATATGTGAGTCAGATACAAGGGGATCAGATAGAAGGACAGGAAGACCCCCATTGAGATGGAGAGACTGAGTAAGAAAAACTTTGGATGATAGAGGAACGACTATAAATCAGGCAGAGGAAGTGGTAATAAACAGGAATGAATGGAGAATGCTTGTCAATAGTTAAATGAACACATGGTAATTTGGGGGAAGGGGTCGGGCGCAAGTTGGACTAGATAATAGTCCATCAGGCGCCTGGCCCGGGGAGACGATTAATATGAAGGGTGCGCCTGGAAGTGTGGTGGGCGGGCTTGTGGCTTTGGCTCTGCTGCATGTCTGCCTGCCGAGATTGGAACCTCTCTGGGTGGTCGGGGGAGTGCTGGAGCGACCTTGGTCTCTGGGTCTTCTCCTGGGCGACCTAGATGTGTGTGAATTTGTGTTTTATTCTGTGTTTGTTCGTTGTTTTATGTTGTTTTTGTGTTTTCCCTATTGTTGCTCTGTCTTGAGTCGACCACCCCCAAGAAAAAAGGAAAAACAAATATTAATAAAATAGAAAATACAAATAAGAAAAATTGGAAAAATGGTGATTGGGCCTGAGCATATAGATAGATATATTTTATATATATATATATATATATATATATATATATATATATATATATATATATATATATATAAAGGTCAAGTTTGTATTTATTATGTATTCTGAAAATATAGCCCTCCTACATTTTGGTAAATATATCGTATGGGCTTTAGTTGCCAATATATTCATACTGAAAGCCTCGTTTGTCTAAGCTGTTAATATATACTTGAATAGTCAATTATCGGATGTTAGACATGTCTTATCATAAATGTTTCTGCATTACTCTTGTGCAAACCTCTCTTTAATGTTGTGATTTTTTTACACCAGTATGTACAATACAAATATGATGCTTCGCAATGCTATGTTGAATTATTGAACTATTCAATGAATATTCACTGCCACTTAACACGCTAAATCGGAGCGTTCGTATCCCTCAAAACACGCCCATGTAAAAGTTGTGTTACCAAAATTCATACTTTTTCACCAACCAACTTTACTTCTAAACTACTATGAGTTTCAGAGGCCGTGTGGCATCGTTTTTTTCGGGAATAACTTATTAACAAACAGGTGGATCAGTATGATATTTTGACACAGATTTTTTCACACTGTCCCCTAATTTTTGTCAATATAGTGATTACCAAAAGTGTAGAGAAAAACCACTTGTCCCTGTGTCATAAGGTTAAAGTCGCACATTAATGACTAAGAAACGGAAAAGGCTACCGTGGCTTACCTGTGAGAACCACCAAACCATTATTGCTCCTCCATCAAACACGGTAGTTATCAGTGTTACGACTGGGGTTCAAATATATCAGGGCTCTTATTCATTGGACTAGTAATGGCATAAATGTTACAACGGAAAGCGCTAGCTCCAACCTCCGATGTATATTCCCAGTGAACAAAGAACACAAATACTCTACAGAGTTCTATATGCAATAATAGGTTATCAAACTCTCAATAAATGTGCGTCTACTCTAGGCTTAATGTTATGTGAAAACAGCCTATTACTACCTGTAACCGAAGGTGCTTGGTTATGGTATGCAAAGTAAGGTGGTAAGAGAAGTTACAGCTTACGTTACTTTAATCAATAAATGTCAGGCACTCCTGCATGAAAGAAAGTGCACTAAAGTCCTACAACACTAACAAGGAATCTTCTTTAAATGTTAGATGCTATAAAGATGCTCGTATCGGAAATGGAACCCAAAAAGGCAGGCAGCGGAACAATGCTCGTGCAGGCTATGCACATAAAAAGGCAGAATATATAATGCCGTCGGAGCCAAGAATATTCTAAACACTACAACAATAATAATAATCGCCACGACAATGCAGTATTCCTATCAACAAAAAGAGCCTAAGTCGTTTGTGTCTCAATACATCAAACTAGGCTGCGAAATGCTTGTGTAATCATAAGTGGGTATGCATAAAAAGAGTAATTAGGTTATTATACTTAATGTCTACTGTGACTGATAAAGTCTAGCTAGAGTCAATGATACGAGATACTGGTGCGCATGGCATTCTGCATAGCCTAGTGCAAATCTCAAGTCTGTGCGTCAAATATTAAGTTATAATGAAGGGTAGCTCTCTTGAGAAACCTTAATACCGAAGTATTAAGCGTTCTCCTGGCGTACCTCAAAGACAAACAATCGAGACTATAACAGTGCAGAATGGTATAGGCAAAAAGCCCTCATTCGTGCATGCTCTACTCTCAATGGCACACAGACTAGAATTTACTCAATCCACTCCAGTTCTCAGGTATGTCGTGCAGCTTTTAACTAAAGCCAGCACCCAAAGGAAACAATACCTTATAATATCAGACTCCTAGTCTAGCATTATCTAATCCAGCAGAACACTAATAATTAAAGGAAGCAGTACTTAAACAATATAAATGCCAACCAATGCTTCGTGATCCACTTATCTTAACAACTAACATACATGGGTTATATCAGACCTTAACGCACAATACAACTGGCCAGCAATAAGCTGATTGTGCAGAGTTAATCAGAGGGGATATAGTCTTAATAAAAGGTGGTGAAAGATATGAAAAAAGAGAGAGGTAGGCAGAGGAAAAGGTTCTCAGGTGCGGAGCAGGCGACAGGTAGCAAGGGACAAAGATGGGTGCGTTCTAGAAACCAGATCTGAGGGAGAGTGGCGAGGAACTGTATATATACTCGCACCAGCTCGAGCCGCGTGGGAAAAAAGCGGTTACAAGTCCTCTAGCCACTACCAAAGTAGCTAGCAAAACATTACGTTACCAAGCATGGTAAAGAACTCCCTCAACCAATCCCCACGAGGCCAGTCAGCTGTGACGTCATCGAGCGGGGCAAAAACACTACGCGCCCCCTCTCACTCTGTTCTACTCTCTCTCTCTCTCTCTGATCTTATCATTACTAGTTAAGGATAAAACATATACTTTACAATTAAATATATAAAGCCTTGACATGGGCGAAAACTAAGAGCCTTTCTGGACTGCCCATGACACGAGCTTTCACATGAAATAAAGCACACCCTAATACACAAACTGTAGCCCCATCCACTGCCCTGGCGATCCTAGCGAGTCACTGTAGGACAAGCCATGCGGTTCTAACGGAGTGGTTAACGTCACATCAGCCACCTCCCAATCCTAGTATCACCATTAAATTAAAGTTATCTGTCAATATAAAGTATAAATATACAAACAGTATGTATGTTTGTATATTTATAACATTAACACAGTATATATATCTCCTACGTGTATACACCCTGAGATCCACAGTTACCACATACTCTGAACTCTATGCCAAACAAGCAACACAAGTTTGCTTCAAATCAAGTACCTCCTAATATTTGATATCATATTAATACTGGCCACCCCTTCGGGGATCACGGCGTCAGGCAATAGATATATATATATATATATGAATACAGTGAACCCTCAAAATATGCACAATTTATCTATGCACAATCAAAACTACACTTGAACCACAATTGAGGCAAGACATCAAAAAATACACTCCATTATACAAACGTACGCGGCTCGGCGAACGAGCGAGAGTCTATTTGTATCTGTTCAAGAGTGTCGGGCCGGGGCGGGGGGCGTGAGGCCGGAAAGGCGATTTGAGACAAATCATTTGGAAGTTCTCTAATGTTTGAAGGCAACTGATTTTTAAGGAATATACATTTCACAATCCGGGTGGATGGGACTCGTTAGCCTTGGTCGGCAACCCATCTAGGGGAGACAACCTTATAAAAATCCTGGTGGATGAGACTCGTCAACCTTGGTCGGAAACCTGTGTAGGGGAGTAAACCTGATACAAATCTGTACTGCTTACCTAAGGCTATTGAGGGTGGACTAGCAGAACACCAATGTAGAAAAATAGTGCTAACAAGAGACATAAAGTGCCTCGAAGTTGGATGGATCCTAAATTGAGTGGTCAATCTGTAAGTCCTTCAGTGAACTGGCTCGGGTTGTCCCTCTTACAGGGAATAGATCCGCTTGCGGGCCTTCTGTGTATGGCCACCCTCATTATGGGAAGTAAGGCGTCCGGCAATAGTACGGAATATTAATACCTGAAATTGAAGCATTATGACATATAATCAGAGTTTATGATTAACTTGATTTATTCCAACCTCCACAGTATAAGCGAATTATATAATACAATACTACTAATAATAATATTTATCAAGAGTAACTAGGTTAACATTAATTTAGAAAACTCGTATACACAAATTTGAATTATCAGATTGTCTCGATAGTGGAATACATATGCAGAAAATTCAGTGACTCGCAATGTAGATCCCTGGCCGACCTTACAAAATTCTCCCCCGCTATTTTTGGTGGCTGAACGTGGAGTTACGGCTGCTTGTATTTCCCCTTGTTCTGTATGTAGGGCGCAGAAACACCACCTCCAGTGTGTCCTTCACTTAAGGGCAGACGGATCTTTTTTTTTTTTTTGAGTTTTATTTAGTCTAATAATTCATATATTCCTTAGTTTTCTCGCTATACCTCCATCAAGCTTAGAAAAACACCCCCTAGACCCCCCTTCAAAATAAATTTATAAATTTTTCGGTAGAAAAAAAATCCGGCCGAAGGCCGGTTCCTCTTAAAATTTCGACACCTAAATGGTACGAAAGGTCTTAAAATTGACAACAAAATGGGGCGAAAGGTGTTAAAATCGCCAAACTAATGGGCCGAACGTCTTACAGTAATCTAAACAAAAATGGGACTAACCATGAGGGAGAAGGAGGTACAGAAAAACTGTCTGCCTCCCCTTAACTCTTGAATGGAATGGTGGTGACTTAGTTTTTCAGAACCGTATATACAGCTTTTCTCGGCCAGTGCTATATGTTGAGGCTGTGTTAGGGGACCGGCCGGTTAATTTAGGCTTAAAAAACTCGGAATCCTGAAAATACCAATAGGTGTTTACTCAACAAGAGTCAACATCCCTTCATAAGCCAGTGAAACGTTAGTAAAAACCCATTGGAAATTGTTTTTTTTTATGTTTTCCAAACTTTTCCTGTAATTCTAAAAAAGTTATATAGGCCTAGCGAACTTTGAAATTAACATGCTCAGTAACTACTGGTCGTACGAGGAACATACCTATATAAATCGAAAGAGCGTAAGCTACTCTACAACCTACCATACGCTTTATCTTCTAGTTTGCCATGTTCCTGCGTAACATATTGTAAATCTAAAAAACAAAAGTAAAAATGTTCACCTAATTACCTTGGACTTTCACCAGTTTTTCTCAGAACCTATATTGTCGCACTTTCGGATGTTATTCTAGTTATTATTGGACCTATAGGAATGGTGTATATACCATTGGAAAGGTAATTCAAAACACTACAAGGCCTATAAAGCTAATTAACTCTAGTAAAACACAAAATTCACAATATGTCGTCAAAGTTGTAATTTTCTATAAATATATTCGCCTGAATCCGTAATCACCTAAATCGAACAAATACACAAAATATATATATTTTTTTATAGCAACTACAGATACACCTTTTGTGAGTTGTTTGATCACATAAAACATGTGCTATGGGGATTTCTGTAGGAGTTTATCATTGTCTGCAGTGCTATGGTTTTCAACATTGTTTTACCTAAATTGCAAGAAAAAAGCAAAAAACAATTTTTTTTTTTTTTTTTATCTAGTTTTATTGTCATATCTGTGCCAAATTTCCATTAAATTGAAAGTAAGACCTGGAAGTTTGTAATTAATCGGTCGGTCCCCTTAACCCTTTCGCTGCGGGTGACGTTCTGGAATGTTTTGGCAAGTTACAGCAATTTTCAGGCTTTAAAAGCCTGTAAAAAACTTAAGAATCGAGTGTCAGTGGGTGGGAGCGTGAGGGGCCCACCTCCGACCCTCAGAGCACCGAGTGGCTCACTGAGCAAGGCTGTGTGGCGGGCGAGTCTCTGTCTCTCTCATAAGTGCAGCCAAGCGAGCGAGTGTTACATAATAGCGGGGTTCCCGCGTTTCACTGGGATCACTGCGGGTGAACCAGACCACGTATACGGTCCGTTCTGGTGTAATTTTGAAGCTATTTTCGCCTAGTTTTCGGCAGAATACACTTAATTTAATGCAGATGCTTGATTTATCATTCAGGAGTGCCTGAATAGGCCCTAAATAGCCCAAAACAGCCCGCAGCCAAAGGGTTAAGCCGGTATCACACGAGCGCTTTTTCACTCAACATTTATACTAAACACTGGTCTGGCAGCTTCTTAGGTCAATATCTATACTTTGTTGGTTACCTAAATTCATCTACCATCAATCTAGTTTCCGATACCAGTGCAAAATAATCCAGAAGTGTTGCCAGACATTTTTTGATTATCGAATGTTGACTATAAAATCTCTTGTGATACCGGCTTTAGCGGTACAAAAACTGGTTCTTGGTTTACTGTTACGTGCCATGAAGGTTGTAAACATTAGCCAAACAGCTTGCATCGGCTTTTGTGTATACTAAAGGCTATGGAAGAGACTTTTACGCAAAGTAGCCAAACCGGGACTTTTACGCAAAGTAGCCAAACAGGGTTATACAACGTTTTCAGCGTAGTCTATAGAAATAATATACATTTTTGAATATGTGTAAAGGGAATATTTGAAAACATTTAATCAGTGTGGCATAATTGTTCAATAATGTATGTACCATCATACACTGCACGTGATTGTACTGTATAGTTAAAAGGGAGTTTTGTTTTTCTAGACCCTCTTCTTCCTCAGGTTTAGCCCCCATTAGCATGGCTATTTTAAGACCTTCCACTCCATTTTTATATCAGGTTTTAGACCTTTCCTGTCATTTAGGTGTCGATTTGTCCTGTTGAGCTGCGAGCCAACAAATTCGGAG
Source organism: Paralithodes platypus (assembly GCA_032716605.1). NCBI lineage: Eukaryota > Metazoa > Arthropoda > Malacostraca > Decapoda > Lithodidae > Paralithodes > Paralithodes platypus. The sequence continues at coordinate 28,336,650 of CM064491.1, read as the reverse complement.
TGGACATTTTTCTACCGAAAAATACACAAATTTATATCGAAGGGGGGTCTTAGGGGTATTTGTTTAAGCTTGATGGAGGTCTACGGATAAACTAACACACCTAATAATAATAATAAGTGTGTTTAAATTTCCCCTGAATCCAGATAGAGGGCTACCTGGGACAATGTAATGTACTCACATATACTAAGATGATAGCAAATACATAGACTGAGTTGAATTATTGATCTTTACTGAAGTTTTAAGATTAAAGCAATGTTTATAGTGTATAACCTCCACACAGACACGAACATAGTTAATCCAGTTAGTCGTTTCAGTAGCCCATAATGCATTATTTAATTTTACAATGGCGAATTTTAGATGCATTTATTGAGCATATGATAAACCTTTTGAAATTAAAAGGTTACTAACTATTCTATTTAATTAACACCTTGACCCCCACAGCTCACTTTTAATAATGGCCAGAATACATTTGAAAAGTGTTTTAATGAACCAACTATTCTAAAAATTTAAGTTTTAATTGTAGCATCTGTCTACTTATCCATCAAACTATTGACAAATCAATGAGCAGGCAGTTCGGGTGTTTCCAATACAAATTACATTATTATTCGTATCACGTTGCCCGCCTGATGTTTTTTATTTATATAATTTACTTGTATTAAAATGTACTGTAAATAATGTGTGCTATTTTGTATGCACATGAATAATTTGTAGTATAATCATAAAATAGGTCTAGTTACACGAGGTTGAGTAATACTGATGGGTTCCATGTCAGTTGAACCAGTGCCACTTCAACCAGTAACCTAACCTACTGGTTAAAATGGTCACTGGTTGAAATGGTCACTGGTTGAAATGGCCACTGGTTGAGTTAGCACTTGTTAAAGTGGCACTGGTTCAACTGACCTGTCACCACACTGATGGTGTCTTGTGTACAGTCTAAATCAATATCCTGAAGTACAACTTTAGGAGGTGTAGGGATGTGGCAATCCTATTGCCCATCACTTTTGTGGTACAATCGCGCTAAGAAGTCATGACTCTATTCCCAGTACCTTTTGTTCAGAAAGTGCTATCTGGCAACTATTGAGGCGCTACTATATTCATATATTATACACTGGGGAGAACTGTATTGAAGGAAATAATACCAGAAACACTATATACAAGTATTGTTGCAATATATTTATCTCATTATGTGAGAGCAAACAAAATAATAAAGTTTAAACTAACCCGAACGAAATTTTTTGAAACTCTTAGTATAATTTTCGCTCACTAGATTCAGGATTAAAATGTGGAGCAAGTTTCTTAACCCAAGACGTGCGCATGGGGGGTATGAGACACCACACTCCTGTGCGCATGTATTTGAGCTGTTCCCATCACTAACATAGTTATTTTACCATAAATAGCATTAATACTTATCCATATGCGCCTATTATAGGTTGATTATAAAGGTATTAACCTGTTACAACAATAAAACAAGTGGAAACAGCGTTTGGATGGTCAAAATCGGCGATATAGGCCGGGAGTTACATAATGTATGGCTGAGGCAACCTCCCTCCCCTCAACTTTTCCCCACGTCTGGAGAGAGACTGTCGATCGATACTCTCTCTCTCTTGCACTCGCTTGGTAACCGTGATGACAATGCCCTGCTTGCAACTCGCTAATGTTAGCACTAAAATAGACCACAGAATAAGGGAATAACAGGGAAAATAGGTGATAACTGAAGGAGGTGAGGAAAGTGGGGAAGGAGGGGAGGTGGAGGAGTGAAATATTAAAAAAAAAAAAAAAAAAAAAAAAAAGGGGTGTTTTAACCCTTAAAAAGCGGCTCACCACTTAAGTCGAGTTAAATAAAGCTGGACTATGTGGCGGCGCTCGACATAACTCGAGTGGCAATTTCAGCACGTAATGTGGCTGAGAGAGAGAGACAAGTGGTGGCAGGAGACTAGCGAGCGTAGGACTGCTCCAGACCACCGCGGCGAACCTACTGACACAAATCTCAGCTCCCTCCTCCCTCTCTCACTCGCTACATACTCAATTATGTACCGAAAGTACCGAATTACCTGCTTTTTGCACTCGCGTTGCACGGTTATTGCAAGAAAACTATCCATCATACAAGGATCGTTATGGTGTCATTCGAAAGCTCTGTTTATGCCCTTTCAGGGATAGATACTTGTTTTACGTTCTGGGTCTTATTTAGGCATGAAAATGATCACGTAAACAGCCCTATTTTGGCTAAAAACACCCCGCTGGGCGGTACACATAAATAAACCGCATAGGCCGCTCGTAAGGTGTTAAATAGATTTTTTTTTTTCCCCCAGACTCTGAAGAGTCTTCCCGCAGTCGCCCGGGGAAACTCTTAAGTCTTCCAGCACTTGCCGGGTTAATGCTTTTATTACTTTTTTAAACCAACAATACTGGGAGAAAAGTATCTCATAAAATTAAAACCAACAGATAAAACTAATATTCAAACCATAAGTGTCAATACATCACGTAAATAAACATATAACAGATTGTTTTTTCCAAATTTTATTCTCTATGTGGGACAACAGTCTGCCTAAAAAACAAGCGGTCTCTAGTATATTTTGGAAGAAAGCTTGAATACTCGAGAACAGCTTGTAATTTGTATAGACAAACGATTAATTTTCACTTTAGAATATATAATAACCCATAGGGAGACTCATATAAAAACGGAAGATGGAAAGGCAAGTGTAAAAGGACAAAGGTGAATATAAACGCAGAGATATACTCTCCCTCATATCCTGACAATGACTGACTCGGTCGCTGAATATCCTACCGTTCCTACGGGCCTGGGAGTCCAACATGCTAGATAGCGCATGTAAATTAATTACTCTCATTATTCTATAAAAAAATTGTAAACAAATATTACTTATATTTATTCAAACTTCAACATAAATCAAAATTGGAGGGCATAAATAGGTTAATTTTCTAAGTAGGCCAATTATTGGGAATATCGAAAGACCTATAGTTTAAAATTTAGAAACGACCGGGCTCCGAGGGGCAGTGGAGAGTTGCCAGCGGTAGCCAGATTTGGGAACTATTGTCCGATCATTAGAAAAAGCGAGTCATGACTTCTTAGCGCGATTGTACAAATAGCCCTGGGAATCCCACTTCACGACAGTTACTCCTACTAATGGATCAGCAAGCCTAGAATCTGGTCCCTTTGCCTGCCAGGGGCCAATACAGTTAGCCAGGCACGTAAGACTGTATATTATAAAAAGACAACATTCTGAACAAAAGAGAATGGAAGTAGTGAATGTAATAAACAACAGAAGATTGTATGTTCTTGGCAAGTGTGAAACACAAATAATAGGAAATGAGGTAGATGAGTGGAATAGTGTGAAGTGTGTAAGGGCAGGATTTGATGTGCATGAAAGGGATACAGAGGGAGTAGGTCTGCTAAAGAATGAGTAATGGAGTAGAACAATGAATAATTATGAATGTGTGAACTCTAAATGCATGTTTGTAAAGTTTAAGTTAAAAAGGTGAAAGTGGTGGTTGTCATAGCACCTTGTGACACATGTGCTATGGCATAGAAAGACAAAATTCTGGAACACTCTGAATCAAGTAAATGATGGAATGCCAGTGAGCTTTAGAATGTTTATTATACGTGATTTGACAGGCAGAGTTGGCACAGGTCCTGAGAATGACACCATGGGTGGTTACCGTGTACCAGGTGTTAATGATAATGGTAAAAGACTAAAGGATCATATGTGTACAGGTAATTTGTTCTATAATCACACAGATGTTTCATAAGTATGCATGGTATAAAAATGTTGAGAGACAGGATGTCAGAGGTTTGACGGGGTAGGTATTGGCAGACATTGGTGATGTTCGTGATACAAAATCAGTGAGAGGATTGAGTGGAGGACTGTCTCATATGATTATGTTATGCAAGGTGTGGCTGTTAGGAGCATGGAAGAAATGTAAGAGTAGAACATGCAATGCTAAAAAATTAGAATGGAAGGAATGAAAAATAAAGATACATCAGAATAATATAAGCAAAGGGTGGAAGAAGAATTAAGGGTACAGGGCATGTATGGAATGGAGATTGTAAGATCACAAATGTAAAGCAATGGACAGCATGGTGGGATGAAGAAGTGCAAACAGCTGTGTTAGATAAACTATAATGGCTTGTGTGGATTTAGAATAAGAATTGTGAATAATGATGAAAGGGAGTAAAAGGAGAGCAACGTCATGGTAAAGAGACTGGTTAAGGAAAAGAAAGAAAACAAATGAAGATTTGGGAAAGAGAATGAATGAAATATTTGCTTAAAGGCAGGAAAGAATGTAGTCAGGAATGTGACTGTAAAAGATGAAAGAGGAAATAAGATTACAGATGAGGAGCAGTGAGGAAGAGATGGAAGGAATATTTTTCATGATGGCAGTGAAGCATGTGTAAGAATATATGGCACAATAAGTGATTGGTTTAGGTTGGAATTAAACAAGGATGTTTGAGGTCACCCTTGTTGTAATGGTGTGGTTAATGGAGAACAACTTGAAGTAGTAGAAAAGTTCATGTATCTTGGACCAATGATTAAAACAAGAGTAAATTGAGCAAGAGGAGTAGAAAACAAAGTAATAAAAAGAAAAGGTAGCTGCAGCAATGGAAACTCTGATCAAGAGTAGATACCTAAGTATGGCAGCATTGAAAAGATTACAGGAGGGTTTGTGAGTGCCAACATTTATTATGGGTGAAAAACTCTAGTATGGCAAAATGATAAACATTCGCTTGTGAGAGCAGTTGAAATTAACTTGTTATAAAATTACTGTGAAGTACCAAACATATATATATATATATATATATATAGTAAGAGGTGTGAATATAAGGGAGGTATGTAGAGTAAGGCAATCTAATGATTAAAAGGAAGAAGTGTTCTTGGATGGTATGGCCACACAACTAGAATGAATGAAGACAGTAGTTAAAAGGATGTATGGCAGTGATGTGGAAGGAAAAAGAAGATGTGGAAGGCCAAGGAAAAATGGTGTATTATGGTGTCTCCATGTGTGTCAAAACGTGAAAAAGGAATGGATGAAACAATAATTAGCAAGTGATAGGAATGAATGCAAGACATTTGCAAGGGACAGCATATGAAGGTGTGGATGGGGAGAGTGTGGAGGTGATGGTAGAGGGGTAGGCTAAGACGGGGGAGGAGGTAGAGGATAAAGAGTTATTCGGAGAGGAGATGGTTGTAGGGGTGGGGGTAGTTGTGGGGGTTTGGGAGGATTTTGCTTTGCTGAATTGATACCAGGATTCAGGAATAGAGATGGCAGAGATTGTGAGCAGTGAGGCCGTCATTCAGAAGTTTATTGAATGTTGGGTTAACTTGGTGGTCTGTTAAGTGGAGAGCTACATTTACCAGCACTGATGTTTGGGTACAAATTTCACGATTGAAGAAAGTGCTTGGGGGGTTGGAGCTGGTGGAAGAGGAAGAAGATGGGGGTTGGAGCTGGTGGAGGAGGAGGAAAGCATGGGTGGGGATTGATGGGAGAGTGATGGGGTAGCAACTGAGGCATATGATATATTGGTGACTGGATGGGATAAAAAGAGAGGGCGAGGGTTGTTGGAGGATGTTGGGAAAGTCTTTGAATTTTTAGGAGTTTGTTTGAGAACATTGAGGCGGAACGGGCATTCAGAACTTATGGCAATGTGGGGGCCGCTACAATAATTACACTCACCTCCCTTTATACCCCTCCCTCACGGACCGGGTCCCTGTGATTGGCTGAGCCATGCGCTCGGGAGGAGCTACACCAGACCGCTCGCTTTGAAATTCAAACTTCCCCTCTTGCTTTACTTCATCTTCGTAATATTTTCCTGGAAGCTTATTAGCGCATCACACACATGCAAACTTAATAAACCGTCCACTTAGCTCTCCCCATCCTATATCCAGACCCCCATCCTCCACCCTAATATGTGTGATATGTGCAAGTCCACCACCCTACACATTATGTATCAAGATCGAAATTGAGATGTTCTGTTCAAAAAAAAAAACCTTTCACTTCACTTGCTTGTCCTGGACAGTCGTTCCCCTAGCCCTCTGGAAATCCATTCGCCACCAAGTGTTTTAACTGACGGAGTTTTGGCCATTTCTGGACTCTGTTTTTTTTACTCTTGAAGATTTTTCTTCATTTTAGTCATTTTTAGCTGGACTCAGGAAATTTTACTCTGGAGTCTGCTTTTTGGTCTCTGCCGTTTTTTACCTGGACTGGTTTCAGCACCCTTTCTTTTTTTTATTACTTGCCCGTCCCACCCAGTAGACGCTGCCTTCTTTAGTACCGAATCGAACCCTGAAGGGCCACCGCAGGGTGGTTCCATGAGGGGGGCTCATTAGGAGCTGAGGGAGGAAAAGTTGGCAGCAGGGTATTGTTAGGGGTTAGACGCTCCAGTGGCACTGGTACCCAAACACCATTCGACAGCCTTTAGAGGCTGGTGGTTAAGGGGTGCTGGCAGCCCAAGGCGCTAGGTAGGTTTAGCTAATAGGTGTCATCCGTAGGGTGACACTAAGGGCACATAGGATTAGGTTTTATCTGCTGAAACCAGTGCAGAGATTAGGCGGTGGGTGGCCTGAGAGCTTTTAATTTTGTTTTTTAAACATTTCAATTTAGTTTGTATTTAAATTTAACGTAACTTTTCTTGTATCCTTAACTTCATCTTTTTTTTTTTTTGTCCTGCATTTGTAGTTTGACCTAATTTTAACGTAAATTTTCCTTTATCTCTTTCTTTTAACTTTAAATTTTAACTTTTTGTTTTTAACAAGACCTTTAACAGAACTATCCCATGCTTTCTTAATCTGGATGGTTCAAGTGATTCTAGTGTCCTGATAGTTCTTTTACACTTCTTATCTGTAAAGTCAAGCCCCTTGAGGCAATCTATTTATTTGTTAACATAAGCTCACCAGGAGTCACCTGATACAGCTGAGTGTGGAAGATCGAGTTTGGCTTGCATCGGCCAATCAGAGAGGAGCACCTTGTATCTTGATCGGATCTTGATCCTGTAGACAGCTGAAGCTTTTGCAAACCCAGGCAGCCTAGCTGATTGGCTGCTTTGGTCGGACGTCCTAGCTTCTTGATCCACAAACTTATGCGTATTCTTTTTTAAAAACTAGTTATCCCTTCATGGCCATTCTGTAATAAACCATGGCGCGAGTTAAGATTAAACACCCCCGGCCCAAATTGAGAGCATCCAAAACAGTACTCCTCAGCATTTTGGGCAAGTTTGGGATTTATGCGACCCGAATAATCCCCATTGATGATGGATTTGTCATTCTCATCAAAGATGACAGTGACACAGACAAACTTTTTCAGACTTCCACTCTTGATGAACTGAACAAGCAGGAATTCACGGCTCTACTGCCACCAGAAATCAAAGCCAAAAAATCTGTGCTTCTGTTTGCCATAGATGATCACATTTACCAGAACTCCGAAGATGATATAACCACCGAGATCGAACAAACAAATGAATGGGCAAAATATGGTGTTGAGCAAGTGTACAAGTTTCAACAGAGCAACACTCTAAAAATCACATTCAACCAAACCAAATTAGCCAACAAAGCTACAGTCAGCGGTATGATCATGTTCAATGTGAGTGTACCAGCTACCCAAATAAAACAGGAGAACTTCATCCCTATCAAATCGTGTATGCGTTGCTATGAGATTGAAGACCATACAACCAACAACTGCAAGAAAGGTAAAGATTACAAAATTTGTTCAGAATGTAGTGAAATGAATCATACCTGGAAAGAGTGCACAAACACAGTTAAAAAGTGCATAAACTGCAAGGGTGATCATCGAACTCTAGCAATGGCATGTGCACAGAGGAAAACAGCACTTAAAGACAAACTTAAGATGATGGAAGGGAGTGTAACATCACCTACAATAACCTACAGTGACAAGGCAAGAACAACTGACTTCCGGAACCCTGAGCTTGGTCTATCAAAAGGCTCGGCAACTAAAATCCTAGAATGCATTTTATATGCACACGTGATCAACGTAGGAGAGCCAGGAACATACGACATCACACTAAATGACCTGTTCCGAAGAAACAACTTGCCAACATTAAATGTACCAAATAATCCACCTTCAGCCAACATTCTTAAGGGCCTTGGCACTGACCCAGAGGATGATTGCCCCGAATTGGAGGAAGAATCTACGGAGACAGCAACTGCAATTGCAAATCGACCAAAAAAGAAAGCAAACAAGAAAAACACTAACAAAAAACCATTTAGCTCAGAACGCAGAGAGAAGGAGAAGGAACTCACATTGAGACAACCCACCATCAATGCTAATTTGAAGGGTAAAGATATAGGACTAAAAATCTCCACAACTAAAGCACAAGGATGGCCAACAGACTTTTTTGGCCGAGAGCAGTTGCTCAACGCACTTCAAAGTAGGAAATACAAGTGGTTGTACACCAATGCAGACTATGAAGAAAAAGATATATTTCAAAAGATTACAAATAGTGATATCGACCTTAAAGGTTGCTGGGTGACGATGGAGGAGAGTGAATTCAGGAAATTGAGGCCTGGGCTTCAGGTGGACAAATCACCTCTACCAGGTAACAGAGACCCAAGGGTAAGAAGATCATCTGATTAACATGGAGACCATCATAATAGTTCATCACAATGTTCTCCACTGGGAAACCCGGAAAACGGAGTTGGCAAATATATACAAAGAACTGGATCCAGATATCATAACACTTAATAGCCATGGAGCGAAACCTGACCAAACTATCAACATATCTGGTTATATAACTTACAAAATAAACTCGAGTAGTGAACGAAATGATGGTTCAGCAGTGTTGATTAAGACAAATATTAAACATAAACTTGATGATGACTTCCATACAGACGTCTTAAGCCTGAAGATTTATACAAATACAGGACCAATCAACATAGCTACCACATATCTGCCCCCAAGAAGACCTTTCCTGCCGTTTCCTGATTTTCATAAACTGCTGTATAATAATGAACCCATCTATATAATTGGAGATCTAAATGCCAAGCACAGAAGACTTGGTCACAATACAGATAACAATGTGGGCAAAAACCTTATGCGATTCATAGACCATAGGATGATTCATCTGGGACCATATTTTCCCACATACTTATGTCATAATGCAGCGACTACCCCAGATATCATCATTAGCAACACTCAAACTTATCATAATACCAAAATCGAAACTGGACCACTGACATCTTCAGATCACCTTCCCGTGCTCCTTACAATAACTTCGAAAGCAATCCTTGAACCCACAGTAGAAAGACCATTATTTAATAAAGCAAATTGGGATCTCTTCAGAGAAATAGTCAACTCTGAAATCCAGAACGATTATGACTGGAGTGGTTATGAGGGAATGGAGATTGTGGACAAAAAAATAAATGACTGGTATGAAGCGATTCTAAAGGGTATACAGGGGGCAATCCGAATGGGATCGAAAAAGACCATATCAAAACCTATCATAAATAACAAAATTAGAAATATCCAAGCTTGCTTCACCAGACTTTACAACAGCATTAGAAACGGTTGGACCTGGGTAGACTATAACCATTATAAAAGGCTAAAACAACTACTGGTTAATGAATGCCGAGACAGCAGTAGCAAAAACTGGGAATCTAATGTCCAATACCCAATTGATAATGCAAAAAAACCTGTATCTTTTTGGCAGAAAATTAAGACAATGAAAGGGACGGCAAATACATCCCCCCCATATGTTCTAGACAGTGATAATAACAAAATTTATGACAGCAAGAAAAAAGAGGAAATCTTCAGGAACATATGGAGGGATGTCTTCAAAATCTCGGAAGAGGAAAACCAAGACTTTGATGATGAAAAGGAGGAGGTGCACACATACCTAAATAGGAATTTAGAAAGGACCATACCTTTCATCCATATAGACCACACCAGATTCGACAATACAAGCCAAACGACAAGAAATGCGACAATAGAAGAAGTTAAACACCTGATACACAAACTGAAAAATAACACCCCGGGTTATAGTAATATAAATAAACTTATTCTATTAAATATCCCCGAAGGAGCCCTAAAGCAACTTGTTGAGATATTTAATGATTCACTATGCCTAGGCTATTTTCCAGACAAATGGAAAAAGGGTATTATTAACTTAATACCAAAGGGATCTAAATCACCTTTCAACCCAAGAAACTATAGACCAATCACCTTATTGGAAGTACCCGGAAAATTATTAGAAAAAATCATCAATACAAGGCTAAAATCACATCTCAACCATAACAATTTACTGCCAAGCTCGCAACATGGGTTCCGGGAACACCGAGGCACAGGCACAGCACTTTTGGTTACTTCTGAAATATTAGCCCATGCTAAGAGTCGCCGTGACCAATGCTCAATAGTTCTACGTGACGTGTCGAAGGCATTTGATAAGGTGTGGCATGAGGGACTCAAATTCAAAATATTACAACTAGGCTTACCTTCCTACTTTGAAAAAATATTATGTGATTACCTCGTGGACCGCACAGTCAGTATACGTGTGGGAACAATAATGGGGCCAGAAATGGTAATACAAAGTGGAGTACCTCAAGGGGGAATCCTTTCGCCAACCTTATACACTATTTACACCAGAGATATGCCCGAGCCTGCAATGGATTGCCATAATATCACATATGCCGACGACATAACTCAAATTATCACTCACAGAGGAAAATCAAGAAGACTTATGGCAGAGCTTGTTGGTGCAGAAATAGAAAAAATCAATGCGTTTGAAAAAAGCTGGAAAATAAAAACTAACTAGACTAAATTCGCGCTAATCAATATTGCAAACAAAAAATACGAGGAAGTAGTAGCAAACGGAGAGCTTATAGATTATGCACATAAAGGTAAAATATTGGGATTACAGATCACTACAACAGGTTATTGCAGACATGTCAAGGACTTAACAATTAAGGGGAAACTAGCATTAAGTGAGCTATACAAACTAAAAGATCTCCCACAGCATATAAAACTGCAACTTGTCAAATCCTTTGTACTACCTGTAATAGAATACCCAGCGATACCATTATGTGCCCTAAGCAAAACTCAGATATCACAGCTACAGAAAATTCAAAATAGAGCACTAAGATTCTCATTCAATGAATACTTCCCATACACTAAGACAACAGAGGAAATGCACATGGAGGCTAATATATGTCCCATGAACATAAAACTAGCAGAAAGAGCAAAAAATCTGGTGAGAAAATACAGTCAAATGAACGACCCCGTTATGGACTGGATACAGGGAGACCACATTGGTCACAGTTGGTTCCCCACTTCCAGGACCATTGTAGAAGCACCACTACCCGAACCAAGATTCATTTAGAATGATATGGATTCAGCTGAATTTCCGATCAATATTAGCTGGATGCACCTCAAGGCTGAACCAGGGAACACTTTAGTGTCACCTTGGCTCCAGCTGGAGTGGCTAACTGGCAATATGACCGGGAGGAAGCAGGGTAAAAACATTATATATCACTAATAAGGCGACCACCTGTTATAACATCACTAAATAAGCCATTCCAGCCGAATTTCTGATCATTATTAGCCAGGTGTGTCTCAAGGCTGAGCCAAGGATCACTTCAATGTGGTCTTGGCTCTAGCTGGAGGGGTAAACTGGCGATATGATCGGGAGGAAGCAAGGCAAGATAACTTACATCATAACTGAGGCAAACTCTATCTAATTAAAACTCATCAAATTCGACCATAACTGAATATGACACTCAATATAACGGAACCGATAAGACTCAACCAGGGGAAATGCAGACGGGGAATGTGGTAGAGCACCCAGCAATACTTCAGTCAGTATCCCATGACTTACTTACCAGAGTGCTAGTACGGATCCCTCCGGGGTAGCACCGACCCTGTGAGGGAGTTGTCAGTGCCTCAAAACAATCCCACAGTACCACATAATTATAGGGGCAGTCAAGTGGCGTTGCTCTCAAGCTGGTGCACCGCTTGAGCCCTTGACTGTCCACTCAATATGGTTTTCCTAATGAAGTCAATATATATAAACGATAGTTCTCCTGCCTGGGGCCCGCCATGGCAGACCCCAGGCAGGGGACCTATCGGGCCCATCTTTCTGGAAAGGAAATATGGAGAAGCCAGGGGTGGCTGTAGTTGCTCGCGACGGGAATTTTTGCGGATACACAGTATACTTAACATAAACAATTGCTAGGTGGACAGCCCACCATCTTTTCATACTCTTCAACTCTTCATTTTTAACCCCCACTTGTCTTGATCTGATCTCTCTTATTTCACATCTAGTGAGTCCTCACCTCACATTATGATTCTGATTCTGCTGACTGGAGTAAGAGGGAGTATAACTAAATAAGTTGGTCACCAATTATTTTGCAATATTTGAACACGCATATGGATTTTATATGCTCTAAACATAATATGAAAATGTGTTTTAAGCCTCGGCAAAACTTAATAAAAATATATGGTACTAAATGGAATTTTGTCGAAACATGGTTGTCAATACCTTCCTATAGACGGCACCGATTCGTACACACGCTATTTTCACCTGTCTCCCGAGGTCTGTCCATCAGCTTTTTAGTCCACTCCACCTGCCCATCTCTGTCGATAGGTTGGGTTGTTTGATTAGGTTAATATACTATGTTTCAGAAACAAGATTCGTAGTTGCGGTAGTATTTACGGTATCTGGACACTTCGAGCGAATTCATATTCGAGCGGAGGCGCCGTTACGTTAAGTTAGGTTAATTAGATTGGATTGTGCATCCGCTCGATCAGGAATTCGCTCGAAGTTCCTCTCATTCGTATTTACAGATACGGCCGAATACCGGTAGGCTACTAAATGGCCGCCGGCCCAACCGCCATGTTGTATCCAACGTAGGCCTACTAGGTACTACGGACACATTGTAGGCGTTAGGTGTGGATTAGGCTTGTATCCAATGTACTAGGTCTATATTACTGGATATTTATGATTTAAATAAGTGCTACGTTTTCGATAAATCTGGTTATATGGCTTTGCAATTAGGGAAATCATGAGCCGATTTCCGACATGTAGTTAAGTCTTTTTCGATTCTCAAAATACGATCAAAGTTTTGCCAAAAATTGGCTCGGGTTTTCCAAAATTATGCTTTTTGGGGTTTGCAATTTAGGGAAACATGAGCCAAAATTATAAATTAGGTTACTGTAATTTGTTTACTCTTAAAATTCGCAAAATCCGAGCCAAGTTTTTCCAAAACTTGGCTCGGGTTTTCAAAAACTCGGGTTTTATGCCTTTGCAATTTCGGGAAACTTGAGCCAAATTTCTAAAGGAGGTTACTGTCATTTTGTTGTCTACAAACTCAAAATCCGAGCCAGCTTTGGCCAAAACTTGGCTCGGGTTTTCGAAATATTGGGTTTTAGGCCTTAGAAATACCTTAAAACCCGAGCCAAGTTTTGCTAAAATAAGTTTTTAATAGCCGTTTTATGCATTTAACCCCTCATTTTCCCTGTACTTCATAGCCCTCCCCACTATCGGGCGGCGTGTCTTAAGATCGTTGTATAATGGGGAAAACGGTTTCGCCGAGGGTTGCAATTATTTCCAAACACTATATATTAATGAAAACTAACAGGGAAAAATAAAAAAATCCATGGGAAAATTGGTGACCATCTTATTTAGTTTTTCCTAAGAGGGTGGCACCATTCTAATAGAACATTTGCGATCAGGATAAAATATACGGTTGTGAACTGGGAGAGCGTTATGAGGCGAGCGTTTAAAGGGAGATGAGAGTTGATCTTTGTGCTGCGTCACAGAAGGCTGTCGATTGGTCGAGCGCGGGGAAGTGTCAGGGTCTTCCCTGTAACAAGATTTAAAGGGTAAACCTTGCTTATCCACCTGAGCTAATCCCGTCTCCTGATTGTCAGACGGAATTACTCTTTCAGTTAGGACTACATTTTTGATTTATGCTCAAATGAACTGCCTATTGTTACAACTGACAGTAGAGGCTTCTAGTCCATGGACTAGCACAGACAAGTAACTACTCAGCACTTCCGTAGCCTCAACTCGTAACACAGCCTATCGCAACAGAACAGAGCTCATTCGCAACGTCCAGGCTCTCTGGGGACCAAAGGTGCAGACAATTCCCCCAACAGGTTCCGTTATACACACAATGCAGAAACTGGAACCCCTAGTTGTGGTGAAAAGATATCTTGAGACACAACTATCAACAAAACTCAGTACCGAATGGCAATACTGAGGAGGATCCTTCCTAAGCTGCACAAAGAGAAAGCTCTGATTTAAGTTACGTTAATGCAATTACGTTAAATACATGCCAATAATGAATGCAAACATAATGAATCAAACACTAGTCAAAATAAAACTCCAATCAACCACCACCCACTTAAGCTGTGCAGACCATTGGTTGACCTGGGCCGAAGTAATCCTCCCTGTAACAGAAAGACTATGAAGTCCTCCACCCTCTACTTCGAACCAGGCACCCCAATAGTCTGGACCCCCAAATGAATATATGCACATAAAAGAAATAAATAACTATTGGCTGGTAATGAACACACGCCACTGCAGGAAATAAATAAACACAGTTATGCCAGCGAGGAATATTTTCGTATCTCTCCACCAATACCGAAGTATACTGGCTACCATAACAAAGCCATGGTTGCGGCTCAAGAAACATAGAAAGGAAGAACAACTATATAGGAAAACACATATAACTCTGCAGGTACAATAGGAGGGACAAACACCAGCCACACACACGTCCTTAGAATCCCTCTGAGTTACGTTAATATACAAAATGAATAAACGAAGAAGTAAATGCCAATAAATAAGTAAGTATAAACAAATGCCAATGTGAGACAATTGCGAGAGGGAGGTCTTGTTCCCTCGAATGTTAAATGCGGACTGCCTGGTGTTCAGCGGGTATTCACTGACACCGCCAGATGGCTCTACCTGAACCAGCTTGGACGATGGTTCCTTTTTGTATAATGTAACCAATGTAACGTAATGTACAATGTAAGGAGGACCACATAGGATTAAATAACTAAATATAAAATGTATGCAATTTATAACATATATATATGCATTGTGTTAATGTATTATTAATAGTCCCCAATTAATAAACTAATAAACAATTAAAACATCTGCAGACGACAGCCACTGAGAATGGAAACGCAAAGTGACCAAGTCATTGAACGAAATAATAAGAATATGAAGCAGGCGATAATATACTGGGACAGACGATAATATACGGATAATGTGAAGCAGGGTTGATCACTGCTTCACGCACTATTGAAATTACTGCGAGACGTATGATATATTCACCCTGTGAATATAATATGACCAATGCAACATAGTAATTTATAGGCTATATAGACTATTTATAAACTATATAATTACCGCGAGACAGACGTATAATATATTCACCCTGTGAATATAATATTATGACCAATGCAACATAGTAATTTATAGGCTATATAGACTATTTATAAACTCTATAAAGCTTACGATGAAGGAATATAGTCACACCCTCACCGTGGGGGGGAAATTTTCAAGGCAATGAAAATTTCGCAACATAACCCAACCTCACTATAGCCAATAAACACATAATAAGCACATAGTTTTAGTTTTGATACTATATAAAACAAAATTGTAAAGTTTACTAATGTGCTTACAACTAACTTAAAATTATACCATTCATCTCATCACCACCGCCAACACATCCCAGTCGGCCCCACAATAAATCAATGCATCCTATGGTAGGCTACCCTGCTCGGCCCTTGACTTGCGCAATGGCTGGCGCACACGATCACACCCCATGACCCCGTGACAGGCAATCCGCTAGGACATTATCCACTCCCTTGATATGCTTAATTGTAAGGGAATATTCCGGTAGCATAAGGCTCCACCGAGTCAATCGCAGATTCTTGTTCCTAAACCGACTTTGAAATTGTAAAGGGTGATGATCAGAATAAATAACAATATTGGGACCGAAGGAAGGCAAATACACTGAAAAATGTTCCAGAGCCAAAATCAAAGACAGCAACTCCTCAATCAAAGAATAATTGCGTTGGGCCTTATTAAATTTCTTAGAAAAATATGAGACCGGATGTTCAACACCATCCTTGGAGTCTTGAACCAATACAGCCCCAGCACCGACCTCGCTCGCATCAACAGCTAACTTGAAAGGCTTGGAGAAGTCTGGTGCACGCAATATTGGATGACAGCAAAGGAGTGCTTTCACATCCCTGAATGCTAGCTCACATTTATCAGTCCAACAAAATGTTACCTCCTTCTTGAGGAGATCAGTGAGGGGGGCCAGTACAGTTGAATAATTTTGTATGAAACGGCGATGGTACCCTATCATACCGAGAAAGCGTTGCACTCGCCGCGTATTCTTGGGCACCTCAAAAGCTCTTATCGCCTCAACTTTAGCGTTCGGGGGAGCAACTCTACCCTGCCCCACGATGTAACCGAGGTACTGCACTTGTGCCTTGACGAATTCACACTTGTCCAAATTCACCACTAGACCTGCCTCACTGAGTCGTCAAAATAGAGTAGTGACATTATTCAGGTGGGCTTCCCAGGATGTGTCATATACTACCACATCGTCTATATAGACTGTGCAATTTGGCACCCCATCAACAACCTGATCCATCAGACGCTGAAAAGTGGCTGGGGCATTTTTCAGTCCATATGGCATTACCTTACACTGGTACACACCACCTGCCACCACAAAACTGGCAATTTGCTGTGCGCGAGGTGTCAAGGGGTCCTGCCAATAGCCCTTCTGTAGGTCCACCTTAGTGATGTACTGGGCAGCCCCTATAGAGTCAACAGAATCATCTACCCGAGAGAGAAGGTAAGAGTCAGTGCGTGAGAGGTCGTTCACGCACCTGAAGTCAATACAAAAACGCACTTTGCCACCCGGCTTAGGCTGCAGGGTGACAGGAGACGCCCACTCACTCCACACACGCTCAATCAAACCCTTCTCCAACATATAATCTAGTTCGGCCTGAAGGGTTTGAGCTCGGGCAGGATTCAGACGATAGGGAGCCAGCTTTATCAGTTTATTATCCTCCACATCAATGTCGTGGACCACCCAAGAGGTCAGCCCAGGCGCATCCCTAAACACCAAAGGATACTGTGACAACCGACTAAACAAAGCCTGGCTACGGGACTCGTTGAGATGCACCAGCTTAGCCCACAAAGCCTCTGAATTGTTATTACACCAGGCCCCAGCCGACACCGCACCGGGAAAATTCCCATGAAACATATCTCCCTCCTCCTCCTCCTCCTTCATGTCTAATACAGTCAGGACCTGCACTCCAACACCCTGAGACTTGCTGACTGAAACTCCAACGTTCCCTTTCCCCATCCACTGCTCCTTTGAATGTGCCTGTCTAGCACAAGAATCGGCAAGCTTGAGGGTCCTCTGCACATCGACAGAAGAGTCGCGCCCCCCTACATTGGCGACACTCGACGCGCACACTGCCTGCGCAGAGCCAGTGTCAGCTCCATCCCCAGAACCATGGTTTAATGACAATAAGCATGCATCAGAACCAAGGGGAGACACAGTCGGGGGACGATAATAGTGTTTTAACATGTTGACATGACATACCTAGTGTGCCTTCTTGCGGTCAGGGGTAGCTACAAGGTAATCCAGATCTCCCACTTTATTATTATCTTGTAGGGCCCACTAAACTTCGCTCTCAATGGCTGACCAACCAAAGGGAGGAGCACAAGCACCTCCTCACCCGGAGCAAACTCCCTCAACTTGGCTTTCTGGTCATACCATGCTTTCATCTTACGCTGTGCCCCAACAAGATTAACCTGTGCAAATTGGAGAGCCGTGACCAACCGTCCCAGAGTCTTCATAACAAAGTCCAACAAACCAACCTCTGGGACTTGCACATCTCCTTCCCAGGCCTCCCTCACCACCGCCAGAGGACCTCGAACCCTATGCCCAAACACCAACTCATTAGGCGAAAACCCTAGGGATTCCGAGGGGACCTCCCGGACGGCAAAAAGGACTAAGGGAATTGCTTGGTCCCAATCACGGTCATGGTCGAAGCAGAACTAGCGCAGCGCCGATTTGAGAGTTTGATGGGCTCTCTCAAGTGCTCCCTGAGTCTGCGGATGATAGGCAGACGATAGGATCTGCTCGGCCCCAAGTTCCTGCAACAATTGTTTGAACATGTTAGAGGTGAAATTTGACCCACGGTCAGACTGGATCTCTTTGGAGAGTTCAAAACGGGTGAAAAAATCTAGCAATTTACGACTGATTACTTTAGTACGTGAGCTAGGCACTGGAATAGCCTCTGGATACCTAGTTGCAACATCCAGAATGGTCAACAAGTACTGGTTTCCGGCCGAGGTACGGGGCAAGGGTCCCACCATATCAATGATGACACGGTGAAAAGGGATACCTACAGCGGGTATAGGCTGTAAAGGGGCAACAGGAATGCTCTGGTTAGGTTTCCCCACCAGCTGACATGACTGTAGGAAGTCTGCTACCGCGGAAGACATTCGTGGCCACCAAAAATACTGAGACAGCCTGTCAAGCGTTTTCCTGACTCCAAGGTGGCCTGCTAGAGGGGCTGCGTGGGCCAGGTGTATCAGCTCTTGTCGAAACATCTGCGGCACCACCAGCTGGTCAAACAACTCCTCTCCACCCCTACATCCAGAACCCCCACGTCTGAATAACAACCCTTCACCTACAAAATTTTCCCCTGCACCACCAGAACGGTTACACACCTTGCCCACCTGGCCAAATAGAGGTACCAACTCCTCATCTGCCTGCTGGCACCGCATTAATTCAGCTGGAGCTACTTCCGCCAACCCATCATGCAACATATAATGGGGCAAGGTTGGTGGCGAAACGATAACTGTGCCACCCATAGGGCCCCCATTATAGTCTTCCTCACCACCTCTGGCATCAGAGTCTGCTAAAGGATCTAAGTCAACAAGCATCCCAGTATCACACCAATCACTCTGGGCACCAACACAGTTCGTGGGAGATATTGGTAGTGCGCCCTCTTGGCTGTCCACTCCCTCCTCTGAACTATCTATCACGTCATCCACTCTGTCTTCCTCCTCAAAAAATTCATCCTGACTCGCGACCTTGGCCATTGACCGCATTACAGCACATACAGGATAAATCTCAGAGTCGTGGTCCTCGGGAACATCAGGCAGAATAACACTGGAGACACACACTGGCGGTGGGAAAACCTGGTCACCCGCCATATCAGCACCAAGCAAAATATGCACTCCTGCCATGGGCAAAGTCTCCACGACTGCTACAGGTGCAGAAGAAGTCGCTGCAGGGCACCTCAATGACATCTGAACCATGGGGTGACATGCTTCAGAATTAACCCCACGCACCAGCACAAAGTCGTCCCCTTTAGTGTCCATCCTAGGCAACCGAACACACAAAGACTGTCGGGCCCCTGAGTCCCTGAGCACCTTAACAGGGAAGACTTGTCCATTCTCCAGCTCTACCTCCCCGTCATACAAAAAGGCACGCCCCCAAACCTGCGGGTCTTCCGAACTACTACCAGCGATACCCGGGGAGTCCCCTACTGGGTTCACAGTCGTTTGGCCTGGGAAGGTCCCCTTCCCAGACTTAACACAGACAACGCCCTGCAACTCTCCCTGTAGCCTGAATCCCCCATCAGCTGGGACGCCCACCAACAATGATACGGGTTTGCTCACCGACTGCTTCCATTTTGGGCAATTAGGCTTTATGTGCACCTTCTGCCGACAAAAGTAGCATACCACTTGACGTGAATCATAAGTACTAGACTTACTAGCATTTGTATTAACCGCACCCGTCCTCTCCCCACCTGCCTTGGAAGCAGACGGTGTACTGACGGGCACTACACCACCTGCATGCTGCCGATGCGCACCAGCTGATGTACCTGAACCCCTGCCCCCAGCACTGCGCAAGGCCAACATCCTATCATCCGCCCACAATGCTGCCTCCCGAGTCCGGTTAATTCGCTTCTCTCGGATTTTTGAACAGATTTATTTATCCACCCCATTGCAGAAGTGTTCAAGGAGGAGCAGTTCCCGGAATTCAACACAGTTGGTAATGTTTTCACTCAGCAACCAGCGATCTAGGGCACCTCTGAAATATTTCTCAAACTCGACGTAACTGTCACGAGGCCTATTACGAGCATTTTTAAACAAAAGACGGTAGGCCTCGGGTCTTAACTCGTATGCCTGTAGTACACATCTTTTGAAAAGCTCATAGTCAGCCAGTTCCTCTGCCGTGAGTCTGTCATATGCCTCTAGGCCCTTGCCTTTTAATACGCTGGCTGCTAGTGTGACCCACCGGCCCTGATCCCACCCAAACTCGTGCGCCTTTTTTTCGAAGCGAAGGAACCACTCCGATACCTTCACTTCGTCAAAAGCGGGCACAAGCTTGAGGCTGCGGACCAGACATGTCTCCACCGACTCAACCCGACCACTTCCACCCCGTGCACCTCCCACCTCTCGCTGATACTGCCAGCGCTCTCTCTCTAACTGTGCTTCTCTCTCCTTCTGTCTTTCCTCATGCTGTCTTTCTCTCTCCCTTTCTTCCCTCTGTCTTTCCTCATGCTGTCTTTCTCTCTCCCTTTCTTCGGCCTGATGCCTCATTCTCTCTCTCTCCAACTCTATCTCCAGCATGCGCACAGAAATATCAGGATTAACACCAGCATGGGGGGTTGGAAGGTACCGTCGGGCGAACTATCTGGGTGGGGTGAGCCGGGGTAAACCCTGGACGATGGGCATTTCCGGGCAAAAAGCGGAGTGGGGAACGATAATCCATTACTGGTATTGTTGCTGGGGTTGTTACTGGTGTAGTGTGTGAGAACATGGGTCACTTGAGTGGGGAACCTTCCCGCGAGTGTGACAACGGCAGCAGGCACTCCCAGGGTCCCCAAACCAGGCGAGTCCTCTGACAACCGGCTCATGCTGCTTGGGGGACTTATGATGCCTGCTACATTGGAAACACTCACGGGCGGCGATGACCTGTTGCCCCCCCCCCCTTGGGACATCACCCACTCAACCACCAATGCCTCACACTCCTCCTTTCGGAGCTCAGTGCAACTCTGACCAGTCAACAAAGCTGCCACCAGCAATAATTTGTCTCGTCCACGGCAAGCAATCTCGGACCGATCAGGCTGGGCGAGGAGGCATGCCCTAGCGTCCGACTCGGTCACGAGATACAATGGAACACTACTCGCCATGGTTGAGTAGTCGTATCAAATGCAATTTGAACAAAAGGACTGTGTGGGCAACCCTCAAAAATCACAAAAAAAAAATCACAAAGAAAAACAAATTAAAGTTGTGGTTGATATATACATAAAACCAAAAGTTATTCAGCTTAAAAAGGATCCTGGCAAGGTCGCCACTGTTACAACTAACAGTAGAGGCTTCTAGTCCATGGACTAACACAGACAAGTAACTACTCAGCACCTCCGTAGCCTCAACTCGTAACACAGCCTATCGCAACAGAACAGAGCTCATTCGCAATGTCCAGGCTCTCTGGGGACCAAAGGTGCAGACAATCCCCCCAACTGGTTCCGTTATACACATAATGCAGAAACTGGAACCCCTAGTTGTGGTGAAAAGATATCTTGAGCCACAACTATCAACAAAACTCAGTACCGAATGGCTATACTGAGGAGGATCCTTCCTAAGCTGCACAAAGAAGAGAAAGCTCTGATTTAAGTTACGTTAAGGCAATTACGTTAAATATATGCCAATAATGAATGCAAACTTAATGAATCAAACACTGGTCAAAATAAACCTCCAATCAACCACCACCCACTTAAGCTGTCCAGACCATTGGTTGGCCTGGGCCGAAGTGATCCTCCCTGTAACAGAAAGACTAATGAAGTCCTCCACCCTCTACTTAGAACCAGGCGCCCCAATAGTCTGGACCCCAACTGAATATATGCACATAAAAGAAGTAAATAACTATTGGCTGGTAATCAACACACGCCACTACAGGAAATAAATAAACACTGTTATGCCAGCGAGGAATATTTTTGTATCCCTCCACCAATACCGAAGTATACTGGCTACCATAACAAAGCCATGGTTGCGGCTCAAGAAACACAGACAGGAAGAACAACTATATAGGAAAACACAAATAACTCTGCAGGTACAATAGGAGGGACAAACACAAGCCACACTCACGTCCTTGGAATCCGTCTGAATTACGTTAATATACAAAATGAATAAACGAAGAAGTAAATGCCAATAAATAAATAAGTATAAACAAATGCCAATATGAGAGAATTGCGAGAGGGAGGTCTTGTTCCCTCGAATGTTAAATGCGGACTGCCTGGTGTTCAGCGGGTATTCACTGACACCACCAGATGGCTCTACCTGAACCAGCTTGGACGATGGTTCCTTTTTGTATAATGTAACCAATGTAACGTAATGTACAATGTAAGTAGGACCACATAGGATTAAATAACTAAATACAAAATGTATGTAATTTATAACATATATATATATGCATTGTGTTAATGTATTATTAATAGTCCCCAATTAATAAACTAATAAACAATTAAAACATCTGCAGACGACAGCCACTGAGAATGGAAACGCAAAGTGACCACGTCATTGAACGAAATAATAAGAATATGAAGCAGGCGATAATATACTGGGACATTACCGCGAGACGTATGATATATTCAACCTGTGAATATAATATTATGACCAATGCAACATAGTAATTTATAGGCTATATAGACTATTTATAAACTCTATAACGCTTACGATGAAGGAACATCGTCACACTATAAAGCCAATTATTTTATTTGCCTTCTTAACAACTTATGAACATTGTTGCCCCGGTTTTAGGTTACTCGATATTGTTACTCTAGGAGGATGTACTCCCAGCGAATGATATGCACCAAGACTGCGGACCAAAAACGGTTGACGACAGCATACCGACCAGTCAGGGGCTTCATAAAGAACTCAAGCTCCAGCATGGAATGCAGCTAGTGGATGGTCGGGCTGATACTGAGCCACACAGTTGAGCCATTTGCAATTGGACACCGCTCGACCCCGTGCCAGAGGTAATATACCCAACTCTGCTTGCAAGGAGCTCACCGGGGAGGGTCAAAAGCCACCCAAGGCTAAGTGCATCACAGTATTTTGTAAAGTATTGTTGCTTCAAGAAAGTCAAACATGCCAAACCATACACTGGAGTACTATACTTGATTTTGCTCTCGATTAAGGCGCTATAAAAACCTTAGGAGCACATCTTAGTCCGCAACCTATAACGTTCCTGCAATGCACTTCAAGATTTCTAGCCTTTTGATAAATGATGTTCAAACTCAACTCAAAGCTATCAACTCTGGTGTTTCTCCTCAGGGTTCTGTCTTATCTCCAATTATCTACTATTCATTAACAACTTTCTAAATTGCACCTCCAACCCGTTCACTCATATGCTGACGAATCTACATTATACTAGTCAACTAGTTTTCCATGAATTCAGTCACAGCTGGAACTCCAAAACTCACATAAGGAGGCCTTAAAGAACCTATCTTCTGACCTCTCTACTATCTCAAAATGGGGCAGAGAAACCTTGTTGTTGTTGTTGCTGTTCCCCAGGCTGTCTGGCCGAGCAGCCCCAAGGTCCCAAGCAATGCCAAGGCCATAACCGAGCATCCCCACAATACCCTCCCTGCTTACCACTAATAAAGCCCAGGTGACCAAAGCCACTCCAAGGCGGGGAGCTGAGGAGGGCGCCGAAACGCCAGTGAAAGCAAAGCTCCACCCAAGGCCCTGTGCCCTTATCAATTATGAAGGGAAAGTTGAGGGGCAAAGGAAAAATGTGACACTTTGGCTCCCAATCTACCAACCTCTAGGTAGAAAACCTTGTTAAATTCAATGCTTTCCAAACTCAATTTCTCCATCTGTATACTCGTAACCCCCTTTCAGAAAACTATGACTTATTCTTCAACAACATACAAATTAACCCTTCATCTTCTCTTAATATTCTCGGTGTCTCTTTTTCTTCTGATCTCCCTTGAAAAGATCATAACAGCTTCCCAGAAGCTGGGTGTGCTCAACTGCCTCTGGGTGTTCTTTACCCCTTCACAGCTCCTTGCTCTGTACAGGGGCAAAGTACGTCCATGTACTGAGTATTGTTCACACTTGTGGGGAGGATCCTCTCACACAGCACTTCTAGACAAAGTAGAAAATAAAGCTTTCCGTCTCATTAACTCATGACCAGTCACCAATTCTCTGCAGTCTCTCTCTGTTCGCCGCAATGTTTCATCTCTCTTACTATTCTACCGCTCTCTGTGTATACCACCCCCTCTTCATAGAGCACATAGCACTCGTCATGCAACACAATCCCACCCCTACTCTGTCCAACTCTCCAAACCAAGAGTGAAATTATATTCTCAATCTTTCTTCTATCCAACAGCTGAGCTCTGGAACTCTCTTCCAGAATCAATCTTTCCTTCATCCTATGACTTAAATTGCTTCAAACTCTGTGTGTCCAGGCATTTTGGTTCGAACGTCCAATTTTTCGGCCCTGTCACTCATTCAACTTTGGGAGAGGCACCTGTCACAAGCAGTTCTGCCTTTTTTCTCCGTCACGTAGCAACAAAAACAAAACATAAAAACATGGTGACAACAGGTCAAAATACGACCATTGAAGTGAAGACCAAGGAATACGTAATGAGTCTTAAAGTGGAAAGTGTCCATTATCATAGTGTTTGTAGAAATCTCTGAAATATTTTTCCTGAAGGTGAATTACATGAGCACAATCTTCAGGGTATTGAGGCGAAGATCCCATGCTAGGGCCAAGCGAGTAGGTCATCAACCGCCAAGTAGAGGTGGGTTTACACTTAAGGCAGGTAGTCAGCCGAACACATCCATGTAGACGAGGAGAGTAGAGTCAGGAGTTGCAGGCAGGTCAGACATCAGCACATTAAATAATAGAGAACCAAGGACGAACCACTAAGGTACACCACACCTAGCGGCAACAGGGGCAGAAACCGAGGACCCTAATAAGATACTAAATGTTCGGCCAGTCAAGTAGCTCCGCAACCAAAAAAGGACATGATCAGTCTCTCCCAATATGCTCAGGATGTGACACCGAGTCAAATGCACCCTCATAGCCGCCGAAAGCTACCAAAAGTAGCTGCTTTTAACGGTAGTCATTTTGAATGAGAAAGTCCATCTGTAGTAGAACATTGATAGTCCCTCATCCAGGCCGAAAATCCCTCAAGACTTTTGGGAGACGACTGCCCCTTTTTAGTCACAATGTAAACCTTATATAAATGATCTTTTCAAGCACTTTACCCACACACCACAGTAAACAGATGCCTCGGCGTGAAGATGGGAGAGCAGAATCCTTCCCTGGTTTAGGAAATTGCAATAGTAGGCAATACTTCCAAGGGGCAGTATATATCCCCATATTCCAGCTGTCAATAAATATCTGTAACATTTGTGCTCTGGTTTCCAAGGGGAGGTGGGAGAGGTACTCATATGCTGCATTATCTGGACCAATCGCCCTTCCAGTGGGGATGTATGCCAGTGCACTAGAGAGTTCATGGCTGGTAAGAGGGACACACAAATCATGGTGAGCCGGTAAAGAAATATCCCGTTCAATGAATGCTTCAAGACTGTCAGAAGAGGGTAGGGGGTGGGAGCACTGAATTTTTACTCAAAGAATGAAGCCAAACAATCAGCTTAGTCTTGAATATTCCCATTATCTCACCCATCAACAGAGAAAAGAATGGAAAGCTTGTCATGATGACCTATCATTTTTCTCACAAATGTCCAGGCATGAGCACAAGAGCCTGAAGACCTGAGAGAAGAACAATAGGCCATCTAAGTCTTTCTGCGAGCCACTAATAAACTCCTTGAGCACACTGCATCCAACAGTCATGAAGTAGTCCTGTAAATACTGCAAGGGCAAGGGCAAGTGTCACTGGTTGTAATTGAGGTATTGTGCTTGTTATGGTGGGTACGATCTTTAATATTTATGATTAAACATCGTATGCAATGTTATTAGCCCGGTATAATTAATTCGACCTGTAGACAGCCTAGTTTTATATATAAGAAAATATTATTGTCCCTGAGTGGACAAGCACGAGTGGAGTGGTATTGGGAGGCTTCTTGCAGCCTACCCCCCTTTTCTCCACATTCCATTCTCCCCCCTATCCCTCTACTCACTTTTCCCCCCTTTCTTCCTTTCTCTTCTTCGTTGCCTGACGTACGAATGATATTGATTATAACTAGGTAATAATGTATTTGGCTTTTCTAATCATAAGTAAAGTTTACAAGATATATCATAGAGTTCTTGGTAAAAGTAATACTTTAATTCAGCAAGTATATAATGAGTTGAGACTAATGCAGTTAGAGAGGTTGGTATCAGAGCCAGGTGAGCGAAGGGTATATAAGCCGCTAGTAACGGCAGGTAGTGTATTCTCCACCTCCATTTTAAGCTGACCTGACCTGAGTTTGTTTGTAAAAGAATCACCATGAGTTGAATAAGTATCGCCTAGGATTTTTTCTATGTTTATTGATTGCTTTCACTTACTCTCTTGGAGGGTATTTATATAACTATGTATTATTTTCTTTAAGAGTGTTTTGATTATTTCACTTCAATGTTTCTCACTTTGATATTTTCACTAGAAGTAACTTTTGTGTATAATTAATCATGTAAATCAATTATAATTATATTTTACATAATCTTTACATTTTACCTTTATGCTAATATATTATTCTTTTGATTGTTGGGATAAATCTAAGTCAAAGTAACTAAAGATAACTAATTCTGAACGAGTGATACGAAAGGAATAACTTTGTTTTTTTTTAGGCTAAAACAGCCATTTTATATCAAATGATATTTTATGAACTTGCCACATCTTTTCACCTACCAAGGTTTTAGTGACTACAAAGAGAGTTGCTAGTTTTGTGGAAGTTTAACATGCCACTTCTTCTTGACTGAAACTGATAGTCATATTTTCCGCATTTTGTGAGGCTAAATAATAAGTCCTCGTTTTGTGGTTTTTAGTGGAATGTTTCTTTATGTTATGGGTTCGAACCCCGCTCGTAACGTAACATCTTCCATTGGCGAGCCGTCAGTTATTTGCGTGCAGTGGAGGGCCTAGTCATCATGAATTCTGCCTGACCTGCCTCCACTAAAATGTCAGCGAAAGACCAAGCAGCTTCATCAACAGAACCCCAGTGAGGGACTCCCAAGTTGTTAAGCCTAGCACAAAAGACGTGCCAACTGCTATCCTGAATGCACTACCTAGGATGGGAGGTCTGCGTCCCCCGCAAGTCAATGCCTCTCAACCGTAACCAAGATGGGAAGGTGATCACTCCCTAAGTAATGGCCCATCAAGACATCACCAGCACCGAAGGAAGACCTCCCGATACAGGTCCAAAGTAGAAGAACACACCTTTTGAGGGTCAATCCGAGTGTGTATCCCCGGGGGACTAAGAAGGCTAAAATGATGACAGTCTAAAAGCGTCCGAAACAGTGTCGAGGTGCCCAAAGAATTTAATGTAGCACGCAGAACTGTAGGGTCCCAATTGTAGTGGCGGGCATTTAAATCACCCATAATAATGCAGGGGGATGCCAATTGCTCCTCAAAAACAAAATTAGTAAATTCAGCCTGTGTTACACTTTTAAATGGGTTATAACAAATCAAAACTGACCCCAACCAGAGGAGACAACAACATCCACAGCCAAAACTTTCATGTGTTCACTTGCATTTACTTTAATATTACAACAGCAACAGGAGATGGAAGACTTCACAAACATAGCCAGCCCACCTCCCCTGCCAACCCTGTCCTCCCTGAATAACAAATTTCCCTGAAGGTGGAGGCTAAGAGCTTTAGCCATGTTTCACATAAACCCACCACCGTAGGAGAATGTTCACATACTGGTATCAAAAAATCCTGAGTCTTGTAATATATCGATCTTGCATTCCAGAAAAAGAAGCCAGGAAAAGCATTGGGGGCTATCAAGACTAAGGCATTAGGGCCAGCAAATGCAGCTTCAGTTTCATACAAACCTCCAGAAATAGAATCCCCAGACATAGGAGCTCCAGCGAAGACATGGATATCCTGAGGAAGCATTCTGGAGTTGCAGACTCGGGGGACAGTGAAGAAGGTTTCTCACTCTGCGCATGTCTTGAAGGGAAGCGGCGTTGGCAGGAATCTAAACCAATGGGCCCCGCAGAAACAATTACATGCAGTGGTAGTAGAGTTAGCCGTCCACCAATCAGGTATCCGGACGAGGTTATAAATAGAACCCCCGAGGCGCAT
Organism: Paralithodes platypus; assembly: GCA_032716605.1. Lineage (NCBI taxonomy): Eukaryota > Metazoa > Arthropoda > Malacostraca > Decapoda > Lithodidae > Paralithodes > Paralithodes platypus. Next base: position 28,308,374 of record CM064491.1, on the reverse strand, counting down.
GTCTGTCAGTTGAAAGGTACCATGCCTCTCCCAACTGATCCTCAATACCGGCTCCGTCGCCTCATAGCTATTGTCGACGGAAAAGGGCAGAGAGTCCATACCACCAGAGCATTCAAGCAATTTCTCAGCCAACCGGGTCAAGTTCTGTTAGCCAAGACTGCGGTAGGGAACCAAAATCCAGCAATCCAGTTGCACAGATGTATTTGTGAACACAGTGGACTGGTTGATTGGCAGACTGATGGCAGGGATTTTAAAGGGATAGTACTGCGGCGATCAGGAGCTCGCTTTAATTTAGCACGGGGTGATAAAGTAAGAATCCTGCAAGCCAATCAACGCGCTGCATTTAACTATCTCTTTAAACCAGCTGAGTTTGACAATCCTGACGTTTTCCACAACTCTGCCACACCCTCCCGTGCAGCCAATCAGGAGCCTCCGTTGTTGGAGCAAGTAAATACTGAGCCAGCCGCGCACACATCTTCACCTTTCAAATCGCTCTCGCTTCCTCCACAGGCCGTTTCTCTGAGTTGCAATAGGTCTATGACATCAGTACAAGCCCTATACTCCCGTAAGCCACTACAAGACCTTTGCATCCATCTCCCTGGGACATATTACGAAGAGATAAGACCAGAGGAGAGGGGAAGAATTGTTCAAACCGTGCAGCTGGAGAAAGCACTGCCCGGGTGGCTGGCTCAACCAATCACAGCGTGGCAATTCGTGAGGTGGGGCTATAAAGAAGGGGGGGGGGGGGGGACACGACACGGGTCCCACTGGGTGCACTTGCCAGCAACTCACACTCTCTCCCTCACCTGGGCAACAATTGGAACTTGGTTACACCTGCTCCAGCCTCCCAGCTCGCCTATCCCGCCCCAATAAAGTCCACCTCTGGCCCAACACAGCTTTTGTCTACTAACCAGATACACCACAAGTATCCTGGATCTTGTTGTCACATTGCTGGCTTACACATCTATAGCCAAGCAATTCAAGAGGGACGACAGATAGTAGATGGAGCTGAATTTTCCAGAAGAACTATTGGCTGGCCTTGAGGTGGTGAAGATTGTTCCAGAGATACCCAAGACTTTTTACAGGACCCTTATGGGCCCGAAATACCATTATTAAAAAGAAAGAAATGTTAGACAAACCCAGTGGTTCCAACCATTAAAATGTATGTGTTCTTATAGAAACAAAATAAAAAGAAATAGATTAGACTCATGAAATAAATAAAAGGATGAAATGTTGAGAGAATATAGCTGTCATTTATAGAGAAGGCTCCATGCCACTTAGCTAGCAATAATATAGGATTGTCTAGGTTAGTAGATAAATGTAAACTATAAAGATAAGGGGAGGATGAAATAAGAAATTAAAAGTTAGAAGCAACTATAGGAATGACGTGGGGATAAATTATAGTTGCAGATAGATTAAATCTAGCTTGAGAAATAGTTAGGACGGACACTAGTCCATATGATGAAATGTAATTTTTGTTATAAAGGAAACATTGTTATTCGTAGCATTTAAGAAGAATAATTAGCCGGTATGATAATGAACTGTGTGATCATGATATAAGTAACAAGTCGAGGCGACTATTGTGAGGAAATATTGTACTCCTGAGATAAGTAGTTAGTGAGTTGATAAATATAGTATCAATCAGATTAAACATTGAGGATAATAATGTAATAATGATATATAGATAATTAAGTGTTAAATAATGATAACATAGGTGTTTATGAAATATTGATTATATCGGACCATGTAATGAGATATATTATTTGAGTAAGTGGTATCAGTGATATTGAGTTTATCTATTTGTCAGATAGGAAGCCAGCGTGGAGATATTCCAAACAAAGGGTTATATTAATGTAGGTGCCTACGGGTACGGATTGATTTGTGTTAAAGATAAGAATATATATAATGTAAGAGTGTTAAAGATAGGGAAATAGAGGTCAAATTCATTAAAGCCTTGGTCTTTGGATTAGACATATTGAGTCCCGGTAAAGTTGATATATTATTTTGGAGACTAGTAATGTGCCTTTGGATCGAAGTCGGAGTGAGTCAATACCTGAATATCGGGTATCCAAATAGGTGGTAACGGGAGCTTGCGAGTTCCAACGTACAATCTATTTGTGGGCCGACGATAATATTCAATCTGAGTGTTGAACTCATTTCGGCCCGAACAGAGAATCAATTGCTAGGGGAACATAAAACTATTAGGGAGTTTGTTAAATAAAGGATACGAACTTCTGAACAACTGTCGAATTATTCCCACCTTAGTAGTATACTGAGAATTAGAAAATAAGTACTACAGAAAGAATACGATTTAATTGAGCTATGTTAGGTCAGTTACGTTTTATTTGGCTTGATAATATACTTCAGTTTTATTCAGATTTCGAGGGTTGATGAGTGATTGGTGCTTCTGTATGCTTGTGTGCAAGCTTTTTGTGAGCAAACTGTTATGTTTTCTTCTCCTGTCACCTCTTTTTCCCTTTTCGAGTATCTTGCTGATCTACCCTGCCCCTTGTGGGAGTAAGGGCTGGCTACTGACTGACTGATTGGCAATTAAGATGTGCAGCATACAAACATTCAGTATCCAGATAATGCCAGTGAACACATTATATAAATGGCTTGAAACAAACAGTACATGGGTTCTGTAATATATCCTTACCCTCGAGCAGCAAAGAAGGTTTGCCAATGACATTCATAGAGGTAAGGAAAGGCCAAGACAGACCCAAGAAAAGGCCTAGAACTTCCAAGGAGGGTTTAGTTTCCTGAGAATGCCAGTGAGAGGTGGCACCTCTCATATACAGTTATCCCAGACCCTCATAACTATCGCACATCCCCGCTAATGATATCAGGGAACATGGAGGCAGAGCTCCTCAGCGGCGGCACCTCTCCTATTCAGTCATCCCAAACCCTCATAACTATCGCACATCCCAGCTACAGATCCCGGGGAACACGGAGACTAGATACCGTAAGGACACTGTTGAACTGCACAATCTTTCTGGTATGAGGGGTAGTGCAAAATAAATGTCTAGTTTGAAAGCAGCCAACCTAACTAAGAGGGTTCTGTAAGGCTTTGGAGGACTTGACAATTACTCATACACAACTGTATATTATTACCTAATCGTAGCCATAAATAGTTATCTCAGAAAGGTAATAGCTTACAAATAATTTAGAATTGTAATGATACTAATGCCCATGGCTCAAAATGAGGTCAGTTGTCCAGGGTCTGTATACTGCAGCCTCCCGAATACCAAGGTTTTATGTATTTTTCACTCACTCTCCCTATTTTAGTGTTCGCTTCATGGCTCCTTTCGCCTCGGCTTTACCCCTCGTTCTCTGCCAGAAAATACACCTATTATTCCACGTGTTCCTTGCATCTCTGAACAAACAAAGTGTTTCCTTTTCAACCGCCTTGTGAACGTCTATAAAAAGGTACCACCTGACGTAATACATTGTGAGTTTAACGACCTTCAAAGCACGCTTCGATAAGTGTATGTAAACTAACCCTCATCCTAAATGTGTATAGCTGGGCAAGTCCAAGGTAAATGAGACAAAAATATATATTTACAACATACAAGTAAACGATTTGCGAGAGGCACCACAACCTAAAATACCATACCTATCAGGCACGCACGGTCGCGGCACGGACATATTTAGACACTTATTTTTCCCCGCAGCATCCAATAGTGTAATCACCTCCCATTTCGTATAACTAATAACCCACTCTGGATTATTTTAGAACTTGGATCACCAGTCATTATGGTTTATCCATAATCCTGATCCTTCTCCTGATCCTCTCCCTAACCATTAACCCCATGCACAACCCCGGCACATTATGTTGCCCGAGAGAATTGGTTAGTCTACCTTGTGTGTATATGATAGCTAGACGAGTTTTTTTCCTCCTTCATGCACATATTAAATACAGTCATTATTCACTGCATGCGTTCAAAGTTGTTCAGTTCGAATTCATTTATCTATATCAGTAACATGCAAACAAATGTCAGTAAGATACTTTTCAACAGTATTTGTTCCATGTGCATGAAGAAGACACAAGGCAAAGCTACCTGTAACAAGTGTCCTTTCAAAGTTGAAGGAGTGGTAGAGAGCGAAAATCAAGGTACAGTGTATGTATATGATTTACCTTGTACAGTATCACTTTCATATCTAGTACAGTCACTTATGCATATGTAATATCTCTCTATGAGTAAGATTCATGTTAGCATCCAGGCAGTCATATTAGTTATGTCATATAGCCACTCTGGCAACTCAAGCCTGGGGCTCCTCTCACCAGAGGGCCAATACATGTTTGTGTACCACGAGACAGAGCTATCACCCTGTAGGCTCTGCTTCGTGCCTGTATCCCATATCCTTCTCAATAAGAACCTATATATCTACAGCATGTCTACTTACTCCCCAACCCAAGATAGGCCTGTTGTGCATCTATGGAGTTAGCTGGGACACACATAACATGGCGCAGTGTGTATTAAGAGAAGTTTATGTGGATTTCGCCAGGCGCCGCCAGCCGCCATTGTCCACACACCCTGCATCCCAGCCACCGTCTCACTGCTTGGATTACAGTGTTATAGTGCTCAACAGTGCGGTGCCGACGTTCCCAGTGCAGTGCCAGTGATATTATATGTGCCAGTGCTATATTGTGTGCTTTATTTTATATGTATTGTGTGTGGCATAAGCATAACGCCGGCACAAGTCCGAGCCAAGAGAGAGCGGGGCGTGAGATCCTCCCCCTCTGACTGCCAGCAAGATACTGAGGTGAGGGAGGCAGCGCACCACCGCTCCACCGCTCGGTACATACGCACGCACACACACTGGGCACACACACAACTGGCAAACTTTTATTTCATCACCCAAGCATTCCCTTCAGTGCTAATTGTAATTGGGTTTTATACATTGGTGAGGATACAGCTGGTGTGTATTCTAAATATTCTGCTGTTTTTGCCAGTCATTTTGATACCCCACTTGTATATGTGAGAGGCTAATAACTGTGTGTTTGTTATCTCCCTGTCTGTCTGTCACCCACACAAGATGTCAGACTCTGGTGATGTACAGGACGAAGGGGCAGGAACAAACTTGCCTTATGATGGGGAGGAATACACACCTTATTATCAGCACCCTCAGTCCCCAACCACACCTTCAGCCCCTTCCTCAGCTGATTTCCTGCAATTTTTCAAATACCTGGAGGAGTCTCGCAGGTATGATGAGCAGAGGAGACAAGAGGAGGAGGCCCGCCGAGATCGTGTCCTGGAGGAGTCTCGCAGGCATGATGAGGCTATAAGGAGACAGGAGTTCCTGAGCTTATTTCAGCTGTTGGCTCCCACCAGGACCCCTCCCGACTCCTCCACACCTGCTGGTCACCTTGGCGGACAGCAGCCACATTCTTCTCCACATCCCTCACACAATCCTCCACCACAGAAGACTACGGCCCAGACACCACCACCATTGAAGCCTGACGCTACATTCCAGATGTTCCGGGAGTGGAGGAGACGCTGGGACGACTATGCTGTCATGGTGGACCTGTCCAACCTGCCTGCGGCCAAACAGATGATACAACTACGCATGTGCCTGACTCTCGAGACGCAGCGTGTCTTAGAACACACCCTCCAGATCGCTCCCTCCACAGACAAGACTGTTGAAGAGGTGTTGGACGCCCTGCAGCTTCATATCAAGAGTCTAAGGAATGAGGCACTCCGGCGTCGTGAATTGTTGAGCTGCAGACAGCATGAAGGGGAAACTTTTGCAGAGTTCTACGTCCGCCTCAAACGTCTCGCAGAAGAAGTGGATGTGTGCCCTGCTAACTCACCCATCTGTGTGGAGACACAACTCAAGACTATCATCCTCATGGGCCTCAGGGACAAGGAGTTAGTCCAGAAACTCATCGCCCTGGACTCCAAGTCAATACTACAGGATGTCGTCACTAAGTGCCGCTCGTATCAGGCTGCCAAATCTGCGACCACGGCCATTGGTGCGCCCCATGAACAAGCAAGGGCCGTCTCTTCATACAAGAAAAACAAGAAACAGGGCAGTGACAGGACCCAACCCCCCAAGCCTCCATCGAATGCAGCTGATGCCTGTCAGAATTGCGCTCGCCGACACTGGCCTGACAAGTGTCCCGCTGCTGGCAGCACCTGTAACAACTGTGGGCGCCACGGTCACTGGGCTCGGACAGCTAAGTGCCCTGCTCACAAGGTTCAGTGCCGCATCTGTTGTCTTCTGGGGCATTATGACAAGTGTTGTCCGTCGACTAAGAAGAAGGAAAGACGCCAAGGTGGCCCCCCAGGCGATACGGGTGCCCCCTCCAACTCTGGCAAGCCCCCCGACGCTAAGAGTGATAGTTGTCGTCAGGTGGGATCGACTCCTTCTACAGCTTCGACGCCGCAACCCATCTGTGTTACCCTCTCCTTTGGCGACGCTACATCCCGCCTACGGATGTTACCGGACACGGGCGCTGACGTCACCGTGATTGGCCGGCGTCACCTTGAGGATTTGGCTATCCCCATGAGCAGCCTGCGAGCCCCTTCGCCCACGACAACGTTCACGGCGGACGGCTCCCCGATGGCACCTGCTCTGGGGGTATTTCAGGCTACCCTCACCCTGGGACAGAGAGTGTGTACTGCCCTGATCCATGTGCACGAGGGTGTCCAGACTCCTCTGCTTTCATACAGCCACTGCAGGGAGTTAGCCATCATACCTCTGGCATTCCCAACGCCCATACAAGAGGTTAAGTACGTCAACAGGTGTAAGGCTACACCACTTCCAGTCTCCACTTCGCCCGCTGAAGCCAAGAATTACTTCCTGCGGGAGTTTAGCGACGTGTTGATGTCCAAAGACGACCTAAAGACTGTGCCCCTCAAGCCTATGGTGGGTCAACCCATGAGGATCCATGCGGCTGACACGAGCAAAGTGGCTTCAATCGGGGACTTTCCGGCACCAACCAACTTGACCGACCTCAGGTCATTCCTGGGTCTGGTCAATCAGCTGGCAGAGTTTACCCCTGACATCGCCGCCGCCGCTCAGCCCCTCCGCCCTTTGATGAGCCCCAAGAGGACATTTGTGTGGACTCCTGACCATGATGAGGCCTTCAGGCGAGTCAAGTTAGCCCTTGTCAGTCCTCCTGTTCTCGCACACTTCGACCCAGACCTACCCACCATTCTTCAGACTGATGCATCGCGGCTCAACAGCATTGGGTATGCCCTCTTGCAGGACCACGGCAGTGGGCACCTGCGGCTCATCCAGTGTGGCTCTCGGTTCCTGGCGGACGCTGAGACCCGCTATGCTACTATCGAGTTGGAGATGTTGCCTGCTGTTTGGGCCATGTCCAAGTGTCGACTGTATTTACAGGGTCTACAGGATTTCACACTGATGACTGACCACCGCCCCCTCATCCCTATCATCAATCACTACACGTTGGACGCTGTGGAGAATCCCCGCCTCCAACGCCTGAAGGAGAAGACCTCACCCTATATCTTCAAGGCCGTGTGGTGTGCCGGCAAGTTGCTCTGCATCCCTGATGCCCTGTCTCGAGCCCCGGTCAGCCGCCCCATGCCAGAGGATGAGATCGCTTGTGCCGACGCCGCCACCTACCTCAGGACTATAGTGACAACCAAGGACGTTATCAACTCAGGACGATCTTCGGCACGATCTTCGGCACCAGACGTAGACAGGACGCTAGAGGATCTCCAGGTCGCGGCAAGAGCGGACCCTGCGTATGTTCGTCTACTCGACTGTGTGACCTCAGGATTCCCTGCCAACCGATACGACCTTCACAATTCCTTGCTCCCATACTGGAAGATACGGGACGAACTCTACGCTGATGATGACCTCGTCCTGTATGGAGCTCGGATCGTGTTTCCTGCAGCCCTCCGCCGACGCACCCTACAGCATCTTCATGACGGCCACCGTGGTGTGGAGATCACTAAACGCAGGGCGAGGCAGGCTGTCTTCTGGCCGGGGATAGATTCCGACATCACCAACACTATTCAAGTGTGTGAGTCGTGCCAGATCCTTCAGCCTAGCCTCCAGAAGGAACCACTCATGAATGATGACAACCCTACAAGGCCCTTTGAGTCTGTGTCGGCGACTTTTTCATGGTCGCCGGGAAGTCTTTCCTGGTAGTCGTTGACCGTCTCTCGGGGTGGCCTGTTGTTGTCCCCTGCACAGGCGACACAACCGCCTCTGCGACCATCAGGATGTTCTGTCGCTACTTCCGGGAAGTTGGTGTGCCCCTTCGTCTGAGGACCGACGGGGCCCACAATTCACCAGCCACGAGTTCCGGGACTTTATGAAGCGATGGGGAGTTCGTCATGTGGTAACATCACCGCATTACCCACAGGCGAACGGCCATGCCGAGGCTGCGGTGAAGTCTCTCAAGCACGTCACCTTAAAGACTGCACCCTCTGGCAACATTGACTGTGAGGACTTCGACCGGGGTCTCTTGGAACTCCGGAATACTCCAAACTTCACAGGCCGCTCCCCAGCCCAGTTCCTGTATGGTCATCCTCTTAGGACATGTCTCCCAGCCCATCCCAAGTCCTTTGCTGCGGAATGGCAAGCCAAGGCCGAGGACTGTGATAGACGTGCAGCCGACCGTGCCGAGCAGGTTAAGACCCGGTACGATGAGCACGCACAACCCCTTCCCAGGTTACGTGTCGGTCAGCAAGTGCGGATTCAAGACCCGACCACGAAACGCTGGGACAAGGTGGGGGTTGTGATGAGCCTTGGCAGGTCACGGGCCTATGAGGTACGTCTCCCTAGTGGCCGTGTGTGGTGGCGGAACCGTCGATTCCTCCGCCCCGTGCCCCAAACTGGTGACTCCCTCAACCCTGTGGCCCCTTTCAATGACGCTGAACAGTCCTTAGCTTCTGACCCCCAAGTTACCCCACGTCGATCAGAACGGCTCAGTAGGAAAGAGTCCGCTCGAGAATGAACTGCGAGCGTGAGGGGGGAGGGAGGTGTATATATATGATTTACCTTGTACAGTATCACTTTCATATCTAGTACAGTCACTTATGCATATGTAATATCTCTCTATGAGTAAGATTCATGTTAGCATCCAGGCAGTCATATTAGTTATGTCATATAGCCACTCTGGCAACTCAAGCCTGGGGGCTCCTCTCACCAGAGGGCCAATACATGTTTGTGTACCACGAGACAGAGCTATCACCCTGTAGGCTCTGCTTCGTGCCTGTATCCCATATCCTTCTCAATAAGAACCTATATATCTACAGCGTGTCTACTTACTCCCCAACCCAAGATAGGCCTGTTGTGCATCTATGGAGTTAGCTGGGACACACATAACATACAGTTGACTCGATTAATTCGCGGAGACATGTAGATATGTATATAGAGAGATAAATATATTTGATCTGGCAATACCTACAGCTCTTGGGAACCACAGACAGCAGTTATCGTACTGAGTTGTATGATGTAATTTACCTTTCTAGGTGCATAAAGTAAACGTTTGTCTTAATCGGTGTAAACATACGTAAAAGGCAACAAAGCAATGGTAAAAAAGAAATACCTAGGACAACAAGCAAATATGGTTATGGGAGGACATAAAAGAGGTGAGAGAAGTGAGACTGTGAGAAGGGTAGGAAAGTGGAGGAGGGAGTGACGGAGCTAGTGGGGGAGTGAGAGGAGAGAGAAAGGGATGGTAAGGGGGATTGCGGGAGGGGGTGGCGGGTGTTGCAGAGGTATAGTAGGGAGGGGGGCCTTAGAGGAATAAAGGCAGTGAAAGCAGGGGTAGACAGGGACAAAGAGTGAGTAGGGAGTGATAGGAGAGACACAATTATTAAGGGGGATTGAAATATGGGTAGAAAATGTGTGGATGGCGGGTTGGCAAGTCTGGAAATGGCAACATATTGGGACAGGTAATATTGAAAGGGAGGGGAGGTTAATACTATTATATGAACATTGGGTATTTAGGTAACAAGTATTTCATTTCAAATAGAGGGTCAATTATGGTAAAACTTACATTACTTAAGCCAATTAAACAAAACATTCACTTTTTGTGTTAAACATGAGTATCAAATAAAACGTTACCTCAATTATACTTAATTTTTGTTTTCCAAAGTCATAATTAATGTCGATACTGTCTACCTTCGTGACTATAATTAGATATCAGGCGCGTTTGAAATTTCCCTTTGTTATCCATATATTAATATTGCTACAAAATCTTAGTTACCAATTACCGTCATATTTGAGTATGCCAAAACACAGGACTCTCTCTCTCTCTCTCTCTCTCACAATGTTGGCGTTGTAAAACGATGTTTCCCAAACTTTCTTAAATTCAATATCATGGCTGTTTTCAATCAATGTTCACTAACCCATTCTGTATCGGTGACGTTCTTATCATCAGATTCTGGACATTATTAGACGATTTTATTCAACATAGGAAGGATCTGTGGTTGCTAAAAGGATTAACTGATATAGTTTGTAGATCATTGCGAAGATTAATACAATCATGCAATAGCTGCCAGAATATAATGAAAAGAACGTCTCCGGTATTTATAGAGTGAAGAAATATTTTACTGTATTATTATTGTTACACTGGCCAGCTTGCCAGAATGCACTCGTAACTCGCTAGCGCTCGCCAGGGCAGTGAAATGGGCTACAATAATCGTAGAACGATGTTCTTTCTTTTATAGAGTTCATGTTGTCACAGACAGATCAGTGGTGGTCTTTATTCTTGTCTGTGACACTTGGAAGTATTTTATATCACTCATAGAATATAAGATGCATTGTGTGAAGTTAAAGGAGAAAGAGCGAAGTAGGCAGTGGGGTGGTAGTATGTGCGTGTGTATGTGTGTGCTGCCTCCCTCGCTCGGAGGAGTTTCCCACGCTCCTGATTGGCCTGGCGAGTCACGTGACTTCTGCTCCTCATGACGTAGTCGTCTGTGATTGGAGGCCGCTGTCTCAGCTCTCTGCTGAGGGCTCCTTCCCTCGTGTCTCCTGCAGAGCTTGGCGTAGCATGCTTGGTCCTACATGTCCTTTGCAATCTGTCCCCCATATAACCCCCTATACTACTTTCTCTCTCTCTGAACTTCTTCCTTTTTTCATACTTCCATCTTTATTCAATTACTTATCCCTTCTGGTTCTGCATACGACTTCCATAGTCGGCCAGTCGTATTACCAGCACCAGCTCTCACAATTATGTTTGCACTAGCGTTAGGAATTAGTAGAGTCATAGTCATATGGTAGCCTAGTGTTGGGGTGCTTCTAATTATTGAGCTGTTCTCTCTTATTATTTAATGCTAGACAGTAGAAGGTATCTTTTGTCATTGTCTGAGTTTTGTATGTGGCAAGTCGGAGCCTGTACAACATCGACGAAGCTAGCTAGCCTGTAACCCTTGTGCATATTTTCCTTTGCGATTGTAGCAGTATACAAGTGAAGGGATTTTGCCTACTCTCACCTGTATACTTGCTGCCTCATTGTGTTGACCTTTGTGGAGCGCCAGGGTAAGACCAGATACTAGAGATCTGGACTTACCAAGAGAGCCTCCAAGTCACGTAATGTAACATAAGGGAAATCTGTTCAAGGGGAGACAGTAGGCTACGAACATGCTTGCGCTCTGCCTAGTTTCCTAGTACCTTTTATGCCACTGCTAGACTTTATTAGTGAGAAAGACAGCATTGTGTTTATTAACTTTCATTGTGTATGCTTTAGGAATTATTCACGCTTTATTTTAGCCAAGGTTGATGCATAGTGCACAACCCAGTTTAGCTGTTACGTTGGCGAAGGAAGTACTGTTTCTCAGTGGTTATTATTAGTGCTTTCACAGCGTTGTTGCACTCCCTTGTTATATACTGTATATGTATCCTACTTATTGGTGTATTTAAGATACACTCTTTGGTGTCCTGCCCCTGCATTTATTTCTGTTCTGTATTAACGAGCATCTTAGAGCATCAGACGTGTTCAGAAGATTCTATACCTGATTGCTGTAGGACTAGACTTCCAGTGCTTTCATAGAGCATTGTAGAGGTTAGTGTTGAGTACAGACTCACACTAAAGTTAACATAAGCATATACTCCTTTATTAAATCTTATTATAGTTTATTCAAGCATTGTTATTACTTAAGAGCATTTTATTAACGTAAGGTACTCCTTTTGTGAGTAGGCTTTGCCGTCATCGGCAAGCCTTTGTAGAAGTGCACTAAAACCCAGTTAATTGATACCCTGTTATCCAGGAGATTAACTCTGGAGGGTTTAAGTGTTTTTGTTCACCGGCGTAATAGTTCGAGGGTTTGGAATTAGCGTACCGTTGTTGCATATATAGCCTATCATCTAGTCCATTCCTAAGTGCCCTTGTTTATTTCGTAGTGCCGGTCGTAACAAATGGCGACCTTAGACCAGAATATAGTGAACTGAATATTGCAGTTTTTTTTTGGAGAAATCTTATTGCCATTTGGGGGTTGAATTTATTTCTGCCTTCGTGGTGTAATGTATAAGGTGTTGATATTCGGTGTGAGCGTCCTGGGTTCGAATCCACGGACTGCCACATGTGTTTGTAATATTTCATTAATCGATTTTAGGAGTAGAGTTGGTTGTTGGATAGAACATAATAATTGTTGGCAGTAGACATTGTTTTGAGGATACATAGAACTTGTTGGAGTTATTGGTGACCTAGTATTGCACTCAAGAACATCTTCGAATATTTTTTGGTGAATAAAGCTACGCAAGAGTTTGGCTACTTTTGTCTTGACTGATAATTTTTGTTGTTGACTCCATTATGTCACTGGACGGGACCGAGCATAGTTAGGGCACAGTGAGAGAGGCAGGCGAGGAGGTGGAGAAGGTGGAGTTGTTTAACGGCGTTCGGGTGGTGAACAATGAGCAGGATGCTCAGAGATTTTTGGAGGAGCCTGTGTCAGCGGATCGTGTGTCGGGGCTAGACCGGTACGGACTGCAGTGTGTGGCCACGGTCTTAGGGTTTCCCGGTACTAGCGGTTTGTCGAGAGGTGAGCTGGTTACCTGTGTGCTCGGTGGGGTGCATGGGGCTTCGGGTGGAGCGGGAGCTTGGGCACCTTCGGCCCAGCCCCCATTCCACTCGACTCCTATCATGGCGCCCCCTCGGGTTCCGGAGCCGGGTACGTTCCCGCAGGCCGATGCCCGCTGGCGGTTGGGTATGCCTCTATTGTAGGTGATTCACGGGGTGGGTCCCCGATAGTAGCACCCCCTCTTCAAAGTTTGTCTCCCGAGATGTTGTTTCAGCTCGAGCTCGCCAAACTTAAGCAGCAGTCTGAGCTTGAGCAGCAGAAGATTGCGCAGCAGGAGCGAGAGTCTAAGCGCAAGTATAGGTATCAGGCTGAGTCTGCAAGGTATTGTGCCGATATTGACCTAGAGAAAACTCGTGTAGAGGTGACGAGGAACCGGGTCGTCCAGGGGGGTCGAGCCCAGGACCAGTCCCTGTCGCATCTACTAAAGTTGGTTCCAGTGTTTGATGAGTTAGGAGTTACAGAATTTTTTCTCCGGTTCGAGAAAAAGTGCCAGGAGCACCAATGGCCCGAGGAGAAGTGGGCAGCCCTTGTTTCTTCACGATTGACGGGGAAAGCACTCAAGGCGTACGATGCTTTGCCCCTAGATTCCTGTGTGGATTACGAGTTGTTGAAAGAGGCTGTCCTGAGGGCGTATGAGCTACAGCCAGAGACCTATAGGCTGAAGTTTAGGGCGGGTCCAAAAAGAAAGGAGAGTACTTTCCAGGAACATGCTAGAGAGCTGTCAGATGCATTTGAAAATTGGTTAAGGTCGGAGAAGGCAACTACTTTTGATTCAGTAAAACAACTAGAGTTGCTGGAACAATTTTTTAAATGTACTGGCAGTGACTTGACTCTTAACCTTAAAGAAAAGCGACCGAAAACTCTACAAGAGGCGGCTGAGCTGGCTGACCTCAGGTTGTCACTGATTCGCGGGTCCGGGTCTGCACAGAGAGCTGAGGCAGGTAACAAGGGGCGTACCACTCCACCCCCCCAAATTAGTGACACAAACAATTATCCATTCAAGAGTAGCCTACTGTTGCCAATTATGATCCCAAGTCGAAACCCTTCCCGTTAAAGAAAGGCCAGGGCCTTTACCCATCTCAGGGGAAGTCCAAGAGTGAGGTGGAATGTTTCAAGTGTCATAAGAAGAGGCATATTGCGCGCTCATGTCCGAGCGCACCGCCTACAGCAGTGGTGTCACTAGTGAGCAACATTGGCGTGTCTTTGAGGTATTCCGCGTTTGCCCGGGGTAAACAGTCGGTTGCGAAGTCATCGCCGGTGCAGAAGCAGCAGGAGGGCTCGTCACCCGTCCATGATGTTTTTTGTGGTCATAGGGGGCACGGCACTGTGAGGTGGGCTGGTGTGAGGCATAGGTTTGAGTTGTTGCGTGATACGGGCGCTTCCCAGACACTTGTTAAGAATTTCACTGGCAAGCCTGTTAACGTTGCTCGGGTTGTGGTGGTTCAAGGCATCAATGCTACGCGGTCTTACCCGCTGGTTAGAATGGAGCTTGAGGTAGACGGTGTGACACGGGAGTTGGATGTGGGTGTGGTGGAGAAATTGCCAGTTGAGGGGGTCGACCTCCTTCTCAGCAACGACTTTGCGGTGCCCACTTCCGAGGTTCCACCCTTAGTCATTGCCGAGAGGGCGGCCGACACGAGTAAGGAGGGGCAAGAGTGGCTGGAGAGGTGTCAGATGCCACAGATGGCTTGTGGTGTCACCAGATCTCAGTTCGCTCAGGTGTCACAGCCTAGTACCCAAGTCCTAGGCCAGCGGAAGAAGGGTCGGGAGGAGAAAGTCAAGGCTGATCGGGTTGAGAGTTTGTATCCAGCGACACTCCATGGCGACTCGGTATTTGCACCCATTATGAGGTCCGGAGTGGCCCCAGAACCTGTCCCCCCTAGCGACATGGTTGGGCGTGATAGCACTCCGCGACAGAAACGTTCCCAGGTGAACCAGGCAAAGCTTGAGCAGCATAGTATTGGGGTGGCCACAAGTTGCTTCAGGAGCACTTAGATAGGTTGGCACCCTCGGATATATGTCGGTTGCAAGCAGAAGATCCGGGGCTTGAGAGTTGTGGGAACGGGGCGATTGAACTCGACGAGGACGGGGATGCAAAGTCGGGAGATTTGTTTCATGTTGGGGGAATCCTGTACCGCCGTTTTTTGGATCCCAGACGGAGTTGGGATGGTGGGGCAAGAGTAGTTGACCAGTTGGTGGTTCCTGAGAAGTGTCGTGATAGCCTGTTGCGGTTGGCGCATGATGTTCCATTCGCAGGTCACTTGGGTGTGAGAAAAACGTTGGCTTCGTTATCTAGGTTGTTCTGGTGACCAGGTATTAAAGCCCAAGTTTCGGCATGGGTGGCAATGTGGGGTACCTGCCAGAGGGTGGGAAAGCTCAATCAGAGCATACCTAAGGCTCTGTTGCACCCAGTGCCTGCTAATGGTCCGCCCTTCAGCAAGGTTATCATCGACATGGTAGGCCCTCTGCCTCCCACTAGTGCAGGTAACAGGTTTTTGCTAACCCTCATGGATGTCTCCACTCGCTACCCTGATGCATACCCTATGAGAAATGGCAAGTCTAAAACTGTTGTGCGAAATTTACTTTTGTATTGCTTGAGGTACGGGTACCCAAAGGAAATTCAGTCGGACCAAGGGTCGAATTTCACGTCCACACTCTTCAAACAGACCATGCAGCAGCATGGGATTCGTACGGTTGTCTCTTCAGCTTATCACCCAGAGAGTCAAGGGGTGTTGGAAAGATGGCATTCCACTTTGAAAAGCATGTTGCGGTGTTACTGTTTGGAGAACGGCAAGGATTGGGACCTGGGGCTACCATACGTTTTGTTTGCGGCAAGAGAGGTACCTGGGGAGAGCCTTGGGTTTAGTCCTAACGAGCTAGTTTTCGGGCATCAGGTTAGAGGTCCTCTGAGCATGGTTAAAGAAATCTGGGAAGGAACTGTGCAGCCATATTCTCTAATTAAGTATGTCCTCGAGAGTAGAGACAGGATGCTGAAGAGCCTGAAGTTGGCAGGGAGAAATTTGGTAGATAATCAGGCCTTGATGAAGGATCGATATGATACTAAGGCAAAGCTCCAGGAGTTTGTGTTTGGACAGGTTTTGGTCTTATTGCCCTTAGTAGGCCATCCCCTGTCGGCTAAGTTTGTCGGTCCTTACAAGGTCGTGCGCAAGTTGTCTGACCTAGATTACCTTGTGGCTACTCTGGATAGGCGAAAGAAAAATCAGCTCTGTCATGTGAACCTGCTAAAAGAGTTTGTGAGGCGCCCACCTGAACAGCCTACTGTCCCTGTGTTGGCTTGCAGCGGCCAAGGTGGAGAAGGAGAGGGGGGCAGTGAGGCACAGGTGGAGGAGAGCTGGGATTGTCATGTCTCGGCGGATCAGTGGGCGGGGAACACGAACCAGGTGGCTGTTGAGGCGCTAGAGCACCTGCCTGAGCAACAGCGTGCAGCGATCCAGCACCTATTTTGTTCATACCCCACTGTGTTTGCCGAGCACCCAGGCCTCACAACTCATGCGGTGCATGATGTGGACATTGGAGACCACCCCCCCTTTAAATCAGTGCCTTATCGTGTACCTCCCATTAAACTTCCAGCTCTCCGAGCGGAGTTAGGCTACATGTTGGAGAGAGGAATGATAGAAAAAGGGGCGGTTAGGTGGACATCTCCCGTCACTCTGCAGCCCAAACCAGATGGCAAGGTCAGGTTTTGCATTGACTTCAGGCGGTTGAACGGTTTAACTCCCACCAATGCCTACCCTCTTCCCCGCGTAGATGACAGTGTTGATAAGATCAGGTGTGCACGTTACCTCACCAAGGTGGATCTTGTCAAGGGTTACTGGCAGGTGCCGTTGTCTGAGCGGGCGAAGCATGTGTGCGGTTTGTGGTGGATGGGAATACTTACCGTTGCAACGTTATGCCATATGGCCTGAAGAATGCACCTGCAACTTTCCAATGCCTGATGAACGAGTTAGTGGCGGAGATCCCTAACTGCACCGTTTATCTTGATGATGTGATTATTTACGACGATGACTTTGAGAGCCATTGCGAGCACATTGGGGCACTGTTCAGGAAGCTAAGTGAGGCTCATTTGGTGGTTAATCTGGGCAAATGTGACTTTGTTCGGGCAACTGTGCAGTATCTGGGGTTTGTGGTAGGGTTAGGCCAGGTGTGCCCCCCCTTACCAAGATACAGGCTATTAACCAGTTCCCCAGGCCGACCACCAAAAGACAGATCATGAGGTTCTTGGGCATGATCGGGTATTACCGCAGATTCATCCGCGGATACTCCTCGGTGTTGGCTCCTCTGACGGACTTATTGGCAAAGACAAAAAAGTTTGGGTGGGCACCTGAGTGTGAGAAGGCTTTTTCACTGTTGAAGCATTTGTTGTGCACTCACCCCATACTCAGGGCCCCCGACTTTTCAAGACCTTTTCAGCTAGCGACAGATGCTAGCGGCGTAGGGGCTGGTGCCGTCTTGTTACAAACAGAAACGGAAGGTGTGGAACACCCAGTAAGCTTCTTTTCAAAAAAGTTCAACTCAGCACAAAATAACTATTCAGTAGTAGAGAAGGAGCTTCTGGCTATTGTGCTGGCGCTCAGGCACTTTGAGGTGTATGTTCCCCCTTTTGGCCCAGTCGTGGTGATTTATACTGACCACCACCCTTTGAAGTTTTTGAATCAGTTCCACAACCGGAATATGAGGCTAACTAGATAGTCTTTAATGTTGCAGGAGTATAATCTGGACATTCGCCATATTGCCGGTTGTGACAATGTGATAGCTGACTGTTTGTCCAGGGTGGAGGACCCAGGACACCACAGGTGTGTTTGGTGGAGTGGAGAAAAATTAGGCTTGCCCCTGTAGTGCAATGCCGCCAAAAACACTACTAAAATTATAAAAAAACTCACATAAAAACTCTTTCTTTTTGATAGTATATAAGTGCAGTATATCTAAGTGCAAGCATCTAAGACAATCTGAGTTGGTGTCTTAGTAGGCTAGGCTTGGTGAAGCTTGCTCGTTGAGCGTGATATAATTATTATGATGCTATTATTTTGGGGAAGTGTTGTGCAGATTTGTTTTTATATAATGCAGTGTTTTATGTTTGTGATCGTGCCTTGTTTTCACAACTTGGGAGAGTAGCTAGGTGATGCGGGGTTGGTGAGCATTCTGTCTGGTCAGATGTGGAGTTCACCTGAGGCTGAAACGTCCCACATCTTGGGCGGGGTGTTACGCTGGCCAGCTTGCCAGAATGCACTCGTAACTCGCTAGCGCTCGCCAGGGCAGTGAAATGGGCTACAATAATCGTAGAACGATGTTCTTTCTTTTATAGAGTTCATGTTGTCATAGACAGATCAGTGGTGGTCTTTATTCTTGTCTGTGACACTTGGATGTATTTTATATCACTCATAGAATATAAGATGCATTGTGTGAAGTTAAAGGAGAAAGAACGAGGTAGGCAGTGGGGTGGTAGTATGTGCGTGTGTATGTGTGTGCTGCCTCCCTCGCTCGGAGGAGTTTCCCACGCTCCTGATTGGCCTGGCGAGTCACGTGACTTCTGCTCCTCATGACGTAGTCGTCTGTGATTGGAGGCCGCTGTCTCAGCTCAGTGCTGGGGGGCTCCTTCCCTCGTGTCTCCTGCAGAGCTTGACGTAGCGTGCTTGTTCCTACATGTCCTTTGCAATCTGTCCCCCATATAACCCCCTATACTACTTTCTCTCTCTCTGAACTTCTTCCTTTTTTCATACTTCCATCTTTATTCAATTACTTATCCCTTCTGGTTCTGCATACGACTTCCATAGTCGGCCAGTCGTATTACCAGCACCAGCTCTCACATTTATGTTTGCACTAGCGTTAGGGATTAGTAGTCATAGTCATATGGTAGCCTAGTGTTGGGGTGCTTCTAATTATTGAGCTGTTCTCTCTTATTATTTAATGCTAGACAGTGGAAGGTATCTTTTGTCGTTGTCTGAGTTATGTATGTGGCAAGTCAGAGCCTGTACAACATCGACGAAGCTAGCTAGCCTGTAACCCTTGTGCATATTTTCCTTTGCGAGTGTAGCAGTATACAAGTGAAGGGCTTTTGCCTACTCTCACCTGTATACTTGCTGCCTCATTGTGTTGACCTTTGTGGAGCGCCAGGGTAAGACCAGATACTAGAGATCTGGACTTACCAAGAGAGCCTCCAAGTCACGTAACGTAACATAAGGGAAATCTGTTCAAGGGGAGACAGTAGGCTACGAGCATGCTTGCGCTCTGCCTAGTTTCCTAGTACCTTTTATGCCACTGCTAGACTTTATTAGTGAGAAAGACAGCATTGTGTTTATTAACTTTCATTGTGTATGCTTTAGGAATTATTCACGCTTTATTTTAGCCAAGGTTGATGCATAGTGCACAACCCAGTTTGGCTGTTACGTTGGCGAAGGAAGTACTGTTTCTGAGTGGTTATTATTAGTGCTGTCAAAGAGTTGTTGCACTCCCTTGTTATGTATATGTATCCTACTTATTGGTGTATTTAAGATACACGCTTTGGTGTCCTGCCCCGGCATTTATTTCTGTTCTGTATTAACGAGCATCTTAGAGCATCAGACGTTTTCAGAAGATTCTATACCTGATTGCTGTAGGACTAGACTTCCAGTGCTTTCATAGAGCATTGTAGAGGTTAGTGTTGAGGTCAGACTCACACTAAAGTTAACGTAAGCATATACTCCTTTATTAAATCTTATTATAGTTTATTCAAGCATTGTTATTACTTAAGAGCATTTTATTAACGTAAAGTACTCCTTTTGTGAGTAGGCTTTGCCGTCATCGGCAAGCCTTTGTAGAAGTGCACTAAAACCCAGTTAATTGATACCCCGTTATCCAGGAGATTAACTCTGGAGGGTTTAAGTGTTTTTGTTCACCGGCGTAATAGTTTGAGGGTTTGGAATTAGCGTACCGTTGGTGCATATATAGCCTATCATCTAGTCCATTCTTAAGTGCCCTTGTTTATTTCGTAGTGCCGGTCGTAACATTATTTTCAATGGAGAGTGACTTTAAATATAGACAATTTGCAATTAATCATGTTATTATCATTGGTATAATCTAGGGGAATATATGGGTCAATGTGTAGCCGACTATAGGCAAACTTCACTATATCTAGGTGTTGTGAAGCAGTTTAACTTTACAAACTATTAAACTAAGACATTTTAGTTTTTTATAAAAGGTCCGTATAACTGGCAGTCGAGCCTTTGACAGAAAACTAACTTGACATTTGTGTTTTATCAAAAAGTAGTGTTTCGTAAATAATGACCATGTGTCTGTTTGTATATCTGTCATTCAATTTGTCTGTTCATCAATGGTTCTTCGTAGTGAAGTGGTATTTGCTCGCCCTAAATCTATGATATGCTTACTGATAATAAGGGTAATGTAATGCTGTTATTTTAGCAATGAAAGATCTCATTAATACATCGAGCCATCAAGATATATATATATATATATATATATGTATGTATAATGAAAATAAGCAATGAGGATAAGTAATGTATATTCAAAACATCTTGAGGCATCGTTATTCACTCTTCCTCCTTTTTCTTCAAAAGTCTGTTCTTTGTTAATTACCAGTTTCGTACCCATTATATCAAATAGTGTGTATATATTGAACTATTGTCATTTTTCCTGCGAAGTATATAAATTATACTGTATTTAATACTTCCTGTAATACAAAATATATGATTGGATGGGGTATATTAGTTACCATGTAATGAACTAAAACTTTATACACCCTGGGAATATATATATATATATATATATATACAGTATATATATCCTTCTGTAAATAGTATTGCAGGCTACTGATGATGGTCTTGTTCTTAAGCAGTATTTGTGTTGTATTATATTGGTATGGCACATCAATATAACCCCCGAGGGAACTCTAAAGATGGCCACTGACGAGATATTTAAATTATGCCAGATGTTATATATATATATATGTATATATATATATATATATATATATATAATTGATGGGGGCATATATGGTCCCCCCCCCCCCCCCCCTCCTGGGGACTCCGAGGCGGGTCGAGATTTCGTAATAATGTTTTTGTTTTTTTTGGAGAAACCTAGCGTAGTATGTAAGGTGCTTGTAGTATAATGTATTGATAGGAGGAGGTGTTTTGGAGGGTAGGCTGGGGTTGGCCTCAATATTGACGAGGCACTGAAAGAATAAGCTAGGGAGGCCAGGTGGTGAAACAGGAGTTTCAGCTGTCCTTATCAGCCACCTAGCAATCATATTATATATATATTTTTTTTTTCTATGAGATTGAGGGAGGCAAAAGGCATAACTGCCTATAGCGAGTGCCTCCCCCATAGTTGAAAGAGTGACAGGGCCAAAATCAAGGGACGTTCGAGCCAAAATGCCTGGACACACGGAGTTTGAAGCAATTTAAGTCATAGGAAGAGGGAAAGACTGATTCTGGGAGAGAGTTCCAGAGCTCAGCTGTTGAGTAGAAGAAAGTTTGAGAGTAACGTTTAACTCTTGGGTTGGAGAGTTGCACAGAATAGGGGTGGGATTGAGTTGCAAGACGGGTATCACGTGCCCTACGTAAAGGAGGTGGTATGCACTGGGATAGCTCTGAGGAACACTGATTATTATAGTAGCGATAGAATAGCGAGAGAGATGCAACATTGCGGCGGAGAGAGAGAGATTGCAGAGAGTTGGTGAGTGGACGGGAGTTAATGATACGAAAGGCCTTCCTTTCAACTTTGTCTAGGAGAGCGGTGTGAGAGGAACCTCCCCACACATGTGAACAATACTCAATACAAGGGCGCAAGAAGCTGTGCAGGGGAAAAGAACCCCCTAAGGCGGTTGAGCACACCCAGCTTCTGGGAGGCTGCCTTAGCAAGACTGGTAATATGGTCCTTCCAAATGAGAGCAGAAGAAAAAGAGACACCAAGAATATTGAGAAAAGATGAAGGGTTGATTTTTGTATTGTTGAAGAATAAGGGATAGTCCGCTGGGAGATCCTGACGGGTAGATAGATGGAGAAATTGGGTTTTGGAAGCATTAAAGTTAACAAGGTTTTCTCTGCCCCAATTGGAAATAGTATTTAGATCAGAATTTAAGAGTTCAATATATATATATATACTGTATATATATAT
Source organism: Paralithodes platypus (assembly GCA_032716605.1). NCBI lineage: Eukaryota > Metazoa > Arthropoda > Malacostraca > Decapoda > Lithodidae > Paralithodes > Paralithodes platypus. The sequence goes on along the minus strand of CM064491.1, from coordinate 28,286,241 downwards.
ATATATATATATATATATATATATATATATATATATATATATATATATATATATTGCTTCTCCCTACCAAGGTTTCACTAGAAGCTGCTACTAAACTAACGCCAGAGCTAGTCTGTCGATATCACTACTAAACACCTGGGTTTTGCAAAGTAAAAAACTAAATATATATATGATTATACATGTATACGGTATATTATCTAATAGACGATTACAGTAAATGCTTATATAAGATGATAGTCCTTGGAAATTCCATATTGACATAATGACTAAAAGCATTAATATAAGGACAATTAATTTACATGACAAAAAGCCTCAACATAATTAATGACATGTGTAATATATGATTATGGTAGAGTTTAAAATATAACAAAAAACAAAAAGAAATTATGCAATGACTGCAATATGTGTTGGCTACAGAAATGAAAAAAAAAATATACTAAACACTTTTGGATCGAGAGAGAAGGGAAAACTAACAGGTTATATTCAATTAATAGGCCAAGTCGCTTACAGAACAAAACCATTTTAGGCAAGCGGCAACTCCAGGCAAACCGATGGTAGGGTAAACTGCCTACACACTCTAAATGTATACATGGTTCAGTCAAGATATATGTTCGTATAACCACACTATATAATAGTATACTAACGGTTCTATGTATTTATAACGGGCTTTGTGCGGATAATTTAAATCAACGTAGTCACCGTCTGCCAATTGATTATTATTCAAAATTAATGCAATCACTCGACACCACAATTTTATTACTGATTTTGCTCTTAATTAATACATCTGCTAATCCTTCGGTTACTTTGAAATTGGCATTAGGGTAACACATTCAGGTATGGTTAAATATAACTGATAATTAGTCACAATTAGGCAAGACCATCAGTCTGTCACATGCGTTGGAGAACTATATTTTGTGTACAGTCTGATGTTGTCCAGCTGTGCTTTAGAAGAGTTGAGGCAAAAGCATTTCGCCTCATCAACTCACTTCCTCTTATTAGTTCCCTACAATCTCTTTCTACACGCCGCGATGTTGCATCTCTTTCTCTTTTCTATCGCAATTACAATAATCAATGTTCTTCAGAGCTCTCTCGGTGCATACCCCTTCCCTTGCGGCAAGTGCGAGGCACCCGTCTTTCAACACAGGCCAACCCCTATTTTGTCCAGCTCTCCAACCCAAGAATTAGCAAAGTTTTTCAGTCTTTCTTCTACTCCACGAGTGAACTCTGGAATAAACTTTGTGTCCAGGTATATGACCCCAACGTCCTTTGAATTTGGCTGTCACTCATTTGGTTTTGGGGGGAGACACTCTTTGCACGCAACCTGCCTTTGGCTCCGCCATACACATATATAGACAAAAATATGACAAGTTGCTGTCATATAAAACGAGGGTGTTTGCTACACAGCTGTCGAATTAATTCAGTAACAAGTGTGTGACAAACTCTCAATGCACGCAAAGGTAACGCCTCGGGTTAGATACTATCGGAACTCTATTTATAGGACAGCAATGCTTTGTATTGCCTAGGTGCCATACACAAGTCGTTAGTCATATTCCTTTGTAGCGTACTCTAATAATGTTGAATTTCCTACAATCATCTACGGTATCTACCCTTCCTAGACAACCAAGCCTCATAGATAAATAACCTGCTTCGTCATTTTATCTCCTTAACCCCTTCTGTACCGGCACCGTCCTTTTATATTGTATTGTGGCTACTATTATAGAAGATATTATTCAGTTTAAAAATGGCCTCCAGCAATTATCACGCTTAGAACTACCTTACTTAACCCTTTTTACTACCACATATCTTTCTTAAACTGCATAAAATCGTTTAAATATAGCTAGAATATAATAGCAAAACGTCGCCGGTACAGAAGTGGTTAATTTTCGCTTATGGTCTTTTTATAAAGTAATTCTCTCGATAAATTATTCATAGGTTCATTTTCATACAATTGATTAACCTATGCAGTTCGGATATATCTAAAATGTTTTTGGATATGGGATCATAAATCTAGCATAGATACTCTACATATGCATAAATTATTGACCAAGCGTATTTATAGCTTTTCAGAGAGAGAGAGAGAGTTCACGCATACAGTTCTATGATGTAATTTGTATTATGTAAATATGTACATTTTCTAGTAAACATTGGTAATGGATGCAATTAAATTATAAGCAAATAGTATAATCCTTCCAAAATCGGTTTTCAATGCCTAATTGCTATATTTTTTAGTTACTATAGCTCCTGGACAATTCAATGCATTCATTTGCAATAGCATGATAAATATACTGTAATGTTTAGGCATATTCTTATTTCTTGAATGGGCACACAAAAGATATATTTTGTAAACTACATTATTATTATTTAATTGGCCACCCGGCAAGTGTAAATCAAGCGTTGTGCAGGTTGATGGTGTAAACGGAGATTAGGGGTAAAGCGGAGAAGGGTATGAATGGAAAGGGTGGGTGGGTGAAGGAAAGGGAAGGGAGGTGTTGGGTAACACTTGGGTTTCTAGTGGTGGTGGTAGTAGTGCCTGTGTGTGTGTGTGTGGGGGGGGGGGGGGGGAATATAATTGATATCATGCGTTTGGCAGTCGAGTAACCTGCAGTGGTACCAGAAACCTAATCTCAGCCCAGGCAGGATGTCTCCGCGAATTAATCGAGTTAACTGTACGTTAAAGGAAATGTAGGTGTGTTGGAAAAAGGTGTGGTATTTGCAGGGCTATCAACAATGACAAACAGTTGAGGATTGCAATACCAACAAAGTTTTATAGCCCCTTCCCCCCTAGTGTCAAGAGGCATCGAAATCATGCCCAGTAAACCTATCCGTCCCAAGATGCACCTAAATTCCTGCCAAGAACAATCGGAAACCTGACGTTACTTTCCCCGCTCTCCCCTGGACCTGGGTGGACAAGTGAGAAATCCGAGTATTGGTGTCTGGGTACGGGGATGCCGAGTGAAGAATGGGAGTGTGTGGCTCCCTTGGGTATTGTAAAGGGATCGCTAGAGGTCCTATAGTAAGCAGAGACTGCCAACCAACACTTACAAACATTTCATGTCCAATGGAGACATTGCAACCTTGCTATAATTCGCATTCAAGCTGATAAATACTTCCACCCATATTTTCCAAAGTATGTTGGTTGTCATCCAATTTGTTATCGTATAAATTGAGCTCAAAATTGTCATTGTTATTTTGGCAAATTTTTCCTCAAAGGAGGGTCTTATCTCTAATGGAGAAAATTACATTATAACAGATAAACATGCACAGCTTATATTAGTTTATTTGAAAGTTACAATTGGTAGATAAATAACATGGTGCAATAAGAATGACAAGGTAATTAGAGATTAACATATACAAATACAACTTGTGAGAAAAATACAGGGTATTTACAGTGTTTGTTTGCGGAGGAGGTGGGTGTTGTAGAGACATTACATTAAGTGGTAGATGGTTAAATCCTAATCATTGTGGGCAGAGTCACATACATTGATTGAAAGGTATAACTACCCTAGAATAAATACAAAAGGGATAGCGTGTGGGTTGTTATATTAAGTAATATTAGCAGAGATCCTGAAACAGGGAATGAGCAAACACAAGGGTGAACTTTATAATTAGACAAAACTGGTCATTCCAGGTGGGACAGGTAAACTATCTCTACATCTCTCTTTGTGCAACACAGATTAATAACAATAAAGTAGACGTGCCGTTTTGCCCAAAATTAAAACGGCATACCCAACTCTTGAACTCTTCATTTATTCTTTCTGCCAGCTGGTGGCTGCTTCCGTCTCGGACTGCGAGCAGCTGCTGGGCAGTTTTAGGCTACGGCTGATTGGCTTGGCTGGTGCTGTTTCTAGCTACTACACTGACCTTTTTAAATGGGCAGCTTGGTCTTGTAAAGCACTGTTTTTGAAAAATTGACCTTGGTAAAACATCAGGTTGTCCTCATAAAGCACCGGCTTCTTCTCGTCCTTGTAAAGCACTGAATGACTTGGAACTGCTAAGCTTTGAGTTGGTTTTCTCTTTGCATAAGATTATGTAAAATATAATATTTTTGTTAGGCATCCTAGCTAATAATGCTAAGTGGGTTACAGGTAAAAGCTGCCACCACTGATGTCTAGTAGAATACCTTAAGGCAATTGGTATTGAAACAAAGGACTTTTAGAGATGACCAGGTTGTATTAATGAGTAGGTTGTAGTGCAGGGAAAAACAATGGAATAAAGGATGTAATTGTAGAATCGATGTACTTGTATAATATCTAGTAGAAATAGTTTGGTCTAATCTCTAAAGGGTTCTGCCATATCCCTATATGCAATGAGGGAGTAAAGGGTACTTCACACAGTCAGGAATTCGAGCTAGAACCACTAGGAATAGCTGAAAATTCGGATTCCTGGGCCTATTCGCGGTGAAAATCTATACTCCAAGTGACTCTAGCGATATCCTAGTGATTCCTGGTACACTCCCAGTGACTCCAAACCAGTCCTGGCCGATTGGCCCTGTTCGACAAAATGTTCACCGTGTTTAAGGTTCTCGCCGCGAATCGGACCACTCCCAGTGATTCCCAGTGATGCCCAGTGATTTCCCAGTGACTCCCAGTGATTCCTGGTGATTCTGGTATGAACTGGAACTGAAACCAAAAGCTGTCTGCGAATCAGATACGAAACACTGAGCATCACCAGGATCACTGGGAGTCACTGGGGATCACTGGGAATCAACTGGGAGTCACTGGGAATGGTCCGATTCGTGGCTAGAACTTTAAACACGGTGAACATTTTGTTGGACTGGGCGAATCGGCCGCGAGTGGTTTGGAGTCACTGGGAGTCTAACAGGAATCACTAGGATATCGCTAGAGTCACTAGGATATCGCTAGAGTCACTAGGAGTCATCGAATTTTCACAGCGAATAGGGCCAGGAATCCGAATTTTCAGCTACTCCTAGTGATTCTAGCTCGCATTCGTGACTGTGTGAAGTACCCTTTAATAAATATATTATTCATATAAACCTGTAATACTTCTTACGTGAAAGTATAATATACATTACTGTATACAGGTAGTTAACTTTTCATGGTCAAACATTATAAATAGGCCTAGTATTAACCTGTGTAAGTACAATTTCCCACAAGACATTGTATTCACCCAGTGATTGTGTGTAGAGAAGGAAATTACGGTAGTTCAGGTAATTAAATAATGTGAACAATGTATGGTCAATGTTACAATACCCTACTTGTAGTCTACAAGTTCTGCAACTCCCCTTACCTAACATAACGTGAATGGTGGATACGTCTTTGTATGTGTTTTGAAACGTCAATTTCGTTTGGTGGTGGACAGTGGAGTTTGGATTACTACTGCGAGGGGCGTTGTAGTCGCCGGGGTAAAGTTTGAGCCAGCGTAATCATGGCTTGGTTGTTTAGGGGCCGTTGTAGTCGCCGGTTAATACTCTAGAAGTTCTGCAACTCCCCTGACCTAACCTAAGCAAACAAACACTACCTATAAGTGTTACCTATATTAGGTAATCGTATGAAATATTACAGAACTCAGTAACGAATGAAAAGAAGAAGGTGGGATGGATAAACTGTCCACTATTTAGACAATAGTTTAAATATATTTGTTTCGTAAAGTATAATAAGCATTGATATCATGACCTTACGGTACATAATAATACAGACTTATCGTATTATATTAATGTCTGTAATGATGTATGAATACAGTCATTGTACTTAATGATGATATTAGAGGACTGTAGTTATAGCCTACAAGAGACATACTTGAGGAAAAATGAATTTCAATTATAGGGTCAAACACACAATGGGGGCCATGCCTGGCATACTCGCATCCCATTCCTAAAAATCCCAGTGATGCTCGGTGACTCCCAGTGACTCCTATCTAATTCCCAGTGATTCCTATAATACTCCTATCGACTCTTATATTACAGTAATCCGAAATTTTCAAATTTTCAATAACTCTCATGCACTTCATTCCTGGTTTTATCCAGGTGATTCCTAGTGATTCCCAGTGATTCGCAGGTACACTCCCACTGGTTCCTACGGTGTTGTGAGTCCACGGGGAATTGCAGACATCCGTGGTGTATTCCCAGGAATCACCAGGAATCATTACTCCTAGTGATTCTAGCTCGCATTCCTGACTGTGTGATGTACCCTTAAGTATGTCTCTTGCTAATGAGTACTGGATTGTATACGTTCGTATCTCCACCCCTGTTCCTGTTAACCAATGGGTGTGAAGATGAATGCCAATTTTTGTGAAATTCTACCAATATGAGTTTATTGGGAGGGCCCTAGACTATGAGATATCGTGAGGTGTCTTTGACGTTCACTGACGTAACTTAACTATGAAATATACGTTTAAACTGGTACACACTGGATTTAGACTGGCAACCAAATGTAATACACATTATTTATGCGACTGATATCTGATAATTGAGTTGGGGTGATGAGGAATCTGCTAAGTCAATTACTTTGTAATTTTCCTCCTAGATTAAAAGGAATGTACACTCGAGAACTGCAAATCACACAGTAGTCTATCAAGAGTGAATGAAATTGTTATATTAGCGTGTTTCAAAGTATTAGATGTGTTTGCATAATTATTCAGAGCTATTATAGTCTTGTAAATCACCTAGAGGTAGTCGGTCTTGTAAAGCGCTGACGAGCTACCGAGAGGTGAGATATCGAATAACTCTGTCATTTGATATTTGATGAGGTTCTTGTGCTTCTTTCTCGGCTTGGTGTTGAAGGTTAGAATGTCGCTCACACCTGAGTGTAGAAGGGTAGTGTTATGTCTCTTGGACCTTGGGTTGGCTATCTCAGGTACGGGAAGCTGTGCAGATGTCAGGCGAGGTAGGGGTATAGTGGTGATATCAGCAAGGGGCTGATCTTGGGAGGAGCTTTGCAGATATGGTATGTCAGAGTGTAGGCTTGCCATTTGGGTTGTTGAAAATGGTAGGGGTCGGAGTCTGCTATTCTGCAATGGTATCTGGATGATAGATTCTATTCAAGGCTATCAATTATTCTTCAACAATACACAAATCAACCCTTCAACTTCTCTCAATTTTCTTGGTGTATCTTTTTCATCCGACCTTTCATGAAAAAAAAATCTTATTACCACTCTTGCTAAGACAGCTTCCCAGAAGTTAGGTGTGCTCAACCGTCTCCGTGGATTCTTCACAGCTTCTTGCTCTATAGGGGAACAGTGCGCCCAATTATCGAGTAATGTTTGCATGTGTGGAGTGGTTCTACCCATACCGCACTTCTCAAAAGAGTAGAGTCAAAAGCTTTTCGCTTCATCAACTCACTTCCTCTTACTAGTTCCCTACAAACTCTTTCTACACGCCACAATGTTGCATCTCTTTCGCTCCTGTATCGATATTACAGCAATTAGTGATCTTCAGAGCTCTCTCAGTGCAAAACCCCTCCCTTGCGGCGAGTGCGAGGCACCCACCTTTCAACACAGTCCCATTCCTATTCTGTCCAGCTCTCCAACCCTAAAATTTGCAAATGTTCACAGTCTTTCTTCTATTCTATGTGTGAACTCTGGAATTCTCTCCCTCAATCAATCTTTCCTTCATCCTATGACTTCGACTGTTTTGTACTTCGTGTGTCCATGCATTTTGACCCCAACATCCCTTGAATTTGGCGCTCTGTCACTCTATTGGCTTTTGGGGGAGACACTCGATACAGGCAGCCTGACTTTTGCCTCCTCCACATACATAGAACAAATATTTCGAAGGGATTGTTTATTAATTATTTGGTTGCTGGTTAATGAGCTATTGGCTTGGGTGTTTGCGTTCTCGTTGTATGCGAGCCATTCAATTAATGCTGCAATTAAAGAGAGGGAATCAGTAGAATTTTTTAAACAAAATATCTTCATTATTAGGTGGTGAAATTATTAATGATTCTATATGATCATATTGATTCAATAATGCCCACATTATAGGCAGATATTCTTAAGTCACATTTTGAGGAAGACTTATATTTTGAAATATGAATACCCTTTGTTCATTTCAGGATACGCCTCACAGACTTGCTACCTATTCACTCCACTTTTAAGCCTGTGCCACACACATTTTCTCCAGGAATTAATTAATTGCGGTGTAGGTCCGAGGTCAAAAATTATAAGGATTAAATTATCTATATAATATTTACTTGTTTTCGACACCAACGCACAGGATGTAATATTGACAGACAAATAATTACTGTACCATACAGAATTATTTCCAAGAAAAACGCCGACAGAATAGAAAAGCTAGAAAAACAGCTATCATAAAAAAGGCAAATCGAAAATTTTCAGACTAATATGTTTTGTGTGTGACGGTTATTGGTTGTGGTGAGGTGAATGGTAGTCTGTGACATGGAGGGCTTTGTGGTGGTCTTAAGGTAAAGAGAAAGATGGATGGATAATGACCTACTATGGGTTTCAGAGGCCGTGTGGCATAGTTTTTCGGCAATAACTTATTAACAAACAGTTGGATCAGTATGATATTTTGACACAACTTTGTTCACACCGTCCCCTAATTTTCGTCAATATAGTGCATTACCAAAGTGTAGAATTAAGCCACTTGTCCCTGTGTCATGAGGTTAAAGTCACACATTAATGACTAAGAAACGAACAAGGTTACCATGGCTTACCTGTGAGAACCACCAAACCATTATTGCTCATCCATTAAACACGGTAGTTATCAGCCACCACCCAACCCTACTATCTCCTTTAAATTCAAGTTATCTGTCAATATCAAAATAAATATATACAAAAATACATACTTGTATATTTATAATGGTGGCCTTGGTATTTGTTTTCTATTTTGTGTGGGTTTTGTGGTCGTCATAGATAGAGCACTGGATGGATAGAATACATAGAGAGAGTGAGTTGGAAATATAGGAGTTGTTAGATCATTATAAGGACGGACAGATATAATTGCAGATTATGAGATAACTGTCACAGTAGATGGTTAAATATATCTTAGTATTTATGGTGAGGTGTCTGGTGGACATGGTATTTGTTCTGTGGCCAGTGTAGGATTTGTGGTGGTCTTAGATAGATAGATGTATAGATAGGTATATCGGTAGATAGATACATGTATAGACACATCGATAACACTTGATATATGTATAAAGGAAACAGTAGTGACACAAGCTTTATAGACCACATGCTGATATTATACTGTATTTTATCAATATATGGTTTTCAACTTCTCAAGCAACATTCACATACATAATCTTCTTGCCTTCCAGCGATAGCATGTTCCTTCTATATGGCTGATCTGGATGACATTACGATGTTAATAATAGGCGAACCATAATAGTGAACATAATGCACAAAATAATGTTGCGTTCGTATAAATGCAAAAAAGTGTCAATACCTTACAAATTAAATATATATATACTGTATATGGATGAGGGAGACAAAAGGCAAAACTGCCTGTGTCGAGTGCCTCCCCTAGAGTTGAAAGAGTGACAATTTGAAAGATATATTTGGTTAAAGGTAGTGTAGTATGTGATGTGTTTGTGGTATAGTGTATGGTAAGGCAGATAAGTGGTTTTGGAGGGCATATTGGGTTGCACTTAATATTGGTGAGGCACGGAAAGGATCAGCAAGGGAGGCCGGGTGGTGAAACAGGAGTTCCAGCTGTCCTTATCAGCTACCTAGCACTCCCCGAGAGTACCGCCTGGAATTGAACATGGAAATACAATGACAAAATGGAGTGTATAATGGAAGGTTGAGCCATTTGTTCATTATGAACTTAATACTGGGCCGTCTTGCTCATTGGCGTTATATACAGTAGAAGCCATCATAAGAACATAAGAACATAAGAAAATGGGAGTCTGCAGAAAGCCGATTGGCCTAAGCAAGGCAGATCCCTGTCCCACACAACCCCAATTACAAAGCCCAATTATAGGCTCAACACTCTAATACCCTGAGGATCATCTTACCAAAACGGTTAGAGATTAACCAGGATTACGGGGGTCTGCAGAGCGCTGATTGGCCCAACCCTGCTGATCCCCCTTCACACCCAACCCTTCTCGTCCATATGCTTATCCAATTTTATCTTAAAGCTCCCTATCGTTTTTAATCCCACTATAGCACTTGGTAGTCCATTCCACCCATCTACAACTCTGTTACCAAACCAATATTTGCCTATATCTTTTATGAAACGAAATTTATCTAATTTGAAACCATTGGTACGAGTTCTTTCGCTATCACTGAGCTTTAGTACATTTGTCATGTCCCCTTTGTTAATCCCACTAACCCACTTGAACACCTCTATCATATCCCTTCTAACTCTGCGTCTCTCTAACGAATGTAAGCCTAATTTCTTCAACCTTTCTTTATACGGAAGATTTCTAATATTATGGATCATTTTTGTCATTCTACGTTGTACTCTCTCCAATGAATCTATGTCCATTCTGTAATAAGGACACCAAAATTGAACAGCATAATCCATATGGGGTCTCACTAATGACAAGTAAAGTTTTAAGATAACATCAGCAGTTCTGTTACTCACACTCCTTGAGATGAACCCGAGAATCCTGTTTGCCTTGTTTCGAACGCTTATACACTGTGGTCTAGGCTTCAAATCATTGCTAACAAACACACCTAGATCTTTCTCACAATTCGAGTTTTTCTAATTCCACATTAGCTAGTTTATATTTAACATTTGTATGCATCTTCCCTATCTTTAATACCTTGCATTTGTCAATGTTAAACTTCATCTGCCAATTACTGACCATTCGTGTAAGGTATCTAGATCCCTTTGGAGGCACTCTATATCTCTATCTGAATCAATTGTTCTCCCCATTTTGGTATCGTCTGCAAATTTACTTATCCTACTAGTTATACCTAAATCAAGGTCATTTATGTATATAACAAACAACAGGGGACCTAATACAGATCCCTGGGGGACACCACTTTTGACTGCTCCCCATTCTGACTTCGTACCATTTATGCTGACTCTCTGCTTCCTACCAATTAGCCATGACCTAATCCATCCCAACAACGCCCCACCTATTCCATGCGCCTCAACCTTTTTCATCAATCTCTCATGGGGGACTCTGTCGAAAGCTTTACTGAAATCTAAATATATTATATCATATGACTTGTCATTATCTACTGCTTCATATACCTCTGAGAAAAAACTAAGCAAATTAGTAAGGCAAGAACGTCCCTGAGTGAATCCATGCTGAGAAGAATTTATTAAATTAAATATATCTAAGTGGTTTCTAATTTTACTAGCAATAATTGACTCTAGTAGCTTTCCTATGATTGATGTAAGACTAATGGGACGGTAATTGGATGCTATTGATTTGTCACCTTTTTTGAAGATTGGAACTACGTTTGCAAGCTTCCAAGCTTCTGGAACTATACCTGTCTCCAATGACTTGTTAAATAAAATGTTAATGGATAACTTAACTCATCCCTACATTCTTTTAATACTCTAGCATATACCTCATCAGGACCAGGCGATTTATGAGGTTTCAGTCTGTCAATTTCCTTAAGCACATCATTTCTACTTATAGTAACCGTACTTAACCTATTTTCTATACTATCGCTATATACCTTACGGACTTCTGGAAACTGTGCCAAATTTTCATTAGTGAAAACGGAAAGAAATTGACTATTTAATGCACTGCACATTTCTAAATCATTTTCTGTCATTTCTCCTATCGAAGTTTTAAGGGGACCAATTACATCTCTAACCTTGGATTTATATAGATGGTAAAAAGCTTTAGGATTATTTTTTGAGTCATTGGCAACCTTAATTTCATAATTTCTTTTTTCTTTCCTAATATCCTTTTTTACCTGTCTTGATAGATTCTGATAGTAAGCAAGTAGGTGAATTTCGCCTTTTCTAATTTTTCTATATATTCCTCTCTTTTGTCCTAGAAGATATAATAGTCTATTATTCATCCATTTGGGTTGGTTCTGTGTTGATCTAAATTTTCTTTTGGGGATGTATTTATTTTGTGCATTGAATACTGACTTGATAAAATTATCGTATGTATCTACTAAGGTTGACGTCTCTTCCTGACTTAAGATGACAGGTGCCTGAGAAGGGGTACACTCATTTGGACACCTGGATCGACTTAATTTTTTGACCATAGGGTCAGCTAATAGGGCTTTTCTTAAACCACCATAATTGGCTTTTCTAAAGTCAGGTATTAATGTTGTATTCTCTCTGGTATTACCTTTCCATTGTATATTAAAATACACAGAATTGTGGTCACTATTTCCTAGGTGGTCCCCTATCTCTACATTATTTACCATATGTTCATTGTTACTGAAAACTAAATCGAGAATATTATTACCTCTAGTCGGCGTATCTATGAATTGAAATAAAAACTATCTTGTACTACCTCTATAAACTCCTCAGAATCAGAGTCTCCTATTTGATGCTGCCAATCTATATTCGGAAAATTAAAATCCCCCATAATGCACACATTGCTAAACCTTGATGCCATTTTAATTTCCTCCCATAATGACGTTCCGTCATTTCTACTCATATTTGGCGGTCTATACATAACTCCAATAACTATGGTCTCACTACCTTCGTTAACCTCTACCCAAACACTTTCATTATCGTTATTTAGTCTAATACCTGATTTAATACAGCTTGTTAATGTACTCCTGACAAACACTGCTATACCGCCACCCCTCTTACTTGTTCGGTCATATTTAAACAAACTATATCCTGGTATATCAAATTCTGCTAAAAAATGCCTGGTTTCTGTATTAATCCACGTTTCAGTTAGCGCTATTATGTCTATATTTTCTTTGCTAACAAGGGCTCTAAGTTCGTTCATTTTGTTACATAGACTCCTACAGTTTGTGTAATATACTCTCAATTTACTTCTTTTCTTTATACCTAATTTACCTTTGTTTCTAACGACATTTCCATCTTCCGTTGCACCATCACTACTATAATTTGCAATATAGTCATCATTTTTAGCATGAGACTGAATATCCTTATCGCTTTCGCCTGACGCTAAAATTGTTCCATTTAACCTCTCATTTACACTCTCAATATTTCTGTTCAAAACCCCACAACCACCCTATCTAAAGAACTAGCTAATGTAGAAACCCCTAACCGTGAAAGATGAACCCCATCCCTTGCGTACATCCCATCTCTCCCATAGAAACTATCCCAGTTATCAATGAATGGTATTTCTTTTTCTTTGCAATATTTCTCCAAACGGCAATTGACACCAATCGCCCTGGATGTCCATTCCTTGGGAACTCCTCTTCTGGGTAGGATACAATGTACTACAGGGATCCCTCCCTTCATCCTAACTTTATCTAACACATCCCGATACTGCTGCAGCAGTTCCTCACTTCTACCCTTACCAACATCGTTACTCCCGGCACTGAGACAGATAATGGGGTTATCTCCACTATCTTCCAAGATGTGGTCCATCTTCTCTAAAACCCTCCCAACTCCATGGCCAGGCAGACACACAACCTTCCTAAGTTTAGTGCGGGTAGCCCTAACTAAATGTCTTACCATGGAGTCGCCCACAATCGACACAGACTTACCTTTCCCTCGGGAGGATCCAGCAGCTGCAGTTTGAGAACCCCCGGTGGTGGCAGAAGCTCCCTTGGTGGTGGTGGTGGTGGTGGTGGTGGTGGGGGTAGTGGTGGTGGTAGGTATCACAGCGTCAGAGGTTAGAGCTGAGTCGGCGGCAGGCACTTCGGTTATCCCTCCCTTATCCTGACTATCTTTTCCCTCACATTCGTCTCGCAAAGGAGAAAATGTAGTTGTCACACTCATACCTATTCTACTATCCTGCTTCTTGAGTGTGACTTTCCCACCCGTATTTTTAACAACCTGCCATGAATACAATTTTTCATCAACTTCCTCCCTTTTCCCCTTACTTGACTTTATTTCCTCTTGGCTAAGCTTGAAAGCTAGATTTTCGTCTTTAATCAAATCCACTTCCCTCTGAATTTTAACATTAACCTCCCTTAGAGCCAAGACCTCTTCCTTCACCACAACCATCTCCTCTCTTACCTGGAGAATAAGATGATGCAGATCAGTTAGAGACTCGCACTCCATACCTGCCATGATCCCAATAAGCTTAGCGAGGAGCAAGAAACTAAGTACAGAAAACCAAAAACAAGTAAACTAACAGCTAAAAACTGAGCTATAACACTTTTATATAACACGAGTGCACTGCCCCCAAACACAGGTAGGTGTAAAGGTCACTAAAGGTCACTGGTAAGTGGTCCGGGCAGGAGCTCAGATTAACACAACCTTCTCCTGTCACTGACTGAACTAGACAGTTTAATAAACGGAAATAAACATGATTACTGAATGATTCTTGTGCATAACTTATGCTTCATTGAACCGATCCTCTTAACAATATAAAGACCTAAATGAGCAATATATATATATATATATATATATATATATATATATATATATATATACCGTATATATATATATACTGTATATATGTATATGTATATAATATATATATATATATATATATATATATATATATATATATATATATATATATATATACCGTGTATATATATATATATACTGTATATATGTATATGTATATATATATATATATATATATATTACTCATTTAGGTCTTTATATTGTTAAGAGGATCGGTTCAATGAAGCATAAGTTATGTACAAGAATCATTCAGTAATCATGTTTATTTCCGTTTATTAAACTGTTCACATGATGGCTTCTACCGTATATAACGCCAATGAGCAAGACGGCCCAGTATTAAGTTCATAATGAACAAATGGCTCAACCTTCCATTATACACTCCATGTTGTCATTGTATTTCCATGTTCAATTTCAGTAAATAATCTTCTAACCCATTTATCCAAAAGGTTACCTAGTGCGTGTTCTAATGTACTCAGTTACGCATTTATGTGTGGTTCATATATTCAATAATAAACATTATGCTTTATTCTTAAGAAGTATTATTTGCATTAATGTAAATGTATGTTTAATTCACTCTCTGTTTGAAACATGCATGTTTTCCTATGTGTATGAAGGAAACAAAATGTAGGCTCCCTGTAACGAGTGTCTCCTACAAAGCCAAAAGAGATACAGAGCCAAATTAAAAGGCCGTTGGGGTCAAAATGCCTGGACACACGAATACTATAGCAGTCCAAGTCATAGGATGAAGGAAAGATTCATTGAGGGAGATAGTGCCAGATTTCACTTGTTGAGTAGAAGAAAGACATACAATTTGCTAATTCTTGGATTGGAGAGCTGCTTGCATTTTATTAGGATAAACTTATGTTCAATATAATTATAATGAAATCATCAACAAGAAAACATAATAACAGCAAAATTCAGCTCACATAATGCGTAATTCTAACTTTGTATTAGTACCACCACCACTACTGCTAAGCCCAAGATTACCACCCCAATTACCTTACCTTCACTATACAACACAGTTAACCTCGCTTCCACACCAAACACCATTACCAACTCTACGATTATAACTTTCACCAGTGTTGTCTTAACTGTAACCATGCTATCCCGATATTCATCACTACTGTCATTATCAGCCTTACCAATACGCCATACACGCACACACACCATACACCTCCCACCTCACTCACACTCATCCCTTACCATATGGAACTTTAAACATACCACACATCCTCCACCCTCCAACACACAATATACAACAACTCACACCCACCCCATCTCACACAAAGCAAAGCACCACACATCACATACTCTGTAACATCAATCCCACCCCTACTCTGTGCAACTCTCCAACCCAAGAGTGAAACGTTACTCTCAAACTTTCTTCTACTCAACATCTGAGCTCTGGAACTCTCTCCCAGAATCAGTCTTTCCCTCTTCCTATGACTTAAATTGCTTCAAACTCCGTGTGTCCAGGCATTTTGGCTCGAACGTCCCTTGATTTTGGCCCTGTCACTCTTTCAACTATGGGGGAGGCACTCGCTATAGGCAGTTATGCCTTTTGCCTCCCTCAATCACATAGAAAAAACAAAAAAACAAAAAAAAAACAAAAAAAAAACATACAGGACACCCCACTACGCCACAATATAATAAGTCAGACACAACTATGCTAATCATCCCACACATAAACAAAACAAACATACACAACATACCACACTTGATCACTGCATCACGTAAAGCTGCAGAACACATCACATACCACACTCCACTACAGCAAAGCACACCCCACTATACGCCACACTACAATGCGTAAACCAAATTTCAAACACAACACGACACGAACATCATTCCAATCCCAACACACACACCAATCCAAATACAAAGCAATACATACATAATTTCAAAAGCAACTCAATAGACCCATCCAATTCACACGCATATACATCACGCAACACAATGCCCACGTTTTGTCCACGACGCAACAAACTCCCATTCTTAATGCAACACACATCTTCACACATACTTAATAGAGCTCACACCATCTTAAACACAATCCCCACATGCAAAATTAAGCACGTCACCTTAGACACAACATACACACACCCTAGACTTTACTCAAAGGAACACACCCAATTTTGAACACAATACAAAACAACCAAACCTAGCACACTATCTTCGACACAACTCAATAAAATACTCTCGCACCACAATACAATCAGCAAAAACACCTAATCACACAGAACACAACACACATTTCCCCAGATCGAATTCAACATAACACACCTCATCTCACACACAAAACGACACACCCAATCTCACACAAAACGACACACCCAATCTCACACAGAACACAACACACCCCATCTCACACAGAACACAACACACTCCATCTCACACAGAACACAACACACCCAATCTCACACACAACACAACCCACCCCATCTCACACAGAACACAACACACCCCATCTCACACACAACACAGCCCACCCCATCTCACACAGAACACAACACACACCCCATCGCACAGACAACATAACACACCCCATGTCACATACAACACAACACACTCCGTCTCACACAGAACACAACCCAACACAACCCACCAAAACATCCCCATGTGAGCAGATCCACTATAACCCACACCCTGGTCCTGATGCAGCTGCAGGGACCCCAGAGAGAAAATCATCATAATATTAGTGTACGAGAGTCAATTTTCCCCAACGGCCACATTAACGTTCACCTGTAAGATTCCCACTTTGGTATGCGTTTGATATTATAATGAATCGCAGAGTCTCCCCTCTTAGACGACTAATCTAATCTAGGTTAATCTCAGGAACTGGAGCAGTAACAAGGGATAGCAGGCGGACAGGAAATGCTTTCCCTTTCGACAATTAGCTCATTTAATCGACTTTAGGGATATTCTTAACCTGTGGCACGAATTACATATACCAGAAAACGAATCAAGTATGCATTCGATAAAATATATACTTATTCAATTTCGTTGGATGCAATTACAGAACCATTTAGCATCATGGAAGCCTCATCTTCCGTTTAATAAGTCATGAATCCTGAATGAAAGTATTTTTTTAAACTTGCGCTACTGTAATTACTAATTCATAACTATTCATTGAGAAAAGTGCAGTATAATTCTTACTTGCAGGTTGTCATCTTGAAGAAATATATATTTGTTTTCTTCTAGTAATCTATTACGTATATTTGCATTCTACGTATGCATGTGAGGTTCATTATTACTTGCTTCCCTAACTGTTTTTTCTTAGGGTTAAAGCGAGTTGAAAATTACAAAACCGGGTGTGAAGTAATGGTCAATGCGCGGGGTGCGGGGCCTGTATCTCCCGCTGAATACAGACATTAGCTACAATACTGTCAATCCACAGGGTGTGTACATTAGTCAGTTCGACATTTATAGGGAGAATGATACCAGAATTTGTCAATGAACATTGCTTAGTTTCAACTGATTTTGTACTTACCATGCTAGGGCTAGTTATAGTTAACAAAAATTAGCTTAAATAACCCGCAGTGATTAGCGCAGCCATTATAAGGTGGCCGCCTCAAATGGATTAAACGAAGTCCCATTGTGTCTTTATCATAGTATTGAACATGGTTATCAAGCACATCCAAAAACTTACCTGTACATTTGCCTATGAAGGTCATCCAAGATAAACAGGAAAAAGGAGTCTGGATTGCCGATGATAGAGAGCAAGATTTAGGATGGTCAATTGTCCCATGTCTAGGCATCAAACTTACAATTTTGAAACCTATGTAGGACAATGTGACTTACCGTGAGAGTCCCTATTGATGACAGAACAATAGTCTCTATTGATATACGATCATTTTCGAAGAACAAGATCTAACTTACAAAACACTTATGTCTTGTTTGCTTGACTGTGTTCTTGATATTACAATACTAGCTATATCAACCAATGTACGGGTTTAGCTGTATTGCAATGGTTAAAGGCCTCGGTTTACAACCGAAGGGTCCCGGATTAGCTGGATGGGCAGTCTCCTCATACCTGATGACTAGGTCCACTTACCAGTAATTAGATCCCTGAAGTAAATGGGCAGATATGACGCCAAATTTAGGAATGTAAAATGTGGTCAATGAGAACATCTGAGAAGCGCTTTTGCACCGGTCTTAGTAATTCACTCACCACAGGCTCCTAAGGGCAAAGTCACATACATGAAAGCTGCAGTAAATCGCAACTTGGCATGCATCCTATACGTGCAACTGTTGTGGATTACAGTACATCAACATAGTTATACATAACTGAGACTCAAATTAAATAGATAGGAACCTTTATATGTGTATACAAAATTTATAGCTCTAAATGTGTCTCTTTATTGGCTCATTAAGCAATATAACCACACCATCGTTTATGCTCGATGCAAACTAGTGATACACGCTCACATCTCACAAATTAAACTAAATATGCCTCTCCTTACTTAGGAATATTATACACTGCAACATGTCCATGAAGTTTAAGGAATGATATTCACTGTTAATAGAGAGGCAACATTTGTAATTCACCATAGTTCTGATAATTCTGCTGATCTGGGTGACATGTCGGAGCTTTGTTCTTCACTGTGTTACTACAGTAATAAGGCGTGTGTAATAATTCTTCTTTAGTAGGTGTCTAGCATTTTGTACCCTTAGACAATTCTATTATACTCCTGTACTGATGTGTTCCTGTTTTTTTATTTTCCTATCGTGGAAGTGTCATGATGTTCATCTTCATGTCGTACACACCCTGTGGCCTTGACAGTTTTGGAGTTAATGTCTGTACTCAGGGGGAGATACAGGCCCTGCACCGATCATTATTTCCCACCCGGATGTGTCATTTTCCACTCGCTATAACTCAATGAAATGTGTTATGGAGAAATATCTGAAGAAGGGGCAAAAGATGTATGCTGCCTTTATGGACTCTGAGAAGGCCTATGACAGAATTGATAGAGGAGGTATGTGGAAAGTACTTAGCATATACGGAGTAGATGGCAAGTTGTTGAATGCAGTGAAAAGCATGTATGAGGGTGCAAAGGTGTCAGTATGTGTGGAGAATGAGCAGAGTTATTTTTTTTATCTAATGTTGGGTTAAATCAAGGGTGTGTGATGTCGCCATGGTTGTTCAATATATATATGAATGGAGTCATGAAAGAAATACTAGGAAGAGCAGTGGATGGTGGTGTACCGCTGATAAGTTGCCTGTACTGCTGTTTGCCATTGATACAGTTCTGAGGAGCGATAGTGAATGGGAGTCGCAGAATCTGGTAAATATGTTTAGAACAGTGTGAGAAAAGCGGAATCTGAAGATTAATGCTGGGAAGAGCAAAGTTATGGTCATTGAAGGGGTGCAGCCACAGAGTGTGAGGTAAGGTTGAATGGTCAGGCTATGGAGAATGTCAGCTCATTAAGTATTTGGGAGTGTGTTGAGTAAAGATGGTAGTATGGATGAAGAAGTGCAGGAGAGGGTGCAACAGGGGAAGAGGGTTGTAGGAATGCTGAAAGCAGTAACAATAAATAGGTTGGTCAGCATGTAAATAAAGAAGTCCTTGCATGACAGTGTGGTAACCCGACATTGACTTACGGGAGCGAAGCATGGATGCTGGTGAAGAGACTCTAACCAAGAGTGAGAGGAGTGGAAATGAGTTACTTGAAAAGTGCGTGCGGAGTTACATGGAGGGATAGACAGACAAATGAGGAAGTAAGATAGAAGTGTGGTGTGGATGTAGATGTGCTGGAAAGTGTGAAAAGGAACACCTTGAGATGGTTCGGCCATTTGGCACGTATGAGAAACGAGAGGATTACTAAGAGAGTGTACGAGAGTAAGGTGGTAGGACAGAGAAGTAGACCGAGTGAGAGGTGGAAGGATGGAGTTAAGAAGTATATGAGCGAAGGCGGTGCAGGGTGGGAGGAGGGATGTCAAATGACTGGGGACAGAGGTACATGGGGGTATTTCGTTCGTGGCTACCCCTTCGGGAATCACGGCGTCCAGCAATAGATAGATATATAGACGTTTTCAGGATTCCCTAATGTGTTAAGGTATATGCTTTTGCAGATGCTTGTGCATGTTGAGGTTGCTCAAATATTTATAATGTTTCCATTATTCGTTTATGTACAGTATGTTCAACACATAAACCAATAATGAGAATATTATATATATTAGACCAAGCTCAACACGCACAAGTATATGCACACTGGTTGTGTGTGTGTGTGTGTGTGTGTGTGTGATCGTATCAGTATGCATGTCTGTTTTCTCTCGTACACAGACATATGTGAGGAAAGAGCGTTGCCATGAAGAAAGTGGTTATCTATAAATCAACAATACGTGTCGGTATTGAGGAATATTTGGTTCGGTGCTATCCTGGCCAAAGCAATATGCGTGGAGCTATTCTGGGAATCTGTTTATTTTACTGTAGCGACTTATTTTTAGAACGTGCCTATTCCTCAGAGTCGTAAAGATTCCAGGACGAGCTCATTAGCGGCGGATCCCCAGATCGACCGTGGTGATTGTCACCTAAACATCTACAAAAACTAAACTAACTATTCCCATCACTCAACTGTATTCTGTTTTCGAACCGTAGGTGTATTTGTCTGGATGATTGACTGAATGCTAATTATGTGCAACAACTATTTATGATACCTGTTTGATATTGGAATGGTGTTGTGTGGCCTGTGTGTGGTGTCTGTGACGAGCTGTGCAGTCCAACCAATTTGCTGATAGAGGATCTGTTTTGGGGGGCATGGATTTTTTTTATTAGAGAATCTACCTCAAAACTAGTTACAGGAGGAATGATGAAATATTTTTAGTTATCATTCCGGCAAGTGAAAATAATTGTCAAGACACTTTTATTTGTGCTATTGTACCTATTTAGAAAAATATGTTATCAAGCAAAATATACAATCTAAAACTGTCCCAATGATAAATAAATACTGGTTTTGAGTTTTTAAATAATATACAAAGCTAAAATAGGAAAATTTAAGACACTTTGTTTCAGTTATCTCTGCAGGCAGTTGCACGTTACATAACCAAGTGTTGTAATGGTATGTGATGCTGCCCGTGAAGGAACCATTGGTAGTTGTCCTGTCTGGATGATGGAGTGTTTGTTAAGAGTAATGTGTTGAGGATATTAAGTGATAATGAAGTGTGATGGGAAGTGAAGGGACCAGGAGGATTGCTTGCATTTTATTGGATAATGGCCTGGGTTTGAAAGGTATTGTATGTAAGAGGTTGCAATACAAAAGACACGTGTTATGCAACATATTAATTGGAACTGTACTCAGCGAAGCACTATTGCCAAAAAATAAAAGAAACCGAAGTATGGAGTGGGATATAATTATAAACAAATAATAACTGAATAACTAGCTTATAACTTGCTGAAGTTCGTTAAAGAAAATGTATTCGCATGTTTTCTAAGATAAATATGTCCCTATGTATATAACTAAACACATACATACACAAATAAAAATAGTAAGTGCTCTGCACGGAGTGCGATTCCGGTCTCATGTCCTAATAGCGGTGCTCCAGGCAGCCTTGTTCAGAGCTGCCTCACTTGTCTTCGTGGTGCGATGCATAAGGTGTTGATTTTCGGTGTGAGCGTCCTGGGTTCGAATCCACGGACTGCCACATGTGTTTGTAAATTTCATTAATCAATTTTAGGAGTAGAGTTGGTTGTTGGAAGGAACATAATAATTGTCATGTTTACTTCAAGATCATATTGCATGATCCATATCCATATCTCCCTTATCGGAAATCTCCATCTTAGGAGATTTCAATGTTCACCATTGCCATTGGCTTTTCTCTCATTTCACTGACCAACCTGGTGAACAGCCTACAACTTTTCTATCCTAAGTGATCTAGAGCAGTTAGTCCAACACCCCACCCATATCCCAGATCGGCCCAATATTCTTGGCATTTTTGTAACCTCTATTCCTTCTGCTTATACTTGTTACGCTGGCCAGCTTGCCAGAATGTACTCGTGACTCGCTAGCACTCGCCACGGCAGTGAAATGGGCTATAATAATCATAGAACGATATTCTTTCTTTCTTAGTATTCGTGTTGTCACAGACAGATCAGTGTTTGCCTTTATTCTTGTCTGTGAAACTTAGAAGTATTTTATATCCATAGTAGTGATTATAACATGCAGCGAGTGAGAGAGAGAGTTTGAGAGCGAGGAGGCAGTGTGTGTGCGTATGTACGTGGGCATTCCTCGCTCGGTGGGCCCACCCGCTCGCTATTGGTCGGCGTGCCTAGCGTGGTCTATGACGTCTGCTTGTCCTGTGACGTACTGACCTGTGGTTGGTCGCCGCCCTCCTTTGCCCAGTGGTGGGGCTCCTACCTTCCTCTCTCCTCAGAACATGGTATCGCGTGCTCGGTCCTACATGTCCCTCGCATTCTGTCTCATATCTAACCCCCTTTACTGCTTTGCCTCTCTCTGAACTCCTTCTTTCCAATATATACTTCTTATCTTTATTCAATTTTTTTTTTTTTTTTTTTTTTTTCTATATTCCAACTTACTTCCTCTCGCGCATAGGCTGAGAGCCTTAACATTCACCGCTTTACAATGAACAGTGAAGCCCGTGAGGTCTTGTTCCAGTCTAGGGAGTGAGACATGTGAAGCACGTAGAGTACAACGAGCACCTGCCATCTTGCCTTCACATGAGGCACGGTGCTCACTCATGGCCCGAAACGACCCCATCTCTGAAGCCACCTCGTTCCCGTGATGCACTGTCTCATCCCCTACACTCGGACTCTCACACTTACACACACACAACGCCACCTGTTGAGCAGATAACTCACCAGGCATTGCACCCCTATAGCATATTTTGAATATGGGAATATTCATACAGTGCTATTCAATCAGGGAAGGATGAGGGTATTTTATTGACGTTTCGGTGGGCTTGTGGTAATGCACTGATACCAGGTACAGCACAAATTCCATCCCAATAATATCTTCCCATTGATACATCGGGATTTGAACCCGGGACCTTTGGATTACCAGGCCAGTGGCAAGACCACTCCACCACACCATCCCTTCTGGTTCTCGCATACGACTTCCATAGTCGGCCAGTCGTATTACCAGCACCTGTCTCACATATATGTTTTGCACTAGCTTTAGAGGTTATTAGAATCATAGTCACATGGATTCATATTGTTGGGTGCTTCTAATTATTTGGTTGTTCTTTATTACTATTTAATGCTAGACAGTGGAGGGTATATTTGGTCGTTGTCTGTGTTATGTATATGGCAAGTCAGAGCCTGTACGACTTCGACGGAGCTAGGTAGCCGGTAGTACACCCTTGTGCATATTTTCCTTTGCGAGCTTAGCAGTATACAAGCGAAGGGCTTTTGCCTACTCTTGCTTGCATACTTGCTAACTCATTTTGTTGACCTTTGAGGAGCGCCAGGGTAAGACCAGATACTTGAGATCTGGACTTACCAAGAGAGCCTCCTAGTCACTTAACATAAGATAAGGGAAATCTGTTCAGGGGAGACAGTAGGCTGCGAGCATGCTTGAGCTCTGCCTAGGCTCCCTGTACCTTTATGCTGCTGCTAGACTTTATTAGTAATAAAGACAGCCTTTTTGTTTATTAACTTTAACTGCGTATGCTTTAGCAATTATTCACGTATTGTTTTAGCCTAGGTTGATGCATAGTGCACAACCCAGTATGGCTGTTACTTTGGCTAAGGAAGTACTGTTTTTGAGTTACTGTTGTTAGTGCTGTTAGAGTTGTTGCACTCCCTTGTTTCCATATATATGTATCCTACTGTTTGGTGTATTTAAGATACACGCTTTGGTGTCCTGACCCTGCATTACTTCTGTTCTATATTCGACGAGCATCTTAGAGCATCAGACGTTTTCAGAAGATTCCATATCTGTTTGCTGTAGGACTAGACTTCAAGTGTTTTCATAGAGCATTGAAGAGTTTAGTGTTGAGTCCAGACTCACACTAAAGATAACGTAAGCATATAACCTTTTATTAAATCTTGTCATAGTTTATTAATAAGCATTGTCATTACTTGAGAGCTTTTTATTAACGTAATTACTCTTGTTGTGAGTAGGCTTTTCCGTCACCGGAAAGCCTTTGTAGAAGTACACTTTACCCAGTTGATTGATACCCCGTTATCCAGTAGATTAACTCTGGAGGGTTTAAGTGTTTTGTTCACCGGCTTAATAGTTCGAGGGTTTGGAATTAGCGTACTGTTGTTGCAGATCTAGCCTATCTTGTAGTCCAATATTAAGTGCCCTTGTTTATTTCGTTGTGCCGGCCGTAACATACTGTAAATATTTTCTCTCTGTTGGGCTCCATAGATCATAATTTTATCTCAGTTACCTGTCCTGTCTCTTCAGTATGGCCTTCTGACGCCCACCATCCGGCGGTGGTTGTGCCATTTTGGTGTGCTATCTGGGATACTCTTTGGCAGAATTTTGTTTTATTTTCCATGGAATTATTTTTGCTTCTGTGGCCGGGAACACTCAGAGTGTGCCAAGCGGATTACTGAAGTAATCCTTTCAGGCATGGAAGCATACATCTCATTTTCTTTTTCTTGAGCTAACTCACAAAAATCTTGGTTTACTCACGCTTGTTTTACCCGCAATAAGGAAGAAGCATTCAAATGGTACCGTTGCCTCCAAACTCAAGAATCTTGTTCTTTTGTATATTTCTGACCGGAATCAAGCCAAATCTGTTCTTTGACTCGCCAAAAACTCTTTCATTAATATCAAATGATCTGAACTTTCCAACTTTAGCTCTTTCCTTGCTTACTGACATCTAGCCAAAAACCTTTCCAACAATTTCTCTTCCTAGTCTTGTCCTCCTCTTTTCCACTATGACGGTACCACCGTCACCTCTTCGTCAGACAAATCATAACTCTTTGCTCATACTTTCACTAAAAACTCCGCCTTGGATGATTCCGGAGCTACTCCTCCCTCTCCACTCCCATCTCACTTATTTATACCTAATATCATAATCTCTTCTAAGGATGTACTATCTGCCCTCTCTGGGCTTAATACTAAGAAGGCGTACGGACCGGATGGGGTCCTCAAAAAAGGTTTCTTCCTTGCTGAATCACTGCCTTGGCAAAAATGTTCATCTCAGTCTTTCCTCTATCGTCTTTCCTTCTTGCTGAAACTTTGCTCTCATTCAACCTGTCTCAAAGAAGGGTGATCGCTCACAACCCTCCTACTATCGTCCAATTTTCTCTATTTTCTTGCATCTTTAAAGTTTCTATAACTGTTTGTACTTCATTAGTTCTTAAATGTTTATTTCCCATAATCTACTTTCACATCACCAGTATTATATGATTTCCTCAAGGGCAACTCTAGTGGTGATTCCCTTGCTTATCTTAATAACTCTTGGTCATCCTCCCCTTGGGACTCTGGTGAGATATTTTATATTGAGCAAGACTTATCGAGAGCTTCGATAGAGTCTGGCACAAATCTGTAATTTCCTAACTACCCTCCTTCTGTTTGTATCCCTCTGTCTGTTCCTTTCTGACCGTTCTATAGCTGCTGTTGTGGATAGTCATTGCTCACTTCCTCAACCTATCAAATCTGGTGTTCCTCAGGGTTCTGTCCTGTCTCCAGTTCTCTCTCTAATATTCATTAATGATCTCCTCAACTGTACCTATACTCCTATCTACTGATATGCTGATGACTCTACATTACACTATTCAAATAGTTTTTCACAACAACCCAGCATGCAATCACTCCAAAACTCACGTGCCGAGGCCAGGTCACAGCATTCTTCTGATATATATTTTTTTCTGATTGAGCCATAGAAAATCTTGTTACTTCAATGACTCCAAGACCCAGTTTATCCGTCTATCTACCTGTCGCAATTTCCACAAGATTAGCAATTATGCTTCAACAATGCACAAATCAATCCTTGATCTTCTCTCAAGATTGTAAACACCAATTAAAAATAAGGATTTGCTGGAACTCCTGTTACATTTGTCTGGCTTCCCTCACTATTTTTGTTTGTGTCTCACCTACATAGAGTAATCTAGCTATCTCTCACAAACAGCTCCTCCTCCTCCTATTAATTTCACCATACTAAACAAGCACACACAACTTCTTTCCAATAAAAACAAAAATCATGTTTAATGTAGCGACTATTAGTCTTTCACCTTTGGGGGAGACACTTGTTACAGGCAGTTTTGCCTTTTGTCTCCCTCATATACATAAGAAAAAAAAAATCAACCATTCTTAGAAATATCATATTACCACTCTTGCTAAAATAGTTTCCCAGAAGCTAGGCGTGCTCATCATCTCCGTGGGTTCTTCATCCCCGCACAGCTTCTTGTTCTGTAAAGAGGCACAATGTGCCCATGTCACTAATAATATTCGCATGTGGGGGAAGGTTCCACCCATACTGCACTTCTTGAACGAGTAGATTCTGCATCTGTTTCACTTTTCTATCGCTATTACAAAAACCTATGTTCTTCAGAGATATCTCAGTGCATACCTCCTCCATTGTAGCGAATGCGAGGCACCCACCTTTCAACATAATCCCACTTCTATTCTGTCCAGCTCCTGCAACCCAAGAATTAGCACAATTCTCATTCATTCTTCTACTCAACAAGGGATCTCTGGAACTTTCTCCCTAAATCATTATTTCCTTCATCCTATAACTTAAGACTGCTTTAACCCTAGAACCGAGAAGCTCCTGTAACTGGGATATACACCGAGAAGTGGGGTACACCATACCCCGAGGGTAAATACATTCTTAACAAATATATATATATGACTTATATTAAGCCTTCAATGGTACCAAAATAATCTTTGGCTTTCTGGTCATCATCTGAAGCAAATTTGAGCACGTTCCCATGAGTAATAAAATTAGCAGACACTTTGGTATGGAATTTTCTAAATACAAAAATTACCTTGATATATAAATGTATAAATACAAGAATTACTGACCAAACTAGTTGAAACACTAGAGGTTGATGGCCTGATGATGGGGGAACTCAGTGTTCACCCCAGAAGACCTGGAACATCCATGCTTACCTGTTGAAAAGTAGAGAAACGGTATAAGAAACATTCAAATAAAAGGTAAATACTGTTAACTCATTGTGAGTTAACCATAAAATGATGGGGAATGTATTGATGCACAGTATGATGGTTATACAGTCACAACAGGTACATTATAATTTAGGCATTTAAACGACAGGTTAAACACTTGTATTACCTGTTGAAAAGTAGAGAAATGCAATTTATTAGAAACATTTCTAAAAAATGTAGATGCTGTCAAATCACTGTAAACCAACCATAAAATTATAGGGAAATTATCAAGACACAATATGATGGTTATACAGTCATAAGAGGTGCATTATAATTCGGCATATAAACGACAGGTTAGCACTTTTATTTCGGAGGTATATACATCCAAACTTCCAAAGCAAGAAGTGGGGTGTGAGAAACCCCAAGGGAACTTTAGAGTGTGAAGGGAGGGAGCTAGCGGAGCAACACCTCCTGCCTCCACCAGAGCTTGACTCAGACTGACTTTTGCACCCCACCCCAAGCATCTGGCTCCTGGCCTCATGCACCGACACCAAAATATCGCGTTTTGCACACCTTTTCGGGGTATTACAGTAGATACTCCGCTTGTGGGTTCTAGGGTTAAACTTTGTGTATCTATGCATTTTGACTCCAACGTCCCTTGAATTTGGCTCTCTGTCACTCTTTTGGCTTTGGGGAAGACACTCATTACAGGCAGCCTTCTTTTTGTCTCATTCATGCATCTAGGAAAAAAAATATATAAAGTACTATTGTGATTGTACACTCAGAATACCAAAACATTCCTGTTCTTTGTATGTTGTTACAACTTGGGTTATATGTCTAATGAAGATAAACAAGTCTTAAAACTCATAAACTGCGAAGCTATGGTAGTTTAAACCCTCCCGCCGCCAAGCGAAGGTATTTGGTGCTATTCTGACGAAAATCATCATATGTAACATATATATAATTATTACATATTATTACATGCGCTTATTTTGCTTTTAATATGAACATATTAACATTTAAGAGCAATACAAGATGTGGGAGTATTATGTGGGGAGTGACAGTTTTTTATTATTGCCGCAAGGTTGTATCATGAGGCGAGAGCAGGGGGGGCGTATATGTTCACTCTCCAAGCTCTTGATCGACACTGATGAGTCTGATTAGAAGTCTCTGTGTTGCAAGGATCTCTAGCTGGCTCACGCGTGTTAAAGAGACCGAAAGGGTGAAATTCCTGCCGAAAATTACCCGATAAAAGGGGGAATAAGGGGAAAAATAGCTGATATTTGAGGAGGAAGGAAAAGGGGGAGGGGGGACACATATGTAGGAGTGGTAGAAAGTAATGGAGGGGAATTATCTCACCTAATCACAAATTGCTTTGTTCTGAGTGCCACTGGGGTGTTTTCTAAGGTTTTTGTTATGCTATTTACCATATTTCTAGTTATGATACTTTGTCGTATGTGAGCCACAATTTACTTTTGACTTTACTGCTAATGTATCCCATTTATATTAACCCCTCCAATCCCAGCGCCGTATATATACGTCAGTAGATAAGTAACTCCCCAGTCCTAGCGACGTATATATTCGTCAGTAATGAACTTTCCTTGTAACTGCCTGTACAACCCTGTACCAGTTACCACGACCTCACACTTCTCAGCTTATATAAGACCCACTGAAGGGTGATAGAGCTAGTGTTGCCTCATCTTTGGAGGTGGTCTCTCCTGCCATTTTTGTCACATTGCTTGGGACTGCTTGGGACTTTTATTACTGTATCCTACGGTACAGTACGGGTTAAAGGTACACACTCAAAGGTTACAAAATATGCTTCACGGATGTTTGTGAACTATTTATTTATTAATGTTTAAAAAATAAGGTTTCCAATCTTAGGGTGGTTATCGTCTTTTTTTATCTTTCTCTCCTTTTCTCTCTTTCCCTGGCTTGTATCCATTCGGCCCCATTCAGCCAACTGTTTTAAGACGTTTATACCCATCCAGGTGTCGATTTCTTCCTGGCGAGCGATAGCGAGCCAGCTATGTATGGAGAAATCCGGCTTCGCCGGAAAAAAAAATCTATCGAAATTTGTACAAATTTAGCTTGCTGTCAAAACAAAACCTATATATATGATGGTTCACTACCGCTCGCCAGGAAAATATTGACACCTGAATGGGGGTAAACATCTTAAAACAGTAGGCTCAATGGGGCCGAATGGATACAAGGCAACAGGAGAAGGAGAGGAAGAGCAAAAAAGTGTTGTGGGCTCCCTTAAGCAGACACAATATATATCTTAGACTACTGGTTAATTTAAGTTAATTGGTATTTTACACTTGTACTCGTTATCTTGATTATATATATGTTGTAATTTATATTTTACGCATACTTTGTAAGCTGAGTAAATTTACCATTTTCATATTTGTGTTGTGGAGATCGTCAGCTCTTTTAAGTATCTGGGCAGTGTGTTGAGTAAAGATGGGACTATGGATGAAGAAGTGCGGGAGAAGGTACAACAGGGGAAGAGGGTTGTAGGAACGCTGAAAGCAGTAACAAGAAATAGGGTGGTCAGTATGGAAGTAAAAAAGTCCTTGCATGACAGTGTGGTGTTCCGACACTAACTTACGGAAGCGAAGCATGAACGTTCGGGAAGAGACTCAGACCAAGAATGAGAGCGGTGGAAATGAGTTACTTGAGAAGTGCGTGCGGAGTTACATGGAGGGATAGACAGACGAATAAGGAAGCAAGAAGGAGGTGTGGTGTGGGGGTAGATGTGCTGGAAAGTGTAAAGGAACAACTTGAGATGGTTTGGCCATATGGAACTTATGGAAAGCGAGAGAATGACTAAGAGGGTGTACGAGAGCGAGGTGGAAGGACAGAGAGGGAGAAGTGCACCGAAGGAGAGGTGAAAGGATGGAGTGAGGAAGTATATGGATGAAGGCGGTGCTGGTTGGGAGGAGGGGCGTCGACTGACTGGGGATAGAGGTGCATGGGGGCGGTTCGTTCGTGTCCACCCCTTCGAGGATCGCGGCGTCAGACAATAGAATGATAGGTAGATATTTGTGTTTCTAATTTTCATCCACTAGCTTGAACAATGTGTATGTTAAGCTCATTGGGCTGCCAATCTTTATATATACAGTATATTTGTATTATTATTGTTATTATTAATATTATTATTATTATTATTATCATTATCAATATTATTATTATTATTATTATTATTATTAGTAGTAGTATTACACACACACACACACACACACACACACACAAGGTTCCCCTCCTCTGAAACTATTACCAAAGAAATACAATTATTCAAGTGAAGAACATATAAATCCAGTATCTCTCCCTCAGACATTGCACACACGTCTGGCCAACTTTCACATCTCTCTCTCTCTCTCTCTACTGTGCCACTCGATTGTGAGACTTGGAAACCCTTTCACACAGGAAGCCTTCTCACCAACCGGCAATTGCATGCTGGATATATGTGCGGTGTATCGTAACGTGCAGTGCACTCATGAATAGCATGCATGCATTTAATAAAATACTTGTTACATACATAACTCAACATATATTTCCTTAATGCATAGATATATTGATACATACATACATCCCAAATACGTACACACACATAATTGCAATGCACATAAAATGATGGTAAAACAAAACAGAATCTAACTTGAACAAATTTTATACATTTTCTGCCTAGCATTTCCATTTTAGATGCTCACTTGAGCAACCCAAAGGTATAACAAGGATCTGTATTTGGAGTACACATATAACATAACACACACACACATACACACTTATTTCAAATTCTCCCTTTCACACTTTATCATTATTTTGCTCGTTTTTAAATATATGTATTTAAATTTCACTTTTAAACTGCAATGTCTCTCACATTCATACTTGAATATTTATATTATTCAAAAGACTCGATTTAAATTAAGAATACTATGCCGTATCTTAAACTTTAATCTGAATGATATTAGACGACTTTATTCATTTTAGAAAGGTTTTGTGCAGGTCTAAGGGTCGAATTTGGATAGATTTTACCCGTTTGATGGCTAGATATATTAGTTGTGCTGTTTTGAATGGCATAGTGTTAACAATAATGATATCAAAACATACACCATGTTACATAATGTGCTCTTTACCTTAAGCTTTCACAATATTTATTCTGACCGCAAGATACTTTGACATTGTGCAAACAAATGTTTTAGTTTGTCCCATGAATCAATAACATTATCTTTCAAACTTGAATACCTCTCAGATTCAAACCTGAATATCTCGTTTTTTATTGTACATTTCTCCAATTCACATTTCCCTTTCAGTTTCGACAAATAAATAATTCCAGTTTCACACATGTCAGACTGTTACACAGAGTTTTGTTCTGATCAGGTTGCCTTATTTATGTATGAATCTGTAATAGGAAGCAATTTGTTTATCCTAAACATATTTTATACATTTTTAAAGTTTATTTTATTTTCTCTACAGATCTATTGTTTAAATAGCATAACACAAATAGGTCTGTAACATCTGGACGTGTGGGAACAGTACAGTATTATTCCCTCTCCTGTTGACGTATAATTAATTCTCACTCAAACGAGTGTGTCCCCCAAAGCCAAAAGAGTTACAGAGAGCCAACTTCAAGGTATGTTGGGGTCAAAATACCTGGACACACAAAGTTTGCAACCGTCTAAACCATAGGATGAAGTAAAGATTGATAGTTCCAGAGTTTACTTGTTGAATAGAAGAAAGATTGAGAACATTGGTTAATTCTTGGGCTGTAGAGCTGGACTGAATACGACCGGGTAGTTAAAAGGAGTTTGCCTCCCACTTGCCGTAAGGGAGGGTGTATGCACTGAGAGAGCTCTGAAGAACACTGATTGCTGTAATAGCAATATTGATTACATAATAAGAGGTAGTGAGTTGATGAGAACAAATGTTTCTGACGCTACCATTTCGAGAAGTGCGGAATGGGTGGAACCTCCTCACACATGTGAACAAATAATCGATACATGGACGCATTGTACCCCTATATAGAGCAATAAGCTTTGGAGGGGTGAATAACTCACGGAAGTCGTTTTAGCAAGAGTGGTAATATGATCTCTCCAAGAATGGTCTTAAATAAGAGAAACACAAGAATGTGGAGAGATGATAAAGGTTTGATTTGTACATGCATTGTTGAAGAGTAAGGGATAGTCGTGTGGAAGATTGTGATGGCCAGATTTATTTAACAATCGGGTTCTGGGTTTGGGTTTTGCTTCGAGAACACCTCAAAAAATGACAATAAAAGAAAGAAAAACCCTTATAGTCAATGGTTTGAGGAAGGCACCAAGATAATTCAACCCGATTCACTGCTCGTTCTTGGTTCCAGGTATTGACGCATAAATACCTGCGGAAGATGTATAAGGTATGCAAACACACATCACGTGAACAGACCACCAGCAAATTGATTCGAAATGAGTGTTTCCGTGTGTGAAATTGGGCTCTGCTATTCTGATTGCTTCAAAGTTTATCACACTAACCAAAACTATTGAAGAGCGAAACAATGCTCCTATGAGCATGTAAATATGTAAATACGTAAGTACCAAAGCAAGATTAAATGCATATAAACACATAAAGAAATCCTGCTGGTGGTAAAGAAGTGTGTGAACAAAATCATATAATAATACATACATGCGTCTAAGTGTAAGATGTTTAAGTACAAAATATACATCTGTGAAAATACCAAGAGAAACTAAAAACAGAACTAATCAATAAAACCTTTTACAGTAGCGCGACAAAAACTTGCTCACTCTTGTTCATATTTTTCTCCTCAGTAACATTATTGTGTGCGGCTGTACATTGCCTTGGCACAATGAGAACACCTATAATTATCATCCTCGAAGACAAAATTAAGAAATTCTTGTGAAATTCACAGATAAAAATATTCAATAGAAGCTGTATCAGGTACGCGACAAATACTCATTAATTTTCGCTCATACTTACTACGTCAGTGCCATTATTGTTTGAGCCTGTACATTGCCTTGACATTATGACTTATCATCATCCTCAAAGACAAATAACCGAAATAGTGATAACTCGCCTTCAACCTTCCAACACTGTGAGGACTACGGTTGCTTACGGTGTACCAGTCTGCTTTTCCCCCAGTCCGAAATTCCCCCTGGGGGAAATCTGGCCAAGAATAGATTTCCCCCGGGGGGGTATTTTGGCCTAGGATATTATTCCCCCCTCTTGGCCAAAATTCCCCCCCCCCCCCCCCCCCACCCCCACCCACCCACCAGGTTATAAAACTTATGGTAAGTGTATCAATGACTTTAACATGACTGAAACATCAAACAATGGCTCGACCATCACAAACAAATTACTAACATAACATTAGGTTAGGTTAGGTTAGGTTAGGTTAAGTTAGGTTGGTTTGGTTAGGTTAGGTTAGGTTTAGGTTAGGTTACACAGTCCTTCAATAAAGTCATTATGTCAACTAATGGTTCCTATATAAGGGGGGAAAAATGGCCAAGAGGGGGGAAAAATATCCTAGGTCTGAAATCTCCCCCCCCCCCCCCCCCCCCGGGGCAAAACAGTCCAGGCCACTTTTCCCGGGAGGAAATTAAGCCTAGGCTACTTTTCCCGGGGGGGACTTCAGTCAGGGGGGAAAAATGTCCTGCTACACCGGGCCCTGCGCGTAAAATACGAGTGCCTACGGGTGTTTCAGCTTGCAAGTTCTGGTGAGCAATTTGTTTTTATTTTTTATATAGTGCTTAAACATGTACATTTTACTACTGCAAAAACAAAATAATCCAAGATAGCCCGGCACCAGCAAAATCACAGCTTGCTATATCCCGAGAACAAACTCAACAAATACTGTAATTATGTCACCAGACATTTTACATCAAATATTTATTGTAGTCAATAATGTCCAGTTTAGATGTAGTATGCCAACCTTTTATAAGCTTAACATCAACCTCTGAGATAAATGCTCATATTTGTCTGAGTTTCTTATTTCGAAAATATATCTATTGCAATATGTATTTTTCACATTCAGTAATATATTTCAGAGGGTTCCATGTCATCTCAACCAGTAGACCATTTCAACCAGTAGCTCTCAACCAGTTCCAAATTAACCCAGACCAACCAAACCAGTGCCAAAATATAGTACTAACCTAACCTAACCTAACCTAACCGTATTGGTTGATTTGGTACTGGTTGAGAGCTACTGGTTGAGTTGACCGGTCACCATTTCAGAGCTATATTACATAAAATTTGGATGGAGATAAAGTTTCTCCCACTCAGTTATGCCCCAAAATATATATCACCTTCAAATTAATGTCTTTTTACCTTTCTGAGTGACGGTGGCAGATCTCCATATCTGAGGAAGTCCAATATGAACTAGCGACAAATTTAATCTCGAAACTTGAAAAATATGTAACAAATAAAAATAAAAATATGTGTGTCAAACCTTGGAATTATATATATATATTTCACATTAAAACACCTTCTCGTGATAGGCATGTACGTATTCCGGTATCATAAGCAAATTGCTTCAATTTGAAATGTACATTCTCATTTGATATAAGATTAGTTTTTCAGTTTCTAGATTGAAGGCCCCCTAACACCGATTAAATGGACGTCCGAATTCCACACTATTGAAATATGAGTATATAATATATATAAAGTATATAATATATATACAGTATACCTCTTACTGTTGACTATAGGATATATTACATAATATAATAAATCAAAATATTTATAAACATTTAATATGGTAACACCATTATGAAGTAGTGAATGAATTAGAAAGGATGATGCATGTTTTATATTGTTCTCAATACAATGTCTACAAATAAATGCATATAACCAATTTATCGACACTTGCATAAAAAACTAATAGCTGCATATTTTGGGTCCTGAAAACAACTTATATGAATCCTTAAATATGACACTATATGAAACTATATTACAGCCAATCGTAAACACAACAATCCATTCCCGCACAAATTAACATTTCTTTGTATAACAAAAATATTTGTAACTCCAGCCTCGCGCGGTCTTAGAATGGGCAACGCCTCTAAAATTAAATAAGCTAAGCAAGTATGAATAATTCCTATGGATAGTGCACTACTCTATTTCGGATGCCACTCCCTTTAAAGACTGCCCAACTCTAGGTTATTGAAAAATATAGGTAGAGAGTGCAGTCCAGTCTTACTAACCTCTCGTCAAGCTAAATTTACCCCTTCTGTACCAGCGACGTCTGTTTAAATTAACTTTTCTCTGGCTAATATTAGACGATTACATTCAGTTTAAAAGGGCCTTAAACAATTAACAGGTTTCGAACTATCTCAATTAACTATTTTTACTACCACATATCCTTCTTATACTCCACAAAATAGTCTAAATATAGCTAGAATAATATTTAAAAGACGTAGGGTGGATGGGACTCGTTAGCCTTGGTCGGCAACCCATCTAGGGGAGACAACCCTACACAATCCGGGTTGACGGAACTTGTCAGCCTTGGACGACAGCTTGTCTAGGGGAGCAATCCCCACACAAACAGCCTGCTGTCTTGTAGGCTAAGCCCCTTTCGGCTACCTAGAGCAGGCACCCCACGTAAAACATGCTTCAAACTCGCCTAATGGCGGCTTGCTGACGTGGAGGGACCTACCTCAGGCCCAGCTCTGGCCACCTGGGTGTGCATCCTGGCCAGGAGGACCTATAGGGTACAGGGTGTAGTGTCTTTACAGACTGGCACTTTCCGCCTAGCAGTACAGGGGTCCTAACCCGGAGGTAGCGCACTGGGAGGCTGCTCTATCACTAGGCGCATAATACCAGGCCAGCCGTAGTGCCGTTTGCGCGCACGGATTCTGTCCCTACGGTTGGTTCTGGTGGGGTGCCCCGAGGCCCCTAGGTCCCACCCCTATTAATCTCTGAAGTGCACATGGGGGTAATTAGACACCTCTCCCTGTGCGCATGTATTTGAGGTGTTTCCGTCACTAAAATATTCATTGTACCATTAATAGCATTAATACTTATCCATATGCGCCTATTATGGGTTGATTATAAAGGTATTAACCTGAAACAACAATAAAACGAGTGAAAACAGCGTTTGGATGGTCAAAATCGGAGATATAGCCCGCGAGTTGTATAATGTATGGGTGAGGCAAGCTGCTTTCCCGCCAATTTCCCCCAAGGCCACTGAGACACAGTCGATCGATACTCTCTCTCTCTCTCTTGCATTCGCTTGCTATCAGTGATGACCACACCCTGCAACCGGATTTCTAATGTTAGCACAAAAATATACCTCAGAATAAGGGAATAACAGGGAAAATAGGTGATAGCTGAAGGAGAGGAGGAAAGTGGGGAAGGAGGGGAGGTAGAGGACTGAGATTTTGCATGGACCAGGGGCCAAAAAAAAAAATAAAAATACAAAAAAAAAAAAAAAAAATTATGTCAAAAGTTGATTTTTTTTTTCTCTGACTCTTAACCCGTTGAGCCCCGGCTAGTTATAATATTTTGTTCACCCCAGTCCCAAGCCATTTTCACTTCTTTTTTTTGTTTGCTAAAATGGAAGACAAGGATGAGAAATGAAAAAAAAAAAAAAAAAAATCACCTCGGACATTTTTTTTTGGGGGGGGGGGGCCGCCGGTGGGGGGGGGGGGGGTGGAGCCTCAAAAAAATGTGTTGAGCCAAAATGGAAGAGAATGGTGAGAAATTAAGACAAAAATAAAAAAAAAATCATTTCGGTCATTTGGGGGGCGGGGGGGGGGGGGGGGGGGGGGTGTTTCAATAGTTCGTCTCCCCCGCATGACCACCCGCCCGGGAGCACTAGGGTAAAAAACTGAGTATGGCATTGTACGGCATACATCCTAAGGAGTATCTCACATAAATCTCAAGCCTCTAGCTCCCATACGACCGGAGTAATGAAGGTTCAAAGTGGCGGTGAACTAGGGGTGTAAAACTATCCCCACTAAGCCCACCACCACCAGCCGCACGGCTGTCTCGGCCCGCTCACACCTACTGGCCCGGCTCCCACACACACTACGGTACCTCCCCCTCCTATTCTCCCGCCATTTCCTACCTTACGAGCCACGTAAGTGTTTTTTATATGTCGGACGCACGTGATGCGTCGCTGGGAGTTGGTGATCAAAGACTGCCGACGCAACACGTGCGACGCTGGGTCTCACCGGGTTAAGAGTCTCCCCGCAGTCCGCCGGGGGAACTCTTAAGAGTCTCCCAGCAGTTCCCGGGTTAAGACCTTGGGATGGCCTCTGGGTGACAACTACCTGGGATTGCCTGGAGCTGGATACTTGGGGATAGTGATATCCAACGTTAGCAACAAAAACCCATCAAAGAAAACGTAAGTCTGTTGATAGAAAATCGCAAAAGGACACTATCAAAGATTCTCCCCCCCATTTCAAGTTCAGAAATGTGAATATCAGCACTATGAAAGGAAGGACGGGTGAGATTGCGGAGATGCTAGGGAGACGGTGGGAGGATGTATGTTGTGCCCAGGAAACCCGGTGGAAAGGGGGGAGTGCGAGGTGAATTACAGGAAAAAAATAACGTTTCAAGTTCATATGGAAGGGAAGCGAACATGGTACAGTAGGGGTGGGTTTCCTGGTGGCAGAGAGGTGGGTAGATTGTGTGATAGAAATTACAAAATTTAATGAAAGACTGATTTTACTAACAATTAATGTTGGGGCGAGAGTCATAGATATTATATCAGCACCTAGTAGGCTTGGGTAGAAATGTCAAAGAACAGTTTTGGAATGAATTACTAGGGGTGGTTGTCGGATGCAAGGAAGGGGAGGTAGTAATTGTGGGAGGAGACCTGAATGGACATGTAGAGGCAGGAGCCGACGGATATGAGGGCGTGCACGGAGGTCAGGGTTATGGCCGTAGAAACCTGGGAGGTGAATACATACTGGAGCACTCTGCTGCCACGAGGATAGTGGTGTGTAATACTATGTTTAAGAAGAGGATGAGCCATATGATAACATATGAATCAGATGGCTCCAGTAGCCAAATAGACTATTTCCTGATCAGCAAATCTGACAGGAAATGGGTTAGAGATACTAAGATCATACCAGGTGAAGAATGCATCCACCAACACAAGCTCCTATATGCCTAAGCAGAGTTCCTGTCAGCAAGAAAGTACATTTGCCAAATAGGACAGTATGGTTGTTGGAAAAAGAGGAGTTCAAAGGAGAATGAGTGCTAGGCCAGACGATGTTGATAGCAAATGGAACTTTATAGAACGCAGCCACCTTGATACCACAGACAAAGTCTGTGGCAAAACAAAGGGACCACCCAGACATAAGTTCTCCTGGTGTTGGAACCACGATGTCGAAGCTGCAGTCAGAGAGAAGAAGAGATGTTTCAAAGTATGGAAGGAAGGGGGCAGCAAGGAAGAATACCTGTCCACCAGACGTAATGCTAGAAGAGAGGTCTACAGGGCAAAGAAACCCAAAGTGTGATAGAACAAGTTTGTAGCACTAATAATACCAATGGGGTTTATAAATTAGCTAAGAATGTGAGGGACTGCAGTCAGGATGTTGTGGTTGTAATATGCATAAATAATGACTGTGGCATGATTGTTTAGACAGAACACAAAATCAGAGAGGCATGGAAGAAGCATTATGAAGAACTGCTTAATGTGGAGTTTGAATGGAAGAGAGAACAGCTCGGCACTGCAGCCCCAGTATAAGGCCCTCCGCCTTTGATAAGGTACGACGCTGTTAAAAGTGCTATAGATAAAATGAAGTCCGGGAAAGCCGCTGGGAGCTCCGGCATTGTGACCGAGATGCTAAAAACAGCTGGAGATATTGGGGTAAAATTGGTCACGGAGATGATTAATGCTATCATAAAGAAGGAAAACATTCCCGATGCATGGCAGAAAAGTGTGATAGTAACTATATACAAAGGCAAGGGTGACTCCTTAGACAGGGAAAATTATAGGGGTTTGAAAATGCTTGATCAAGTCATAAAAGTCAGTGAAAGGGTCTTTGAATGCATGATCAGGGAAAGTGTTCCCATCAGCGACATGCAGTTTGGATTTATGCCGGGACGAGCCACAACTGATGCTATCTTCATTCTTAGGCAACTGCAAGAGAGGTTCTTAGAGAAAATCAGGAAGTTATACCTAGTTTTTGTAGACTTGAAGAAGGCCTTTGACTTGGTGCCCAGGGAAGTAATGCAGTGGGCTATGAGAAAACTCGGAACAGAAGACTGGCTAGTGTGTGTGATAATGAGAATGTATGAGGGGTCACAGGCAGCAGTTAGAGTGAATGAGTAGCAAAGAGTTTCCAGTGAAAGTTGGAGTTCACCCAGGTTCAGTACTGAGCCCATTACTGTTTGTGATGGTCCTGGAGGCTCTGTCAAGCGACTTTAGAACAGGACTCCCATGAGAGCTGTTATATGATTAATGGTATAGGTTCAGGAACTAATGTCTAGGTAGTCCGATCCTTAGTGATCTTGGACCCATTCATTGTTCTTTCCACTCACTAAAACATTACGCTTTCCATAATGCAGTTGGGTCGAGTACATGATTAGATTGATATCCAAAATTTGAAAATAGATATTAATCGTGATCGTGTATTCAACCTTTAACTGTGATGGTGGTGTAATGGTTTAGATACTTATGTTCTGGGTGTGGTGTCTATCCTAGTTTCAAAGCCAAAGGCGGATGTTGTGCATATGTGCACAACAAACTCACTTGCTCTCGTGTTCCTGATTTCGACTCCTCTGAATTCTCAACTGTATGGCTCAAACTCTCCTGTCATTCTCTTACTAAATATTTCTGTGCTGTCTATATTTCCCCTAACTCTACCAACTTTTCCAAAATTCTTTGACTATCTAAACTCTACAGTGGAACACATTCTATCCATTTCTCCTTTCTCAGAAATCTCCATCTTAGGAGATTTCAACGTTCACCACCGCCAATGGCTCTCCTCTCACACTACTGACCCATCTGGTGAACAAGCCTACGTCTTTTCTATCATAAATGACCTAGAGCAGTTAATTCAGCAACCCACCCGTATCCCGGATCGCATCGGAGATCGGCCCAATATTCTTGACTTGTTTCTAACTTCTAACCCTTCTTCTTATACTGTCGATCTTTTCTCTCCTTTGGGCTCCTCCGACCATAAACTTATCTCTGTCACCTGTCCTATCTCTCCAGTACGTCCACCCAATCCTCCTAGCCGGCGGCGCTTGTGGCACTTTGGCGCTGCCGACTGGGAGGCTCTCCGGCAGTATTTCTTTGATTTCCCATGGAATGATTTCTGCTTCCGTGGCCGGGGACCCTCGGAGAGTGCTGAACGCATTACCGAGGTAATCCTATCGGGCATGGAAGCATACATTCCATTCGCTTTCTCTCAGACTAATGCTAAAAAATCTTGGTTTACTCACGCCTGTTCTACTGCTGTCCGCAATAAGGAGGAAGCATTCAAACGGTACCAACGCCTTAAAACTCAAGACTCTCATTCTTCCTATGTTTCTGACTGGAATCAAGCCAAATCTGTTCTTCGACTTGCCAACACTCTTTCATCAATAATAAATGCACTGAACTATCCAACTCTAGCTCTTCCCAAGCTTTCTGGCATATAGCCAAAAACCTCTCCAACAATTTCTCTTCCTCGTCTTTCCCTCCCCTTTCCCATTTTGATGGCACAACCATCACTTCTTCCTCTGACAAAGCTAAACTCTTCGCTCAAACTTTTGCGAGAAACTCCACCTTGGATGATTCCGGTGCTATTCCTCCCTCTCCACCCTCCTCTCTCTTATTTATGCCTAATATCCTAACATCTTCTAAAGATGTACTTTCTACCCTCTCTGGGCTTAATACTAATAAGGCGTACGGTTCGGACGGTGTTCCTCCTGTTGTTCTAAAAAACTGTGCTTCCGTGCTGACTCCCTGCCTAGGCAAACAAACTCTTTCGTCTCTGTCTATCCTTTAACGTCTTCCCTTCATGCTGGAAATTTGCTCACATTCAACCTGTCCCAAAGAAGGGTGACCGCTCTCAACCCTCCAACTATCGTCCAATTGCTCCCATCTCTTGTCTTTCTAAAGTTTTTGAAACTATTCTTGCTTCCAAATTTCTTAAGCAATTCTCTTCTCATAATCTGCTCTCAGATCACCAGTATGGCTTCCTTAAGGGTCGCTCTACTGGGGATCTTCTTTCATATCTTACTAACTCTTGGTCATCCTCCTTTCGGGACTTCGGTGAGACTTTTTCTATTGCACTAGACATATCGAAAGCCTTCGATAGAGTCTGGCACAAATCTTTAATTTCTAAACTACCCTCCTTCGGTTTCTATCCCTCCATCTGTGCCTTTCTCTAATTTCCTTTCCGGCCGTTCCATAGCCGCTGTTGTGGACGGCCATTGTTCACTTCCTCACCCTATAAACTCCGGTGTTCCTCAGGGCTCTGTCCTATCTCCTATTCTCTTTCTAATTTTTATAAATGATCTCCTCAACTGTACCTCAATTCCCATACATTCATACAAAGGAGTACAAAGGAAATCAACCAACAACAGATCTAGTGACCCTTCTAGGTTGCTTGTCCTCCAAAACACTGAGGATCAAGTGTCCAAACAGTGGTTTAGAGTGGGTAAGGGAACATTGGAAAGGGAATTACTGCCCTGGAACTAATATCCGTGGCAGGATTAGGAAGTTAGTAGGGGACAGATGGGTTAGTAACTGAGGGGGGGATAAAATAAAGTTATTCATTTACAAACGCAGTCAGTCGCGGGTTTGATGCGAGATATTTGTCTACGCGGAGTTTAAATGAATCAACGGTGATGCAGTCTATAACGTTTCGGGGAAGCCCATTCCACAAGTTGACAACTCGATTGAAGAAGAAATTCTTAGATTCGTGTGAGTTAAAAGATTTACCAATAATTTTGCAATACGCAGACTCAACCTTACACTA
Source organism: Paralithodes platypus (assembly GCA_032716605.1). Lineage (NCBI taxonomy): Eukaryota > Metazoa > Arthropoda > Malacostraca > Decapoda > Lithodidae > Paralithodes > Paralithodes platypus. The sequence continues at coordinate 28,243,899 of CM064491.1, read as the reverse complement.
CTCCATTAGTTTTTCAGAACGCCCCAGCCAGCAATCCCTCAACGACAAACATAATGAAACCATAGAACTCTTAAATTCTGATCTAAATATTATCTCCAATTGGGGCAGAGAAAACCTTGTTACCTTTAATGCTTCCAAAACCCAATTTCTCCATCTATCTACCCGTACAGAACTCCCAGAGGACTATCCCTTATTATTCAACAATACAAAAATCAATCCTTCATCTTCTCTCAATATTCTTGGTGTCTCTTTTTCTTCTGCTCTCAGTTGGAAGGACCATATTACCAGTCTTGCTAAGGCAGCCTCCCAGAAGCTGGGTGTGCTCAACCGCCTTAGGGGGTTCTTTTCCCCTGCACAGCTTCTTGCTCTGTACAGGGGCATAGTGCTTCCTTGTATTGAGTATTGTTTATATGTGTGGGGAGGTTCCTCTCACACCGCTCTCCTAGACAAAGTTGAAAGAAAGGCCTTTCGTATCATTAACTCCCGTCCACTCACCAACTCTCTGCAATCTCTCTCTCTCCGCCGCAATGTTGCATCTCTCTCGCTATTCTATCGCTACTATAATAATCAGTGTTCCTCAGAGCTTTCCCAGTGTATACCACCTCCTTTACGTAGGGCACGTGGTACCCGTCTTGCAACTCAATCCCACCCCTACTCTATGCAACTCTCTAACCCAAGAGTGAAATGTCACTCAAACTTTCTTGTACTCAACAGCTGAGCTCTGGACCTCTCTCCCAGAATCAGTCTTTCCCTCTTGCTATGACTTAAATTGCTTCAAACTCTGTGTGTCCAGGCATTTTGGCTCGAACGTCCCTTGATTTTGGCCTGTCACTCTTTCAAATATGGGGTAGGCACTCACTATAGGCAGTTCTGCCTTTTGCCTCGCTCAATCACATAGAAAAAAAAAGAAAAAAAAACAAAAAATTGAATCCCGGGAGGACTGTATGCTTTCATTAGTTTATTGAAGTGCATTGGGGTTTATAATTGATGATTAATGTTAGGAACGGGGTGTTACTTAATTCTATAGGTTCTGGAACTAATGTCTAGGTAGGCGATCGTAGTGATCTTGGCCCCCATTCATTGTTCTTTCCTCTCACTAAACATTACGTTTTCCATAATGCAGTTGGGTCGAGTACATGATAAGATTGATATCCAAAATTCAAAAATGGATATTAATCATATGCTTATGTTCAGGGTGTGGTGTCCCGAGTTCGAATCCTGGGAGGACCATGTGCTTTCATTAGCTTATTCAAGTGCATTGGGGTTTGCAATTGATGATTAATGTTAAGAACGGGGTATTACTTAATCCTATCACGCATTTATGATGCAGAGGTTGCCAGATTAGCAATAAGAAATAGAGTTCTCTCACTCATATGACTACCTCTCCAAAATTAGTTGTCTGCCCACAGCTAACTCAAAGACAACTGAAGAGGTTGAAGTAACTAAACTAAAGGTTTCTAAATACTCCTCATGGCAACAAAGGCTTTAAAGTATCCCCAATAGGCTCAAAATCGCGTCAAATGTCGGAGAGGGTTAATATGCAGACGATCTAGTTCTTATCGCAGCTAGTGCGCAGGAAGCAGAGGCAAAGTTCAAAAGATGGAGGGAGGGTATGGCAAATAAGGGCCTAAGAGTTAAAACAAAGGTCATGATTAGTGGAGTAGGGCATGGAACTATGGAAAGAAGAGGCGGCTATCCATGCGCAGTATGTGGGAAGGGTGTGGGAAATAACTCAATCCATTGTTGCATCTGTAGTGACTGGGTACACAAAAGATGTAGTGGAGCTAGAGGACCTTTGGCACGAATCATAGATTTGAATGTGCAGTGTGCAAAGGTGATCTTGTGTTAAGTGACCCGCCTGTTTGTGTTGATTTCGACAGTGTAACGCTGGAATGTGTGAATAAGTTCTGCTACCTGGGCGATACGGTTTCCGCGAGAGGTGGTGCTGAAGCTGGCTCCATTGCTAGATTTAGAAGTGGCTGGGGAAAGTTTAGAGAGCTGCTGCCACTCCTGATCATGAGAGGGCTCCCACCCCACCTTGAAGGGAAGGTGTATACCTTGTATATTAGGAGTGTGATGACTTATGCCTCGGAGACGTGGCCGGTTAAAGCGGAGGATATTGATAGAATAGAACGGAATGAGAAGAGAATGGTGAGATGGATGCGAGGGGTTAATCTCAGGGACGGGGTATCGAGCAAGGAATTAACCCTTTCGCTGCGGGTGATGTTCTGGAATGTTTTGGCAAGTTACAGCAATTTCCAGGCTTTAAAAGCCTGTAAAAAACGTAAGAATCGACTGTCAGTGGGTGGGAGCATGAGGGGCCCACCTCCGACCCTCAGAGCACCGAGCGGCTCACTGAGCTAGGTTGTGTCTCGGGCGTGTCTCTCTCTGTCTCTCTCATCAGTGTAGCCAAGCGAGCGAGTGTTACATAATAGCGGGGTTCCCGCATTTCACTGGGATCACTGAGGGTGAACCAGACCACGTATCTGGTGTAATTTTGAAGCTATTTTCGCCTAGTTTTCGGCATAATACATTTCATTTAATGCAGATGCTTGATTTATCATTCAGGAGTGCCTGAATATGCCCTAAATAGCCCAAAACAGCCCGCAGCCAAAGGGTTAAGAAGGCGTCTGGGCATTAACCCTTAAAGAGCTGCGCTCGACTTAAGTCGTGCACCAATTTGCAGGAAGTTAGCATTATTAAGGCTTTTAAAGGGTTAAAATCGAGTGCAAATGGCCGGGAGCGCAGCAGGCCACACGTCCGACACCCAGGGTTTACCGCCACCCACTGACTCACGCTCCCTGTGTTCTCGAGAGGCCGGAAGTGTAGCCAGTAGTGAGCATAGCTGGGAAAAATATACCGCTATACACTAAACTCCCATGTTGGTGGCACCACTGCATGAGAACCACGAGTGCTACATAGCTCGTTCTGGTCTCATTTTGAAGCTTTTAGCGCCTAGTTTTTTGCTGAATACATTTCTTTTCATGCAGATACTTGATTGATCATTCAGGAGGGCCTGAATATGCCCATAATAGCCCAAAACACCCCGCTAGACAAGGGTTAAGAGTGTCAGTGAAGGTATGCTCACAAGCCGACTTGGTTGGTTTGGACATGTGGAGAGAATGGATGATCAGAACTGGGTGAGGGTATGCCGGACTGTGAACGTGGGGGGAGCTGCGCGTAGGGGTAGACCTAGAATGACATGGGATCAGGTACTCCAGTCCGATCTCAAAATAAAGAAATTGACAAGAAAGGCCGCCTTTGAGAGGGCCGCCTGAAAAGCCGCCAGTTAGGATGTGAGACTGTAACCACATTCCCTGTGGACAAAATGGTCTTTAAACTTGTATGTATGTATGTATGTCGCCGGTACAGAAAGGGTTAAGCAAGCATTAATATATACTATGCTTTCCTACATGGACTTCGATACTAGTTTTTATTGAGAATGGTTCTAACTGATCTTTTTAAATAATTTACCTGAATACAGCACTATAAAAGACTTATTATTATTCTTCACAACGTTAACAATTAGCTTTATGACACAAGGTTCCATAACTAATCTCATTCAATCATGTAACCGTCTCCACAAACAAATTGTATCTATATAACCTACCTAAACGCAATTACTCACACAAAACCAGTATAACTCATGCACACACGCTCTTCATATAGCCTACAAAATATACCTAAATACCTACTGGGCTAACTATAAAATGCCTTGATAAAAACTTGTTACTACAGTCACATATCATACACACAACCATTATTCATATTATGTTATCAATATTAACTCCCTGACGTTCGGAAGAATCTTATTATATATTTTATATTACAGTTCATTCTCGGGCTCTTTCATGGCTGTCGCGAGACGATATACGTATGTTATCGCTCTGTTTAAACCCACAATAATCGCTTTATATGTAATGTATCATACATCCAAAGAAAGAGAAAAACCCATAGTATACACATACGTAAGACACTATCAGAATATATATTATCACAGTCAAAAAGCGATAGATAATCTAATATCTACTCTTTCTTCAGAGTTCCCCGAGTTATTATTTCATTATATGCTGAGCAATAAGTAGTTTTTATAAGAAATTGGAAGAATTGTTCATGAGCTTTCCAACGGTGTCATCAGAATTTGTATATCATCAATAGTTTACTTATATGAATATAATAGTAATCCTTATACTCCCGATTTTGAATATGATCGTTCCCGTTGTTCTATAGTATATGTATTCTGGCTATATGCTGCGAACGCCAGTATATCTGTTCTCTCCATATCACGTGACGTGTATGAATAGGGTGTCGTCATCTAACGTGGCAGAAAGGAAGCACCCATCATCTCTAAGCATTACTCACTCGATAATCTCGGGGCCTACAATCCCGTGGTTGAGATATATATATATGTAGGGTGTATTGAAACAACACTTACAGACTTCAAGTGCCAAGTACAGACTAAAAACACAAGTTCACTTTATTCTATAATGAAATATAAAATAATTAAGCATTAATGATTTACAGGATATACAGTAAATAATCAGTGTCGTCCAAGCATGTACTATAAGCCGAACACTGGCATTGGTCTCCCCCTTCACCCCTCCCCCCCCCCCCAGTCTCATAGTTTATACCCAGGAATGTTGAATTATAAAAATACTTCGTTTTCGGGTTGACATAATGTAATTTATGTTCCTTTATAAACCGTTTACAACTAAAATTATTTTTCTGTTAATATCAAACACTGACGGTATCTTGGATGAAACAAATTACGATTTTCAAGTGGTCTGCAGATATTACTGTCATGTGTTAGTAATTATTACCTGAATGATAAATAGAACCACAAAATGTGGGCATTACGAAGTTATTGCCCAATGGTATTTAATGTATTGTACAGTTGTGAAAATGTATTCATATACAAACATATTCGAAGCGGTCTCAGGTTGAATTGAATCTCCTAACTAATTTATACTTGGTATTTGAATTTCAGAGATTCTTTTAATCAGTTTGACACTTCTAAATCGATCAGAATTAATTACCACTGCTGTACAGTCACGAGCATAAATGCTTCGACATCAACCAGATAACGTCAACTCCTTCATCACTAGGGGTTTATACTAAGCTGAATAAAATCGTTTGACGGTAGCTAGAATGAAATACAGAAATAAGTGTGAGTTTGAATACAAAGTTTTGCAATACCTTTGGAGACAAAGGGGCGAAAATTATTTGGTTGGTGCCGCAGCATTTATGCTCGTGACTGTACATGGTCATTGCAATGTAATAAGAAGATTAATTGAAACAAATACTGTATAATTCCCACCAAGTGATGTAATACAGTTTTGAAAAATTATTTGAAGCGTTTTATGAAGCTTCAGATTCCACTCGAATCTGCTCAAATATCGAATTATCGGTGTGGACATGATATAATGAATGTTTTCCAAATATCTAACCTATTATTTGTACAGTACAACTGTTACACACCAATATTGTCAGTAATAGTCGATGACGATATAATTGAGACCATGAACAATGATTAAGGACACTTCACTTCACACACACACACACACACACACACACATATCTCCCTTTGTCACGCTTATTTTATTTACCTTACATAAACATGGAAATGAGAGGTTTATGTGTGTGTGTATGTATATCTGTGTATGTCATTATTGCTCGATGACTCTTCATTCCTGAACATAGCTGTACATGCAGTATACTATCTTCATTAAATACGTAACAATTGCGCGAGAACGATCAGCCCCCAATAGAACTACGCTTCATAAACGATTGAATTACCTTCTGCTTCGTTCGGATACCCGACCCAGACTTGGGCATCAGCATTATGTCCCATGACCAGAGTTACAAATGTTACATATTTTGTTTACGCTAATATGTTGCTAATAATTAGTATTTTTCTGCTAACCACATAATATCATCACCACATTCTAAGATACTTTTATTTCGTAATTACTAATGTGTGAATAGGTAAACCCAAGCTTTCCCTTTAGCTAAGTCGATAATAAATAGGTTTATCATGTATTAATAATTTAGTGCTTTACTTGTAACCCTGTTTTGCTACATTTCTAAAAAGGCATTTATCTCTAAAATAACACATTTATGGGAAATTGTTTATACAACAATATATGTTTATTTTCCATTTTACAATGTGTTCGTCATAGTCTGTAACAGTTGTTTCAATACACCCTTAGGTTCATCATGCCTGATGAACATATATGCGAATCGTTGTCAATAAAGTGTTCCCCCTCACATGGTGTATATATTCATTGTGTCAACTTTTCTAAGTATATTATTATGAATATTTGTTGTACTGAGACTAGCATTCCTTCCATAATCAAAACAAATACACCTATGCTGTGACAACAAAATACAGTTATTTCCTGGGACGAGTAGCGTTCAGGAAACGAGGCGCCGCAACAAAATTGGGAGGTATGAACTAGTGCCCAAAATAGCTCTCATGGCTTTTGTTTTGTCTAAAAAAACACCGAACTAAATATTCTTCAAAACCAAAACACATTTTGACATATATTAGATAAGCACTGTGTACACTATAAAGTTGTGTACACGATCGCGTACACACAAACACAGTGTTCAATTCATCTATCTATCTATCTATTGCCGGACGCCTTACTCCCCTTACGAGGGTGGCCATACACAGAATGCCCCCAAGCGGACCTATTCCCTGTGTTTGGGACAACCCGAGCCAGTTTACTAAAGGACTTACAGGATTGACCACTCAATTCATAACTATACCAATAGTAAAAACATCATGTACAATCGCGCTAAGAAGTCATGGCTCGCTTGTTCTAAGGATCGGACAATAGCTCCCAAATCTGGCTACCGCTGGCAAATCTCCACTGCCCCTCGGAGTCTTTCCAAATTTTAAACTATAGGTCTTTGGATATTCCCAATAATTGGCCTACTTAGAAAATTAACCTATTTATGCCCTCCAATTTTGATTTATGTTGAAGTTTGAATAAATATAAGTAATATTTGTTTACAATTTCTTTATAGAATAATGAGAGTAATTAATTTACATGCGCTATCTAGCATGTTGCACTCCCAGGCCCGCAGGAACGGTAGGATATTCAGCGACCGAGTCAGTCATTGTCAGGATATGAGGGGGAGTATATCTCTTTGCGTTTATATTCACCTTTGTCCTTTTACACTTGCCTTTCCATCTTCCGTTTTTATATGGGTCTCCCTATGGGTTATTATATATTCTAAAAGTGAAAATTCATCGTTTGTCTATACAAATTACAAGCTGTTCTCGAGTATTCAAGCTTTCTTCCAAAATATACTGGAGACCGCTTGTTTTTCAGGCAGACTGTTGTCCCACATAGAGAATAAAATGTGGAAAAAACAATCTGTTATGTTTATTTACGTGATTTATTGTCACTTATGGTTTGAATATTAGTTTTATCTGTTGGTTTTAATTTTATGAGATACTTTTCTCCCAGTATTGTTGGTTTAAAAAGTAATACAAGCATTAAGAAACTTGCTCCACATTTTAATCCTGAATCTAGTGAGCGAAATACTACGAGTTTCAATTTTTTTCGTTCGTGTTAGTCTAAACTTTCGTATTATTTAGTTTGCTCTCACATAATGAGATAAATATATTGCAACAATACTTGTATATCGTGTTTTGGGTATTGTTTCCTTCAATACAGTTCTCCCCGGTGTGTAATATATGAATATATTAGCGCCTCAATAGGTGCCAGATAGCACTTTCTGAACAAAAGGTATGGGAATCGAGTCATGACTTAGCGCGATTGTACAAGGATTGTATTTACCATCAGACAGGGATAATTCGTACAGACAAAACTATTTATTTGCCAAAACCTTACTCATAAAGTGTGTAGTATTAATTTACTATAACTTTCCTTTGACAACCCTCACTAGTATTTTAGTGTAAAGAATGGTTGCGTTAATGTCACTTTATCTAGATATTACACAAACGGTCATCAGTGTTTTCGGCGAACTATTGTTTCTGACTGTACACACAGACCAGCAGATTCTTCTCTGACTTATATCACATTGTGTGTTTACTATTATGTATTGTTTGCAGTTTGTTCAGTTATTTCATCCATAATATTATATTTCTCCTGATGGGTTTTCGGCTGCGTGTGATGATACGTTCACTTTAGAGTTGTTTCCCCGCACTTTCAATACCACTTAGGTTAATTGTTGTTATGTTAAATTTATGTTAGATTATTATATATAGAGAAATTAGGTAAGGACGTATTTTTTTTTATTTTTTTTTTGGCAGCTAGGCTATCTTATTTAGGTTCCATTAAGCCTGGATAAGCTAGGCTACGCTAAGTTAAATAAAGAAAATTTTCTGCTTTGCCTTCGTATATCTTGAGCTATGTTAGCGAGTATGCTATGAATACCAATGATATATCTTTAAAGTTTACATTTTTTAACATCCACACATACTTCTATTTTCTGTTAACACTTCAATTTGATAAGGATATGTTATTATAGTTACCTTGTGACTTAAGGCATTAAATATTGATAGTGTTTAAAGCACTGCTTGAGGAGAAAGAGTTTTTGTCCGATTCAAATATACTGTAGTTATTGTCCAATTTCTGAAAAAAAAAAAAAAAAAAAATGCCTTCATCTTGCTTGGTGTTCTTAATAAAGTGTCCAAATAACTAACATTTTGTCCATAACGATTATAGTCACAACCATTGCAATACCATTTTTTATTTATATTTTACTTTGGTAGACTTTAACATAATAAAATTGACTGGCTTTAGCCAAAGTAACGCCAAAATTGGCAACATTGATATGAAAGAATTAATTGAGGTAATATTATCGCTATTACTAATCTTTATTTTTATTAATTTCACCACAACACCAAACACCCCCAAATGAAATTAATTAAAGTATATATGATCCACCGGGATTCATAAGAACATAAGAACATAAGAATATGGGAGTCTGCAAAAAGCCGATCGGCTCATACAAGGCAGATCCCTGTCACACCCAACCCCAATTACAAGGCCCAATTATAGACCCATCTCACTAATACCTTGAGTACTGACCCCACCAAAACGGTCAGAGATTAACACAAGATTACGGGGGTCTGCTGAGCGCCGATTGGCCCACACCTGGTAGATCCCCCTCACACCTAACTCATCTCGTCTATATGCCTATCTAATTTTATCTTAAAGCTCCCTATCGTTCTTGATCCCACTATATCACTTGGTAGCCTATTCCACCCATCTACAACTCTGTTACCAAACCAATATTTGCCTATATCTTTTCTGAAACGAAATGTATCTAATTTGAAACCATTTGTACGAGTTATTTCGCTATCACTGAGCTTTAGTACATTTTTCATGTCTCCTTTATTAATTCCACTAACCCACTTGAATACCTCTATCATGTCACCTCTAACTCTGCGTCTCTCTAACGAATGTAAGCCTAATTTCTTCAACCTTTCTTCATACAGAAGATTTCTAATATTATGGATCATTTTTGTCATTCTACGTTGTACTCTCTCCAATGAATCTATGTCCATTCTGTAATAAGGACACCAAAATTGAACAGCATAATCCATATGGGGTCTCACTAATGACAAGTAAAGTTATAAGATAACATCAGCAGTTCTGTTACTCACACTCCTAGATATGAACCCGAGAATCCTGTTTGCCTTGTTACGAACGTTTATACATTGTTTTCTAGGCTTCAAATCATTGATAACAAACACACCTAGATCTTTCTCACAGTCTGAGTTTTCTAATTCCATATTAGCTAGTTTATATTTAAAATTTGTATGCATCTTCCCTATCTGTAATACCTTGCATTTGTCAATGTTAAACTTCATCTGCCATTTTACTGACCATTCGTGTAAGGTATCTAGATCCCTTTGCAGACACTCTATATCTCTAACTGAATCAATTTTTCTCCCCATTTTGGTATCGTCTGCAAATTTACTTATCCTACTAGTTATACCTAAATCAAGGTCATTTATGTATATAATAAACAACAGAGGACCTAATACAGATTCCTGGGGGACACCACTCTTGACTGATCCCCATTCTGACTTAGTACCATTTATGCTGACTCTCTGCTTCCTACCAATTAGCCATGACCTAATCCATCCTAACAACGCCCCACCTATTCCATGTGCCTCAACCTTTCTCATCAATCTCTCATGAGGGACTCTGTCGAAAGCTGTACTGAAATCTAAATATATAATATCATATGACTTGTCATTATCTACTGCTTCATATACCTCTAAGAAAAACTAAGCAAATTAGTAAGGCAAGAACGTCCCTGAGTGAATCCATGCTGAGAAGAATTGATTAAGTTAAATGTTTCTAAGTGGTTTCTCATTTTCCTAGCAATAATTGACTCTAGTAGCTTTCCTATGATTGAAGTGAGACTAATGGGACGGTAATTGGATGCTATTGATTTATCACCTTTTTTGAAAATCGGAACTACATTTGCAAGCTTCCAAGCTTCTGGAACTATATCTGTTTCTAATGAATTGTTAAAAATAAATGTTAATGGGTAACTTAACTCATCTCTGCATTCTTTTAATACTCTAGCATATACCTCATCGGGACCAGGCAATTTCTGAGGTTTCAGTCTGTCAATTTCCTTAAGCACATCATTTCTACTCATAGTAACCGTACTTAACCTATTTTCTATACTATCGCTATATACCTTACGGACTTCTGGAATCTGTGCCAAATTTTCATTAGTGAAAACGGATAGAAACTGACTATTTAATGTACTGCACATTTCTAAATAATTTTCTGTCATTTCTCCTATCGAAGTTTTAAGGGGGCCTATTTTATCTCTAACTTTAGATTTATATAGCTGGTAAAAAGCCTTAGGGTTATTTTTTGAGTCATTGGCTATCCTGATTTCATAATTTCTTTTGTCTATCCTTATACCTTTTTTAACTTCTCTTGATAGATTCTGATAGTAAGCAAGTAGGTGAATTTCGCCGTTCTTAATTTTTCTATATATTCCTCTCTTTTTTCCTAGAAGGTCTAATAGTCTATTATTCATCCATTTGGGTTGGTTCTGTGTTGATCTAAATTTTCTTTTGGGGATATATTTATTTTGCGCATTGTGGAGTGAAGAAATAAAATGATTATATGTAGCTGTCAAATTTATCCTGAGTTAAGACAGGTATCTGAGAGAGAGTATGTTCATTAGGGCACCTGGGTCCACTTAATAGTTTAACCATAGGATCGACTCTTAAGGCTCTTCTTAATCCACCATAATTGGCTTTTCTGAAATCTGGGATAAGTGTCTTATTCTCTTTAGCCTTTCCTGTCCATTGTATGTTAAAATAAATTGATTTATGATCACTATTTCCTAGTTGGTCTCCTATCTCTACATTATTTATCATTTGTTCATTATTACTGAGAACTAAATCGAGGATATTATTACCTCTAGTAGGCGAGTCTATGAATTGAAATAAAAAACTATCCTGTACCGCCTCAATAAACTCTTTTGAATCCGAGTCGCCGATTTGATGCTGCCAATCAATATTCAGAAAATTAAAATCCCCATAATACACACATTGCTAAACCTTGATGCTATTTTCACTTCCTGCCATAAAGCTGTACCTTCGTTTCTACTTATATTTGGTGGTCTATAAATAACTCCAATAATTATGGTCTCACTACCTTCGCTAACCTCTACCCAAACACTTTCGTTATCAGTATTTAGTCTAATACCTGATTTAATACAGCTTTTTAAAGAACTCCTGACAAACACTGCTATTATATATTCGAACCTGGGTTATCACACACATATTTTTGCCACCTTAACCATTACACTACCAGGACGGTTAAAGGTTTATGCACACGCCTACGACTTATTATCCATTCTCGAATACTGGACATTAATCTAATCATGTTCATATTCCCAACCGCGCTATGGTAGCCTACTGTTTAAGTGAGAGGCAAGAATATTCATGGGGCACAGATCATATTGACCGGCCTCTCGACGAAATATCCCTGAACCTACTAATAATCTTTATTTTTATTAATTTCACCACAACACCAAACACCCCCAAATTAAATTAATTAAAGTATATATGATCCACCGGGATTCGAACCTGGGTTATCACACACATATTTTTGCCACCTTAACCATTACACCACCAGGACGGTTAAAGGTTTATGCACACGCCTATGACTTAATATCCATTCTCGAATACTGGATATTAGTCTAATCATGTTCATATTCCCAACCGCGCTATGGTAGCCTACTGTTTAAGTGAGAGGAAAGAATATTCATGGGGCACAGATCATATAGACCAAAACAAGTTTTTCCAATTTGAATTAAACCGTCCAATGATTGGATTGTAAGAATAAAATGCCAAAGACACCCTCCGCACTATAAAGGTTAATGTACGTCATTTGCATTGTTCGTACATGCAAACAGCAAAGCAATTTGGGGGCAATGGACATAAAATATGAAACGTTTGTCACCTATCAAGGGTTTTCGAAAGCTTCGATTACATAAAACTAGAAGTCTCTAACAAACATTTTAAAATAGGTTCAACGTCATTTACAACCACATCTATAATCCGTTAGTTTCTATTACTATATGAACACTTGAATTATGTTAGTCTGTGATATTCTTTTTCTTGATATTCAACACACAATAAATACTATTCCTTAGCAATATTAATCCTAATGAGTATCACTTGTATGTAATCGAATGCAAATATTACTGAATTGTCCAGAATAACTACCATAATTATAGGCTAGTGCACACAATTAAGATATTTAATAAGTGTAACTGATTAATATACAGTAGAGTAACTTTCTCTTTTCATTGATTTAATTTAAAATAAAAAACAAATTGGACAACGCCCTTCAATATTATATAAATTTGAAACTAGGAAAGCAAAAGTAGTTTGTTGATGTTTTTTTAATTTTAAATTATAGCATGACTACTTTCCATATAACTTCTACTATTAATGCAAAATATTCGCAGCAAGTTTGGTGTGTTAATTTATTGAAGTACGTTTCCTTAATTAAGGGGATGGTTCACTTTTTGGGCGATTTATGCATGTATTCATTATTTTTCTAGTTTCCTCCCTAGACCTCCATCAAATTGAAAAAACATCCATTAGATTCCCCTTCTAGATTAATTTGTACAATTTTCGGTAAAAAAAAATCCCGGCCTTTGGTTCTTCCAACATTACTGGCTACCTATCGTTCGCCAGGGAAAAAATCGACACCTAACTAGCACGAAAGGTCTAAATATTGACGAAGAAATGGGGCGAAATGTCTTAAAATCGACTAATTCATAGGGCAAACATCTTAACATCTGAAAACTAACGGGGCTAAACATGAGGGAGAAAGTGGTCCAGCAAACCGGCCCATTCCCCTTTAAATAGGATAATATATAGCTATGACCCGAGCAATACCATGAAGCTCATCTCCGTGGCCGAGGTATAAGCCCCATTATCTAGTAGTTAACCCCTTCGTTACCGGTGAGGCGGTGACGTATTTTGGATTTGATTTAAGTTACATTTAGACGATTTTTTGAAGCTTAGGAAAGATATGTGGTAGCTAAAAGGATTAACTGAAATGGTGTGTTGCCTGATAATGAGTAGAAGCCGTTCCTAAGATTAACCCCTTTGGTACCGAGTTGTCTTCTTCATTTTAATCTGGATAGTATTAGACGATTTTATCCAGTTTAGGGAGGACGTTTAGCAATTAAAAGGCTTCAAGCTATCTCTATTATCCATTTTAACTACCACTATTTACTCCTAAGCTGTATAAAATCGTTTAAATATAACTGGAATAACACAACATTCATCCTCGGTAAGGAAGGGGTTAAGAATATCGTCTTAACCCCTTCCGTACCGGCGACGTCTTTTGAATTTGATTTCAGCTACATTTAGACGATTTTCTGAAGCTTAGGAAGGATATGTGGTAGCTAAAAGGATTAATCGAGATTGTATGTAGCCTTTTATTGTGTACACGTCCTTCCTAAGCTGTACATAAACGTCTAACAGTTGCCAGAATATAATGAACAGTACATGACCGGTACAGGAGTTAATAGTTGCCAGAATATAATGGAAAAGACGTCGCCGGTGCAGAAGGGATTGAGGAACCGTGTAAGAAGTTGCGAGATGTAGATCACAAACACACCGGTTCAGTAATATAAATATCATAACATAACAATGAAGCTGCCACTATCTGTTTCCAGTGTCAGGGTTTACGTGATATCCCTCGCATTATGGTCACCAATATCGTACTCTCCCTTCACCGCCACTGGCACAATGCATTTCAGTGAACATATTTCGCATTTTCCTGACTGTTGGACCCTTCCATAAATGATTTTATTCTCGAAGGAAATGGGATACTAAATAGGAGTCATTCAAGAAAGAGGAGCAGGATATATATTTTAAAATATTGAGACTGCTTGTAGGCAATGACCTTTGCTCCGTTGTGAACTGAATGTGTTTCTATTAGCCAAGGATAATTATAAAAATGTGAACACACATGGAAGATTGTTTAGCAAACAGAATTCATCACATATATAATAGTATGCTTTAATATTACTGTATATATTTTGATGTATCGACTTTGGTCATAAATACATTTGTAATCAAATTACCATTTTTCTGTACAGATCATTGTTGCATGGGTTGAGATGCTTAAAGGATTGGAGGAGCTCCTGGGACTGATATGTAACTATGTGCCGTGCATTCTGGTTCGATAAAAACACATACCGGTATATTGGGATGGAATTTGTGATGTACAGTACCTAGTTTCAGTGCATTACCACAGCACACCAAAATGCCAAAACAAAATACCCTCATTGTTCCCTGATTAAATAGCACTGTATGAATATTCCCATTGTTACGACCGGGGCTCGTATAAAACAAGGGCTCTTAATCATTGGACTAGGAATGCACACAGCCGCAATGGTAACACTAGATCCAACCCCTGAACCTATAATGCCGGCGCACAAAAACACCTATGCCCTCCAGAGTTAAATCTGCGATAACGGGGTATCCTATAACTCAGTATAAGTGCACTACTACTACAGGCTGATGATCTCTGATACAGCCTGATCACAACAACATACAATTACGGTAATATGGTATACTAGGAAAAGATAGAGATCTTAATTAAATCACTCCAATGATTTAATGCAAACTAGAAGAAAGTATATTTAAAGTTACTCTAAACAATAATGAACTGTCACTCCTATACTAAAGAAAGTGAACGAAAGTCCTAAAGCATCGAGCAGGAATCTTCTGAAGAAAGTCTGATGCTGGGGTAAGATGATCGTATCGGATTTTGAACTGTAGTATAAAGCAGGAACAGGATATGACAATTGTAAGGACATATAGGGTTACCTGGCACAGGAATAATAACTGCGCAATAGTAGGAACTCAAACAGCAAAAGAAGTACTTCCTCATCAACGAAACAACCTACTAGGGTTGTGCAACTCAACAACAACCTAGACTAATAAATGCCGTGAATAATAATGCATACATAACAGAAAGAGTTTATAATCTAAATCTGGTGTCTGCTAGGCGAATAAAGTCTAGCTGGGATGTAGTAGGCTAGGAAACAATGGCTGAGCAAGCGGCTCGTAGCCTAGCGAAGTCCTTAAGGCTGTGCGGCCAAATTACGTTAATTGATCTCTTAAGAGATCCAGATCGCTAGTATCTGGTTCTCTGGCGACCCTCTCAAAGTCAAAGCAAACGAGTTAGCACAGTGTTGGGTGGCAGAGGCAAAAGCCCTCACTCGCAACACAGTGCTAAACTCACAAGGTACACAGTCAGAAAGACCACCTAGGCTTCCCACGTCTCATCGCGATTGTACAGGTTCAACAAAACCTAGTACACATGGAAATCACAACACCAGTAGCCTTATCCCAGTCTAGCATTAAATCCCCCAGCAGACCACCACGATACAGGAAGGGAGACACTGTGAGTGTGTCAAACCTCTACAGACAAAATTGGTAACCCTTCCAAAATGCCTAACTAAACATGTGTTATCTGAGAGCTTGAGCATATAATACGATGGCCGATATATGAAATCGTGCAGAACCAAAGGGAAGTTATGATATTAAATAGAGTAGAAGAATGAGAGGTAAGAAGTTGAGAGAGAGAGAAAGTGCTCTATAGGTAGAAGTCGGGAGACAGGGGGGCAAGGAACATGTGAAGGGTATGCTAGTCAGGAAAGCTCTGAGGAGAATAGCTCCTCTTGACCCCTCCAGGATCCCACACAAAGGCACGGTGGTCAGCCAATCACAGGCCGCTACGTCACCCGGCAGGAGGCCTGCAGAAGGTGCCAGGAACCACCAGCCAATCAAAACCAAGAGAAAAGACCTCGCGGGCGAACAACTCCTCCGGGAGGGAGGAGGGAGGAGGAGGAAAAGCAACACTCGCCTCCCCCACCCCGCTCGCTCGCTCTCTCTCTCTCCTTCACTACAATGCATCTTATGTTCAACTCATGATATAAAATACAATGCATTGTCACAGGCGAAAACAAAGACCACTTCTACCCTGCCTGTGACATGACGATTCACAAGAAAGAAAGTACAACATTGTAGACAGACTGTAGCCCATTTCACTGCCCTGGCGAGTGCTATAGTCAAACAGATCTTAACAGGCAGTCCTACCCGCGGTTACTCCCTTTACATTGGTGCCACATGTATAATCCCAAACAACGAAAATATATTATTTTCGGTATTAAGTACCTTAAGTCGGTTTGAAATGCTCAGGCTATTTCTACAGGTACAAAAAAGCTTTATTGTTTTTATAATTAATTCGCTTATTAGTAAATTCAATTGACATTGTATACAGCTTGGCAACATGGCTACCGCAACGTTGTCAGACGTCGGCCAAAAAAACTCATCACAAATTTCACGTGATGGCGCGGTGCCAGGCGCACGAAATTTATACTCTCACTTCATTTCATTCCTGTCTTTGACACCATCCACAATGGAAGCCGCTCCAAATCGCCCCACCACTTGCATAGTCAAACAAAACAGATGGTACAGAGGGGAAACCTCTTAAAACAAATTGCGCAGAATCTTTTACCTCTTGGGTGGTGTGGAAAAAAAGTAAAAATATAAAATGGTAATATGCGGGGTGGGGAGGGGGGTAGAGTGGTGTGGTGTGTGTGTGGGGTGGTGGGGGGGGGGAGTGGTGTGGTGTGGGGTGGGGTGGGAGGTGTGTATTGTGAGTGAGAGAGAGAGATAAATAGTAATATAATTTATTATAGCAATAATAATCTATGCATTCATGTGTGCTACACAGTCTTACACATACAGTATATATAGAGAAAGCCGGTCTCCCTACATTGACCTTGAACGGAGGGGGGTAGGGGGGGGAGGTAGCGAGAGTAATTTGGAAAGGTTGTCGTACGGAAAGGGTCAAGTGGACAGGTGGCACCAGTGTAAGGGTAGGTGACCGCGCCCATAACCGCCTGTTTGGGTCTGTAGGACTATAGTGGCTACCGGGAGGCGATTCTGCCAACGCTGGCAGGCGTCACACCATATTCAAAATATGCTACAGAGGGGCAATGCCTAGTGAGTTAATTGCTCAATAGGTGACGTTCTGAGAGTGAGGGTCCGAGCCTGGGGAGTGAGACTGTGAAGCGCAGAGGCGAAGCAGCTTCAGAGATGGAGTTGGGTTCGAGCCGTGAATAGGTGCTTCGCATGTCTCACTCCCTAGACTGGAACAAGACCTCATGGGCCTCACCGTGTTCGGCGGTAGAGTGTAAAGGTTATCAGCCTATGCCCGAGAGGGAGTAGTTGGTATACAGAAAATAAAAATAAAAAGTATATATATACTGTATATATAAATGAATATATAAAATATACATCCAGTAAAATACATACCTGTATATGGGAAGTAGGCAACAAATTGCTAATTACGATAACTATAATGGAGGACACAATTTTCAATTAGTAAAATGATAGCGTATAACACAATCCGACATGAACACAATGTTGTCCACCAGAAAACAATATTGGTTGGGTGTAGCGACTACTGACTGCGGTCCAAGTCATGACCCAAGCAAACCACTGATCAGTCACCAAAATAGTTACCCTAAATAGGTTGATTGGTAAATAATGCACCGGGTAAACTTGGCGAATGTAGAAGTAATTATACGCAATGCTATCTACTAATCATACAACTTGATTTTGAAATGTTAACGAGGCGATTCTATTTTGCTTTACAATTATATAGATAATTAACATCTGTAAGAAATAACTCGCAGACTAAAATATCTAATCGTATGCATCCTCATTCAACGACACATGAAGCTACAATGGAAAATACATGTGTGCAAACTAGAACGTGTAGGATACAACGTAGAATATAATTCATTTGTGGATATTATTCAAGGTGTCATTGCTCAATGTTCAATGCAGTTATCAATTCGAATTTGTTATTGACATGAACATATTTACATATACTCATATATACAATAATCATACATAATCCTCATGGCAATGAGGACTGCTACCTATTGGTATATACAGTATGTCCTATCATCCTTTACATACATATAATAATCGAGAGTGCGGCAGGTTATAGTGTGGATATAGCAATGAATACACACATTATATTAGTGCACTTTTACATTATAATGAAAGAAGACAAAATACAAAAGATGCCTGTAACATGTGTACCCTCCTACGTTGGAAGATAGTCAAATTTAAGGTACCTTAGGTGAAAATGTCTAAACACGCGGAGCTTGAAGCTGTTTAAGTCATAGGATGAGGGAAAGACAGAATCTTGAAGAGTTGTTGCAGTTTGATTGCAGAGTATGTCTTCTATATAGCACACGCATTCTATACAGGTTGCCACTGCTATAACAACAAAACAAAAACAAAAGTTGAACCTCGGGTGTAGTATATTTATTGTGTTGTCGTTTGTTTGCAACAAGGAGATAATTAAACCCTTCTTTACCGCGATGTCATTTTAACTTTAGTTTGGCTACTATTAGACGAATTTATTCAGTTTAAAAAGGGCCTCCAACAATTAACAGAATTCGAACTATCTCACTTAACCATTTTTACTACCACAGACCCTTCTTAAGCTGCACAAAATCGTTTAAATACAGCTAGAATAAAATACAAAAGACGTCGCTGGTATAGAAGGGGTTAAGCGTACATAATGCCATCACTAAATCATATGGAAGTAGGTTTCTGTATTGTAGCTCAAAGGGACGACCAAGTGTAAAGTTGCCAGGTTAAGGGGGGACGGTTCACTTTTTGAGCGATTTTTTTATGTATTCATTATTTTTCTAGTTTCCTCCCTAGACCTCCATCACATTAAAAAAAAACATCCATTAGATCCCTCTTGTAGACTAATTTGTAAATTTTTCGGTTGAAAATTTTCCCGGCCGAAGGCCGGTTCTTCCAACATTACAGGGTCACTGTCGTTCGCCAGGGAAAAAAATGACACCTATATAGCACGAAAGGTCTAAATATTGACGAAGAAATGGGGCGAAAGGTCTTAAAATTGACTAACTAATGGGGCAAACATCTCAACATCTGAAAACTAAATGGGCTAAACATGAGGGAGAAAGTGGTCCAGAAAACCGGCCCATCCACCCTTAAAGCAAATATACTAACACTGTCTGCTTCACTCCACGTGTCGCTAAGTATGAGGTAACGCATCAACATCCTAATGCCATTATATGTGTACAGTCGCGCTAATAAATGACACCAAGTATATTTTTATCACTAATGGGTATCGGCAATATCTAAGCTTCATTTCTTCATATCGAGTGAAATATACAAACATGTTCCCACACTTTCCCACCCTATTCAACATCTGACAGACATAAATACAGCACAGAGCAATCCAAACGTAATGACAGCTAGGACATGACTTATTAGCGCGACCGTACCATGACATTGAAAATGGCATCCATATGAAGATATCCGATATTTATCTTCTTGCTGCATTACCCATGGTTACCGTTCACATGTTTTAGTTAGTGGATTCCTTGAAACCGTTGGATATTTGGACAATATTTTATGACACAGATATGTTTGGCGTTGTAACCATAGGCTGGCAGGGTTAAATACATTTTAGGTAACAAAGTATTTGTGGAATTGTCTGCACAATTTGGTTTTAGAATCTCAAACAACACTGTGCTGAAAAATTGAAACTGTCTCTCAAATACAATATTCGCTACAACAATAGTTATGGATTAATAACTTGCCATCAACTTTGAAGAAAACCAAATACATTGCATAAGTCCATGATTACCTTGATTATAGGTAGCAATAGTCGTAGTAATCCACACCCTCATGTCCCCTTATCTCTACATTTGACATGCCTTTTTCCTCATCACTTTCATATTTACTGATTTCGTCAGAGTTGATAGGCACATTTAATGTTCTTCACTTTTTGACGCCTGGTGGATCTCAATGAAAAATGCTCAGTATAGTATCACTAATATCCATCAGCTACCAGTACTGAAAGACTGATAGGACACGGAAATGTATTGTTACAATGACGAACAATTTAAAAGGTTTCAAGTTCTCTGTTCTCAAAGGTTTTGAGATCATGGTGTTGCATGTTTTGTATCTAGGCACGCAAATTGGTTTCTACAGAGATCTGCAAATGTTGTAACATTTTGTTGAAAGGCCCGAAAGAGTAAATTCCGATAACAAACAAGAATTGCCTCCCCCGAAGCACTCAGGCCGACAGTAAAATCCCTCCACCTGAAATATCATAGAGACCAAGCCCGCTGAGGCGTCTGGCACGAGCAAGAGGAAGAGAGCGTCGAGCGAGGGGAAGGAGGGAAGTTTGGTACTGGGCTATAACTGGCAACCCTCTTCTGTAGGGAGAATACTGGGCCCGGATGCTCAAAACATTTACAACCTTGTAGTGTGACATTTAACATCGTACATATACAGTATATGTATGTGCACAACAAACATAACAGAGCCAACATTACTAATTTACAACTGTTTTTTTTTTTTTTTAATTCTGTATATTAGGAAGTATAATTATTAAGTTGAAATGATTATAATTCATATATTTTTCACCAAACCATAAGTAAACACTTCCTTTGGCTATCCAGGCCTTGGTATGTAGTATATGTGTTACAGAATCGTACACGTGGAATAGGTAATGACAAGTCATATTCAAACTCTTCGTTGCTGGCCTCTCACAACAATTGAGTTAACATACAGAAGTGTGCACGAAGATGCTGCCATTTCCCAACACAATAAGCTTGTTACTTGCGTCTCGGATATTCACGTCTATAAGATGATGGATTTTAATGAGTAGGAACATAATTATACTGTAAGTTTTGTTCAGCCTAAAATGACATTGTCACAACTAATATTGACATTGCAGAGTGTTCATTAATGATGATACTCACGAACATTGCATGTTGATTCTACTAATGTCGATGTGGCTTTTCCGAACATACATTTTTCTATTCGTAGGCGTGCAATTTTCAGATGACGAAGATCAACATGAGAACTATTAATTCTTTGGTTTGTTAAAATAAGTTAAAATAGTAATTTCAGACTGACAAAATGACATAACATACGAACACCTGGTATGGAATAGTAACTGTAAGGTACCACAGCAATTCGATCTAAATGAACATGCCTGCCATATTATTTGATGACACTGTATATCATTTTAAGTATTTATATAATTATTTATATATTTGTTTATATATAATGTGTTTGCACCTCGGTTCTGACGAAGATTCATTGTATGTACTTTAATGATTTGCGAAAATAAGTTTGTTGACAAATCTATGAAATTTGCTTGAGTATTAGAATTCTGTGACGCCTGCCAGCATTGGCAGAATCGCCTCCCGGTAGCCACTAGCTATTGGGGGAGGACTTGGGTTGCTTCGGAAGCATCTAGACAGGTTGGTTCCCTCAGATATTTGTAAACTGCAGTTGGATGATCCGGAAGTTCAGAAGTGTGGTAATGGTGCTGTCGAGATCAAACACGAGGACGGGGAAACATGTCCTGTGAACCTGTTGGAGGAGTTTGTGAGGCAACCACCTGAGCAGCCTACTGTCCCTGTGTTGGTCTGCAGCGGCCAAGGTGGAGAAGGAGAGGGGGGCAGCAGGGCACAGGTGGAGGAGAGTAGGATTGTCATGTCTCGACGGAGCAGTGGGCGGGGGACAGGAGTCTGGTGGCTGTGGAAGCGCTAGAGCTACTGCCTGAGCAGCAGTGTGCAGCGCTCCAGCAACAGCTCGGTTCATACCCCACTGGTCGTGCCGAGCCCCTGAGCCTCACAACTCAGGCGGTGCAAGATGTTCAGCGGGCAGGTCACGTGAATGTTGGGAGACCGTTAGCCTCGTTGTTTCGGTGGTTCAAGGTGGGCGACGAGGCTTGGACATGGTTGTCAGGTCAGGGTCGACCCATGGCTGCCAAGGGTGGTGGTCAAAAGGAGGACTTTGAGCAGATTGGTGAGGTTGGCTGTGGCATAGAAGTGCCCGGTCGTCGCATAGCCTCCCAATGCTGCTCTAGTCGAATGCAACAGCCCTACCATAGACCGACTGTATCTGGCCATGTCGCTGAAAGCGGTGATGCTGTGCAGGCGGATGTAGTCGTAAGGAATGCGGGGGTGCGCAGGTACGGTATCGGTGGGGAAGCCTTAGCAATTGTGAACTATGGGAGTGACTGCACAGATGGTACTGATTGTCCCTCTCATGACCTGGCTGTTCTAGGGACGAAGGTGGAGAAGGAGGGAGACTACAGGTTAGAAGCTGCGGTCTCGGCTGGGTTGTGGAAGGGCACTAGGATTGTTATTCTGCGAGATAAGTTGTTTACTAGGCTGTGGCAGTGCATCCACATGTTTGTTGCTTCTCCAGGCCTGATGTACGGGGTAGAATCCAACATGCAGGATGGAGATAGTGCAAGGCTCAGTTTAGTTCCCTACCGTATAAATCCTGCTCGACAGCCTGTGGTGCAAGTAGAGCTGGATTACGTGTTGACGAAGGGTCTGAGGGATAAGGAATGTCGTGAGTGGTCGTTGCCTGTAACTTTGCAATCTGTGTTAAGTGGCAAGATCAGTGAGTGTGTTGATTGCGAGAGTGTGTGTGCATTATCCCTGACGCCTATACTTTATCGAGAGTTGACGACACCATAGACCGCCTCGGGGCTGCATCGCCTATCACGAAGGTAGAACTAGTGAAAGGTTATTGGCAGGCCCCGTTGCCGGAAAGAGCGAAGAGAAATGCCAGTCTTGTGTTGAACTGGGCAGTTTATCAGTGCCAGGTGTTGTTGTGCTGCCGGAACACAAGTTGGATGTGTGGCATGCTAAGGGCACTGATAATGTTGTGGCTGATTGTTTGTCACGGGAAGGTTTTGTTTGCAGGAGAATCCTCGCCGTTCAGTCAGTGTGTGTTGAGAGTGGAGAAAAACTAGGCTTGCCCCTGTAAGTGCAGCTGCCATAAACATATTAAAAAAATAAAAAATCACGTAAAAACTCTTTCTTTTGATAGTTAATTGTAAGTTGCCTATGTTATAGCTAAAGTCCTAAGTTGAACCTGTCTTTCACTTAGGAGGCTGGGTTCTGTGAAGCTCGCTCTGGGAGCATAGCAGGCTAAAATTATACTATTATGTTTGGGAGGGGTTATAAGATTTTCTTTATGTTGATATGTTGTTTTATGTAAGATTGAGCTTTGTATTTCATTTCTGGCGGAGTGGCTATGTGTGACGGGTCTTGTCGGCATTCTGCCTTGGCAGATATCGTGCTCGCCTAATGTTGAGCGTCCTATATCTTGGGCGGGGTGTGATGCCTGCCAGCGTTCGCAGAATCGCCTCCCGGTAGCCACTAGCACTCGCCAGGGCAGTGAAATGGGCTACAGTCTGTCTACAATGTTGTACTTTCTTTCTTGTGAATCGTCATGTCACAGGCAGGGTAGAAGTGGTCTTTGTTTTCGCCTGTGACAATGCATTGTATTTTATATCATGAGTTGAACATAAGATGCATTGTAGTGAAGGAGAGAGAGAGAGCGAGCGAGCAGGGTGGGAGAGGTGAGTGTTGCTTTTCCTCCTCCTCCCTCCTCCCTCCCGGAGGAGTTGTTCGCCCGCGTGGTCTTTTCTCTCGGTTTTGATTGGCTGGTGGTTCCTGGCGCCTTCTGCAGGCCTGCTGCCGGGTGACGTAGCGGCCTGTGATTGGCTGACCACCGTGCCTTTGTGTGGGATCCTGGAGGGGTCCAGAGGAGCTATTCTCCTCAGAGCTTTCCTGACTAGCATATCCTTCACATGTTCCTTGCCCCCTTGTCTCCCGACTTCTACCTATAGAGCACTTTCTCTCTCTCTCAACTTCTTACCTCTCATTCTTCTACTCTATTTAATATCATAACTTCCCTTTGGTTCTGCACGATTTCATATATCGGCCATCGTATTATATGCTCAAGCTCTCAGATAACACATGTTTAGTTAGGCATTTTGGAAGGGTTACCAATTTTGTCTGTAGAGGTTGACACACTCACGGTGTCTCCCGTCCTGTATCTTGGTGGTCTGCTGGGGGATTTAATGCTAGACTGGGATAAGGCTACTGGTGTTGTGATTTCCATGTGTACTAGGTTTTGTTGAACCTGTACAATCGCAACGGAGACGTGGGAAGCCTAGGTGGTCTTTCTGACTGTGTACCTTGTGAGTTTAGCACTGTGTTGCGAGTGAGGGCTTTTGCCTCTGCCACCCAACACTGTGCTAACTCGTTTGCTTTGACTTTGAGAGGGTCGCCAGGAGAGAACCAGATACTAGCGATCTGGATCTCTCAAGAGAGCACCCCGTCCATTAACGTAATTTGGCCGCACAGCCTTAAGGACTTCGCTAAGCTACGAGCCGCTTGCTCAGCCATTGTTTCCTAGCCTACTACATCCCAGCTAGACTTTATTCGCCTAGCAGACACCAGATTTAGATTATAAACTCTTTCTGTTATGTATGCATTATTATTCACGGCATTTATTAGTCTAGGTTGTTGTTGAGTTGCACAACCCTAGTAGGCTGTTTCGTTGATGAGGAAGTACTTCTTTTGCTGTTTGAGTTCCTACTATTGCGCAGTTATTATTCCCGTGCCAGTTAACCCTATATGTCCTTACAATTGTCATATCCTGTTCCTGCTTTATACTACAGTTCAAAATCCGATACGATCATCTTAACCTAGCATCAGACTTTCTTCAGAAGATTCCTGCTCGATGCTTTGGGACTTTCGTTCACTTTCTTTAGTATAGGAGTGACAGTTCATTATTGTTTAGAGTAACTTTAAATATACTTTCTTCTAGTTTGCATTAAATCATTGGAGTGATTTAATTAAGATCTCTATCTTTTCCTAGTATACCTTATTACCGTAATTGTATGTGTTTGTGATCAGGCTGTATCAGAGATCATCAGCCTGTAGTAGTAGTGCACTTATACTGAGTTATAGGATACACCGTTATCGCAGATTTAACTCTGGAGGGTATAGGTGTTTTGTGCGCCGGCATTATAAGTTCAGGGGTTGGATCTAGTGTTACCGTTGTGGCTGTGTGCTTTCCTAGTCCAATGATTAAGAGCCCTTGTTTTATACGAGCCCCGGTCGTAACAAATGGCGACCTTGCTTAGGATTTTGTGAACTTAGAGAAATATTGCAGGAGTGTTGTGGTCATTTGTTTTTGTTTAAAGGAATATAGTGGACACGTGGATTTTTTTTTGGCAAGTAGTATAACACTTAAGAGTCTTCAAGCATTTTTTGAGTGAATAGTGCTACATAAGAGTTTAGGTACTTCTATTTTTTTTTTTTTTTATATAAACGTTGAGAATTTTTGGTGGACACTATGTCGAACGACGGATCAATGTACAGTGAGGACACAGTAAGGGAAGCAGACTCTGAGGTGCAGCAGCGGGGTTTGTTAGATGACATTAGAGTTATAGCTAGTGAGGAGGATGCAAGGAAGTTTCTGGAGATACCTATTACTGCTGACCGGGTGTCGGGGATTGATCGGTATGGTCTCCAGTGTTTGGCCACGGTCATGGGGCATGTGGGCACTAGCAGCATGTCGAGAGGTGACCTGGTGGCCTGTGTGCTCGGCGGGGTGCATGGGGCTTCGGGTGGAGCGGGAGCTGGGGCACCTTCGGCCCAGCCCCCATTCCACTCGACTCCTACCATGGCGCCCCCTCGGGCTCCGGAGCCGGGTATGTTCCCGCAGGCCGATAGTCACTGGCAGCGTGGTTTGTCACAGGGTGGGTCTCCAATTGTTGCATCTCCTCCTCCTCAAGGTTTAACTGCAGATATGCTCTTCCAGCTTGAGATGGCTAAGATGCAGCTGCAGCAGAAGCGGGAATCTGAGCAGCAGCAGCGGGAGTTTGAGATGGCTAAGATTCAGGCTGAGGAGAGAAGGGCCAGATATGAGACTGAGGAGAGAAAGGCCATACGTCAGGCTGAGCTTCAGTCTGAAGAGAGAAAGACGAAGTACTGTGCAGACATAGATCTTGAGAAGTCTAGGGTGGAGTCGACAGGGCAGCGTCTCGGTTCTGGGAATCGAGGTCTTGATCATTCGTTATCGCACCTGCTCAAGTTGGTCCCTGTATTTGATGAGTCGGGTGTCACTGAATTTTGTATGCGTTTTGAGAAGAAGTGCCGGGAGCACCAATGGCCCGAGGTTAAGTGGGCAGCCCTTGTTTCCTCTAGATTGGTTGGCAAAGGACTCAGGGCATATGATGCGTTGCCCTTGGAGTCGTGCATCGATTACGAGGTATTGAAGGAGGCTGTCCTGCGGGCATATGAGTTACAACCAGAGACGTACAGATTGAAGTTCCGGGGTGTAACGAAGGGTCGTGAGTGCACCTTTCTTGAGCATGCCCGGGATCTGTCCGATGCATTTAGAAACTGGCTGCGTTCTGAGAAGGCATCGACGTTTGAGGAGTTGAAACAGCTGATGCTTCTAGAACAATTTTTTAAGTGTACGGGCAGCGATCTGACGTTGAATCTTAAAGAGAAAAACCCAAGAACTCTTCAGGAGGCAGCTGAGATGGCTGACCTTCGGATGTCACTGATTCGTGGGTGCGGGTCTGCACAACGGAACGATGCAGGTAACAAGGGGCGCAACACTCCACCCCCCCAAGTCAGTGATACACCATATAACCATTACAACAAGAGCAACGATACTAAGTCTGACCATAAACCTAATACCGTCCCGGTTAAGAAGGGTCAGGGCCCTTCCCCATCTCAAGGGAAGCCCAAGGTGGAGTTAGAGTGTTTTCATTGTCATGAGAAGGGGCATTTTGCAAGAGCCTGTCCAAGCAAGCTACCTAGTGCAGTTGTGTCTTTGGATCGCAACATTGGGGTGTCCCCGAAGTCGTCTGAGTTTGCCCGGGGTATAACGTCAGAGGCTGGGACACAGCCAGTGGAGAAAAATCCGGAAGGCTCGAACCCTGTCCGCGATGTCTTTTGTGACCATCGAGGGCATGGCTGCGTGAAGTGGGCTGGTAAGAAGCATGGAGTTGAGCTGTTGCGAGACACGGGTGCCTCTCAGACTTTAATGAAGAACTTTACTGGTAGACCAATAAACGCAGCACGGGTGGATGTGGTGCAGGGTATCAATGCTGTCAAGTCATACCCGTTGGTCAGGATGGAACCGGAGGTGGATGGTGTGACACGAGAGTTGGATGTGGGTGTTGTGGAGAACTTGCCTGTTGGGGGCGTCGACCTCCTTCTCGGCAACGACTTTGCGGTGCCTACTTCTGAGGTTTCACCCTTAGTCGTTGCCGAGAAGCCGGCCGGCGTGAGTAGGGAGGAACAGGAGTGGGTAGAGAAATGTCAAGTACAACCTATGGCGTGCGTTGTTACTGGACCTCTTGCATCAAAAGTGTCACAGCCTATTCCTCAGTCTTCTGACCAACGGAGGAACGGTTGGAAGAAGATGGCTAATGTTGGTAACAGTTTGAAGAGTTTAGTACCAGCGGCTCTTCTTGGCAACTCAGTATTGGCACCATTGTTGGAGTCTGGAGAAGCCCCAGGACCTGCCACAGCTAGTGAGGAGGTAGGGCAGGAAGAGACTCCGAGGCAGCAACGTTACACACGGAGAGAAAAAAGGGTTGCTCAGTTTGATATTGGGGGAGGACTTGGGTTGCTTCGGAAGCATCTAGACAGGTTGGTTCCCTCAGATATTTGTAAACTGCAGTTGGATGATCCGGAAGTTCAGAAGTGTGGTAATGGTGCTGTCGAGATCAAACACGAGGACGGGGAAACATGTCATGTGAACCTGTTGGAGGAGTTTGTGAGGCAACCACCTGAGCAGCCTACTGTCCCTGCGTTGGTCTGCAGCGGCCAAGGTGGAGAAGGAGAGGGGGGCAGTAGGGCACAGGTGGAGGAGAGTAGGGATTGTCATGTCTCGACGGAGCAGTGGGCGGGGGACAGGAGTCTGGTGGCTGTGGAAGCGCTAGAGCACCTGCCTGAGCAGCAGTGTGCAGCGCTCCAGCACCAGCTCGGTTCATACCCCACTGGTCGTGCCGAGCCCCTGAGCCTCACAACTCAGGCGGTGCAAGATGTTCAGCGGGCAGGTCACGTGAATGTTGGGAGACCGTTAGCCTCGTTGTTTCGGTGGTTCAAGGTGGGCGACGAGGCTTGGACATGGTTGTCAGGTCAGGGTCGACCCATGGCTGCCAAGGGTGGTGGTCAAAAGGAGGACTTTGAGCAGATTGGTGAGGTTGGCTGTGGCATAGAAGTGCCCGGTCATCGCATAGCCTCCCAATGCTGCTCTAGTCGAATGCAACAGCCCTACTATAGACCGACTGTATCTGGCCATGTCGCTGAAAGCGGTGATGCTGTGCAGGCGGATGTAGTCGTAAGGAATGCGGGGGTGCGCATGTATGGTATCGGTGGGGAAGCCTTAGCAATTGTGAACTATGGGAATGACTGCACAGATGGTACTGATTGTCCCTCTCATGACCTGGCTGTTCTAGGGACGAAGGTGGAGAAGGAGGGAGACTACAGGTTAGAAGCTGCGGTCTCGGCTGGGTTGTGGAAGGGCACTAGGATTGTTATTCTGCGAGATAAGTTGTTTACTAGGCTGTGTGGCAGTGCATCCACATGTTTGTTGCTTCTCCAGGCCTGATGTACGGGCTAGAATCCAACATGCAGGATGGAGATAGTGCAAGGCTCAGTTTAGTTCCCTACCGTATAAATCCTGCTCGACAGCCTGTGGTGCAAGTAGAGCTGGATTACGTGTTGACGAAGGGTCTGAGGGATAAGGAATGTCGTGAGTGGTCGTTGCCGGTAACTTTGCAACCTGTGTTAAGTGGCAAGATCAGTGAGTGTGTTGATTGCGAGAGTGTGTGTGCATTATCCCTGATAGACGCCTATACTTTATCGAGAGTTGACGACACCATAGACCGCCTCGGGGCTGCATCGCCTATCACGAAGGTAGAACTAGTGAAAGGTTATTGGCAGGCCCCGTTGCCGGAAAGAGCGAAGAGAAATGCCAGTCTTGTGTTGAACTGGGCAGTTTATCAGTGCCAGGTGTTGTTGTGCTGCCGGAACACAAGTTGGATGTGTGGCATGCTAAGGGCACTGATAATGTTGTGGCTGATTGTTTGTCACGGGAGGGTTTGTTTGCAGGAGAATCCTCGCCGTTCAGTCAGTGTGTGTTGAGAGTGGAGAAAAACTAGGCTTGCCCCTGTAAGTGCAGCTGCCATAAACATATTAAAAAAATAAAAAATCACGTAAAAACTCTTTCTTTTGATAGTTAATTGTAAGTTTTTTTTTTTTTTTTTTTTTTTTTTTCTATGTGATTGAGGGAGGCAAAAGGCATAACTGCCTATAGCGAGTGCCTCCCCCATAGTTGAAAGAGTGACAGGGCCAAAATCAAGGGACGTTCGAGCCAAAATGCCTGGACACACGGAGTTTGAAGCAATTTAAGTCATAGGAAGAGGGAAAGACTGATTCTGGGAGAGAGTTCCAGAGCTCAGCTGTTGAGTAGAAGAAAGTTTGAGAGTAACGTTTCACTCTTGGGTTGGAGAGTTGCACAGAGTAGGGGTGGGATTGAGTTGCAAGACGGGTACCACGTGCCCTACGTAAAGGAGGTGGTATGCACTGAGATAGCTCTGAGGAACACTGATTATTATAGTAGCGATAGAATAGCGAGAGAGATGCAACATTGCGGCGGAGAGAGAGAGATTGCAGAGAGTTGGTGAGTGGACGGGAGTTAATGATACGAAAGGCCTTCCTTTCAACTTTGTCTAGGAGAGCAGTGTGAGAGGAACCTCCCCACACATGTGAACAATACTCAACAAAGGGCGCACTATGCCCCTGTACAGAGCAAGAAGCTGTGCAGGGGAAAGAACCCCCTAAGGCGGTTGAGCACATCCAGCTTCTGGGAGGCTGCCTTAGCAAGACTGGTAATATGGTCCTTCCAAATGAGAGCAGAAGAAAAAGAGACACCAAGAATATTGAGAGAAGATGAAGGGTTGATTTTTGTATTGTTGAAGAATAAGGGATAGTCCGCTGGGAGATCCTGACGGGTAGATAGATGGAGAAATTGGGTTTTGGAAGCATTAAAGTTAACAAGGTTTTCTCTGCCCCAATTGGAAATAGTATTTAGATCAGAATTTAAGAGTTCTATAGCTTCATTACGTTTGTCGTTGAGGGATTGCTGGCTGGGGCGTTCTGAAAAACTAATGGAGTAGTGCAAGGTTGAGTCGTCTGCATATGAATGGATGGGAATTAAGGTACAGTTAAGGAGATCATTTATAAAAATTAGAAAGAGAATAGGAGATAGGACAGAGCCCTGAGGTACACCGGAGTTTATAGAGTGAGGAAGTGAACAATGGCCGTCCACAACCGCGGCTATGGAACGGCCGGAAAGGAAATTAGAGACAAAGGCACACATGGAGGGATAGAAACCGAAGGAGGGTAGTTTAGAAATTAAAGATTTATGCCAGACTCTATCGAAGGCTTTCGATATGTCTAGTGCAATAGAAAAAGTCTCACCGAAGTCCCGAAAGGAGGATGACCAAGAGTTAGTAAGATATGAAAGAAGATCACCAGTAGAGCGACCCTTAAGGAAGCCATACTGGCGATCTGAGAGCAGATTATAAGTTGCCTATGTTATAGCTAAAGTCCTAAGTTGAACCTGTCTTTCACTTAGGAGGCTGGGTTCTGTGAAGCACGCTCTGGGAGCATAGCAGGCTAAAATTATACTATTATGTTTGGGAGGGGTTATAAGATTTTCTTTATGTTGATATGTTGTTTTATGTAAGATTGAGCTTTGCATTTCATTTCTGGCAGTGGCTATGTGTGACGGGTCTTGTCGGCATTCTGCCTTGTCAGATATCGTGCTCGCCTAATGTTGAGCGTCCTATATCTTGGGCGGGGTGTGACGCCTGCCAGCGTTGGCAGAATCGCCTCCCGGTAGCCACTAGCACTCGCCAGGGCAGTGAAATGGGCTACAGTCTGTCTACAATGTTGTACTTTCTTTCTTGTGAATCGTCATGTCACAGGCAGGGTAGAAGTGGTCTTTGTTTTCGCCTGTGACAATGCATTGTATTTTATATCATGAGTTGAACATAAGATGCATTGTAGTGAAGGAGAGAGAGAGAGCGAGCGAGCAGGGTGGGGGAGGTGAGTGTTGCTTTTCCTCCTCCTCCCTCCTCCCTCCCGGAGGAGTTGTTCGCCCGCGTGGTCTTTTCTCTCGGTTTTGATTGGCTGGTGGTTCCTGGCGCCTTCTGCAGGCCTGCTGCCGGGTGACGTAGCGGCCTGTGATTGGCTGACCACCGTGCCTTTGTGTGGGATCCTGGAGGGGTCCAGAGGAGCTATTCTCCTCAGAGCTTTCCTGACTAGCATACCCTTCACATGTTCCTTGCCCCCCTGTCTCCCGACTTCTACCTATAGAGCACTTTCTCTCTCTCAACTTCTTACCTCTCATTCTTCTACTCTATTTAATATCATAACTTCCCTTTGGTTCTGCACGATTTCATATATCGGCCATCGTATTATATGCTCAAGCTCTCAGATAACACATGTTTAGTTAGGCATTTTGGAAGGGTTACCAATTTTGTCTGTAGAGGTTGACACACTCACAGTGTCTCCCGTCCTGTATCTTGGTGGTCTGCTGGGGGATTTAATGCTAGACTGGGATAAGGCTACTGGTGTTGTGATTTCCATGTGTACTAGGTTTTGTTGAACCTGTACAATCGCAACGGAGACGTGGGAAGCCTAGGTGGTCTTTCTGACTGTGTACCTTGTGAGTTTAGCACTGTTTTGCGAGTGAGGGCTTTTGCCTCTGCCACCCAACACTGTGCTAACTCGTTTGCTTTGACTTTGAGAGGGTCGCCAGGAGAGAACCAGATACTAGCGATCTGGATCTCTCAAGAGAGCACCCCGTCAATTAACGTAATTTGGCCGCACAGCCTTAAGGACTTCGCTAGGCTACGAGCCGCTTGCTCAGCCATTGTTTCCCAGCCTACTACATCCCAGCTAGACTTTATTCGCCTAGCAGACACCAGATTTAGATTATAAACTCTTTCTGTTATGTATGCATTATTATTCACGGCATTTATTAGTCTAGGTTGTTGTTGAGTTGCACAACCCTAGTAGGCTGTTTCGTTGATGAGGAAGTACTTCTTTTGCTGTTTGAGTTCCTACTATTGCGCAGTTATTATTCCCGCGCCAGTTAACCCTATATGTCCTTACAATTGTCATATCCTGTTCCTGCTTTATACTACAGTTCAAAATCCGATACGATCATCTTAACCTAGCATCAGACTTTCTTCAGAAGATTCCTGCTCGATGCTTTGGGACTTTCGTTCACTTTCTTTAGTATAGGAGTGACAGTTCATTATTGTTTAGAGTAACTTTAAATATACTTTCTTCTAGTTTGCATTAAATCATTGGAGTGATTTAATTAAGATCTCTATCTTTTCCTAGTATACCTTCTTACCGTAATTGTATGTTGTTGTGATCAGGCTGTATCAGACATCATCAGCCTGTAGTAGTAGTGCACTTATACTGAGTTATAGGATACCCGTTATCGCAGATTTAACTCTGGAGGGTATAGGTGTTTTTGTGCGCCGGCATTATAAGTTCAGGGGTTGGATCTAGTGTTACCGTTGTGGCTGTGTGCTTTCCTAGTCCAATGATTAAGAGCCCTTGTTTTATACGAGCCCCGGTCGTAACAATTCCCTCCCTGCACAGATAAGCACTGAGTTAAGTCCTGTTATAATTTCACTGATTTCTGATTTATTATAATCTGCCTAATTTATAATAGCTTATTAAAATGCAGCTAAACATTACTAGAATTATATTGCGTTATGATAATATTGTAGGTATAATGTTGAGGTACTTTATTCCTTGTTGATATGGCATAACTCCGTGGTCAACTGTTCACTCGGGTAAGAAATATTATATAACTTTCACAAATCCAACTTGAACCCTGTCTAGCGCTACCAGGTAATAGTGTCATGACAAGGAAACTCAACGTTAATGTAGTTAATATTTTTCCAAAGGTATTTAGTAGTAACTTCATATTATCCTGCGAAGTAAAGATAAAGTGGAGGCATGAAGGGGTTCAGGAATTGTGATGATGCTTATGCTGACTACAGTTAACTCCGTCAGAATTAAATCATACATGCTTTCAATAATTTGTTCAAGCTGCTATTACACGATTGATTTCAGTTAAGAGAGTATCTGTGGGAGAAAAAGACTAAATTGTGAGAGGCCTTTCCTAAGCAACCGTATAGTGTTAGCAATATTAAGATAGAATAGACGCTATGTTTCGGAAAAGGTTAAGATTCCCCAACAGACGGCTCTTTGACACAAGGGAGATTAGTGAGTAACTGGGGAGGAAAGGATTTTGAGGCGTACTGACTGTACCAACGCCAACCTAAGATATACCCTACCAATACAGAGGGCTAGCTGGTGAAAATCGACAGCTTTGTATATATATATATAGAGAGAGAGAGAGAGAGAGAGGTTGGTTTGTATTATATATGTTATTTTTTCTAGAATGCGTTATTAAGTAGATAGGCGACTTATACGAACTTTAGCGACACTTAGTCTAGATATATGTAATTTAAGAGATAAAGGCGTTGACCATGGTATGATAGTGTATGACAGTCATCTGTCACACCGATCATTGCGTCATGGTCGTTGTGTAATCCCTGGATGAGAAGCCCAAATCATACGTTGGGGAAATCCTTCCTTATCCTAAGTTGGGGTAATGATATGTGCCATAATACAACTATTTATACATTATTATTTTACGTAAGCGTTGTTTCCACATAGCGATTTTGATTAGTTATTTTGTCTTTTTACTGTGTTCGTATAAGTTTTGGTTTGTTTATTTTGCAAGTTTTACATTATAATTACTAGCCAATGTAAATATAGTATGGTTCACAAATTGAAAGTAGCTACGGCACTGTAGTTACAAGATCGGTTAGGGTTTCGAGGCTTCGCAGTTCATTCGAATGCAAACAGTAGTAGGTTCTGTGTGGGCGCTACACGTCCACATATCAAGGGACTGGAGTTCTCGAAAAGAGGGTCTACTCTTAACGTTATTCCTGACTTATGCTGGCTTAATAATCCATTAGGGTTGATAGCCTTTGAAGTTTTATTTTCATAATAATACAATTCCACATATCACATATCATATTCATGCAGTGTTAACAACTACCACCTCTTAGCTAAATTTTTTGACACATAGAAGCTAAACATTGCTCACCATAAGACTGTACAAAATACTCAACAAATGTGTTATGTCAGGGTCACAGCATGACTTGGTCTGATATTTGTCTGGCTACATATTATTTATACACACCTGTGCGATAATGCCTTTATCTCTTTAATAATTCATATCCGGACTACATTTCTTATTAGTCGTTTATCTCCTAATTAACGCATTCCTTGACAACAACAAACAAAAAGGTATAGACAAACAATATATAGGCCATATACATTATACTATACATCTGATCCTCACAGTTTGTCGGGAGAATCCTGAAACACACACACTTTCTCTCTCTCTCTCTCTCTCTCTCTCTCTCTCTCTCTCTGTATATATATATATATATATATATATATATATATATATATATATATATATATATATATATATATATATATATATATAGAGAGAGAGAGAGAGAGAGACCATCCATATCAGCCATTCGAGACCATTGTGAACCTTTAGGCCATTCCATTAAACAAAAAATTATTTTTCAGTAATTTTCAGTTGTTCTGGTGGCACCACCCGTTTAATAGCAGAGTCCCTCCTCACTCACCATCTTAAGCCCACCTTGGGCACCAACTAATTCTCCTCCAACCTATTATGTTTCTAAGGTATTGTGTATATTTTAGCCTACAATATCTACACGTAGTTCACTTATGGTTTAGCTGTTGCTGTTGTTTGTGTTTGTTTCAATCTCTTTTCTCGCGATTTCTAACTTTTTATGTTTTTCTAAATTATTATTAAAAATATATTTGCTTTAAATGTCAACATAATTTATTAATAAATGTATTTCTTATTGCTTTAGGTCTGATGATGACATATGTTAATGTCGAAACGTTACCGGTACCAGAATAAAGATGTTCGTGTTCACCTTGGTGTTGCTTGCCCTTATAAGACTCCGCTTCCCTCGAGGAGAATCTATTGCCACTACTATATTATTATGTGCTGTGCTTCCGTATATAACTGTGCTACCGTGCTGACTCCCTGCCTAGACAAACTCTTTCGTCTCTGTCTATCTTCTAACGTCTTCCCTTCATGCTGGAAGTTTGCTCACATTCAACCTGTCCCAAAGAAGGGTGACCGCTCTCAACCCTCCAACTATCGTCCAATTGCTCTTATCTCTTGTCTTTCTAAAGTTTTTGAAACTATTCTTGCTTCCAAATTTCTTAAGCATTTCTCTTCTCATAATCTGCTCTTAGATCGCCAGTATGGCTTCCTTAAGGGTCGCTCTACTGGTGATCTTCTTTCATATCTTACTAACTCTTGGTCATCCTCCTTTCGGGACTTCGGTGAGACTTTTTCTATTGCACTAGACATATCGAAAGCCTTCGATAGAGTCTGGCATAAATCTTTAATTTCTAAACTACCCTCCTTCGGTTTCTATCCCTCCATCTGTGCCTTTGTCTCTAATTTCCTTTCCGGCCGTTCCATAGCCGCGGTTGTGGACGGCCATTGTTCACTTCCTCACCCTATAAACTCCGGTGTTCCTCAGGGCTCTGTCCTATCTCCTATTCTCTTTCTAATTTTTATAAATGATCTCCTTAACTGTACCTTAATTCCCATCCATTCATACGCAGACGACTCAACCTTACACTACTCCATTACTTTTTCAGAACGCCCCAGCCAGC
The DNA here is from genome assembly GCA_032716605.1 of Paralithodes platypus. Lineage (NCBI taxonomy): Eukaryota > Metazoa > Arthropoda > Malacostraca > Decapoda > Lithodidae > Paralithodes > Paralithodes platypus. The sequence goes on along the minus strand of CM064491.1, from coordinate 28,207,578 downwards.
AATCCCTCAACGACAAACGTAATGAAGCCATAGAACTCTTAAATTCTGATCTAAATACTATTTCCAATTGGGGCAGAGAAAACCTTGTTAACTTTAATGCTTCCAAAACCCAATTTCTCCATCTATCTACCCATCAGGATCTCCCAGCGGACTATCCCTTATTCTTCAACAATACAAAAATCAACCCTTCATCTTCTCTCAATATTCTTGGTGTCTCTTTTTCTTCTGCTCTCATTTGGAAGGACCATATTACCAGTCTTGCTAAGGCAGCCTCCCTGAAGCTGGGTGTGCTCAACCGCCTTAGGGGGTTCTTTTCCCCTGCACAGCTTCTTGCTCTGTACAGGGGCATAGTGCACCCTTGTATTGAGTATTGTTCACATGTGTGGGGAGGTTCCTCTCACACCGCTCTCCTAGACAAAGTTGAAAGGAAGGCCTTTCGTATCATTAACTCCCGTCCACTCACCAACTCTCTGCAATCTCTCTCTCTCCGCCGCAATGTTGCATCTCTCTCGCTATTCTATCGCTACTATAATAATCAGTGTTCCTCAGAGCTATCCCAGTGCATACCACCTCCTTTACGTAGGGCACGTGGTACCCGTCTTGCAACTCAATCCCACCCCTACTCTGTGCAACACTCCAACCCAAGAGTGAAACGTTACTCTCAAACTTTCTTCTACTCAACAGCTAAGCTCTGGAACTCTCTCCCAGAATCAGTCTTTCCCTCTTCCTATGATTTAAATTGCTTCAAACTCCGTGAGTCCAGGCATTTTGGCTCGAACGTCCCTTGATTTTGGCCCTGTCACTCTTTCAACTATGGGGGAGGCACTCGCTATAGGCAGTTATGCCTTTTGCCTCCCTCAATCACATAGAAGAAAAAAAATATATATATATATATACCGGTATATATATATATATATATATACCGGTATATATACAGTATATATATATATATATATATATATATATATATATATATATATATATATACATATATATAGTATATAAACATACATATAATCAGTGAAAGCTACTGATCGAACCAATGATTACAATTATTGTTGTATTTGAGGCACAATGAAATAATGTTAGCTTTGTAATTGATGTCAAATTGATGTACGAGCGTCTGACTACTGATATACTGTATATATTTAGATGGAATAAGACATACCTGTTGACAGTTTTAAGGGAGACAATGTCAAATACTATATATGCGTAATAGAAACGTTGATAGAGTTATTGATATATAAAACACAGAAAAAAGTAATACCTAGAAACTGTGCATAACTGTGACCGTTATACTGTACATATCCCCAATGATATATTTATATAATGGAAAATGTAACCGCCCCAAAAACATTCATACATTCATACTGAAAGCATATTCGGGACTATTAACAACTTAACCCAGGAGCTGCAGGAAGACTCTTAAGAGTTTCCCCGGGCGACTGCGGGAAGACTCTTAAGATAAGATAGATAGGATTGTCGCGGGGTTTCGCTGAAAATAAAGCCTGAGAATATGAGTAAGAATAATTGTCTAGATAGGATAAATTGCCGTACTGGTACATCAGATAGGAATAGAAAATATCAGTCACAGGATTTTAATTGTACTGCTAGTAGAAATATTGAAGGTGTAACAGAAGATGGGAATTCAGTTAGAAATAAAGGTAAATCCGATACCAGTAAAATAAATTCATTGCGATTATATTATACAAACTGTAGGAGTTTATGTAACAAAATGGATGAACTTAAGAGCACTTGTTAGCAACGAAAATATAGACATTATAGCACTGACTGAAACATGGATTAATACAGAATCAAGACATTTTTTAGCAGAATTCCATATACCAGGATATAGTTTGTTTAAACGCGACCGAACAAGTAGGAGGGGCGTCGGAATAGCAGTGTTTGTCAGGAGTTCTTTAAAAAGCTATATTAAATCAGGTATTAGACTAAATACTGATAACGAAAGTGTTTGGGTTGAGGTTAGCGAAGGTAGGGAGACCATAATTATTGGAGTTATTTATAGACCACCAAATATGAGTAGAAACGAAGGTACAGCTTTATGGCAGGAAGTGAAAATAGCATCAAGGTTTAGCAATGTGTGTATTATGGGGGATTTTAATTTTCAGAATATTGATTGGCAGCATCAAATCGGCGACTCAGATTCAAAAGAGTTTATTGAGGCGGTACAGGATAGTTTTTTATTTCAATTCATAGACTCGCCTACTAGAGGTAATAATATCCTCGATTTAGTTCTCAGTAATAATGAACAAATGATAAATAATGTAGAGATAGGAGACCAACTAGGAAATAGTGATCATAAATCTATTTATTTTAACATACAATGGACAGGAAAGGCTAAAGAGAATACGACACTTATCCCAGATTTCAGAAAAGCCAATTATGGTGGATTAAGAAGAGCCTTAAGAGTCGATCCTATGGTTAAACTATTAAGTGGACCCAGGTGCGCTAATGAACATACTCTCTCTCAGATACCTGTCTTAACTCAAGATAATTTGACAGCTACATATAATAATTTTATTTCTTCACTCCACAATGCGCAAAATAAATATATCCCCAAAAGAAAATTTAGATCAACCCAAATGGATGAATAATAGACTATTAGACCTTCTAGGAAAAAAGAGAGGAATATATCGAAAAATTAAGAAAGGCGAAATTCACCTACTTGCTTACTATCAGAATCTATCAAGAGAGGCTAAAAAAGGTATAAGGACAGACAAAAGAAATTATGAAATCAGGATAGCCAATGACTCAAAAAATAACCCTAAGGCAGAAATAACCCTAAGGCTTTTTACCAGCTATATAAATCTAAAGTTAGAGATAGAATAGGCCCCCTTAAAACTTCGATAGGAGAAATGACAGAGAATGATTTAGAAATGTGCAGTACATTAAATAGTCAGTTTCTATCCGTTTTCACTAATGAAAATTTGGCACAGATTCCAGAAGTCCGTAAGGTATATAGCGATAGTATAGAAAATAGGTTAAGTACGGTTACTATAAGTAGAAATGATGTGCTTAAGGAAATTGACAGACTGTAACCTCAGAAATCGCCTGGTCCCGATGAGGTATATGCCAGAGTATTAAAAGAATGTAGAGATGAGTTAAGTTACCCATTAACATTTCTTTTTAACAATTCATTAGACACAGGTATAGTTCCAGAAGCTTGGAAGCTTGCAAATGTAGTTCCGATTTTCAAAAAAGGTGATAAATCAATAGCATCCAATTACCGTCCCATTAGTCTCACTTCAATCATAGGAAAGCTACTAGAGTCAATTATTGCTAGGAAAATGAGAAACCACTTAGAAACATTTAACTTAATAAATTCTTCTCAGCATGGATTCACTCAGGGACGTTCTTGCCTTACTAATTTGCTTAGTTTTTTCTCAGAGGTATATGAAGCAGTAGATAATGACAAGGCATACGATATTATATATTTAGATTTCAGTAAAGCGTTCGACAGAGTCCCTCATGAGATATTGATGAGAAAGGTTGAGGCACATGGAATAGGTGGGGCGTTGTTGGGATGGATTAGGTCATGGCTAATTGGTAGGAAACAGAGAGTCAGCATAAATGGTACCAAGTCAGAGTGGGGAGCAGTCAAAAGTGGTGTCCCCCAGGGATCGGTATTAGGTCCCCTGTTGTTTCTTATATACATAAATGACCTAGATTTAGGTATAACTAGTAGGATAAGTAAATTCGCAGACGATACTAAAATGGGGAGATCAATTGATTCAGATAGCGATATAGAGTGCCTCCAAAGGGATCTAGATACCTTACATGAATGGTCAGTAAATTGGCAGATGAAGTTTAACATTGACAAATGCAAGGTATTAAAGATAGGGAAGATGCAAACAAATGTTAAATATAAACTAGCTAATTTAGAATTAGAAAATTCAGACTGCGAGAAAGATCTAGGTGTGTTTGTTAGCAATGATTTGAAGCCTAGAAAACAGTGTATAGGCGTTCGTAATAAGGCAAACAGGATTCTCGGGTTCATCTCTAGGAGTGTGAGTAACAGAACTGCTGATGTTATCTTAAAACTTTACTTGTCATTAGTGAGACCCCATATGGATTATGCTGTCCAATTTTGGTGTCCTTATTACAGAATGGACATAGATTCATTGGAGAGAGTACAACGTAGAATGACAAAAATGATCCATAATATTAGAAATCTTCCGTATGAAGAAAGGATGAAGAAATTAGGTTTACATTCGTTAGAGAGATGCAGAGTTAGAGGGGATATGATAGAGGTGTTCAAGTGGATTAGTGGGATTAACAAAGGGGACATGACAAATGTACTAAAGCTCAGTGATAGCGAAAGAACTCGTACCAATGGTTTCAAATTAGATAAATTTTGTTTCAGAAAATATATAGGCAAATATTGGTTTGGTAACATAGTTGTAGATGGGTGGAATGGACTACCAAGTGCTATAGTGGGATCTAAAACTGTAGGGAGCTTTAAGATAAAATTGGATAAGTATATGGACGAGAAGGGTTGGGTGTGAAGGGGGATCAGCCGGGTTGGGCCAATCAGCGCTCTGCAAACCCCCATAATCCTGCGTTAATCTCTAACCGTTTTGGTAAGATGATCCTCAGGGTATTAGAGTGTTGAGCCTATAATTGGGCTTTGTAATTGATTTGGGGTTGTGTGGGACAGGGATCTGCCTTGCTTAGGCCAATCGGCTTTCTGCAGACTCCCATTTTCTTATGTTCTTATGTTCTTAAGATCCTGGGCCTAAAAAAATCCATTTAAAACACCCCAAAACAAATTGAACACTTTTTTTTTTTTTTTTTTTTGCCCCTGGGCCATGCCAAATATCACTTCTCCACATCCCCTCCTTTCTCCCCCCCCCCCCCCCTCCTTCAATTATCACCTATTTTTCCTGTTATTCCCTTATTCTGTGGTCTATTTTCGTGCTAACATTAGCGAGTTGCTATCAGGGCGTTGTCATCAGTGTTACCAAGCGTGGGAATTAGGGGAGAAGTCCGGAAGATAATTGAGAGGTACCTCCAGTGTCTCTCAAAGCTTCGTGAGTGGAAGGTTGGCTCACACTCACTCACACACACTCTCGCTTTCATTTCGCGATTTTGACCAGCCAAACACTGTTCCACTTGTTTTATTGTTGTAACTGGTTAATATCTTCATATTATTGCTAAAATAGGCGCATATGAATAAGTATTAACGATATTTATGGTAAAATAACGATGTTAGTGATGGGAACAGCTCAAATACGTGCGCACAGGCGTGTGATGTCTCATACCCTCCATGTGCAGCCGAGAGGTTAAACTGCTTCAAGCTCCATGTATCCAGCCAGTCATTTGAAATTATCGTACCTTGAACTTGGCTTTCTGTCAATCAATTAATATTGGGAGAGACACTTGCTACAGGCAGCTTTGTCTTTTGTCTCCTTCACTCACATAGAACAAATACAATGCATTAAATACATCAACACACAAATACAAAGGTAAACGGGAGGGGTTTGGGGTCATTATTAAGACAAGCAGATTATACAGACAGTAAGTCATAGTGAACAAAATGGAAATACATTTAGTACCTCAGTAGTTGATATCTTGAAAGAACAGTTACAAATAATTACACACAAGGGACTGGGGTTCTCGCAGAGAGGCTCCGGTCCTGACGTATTCTTGACTTACAGAGTGCTGGCTTAATAATACCAATAGAGTTGGTAGCCTCTGAAGTCCTATTTTAACTAACTAATCACACAATTGTTTTTGTATAACATATCAATGAGATCCGCGAGGTCAATAATATGAGCACAGCATACAATACCATTGATTAAACAGTAGACATGTAACAAGCATGTTATCATAAATCTGATCAGGTAAACAAATGGACAACAATGTCATATAACAGGGGCAATAGGCACGTTTACGATTGCGAACATTGCTTTCAAGTTATGAAACTAATGTGTTGAAATGAGGCACAGGTGATTATTGAGCTCATTCATAAGCATTTTTTGCTCAATGAGGCCATCGAAGATCAAGAGGTAAGGATTGATAGGCCCTGGTAATATTTTCGAATGGTCACTACGTTCCATAACCGAGTACTCATCAACCAGGTGAATCGGACAAACAATATCGGACATATAGCTCTTATGACAGTATGGTTCCCGTATGCCTTACTCTTATGACAGGTATGGTTCCCGTATGCCTTATTAAAACCAGTGATCTGAAGAAGTTGAGGTATAAGGGAATCCTCTTCGTGGCGCAATGCATAAGTGTGTTGATTTTCGGTGTGAGCGTCCTGGGTTCGAATCCCCGGACTGCCACATGTGTTTGTTAATTTCATTAATCAAGTTTAGGAGTGAAGTTGGTTGGTGGAGAGAACATACTAATCACAACATTTAGCTTATATCTAATAAATTTAGTGTAGACATTCATAGAATAATTACCAAGCAAGCCAAGCAAAGTCGTTGCTCTCTATGCTTTCCTCATGTTACCATGTTTGCTAAGTTTCATATTAAGGGGAGGCAGACCGTTTTTCTGGACCCCCTTCTCCCTAATGTTTAACCCCACTATTTTTGAGATTATAAGACGTTCGGCCCATTAGTTTGGCGATTTTAACACCTTTTGCCCCATTTTGTTGTACATTTTAAGACCTTTCGTGCCATTTAGGTGTCGATTATTTCCTGGCGAGCGATAGCGAGCCTGCAATTTTAAGAGGAACCGTCCTTCGGCTGGGACATTTTTCTACTGAAAAATGTACACATTTATCTTGAAGGGGGGTCTATAGGGGGTGTTTTTCTAAGGTTGATGGAGGTCTAGGGAGGAAACTAAACAAAATATATGAATAAATGAATCAATAGCCCACACAAACGGTCGTCTCCCCTTAACCGTGTAAAACTACTAGGCGACAGCAAGACAAATAGAAAAGATGAGTCAAACGCGGAGCAGCCCTCAAGAAACATTATCTTCCAAGAATATGTTACTTGAATCATGGGTTCTCTCGTGTTCTATCAATCTGCCCGAAGTTGTCTGTTTGCCAAATGTTTCAATATATCTCGGATTATATTAATCACGAAAATAACTCTAAAAGGTATATTTAAAATACTATTACTACTACGTTATCAATATCATCCTCATTATAATAATAAGATGATACTAATTATTATTGTTGTAATAATCATATAATTAATGTAATGGCTTAGTGGTCAGTTATATCGATTTCACAAATGTGTCTACCATGAGTTCGATCCCTACCTGGACAGCGGAAACTCACATGTTGCGTAATTGGCTAGCCATATTTAATAGATACATATTTACTTTATACAATGAGGGAAGTAAGCTGGGAAATTCCACGTCATTGCATCGTACCCACCTCTAGAATCTTCAATGGTGGGCATTTCATCCACTACAGGTTCCAAAGCGGTATTATTCGCGGAATGTTTTTTGCATATACTACTATATTAATGATGCTCATATTATTATAATTATCAAACAAATTTACTCAAGTATACATCATCATCACCAGCCCAAGTACAATGAGGAATCTCAATCTGATATATTATTTTCGGTTAGATTTTAAAATGGTCCATCCTCCTCTGTAGATAAATATTGAAGTATATAATTATATATATATATATATATTTATATATATATATATATATATATATATATATATATATATATATATATATATATATATATATATTTTTTTTTTTTCTATGTGAATGAGGGAGACAAAAGGCATAACTGCCTGCAGCGAGTGCCTCCCCCAGATTTCATAGAGTGACAGGGCCCACGGAGTTTGAAGCAATTTAAGTCATAGGAAGAGGGAAAGACTGATTCTGGGAGAGAGTTCCAGAGCTCAGCAGTTGAATAGAAGAAAGTCTGAGAATAGCGTTTCACTCTTGGGTTGGAGAGTTGCACAGAGTAGGGGTGGGATTGTGCTGCAAGGCGGGTACTACGTACCCTACGTAGAGGAGGTGGTATACACTGGGAAAGCTGCGAGGAACACTGATTATTGTAGTAGCGATAGAATAGTGAGAGAGATGCATGCAACATTGCGGCGAAGAGAGAGAGATTGCAGAGAGTTGGTGAGTGGACGGGAGTTAATGATACGTAAGGCTTTCCTTTCTACTTTATCTAGGAGTGCGGTGTGAGAGGATCCTCCCCACACATGTGAACAATACTCATTACAAGGATGCATTGTGCCCCTGAACAGAGCAAGAATCTGCGCAGGGGTAAAGAACCCCTTGAGGCGGTTGAGCACACTCAGGTTCAGGGAGGCTGCCTTAGCAAGACTGGTAATATGGTCTTTCCAAGTGGGAGCAGAATAAAAAGAGACACCGAGAACATTATGAGGGAAGATGAAGGGTTGATTTTTGTATTGTTGAAGTATAAGGGATAGTCCTCTGGAGGTTCCTGAGGGGTAGTATGATGGATAAATTGAGTTTTGGAAGCATTAAATGCACCAGGTTTTCTCTACCCCAATTGGAAATAGTAGCTAGATCAGAAGATAAGCATTGTATGGCTTCATTACGTTTACTTTCGAGGGACTGCTGGCTGGGGCATTCTGGAAAACTAATGGAGTGGTGTAAAGTAGAGTCGTCTGCATATGAATGGATGGGACTGGATGTACAGTTGAGAAGATCATTTATGAAAATTAGAAAGAGAATAAGAGATAGGAAAGAACCCTGAGGAACACCGGAGTTGATAGGATGAGGAAATAAGCGATGGCCGTCCACAACCACAGCTATGGAACGGCCGGAAAGGAAATTAGAGACAAAGGCACAGATGGAGGGACAGAAACCGAAGGAGGGCAGTTTGGAAATTAAAGATTAGTGCCAGACTCTATCGAAGGCCTTCGATATGTCTAGTGCAACAGAAAAAGTCTCACCGAAGTCCCGAAAGTTGGATGACCAAGAGTTAGTAAGATATGAAAGAAGATCACCAGTAGAGCGACCCTTATGCCCCTTTCCCACTGATGAGATTTCATACGATTTTTATCGCCGACACCAAGAAATGGGCACATTCGTGACATGTCGCAACAAAATCTTGAACCCCCGCATGACAATCGTTTGACTCGCAAGGCCTAGCAAGGGCCCTCGCGGGTCATCGCAAACGTTGGGATTGTTCAAAATTTGGGACGAGGACTTGCGAGGAGTCTGAACCCTCGCAAGCATTGTCAAACATTGCTGAGGGATCGGCGAGGCCCTCGGAGATCCTCGGCGACATCGGCGAGACATCGACAAGGGTGTCGCACGTAAAAAAAGCGTCGCCGAGAGTATACCCGCCACGGGTATACTTCGCTGAGGCATGCGAAGGGCTGTGCGACGAAGATGAATGCTCGGAAAATACCTCGCCGAGGCCAAAGAGCCCCTTCGGCGAGGTGGGTCAAAAAAAAAGATTATGCCTATAGTGAACCTGTCAACCCTTTTTTCTATGCACCTCTTGTAAGGGGGCTCACCTCTTTTTATTTTATCTTTCTCTCCTTTTCTCTCTTTCTCTGGCTTGTATCCATTCGGACCCATTCAGCCAACTGTTTTAAGACGTTTATCCCCATCCAAGTATCGATATCTTCCTGGCGAGCGAAAGCGAGCCAGCATTGTATGGAGAAATCCGGCTTGGCCGGAGAAATTTTTCTATCAAAAAATTTACAAATTTAGCTTGCTCTCAAAACAAAAATATATATATATTGGCTCGCTACTGCTCACGAGGAAAATATTGTAACCTGGATGGGGGTAAACGTCTTAACCCACTGAGCCCAAGCGACGACACGTTGTTGTCGCCAATGTATGTAACGCTAAACCCCAGCGACGACAACGTGTCGGCAGCCACTAAAACCACTATTATTCGGCTCGTATGGTAGGAAATGGCTTGCGATTGGTAGGGGAGGTACCGTAGAGTGTTGGCAAACAGGGGCGGTACGCGGGAACCGGCCAGCCAGGCCGCGCGGGTGGTAGTGGCTGGATTAGTGGCGCCACATTACCCACTTATTTCACCACGACTTTGGACCTTATTTACTCCTGTTATATGGGAGCTAGAGGCTTGAGATTTGTGTGAGATACACATTAGGATGTACGCATTACAATACCATACTCAGTTGTCACCCAAGTGCTGCCGGGCGGGTGGTCATGCGGGGGAGGTGATGAAAAACACTGTACCCACTTATCTCCCAACGACTTTCGACCTCATTTACTCTTGTCCTATGGTAGATATCGGCTTGAAATTTGTGTGAGACACACCTAAGGATGTACGCATTACTTGACCATGCTCAGCAATCCCCCAAGTCCTGCCGGGCTGGTGGTCATGCAGGGGAGGTGATGAAAGACACTGTACCCACTCATCTCCCAACGAATTTCGACCTTATTATTTTACTCTTGTCCTATGGTAGCTATTGGCTTGATATTTGTATGGGATATTCCTTAGGATGTAGGCAATGTATGGCAACCCACAAATCTCGGTTTGTTGGGACAAGGGACGTGCGTGACAAAGGAAACTCAGTTTACCCATACATCTCGCGAGTGCAACACCATGTCGGATTTACCACGCCGTTACCCACGCAGGGGAATATCCATGGCCGATGCCATGGCCATACTTGACGAGAGTGATGAGCCTGATAGTGACACTGGATCATCGAATGACGATTCAGAGGACGAATATAGTCCCTCTGTGGCCGAGTATGATGAAATGCATGAGGAGGAACCCTATCTCCCCATTGCTGAACGGTACGCCAGGTTACAACAAAGGGAGGAGAGTAGCTATCGTTCCCCTGCTCTCCCCCCCCCCCCCCCCCCGTAACATAGTGGAGTCCCCAGCAAGTGGGGAAGAGGATAATGAGGATGAGGAAGATGACCCCCCCATGGCCTTCGTCAACATTCCACTTTCTCATCGTAGGGCTGAGAAGAGAAGCGGTGAGGATGATGAGGAGGAGGAGGACGGAGAGGAGGAGGAGGTGGGTCAGGCTCCGACACCACACGTGCCTCGCCGTGGTGGTGCTCCCCCGCGTTTGCCTTCCCCACCTGTTACGCTGGCCAGCTTGCCAGAATGTACTCGTAACTCGCTAGCGCTCGCCAGGGCAGTGAAATGGGCTATAATAATCGTAGAACGATGTTCTTTCTTTCTTAGTGTTCACATTGTCACAGACAGATCAGTGGTGGTCTTTATTCCTGTCTGTGACACTTGCAAGTATTTTATATCATTGATAGAGTATAAGATATGTAGTGTGAATTGTAAGGAGAAAGAGAAGGAGCAGCGAGGTGGTAATATGTGCGTGTGTATGTACGTGTGACCCCCTCGCTCGGGCGGAGGATTCCACGCTCTTGATTGGTCGGCTGGCCTGACGCGTCATACGACACCTGCTCTTCATGACGTAGTCGTCTGTGATTGGAGGCCGCTGTCCTAGTAAGGAGGTGCGGGCTCCTACCCGCGTGTCTCCTTCAGAGCTTGGCATGGCGTGCTTGGTCCTAGAAGTCCCTTGAAATCTGTCCCCAATTTAACCCTCTTTACTGCTGTTTCTCTCTCTGAACTTCTTCTTTTCCAATACTTCTCATCTTTATTCATTTACTTATCCCTTCTGGTTCTGCATACGACTTCCATAGTCGGCCAGTCGTATTACCAGCACCAGTTCTCACATATATGATTTGCACTAGCTTTAGGGATTATTAGAGTCATAGTCACATGGTATCATAGTATTTATAGTACTTATAGTATTTATATCATAGTACTTCCACAGGGATCTGCCTTGCTTAGGCCAATCGGCTTTCTGCAGACTCCCATTTTCTTATGTTCTTATGTATTGGGGTGCTTCTAATTATTGAGTTGTTCTTTCCTACTATTTAATGCTAGACAGTGGAGGGTATCTTTGGTCGTTGTCTGAGTTATGTATGTGGCAAGTCAGAGCCTGTACGACTTCGACGAAGCTAGGTAGCCTGTAACTCTTGTGCATTTTTTCCTTTGCGAGTGTAGCAGTATACAAGTGAAGGGTTTTTGCCTACTCTTACTTGTATGCTTGCTACCTCATTTTGTTGACCTTTGTGGAGCGCCAGGGTAAGACCAGATACTTGAGATCTGGACTTACCAAGAGAGCCTCCTAGTCACTTAACGTAACATAAGGGAAATCTGTTCAAGGGGAGACAGTAGGCTATGAGCAATTGAGCATGCTTGCGCTCTGCCTAAATTCCTTGTACCTTTTATGCCACTGCTAGACTTTATTAGTGAGAAAGACAGCATTGTGTTTATTAACTTTAATTGCGTATGCTTTAGGAATTATTCACGCCTTATTTTAGCCTAGGTTGATGCATATTGCACAACCCAGTTTGGCTGTTACGTTGGCTAAGGAAGTACTGTTTTTGAGTGGCTATTATTAGTGCTGTCACAGAGTTTTTGCACTCCCTTGTTGTATATATATGTATCCTACTTGTTGGTGTATTTAAGATACATGCTTTGGTGTCCTGCCCCTGCATTATTTCTGTTCTATATTCGACGAGCATCTTAGAGCATCAGACGTTTTCAGAAGATTCTTTATCTGATTGCTGTAGGACTAGACTTCCAGTGTTTTCATAGGGCATTGAAGAGTTTAGTGTTGAGTTCAGACTCACACTAAAGTTAACGTAAGCATATACTCCTTTATTCAATCTTGTTATAGTTTATTTAAGCATTGTTATAACTTGAGAGCATTTTATTAACGTAAAGTACTCCTATTGTGAGTAGGCTTTGCCGTCACCGGAAAGCCTTTGTAGAAGTGCACTAAAACCCAGTTAATTGATACCCCGTTATCAAGTAGATTAACTCTGGAGGGTTTAAGTGTTTTGTTCATCGGCGTAAAAGTTCGAGGGTTTGGAATTAGCGTGTACCGTTGTTGAAGATATAGCCTATCATCTAGTCCATTATTAAGTGCCCTTGTTTATTTCGTAGTGCCGGTCGTAACAAATGGCGACCTTAGACCAGTATATAGTGAACTGAATATTGCATTTTTTTTGGGGGAGAAATCTTATTGCAATTTGGGGTTGAATTTATTTCTCGCATTGTTGGCAGTGGACATTGTTTTGAGGATATATAGAACTTGTTGGAGTTTATTGGTGACCTAGTATTGCACTCAAGAACATCTTCGAATATTTTTGGTGAATAAAGCTACGCGAGAGTTTGGCTATTTTTGTCTTGACTTGAGAATTTTTGTTGTTGACTCCATCATGTCACTGGACGGGTCTGAGCATAGTGAGGGCACAGTGCGAGAGACAGGCGAGAAGGTGGAGTTGTTTAACGGCGTTCGGGTGGTGAACAATGAGGAGGATGCTCGGATGTTTTTGGAGGAGCCTGTGTCGGCGGACCATGTGTCGGGGCTAGACCGGTACAGACTGCAGTGTGTAGCCACAGTCTTAGGGTTTTCTGGTACTAGCGGTTTGTCGAGAAGTGAGCTGGTTACCTGTGTGCTGGGTGGGGTGCATGGGGGTTCGGGTGGAGCGGGAGCTGTGGCACCTTCGTCCCAGCCCCCATTCCACTCAACTCCTATCATGGCGCCCCCTCGGGGTCCGGAGCCAAGTGCGTTCCCACAGGCCGATGCCCGCTGGCGGTTGGGTATGCCTCTAAGTGACTCACGGGGTGGGTCCCCAGTAGTAGCACCCCCTCCTCAGGGTTTGACTCCCGAGATGTTTCAGCTCGAGCTCGCCAAACTCGAGCAGCGGAAGCATGAGGCTGAGCTCGAGCAGCGGAAGCATGAGGCTGAGCTCGAGCAGCGAAAGCATGAGGCTGAGCTTAGGCAGAAGCAGCAGCAGCGAGAGGCTGAGCTCAAGTATCAGGCCGAGTCTGCAAGGTATTGTGCTGATGTTGACCTAGAGAAAACTCGTGTAGAGGTGACGAGGAGCTGGGTCGTCCAGGGGGGTCGAGCTCATGACCAGTCCCTGTCGCATCTACTAAAGTTGGTTCCAGTGTTTGATGAGTTAGGAGTTACAGAATTCTTTCTCCGTTTTGAGAAAAAGTGACGGTAGCACCAATGGCCCGAGGAGAAGTGGGCAGCCCTTGTTTCGTCACGATTGACGGGGAAAGCACTCAAGGCGTACGATGCTTTGCCCCTAGATTCCTGCGTGAATTATGAGGCATTGAAAGAGGCTGTGCTGAGGGCATATGAGCTACAGCGAGAGACCTATAGGCTGAAGTTTAGGGCTGTTCCTAAAAGAAAGGAGATTACTTTCCAGGAACACGCTAGAAAGCTGTCAGATGCATTTGAAAATTGGTTGAGGTCGGAGAAGGCAACTACTTTTGATGCAGTAAAGCAATTAGTGTTGTTAGAGCATTTTTTTAAATGTACTGGCAGTGACTTGACTCTTAACCTGAAAGAAAAGCAACCAAAAACTCTGCAGAAGGCGGCTGAGCTGGCTGACCTAAGGGTGTCATTGATTCGTAGGTGCGGGTCTGCACAGAGAGCTGAGGCAGGTAACCAGGGCCGTAACACTCCACCCCCCCGAATTAATGACACAACAAATTATCCTATTAAGAGTACTGGTGCCAATTTTGATCCCAAGTCGAAACCCTTCCTGTTAAAGAAAGGCCAGGGCCCTTCCTCACCTCAGAGAAAGTCCAAGAGCGAAGTGGAGTGTTTCAAGTGTCATGAGAAGGGGCATATTGCGCGCTCATGTCCGAGCACACCGCCTACAGCAGTGGTGTCACTAGTGAGCAACATCGGTGTGTCTTTGAGGTCTTCCGCGTTTGCCCGGGGTAATATGTCAGTTGCGAAGTCACAGTCGGTGCAGAAGCAGCAGGAGGGCTCGTCACCCGTCCGAGATGCTTTTTGTGGTCATAGGGGGTACGGCACTGTGAGGTGGGCTGGTGTGGAGCATAGGCTTGAGTTGCTGCGTGATACGGGCACTTCCCAGACACTTGTTAAGAACTTCACTGGCAAGTCTATTAACGCGGCTCGGGTTGTGGTGGTTCAAGGTATCAATGCTACACGGTCTTACCCGCTGGTCAGAGTGGAGCTTGTGGTGGTCGGTGTGACACAGGAGTTGGATGTGGGTGTTGTGGAGAAATTGCCAGTTGAGGGGGTCGACCTCCTTCTCGGTAACGACTTTGCGGTGCTCACTTCCGAGGTTCCACCCTTAGTCGTTGCCGAGAGGGCGGCCGACACGAGTAGGGAGGGACAAGAGGGGCTCGAGAGATCTCAGTCCGCTCAGGTGTCACAGCCTAGTACCCAAGTTTCAGATCAGAGGAGGAAAGGTCGGAAGGAGAAAGTTGAGGCTGGTGGTCGGGTTGAGAGTTTGGACCCAGCGACACTCCTTGGTGACTCGGTACTTGCACCAAAATTGAGCTCCGGAGTGGCCCCAGAACCTGTCCCCCCTAGTGACATGGTAGGGCGTGATGGCATTCCGCGACAGAGTAGTTCCCAGGTACAACTAGAAGATCTTAGTCTTGAGAGTTGTGGGAACGGGGCTATTGAACTCGATGAGGACGGGGAAGCATGTCATGTGAACCTGTTAAAGGAGTTTGTGAGGCAACCACCTGAGCAGCCTACTGTCCCTGTGTTGGTCTGCAGCGGCCAAGGTGGAGAAGGAGAGGGGGGCAGTGGGGCACAGGTGGAGGAAAGTTGGGATTGTCATGTCTCGGCGGAGCAGTGGGCGGGGGACACGAGTCAGGTGGCTGTGGAAGCGCTTGAGCACCTGCCTGAGCAGCAGCGTGCAGCAATCCAGCCCCTGCTCGGTTCATACCCCACTGTTTGTGCCGAGCACCCAGGCCTCACAACTCATGCGGTGCACGATGTTCCGCTGACAGGTCCCTTGAGTGTTAATAAACCGTTGGCCTCGTTGTTTCAGTGGTTCAAGGTGGGCGCCGAGGCTTTGGCATGGTTGTCAGGTCAGGGTCGACCCATGGCTGCTAAGGGTGGTGGTCAGAATCAGGACATTGAGCAGATTGGTGAGGTTGGCTGTGGAGTGGATGCGCCCGGTCGTCGCATAGCCTCCCAATGCTGCTCTAGTCGAATGCAACAGCCCTACCATAGACCGACTGTATCTGGCCATGGCGCTGAAGGCGGTGATGCTGCGCAGGCAGGTGTAGTCGCAAGGAATGCGGGGGTGCGCATGTACGGTATCGGCGGGGAAGCCTTAGCAATTATGAACTATGGGAGTGACTGCACAGGTGGTACAGATTGTCCCTCTCATGACCTGGCTGTTCTAGGGACAAAGGTGGAGAAGGAGGGAGACTATAGTGTAGAAACTATGGTCCCAGCTGGGTTGTGGGAGGGCTCTAGGCATGTTGTTCTTCGAGATAAGTTGCAACCTCTTGTTCCTAAGCGCCAAGAGAAGTTGTTTACTAGGCTGTGGCAGTACGTCCGCATGTTTGTTGATTCTCCAGGCCTGATGTACGGGGTAGAACCAGACATGGAGGCTGGAGACAGTGCAAGGCTCAAATTGGCTCCCTACCATATAAATCCTGCTCAACAGCCTGTCGTGAAAGCAGAGCTAGTCTTCATGTTGGAGAAGGGTCTGGGGGATAAAGGATATCGTGAGTGGTCGTTACCAGTGACTTTGCAACCTGAGTTGAGTGGCAAGATCCGTGTTTGTGTTGATTGCAAGAGTGTGGGTGGATTATCCCTGACAGACGCCTATCCATTACCCAGAGTTGACGACCCCATAGACCGCATCGGGGCTGCCTCGTTTATCACTAAGGTGGAAATAGTGAAAGGTTATTGGCAGGCCCCGTTGCCGGAGAGAGCGAAGAGAAGTGCCAGTCTTGTGATGGACTGGGCAGTTTATCAGTGTCAGGTGTTGATTTGCTGCCAGAACACAAGTTGGATGTGTGGCATGTTAAGGGCACTGATAATGTTCTGGCTGATTGTTTGTCACGGGAGGGTATGTTTTAAGGAGAACCCTCGCCGTTCAGTCAGTGTTTGTTTGAGAGTGGAGAAAAATTAGGCTTGCCCCTGTAGTGCAACGCCGCCAAAAACACTATTAAAAATATAAAAACCTCACATAAAAACTCTTTCTTTTTGATAGTATGTAAGTGCAGTATGTTACAGCAAGAATCTAAGACATCCTGTGTTTTTGTCTTAGTAGGCTAGGCTTTGTGAAGCTTGCTCGTTGAGCGTAATATTGATAAGCTATACTATTATTTTGGGGAAGTGTTGTGTAGATTTTTTTTTTTCATAATGAAGTGTTTTATGTTTGTGATCGTGCCTTGTTTTCACAACTTGGGAGAGTAGCTGGGTGATGCGGGGTTGGTGGGTATTCTGTCTGGTCAGATGTGGCGTTCACCTGAGGCTGAAACGTCCCACATCTTGGGCGGGGTGTTACGCTGGCCAGCTTGCCAGAATGTACTCGTAACTCGCTAGCGCTCGCCAGGGCAGTGAAATGGGCTATAATAATCGTAGAACGATGTTCTTTCTTTCTTAGTGTTCACGTTGTCACAGACAGATCAGTGGTGGTCTTTATTCTTGTCTGTGACACTTGGAAGTATTTTATATCATTGATAGAGTATAAGATACGTAGTGTGAATTGTAAGGAGAAAGAGAAGGAGCAGCGAGATGGTAATATGTGCGTGTGTATGTACGTGTGACTCCCTCGCTCGGGTGGAGGTTCCCACGCTCTTGATTGGTCGGCTGGCCTGACTGCTCTTCATGATGTAGTCGTCTGTGATTGGAGGCCGCTGTCCTAGTAAGGAGGTGCGGGCTCCTACACGCTTGTCTCCTTCAGAGCTTGGCATGGCGTGCTTGGTCCTAGAAGTCCCTTGCAATCTGTCCCCAATTTAACCCTCTTTACTGCTGTTTCTCTCTCTGAACTTCTTCTTTTCCAATACTTCTCATCTTTATTCATTTACTTATCCCTTCTGGTTCTGCATACGACTTCCATAGTCGGCCAGTCGTATTACCAGCACCAGTTCTCACATATATGTTTTGCACTAGCTTTAGGGATTATTAGAGTCATAGTCACATGGTATCATAGTATTGGGGTGCTTCTAATTATTGAGTTGTTCTTTCCTACTATTTAATGCTAGACAGTGGAGGGTATCTTTGGTCGTTGTCTGAGTTATGTATGTGGCAAGTCAGAGCCTGTACGACTTCGACGAAGCTAGGTAGCCTGTAACCCTTGTGCATACTTTTCCTTTGCGAGTGTAGCAGTATACAAGTGAAGGGCTTTTGCCTACTCTTACTTGTATGCTTGCTACCTCATTTTGTTGACCTTTGTGGAGCGCCAGGGTAAGATCAGATACTTGAGATCTGGACTTACCAAGAGAGCCTCCTAGTCACTTAACGTAACATAAGGGAAATCTGTTCAAGGGGAGACAGTAGGCTACGAGCATGCTTGCGCTCTGCCTAAATTCCTTGTACCTTTTATGCCACTGCTAGACTTTATTAGTGAGAAAGACAGCATTGTGTTTATTAACTTTAATTGCGTATGCTTTAGGAATTATTCACACCTTATTTTAGCCTAGGTTGATGCATAGTGCACAACCCAGTTTGGCTGTTACGTTGGCTAAGGAAGTACTGTTTTTGAGTGGCTATTATTAGTGCTGTCACAGAGTTGTTGCACTCCCTTGTTGTATATATATGTATCCTTCTTGTTGGTGTATTTAAGATACACGCTTTGGTGTCCTACCCCTGCATTATTTTTGTTCTATATTCGACGAGCATCTTAGAGCATCAGACGTTTTCAGAAGATTCTTTATCTGATTGCTGTAGGACTAGACTTCCAGTGTTTTCATAGAGCATTGAAGAGTTTAGTGTTGAGTTCAGACTCACACTAAAGTTAACGTAAGCATATACTCCTTTTTTCAATCTTGTTATAGTTTATTTAAGCATTGTTATTACTTGAGAGCATTTTATTAACGTAAAGTACTCCTGTTGTGAGTAGGCTTTGCCGTCACCGGAAAGCCTTTGTAGAAGTGCACTAAAACCCAGTTAATTGATACTCCGTTATCCAGTAGATTAACTCTGGAGGGTTTAAGTGTTTTGTTCACCGGCGTAATAGTTCGAGGGTTTGAAATTAGCGTACCGTTGTTGCAGATATAGTCTATCATCTAGTCCATTATTAAGTGCCCTTGTTTATTTCGTAGTGCCGGTCGTAACACACCGCCCCCTATTCCCTCTCCACTAAAAGCACCAACCCCTCACACTTTCTATGGCTTGTGCAGGGGTGCAGCCATATTAGCAGTGCAGCTATTGACTTCTTCTTCAGAAGCAACAGATGAGGATATGCCTGCCCTAGAATCATCTCCACCACACCACGCACGCCGCAACCCACGCCCTCCCGCACGCCGCCTGTTTCCCTCATCACCCCGGATTGACTCGCCTCCACCATCACCTCCCGGACCACTACCATACTCACCTGTACCTTCTCCTCAGCCTGGGACCTCCCACAGACACGACACTCAGACACCATCACCGCCTGCGTCGCCACAACGCCCTGATCATGCGCAACGCCCAGATCGTGCGCAACGCCCAATCAACGTACGTGGGCGTGCCCGTGGTCCTGTGCGTGGGCGTGGCCGAAGGGCTTCTAAGGTGACCCTAATACGCCCCACACCTGGCGGTGCGAGAGCAAGGGCTGGGTTGGCTCAACCAAGGCCGAGGTTGAGGGCAGGGGCAAGAGGGGCAAGAGTGGCAAGAGGGACAAGAGGCATGGCAAGAGGCAGGGCAGGGCCCTCCAGCTGCCCTGATGGTGACTCCCCTCCTGACGACTCGGACGACGAAGGTGCCGCTCAACCCGACGTGTGGGATTGGGTTGATGGAGACAACTTTGTGCCCACCGACTACAACTTTGTGGGCGCTGGGATTGCCGGCCCTACGCTCCCAAACCAGGGGCGGCAGACCATGAGGCTTGAAATCTTCAGGCAGTTCTTCACTACCAATCTCGTGGCTCTAATTGTTGACCAGACCAACTGGTACAATTATTATTTCATGGCTGGGAAGGAGCACTCAAAATACTCTGTAAGGCTGTCATGGTGCTCCCTTGATGTCCCGGAGTTTTACACATTCTTGGCCATTGTCATGCTGATGGGGGTCACAAGGAAATCCTCCATAAAAAAGTACTTGTCCTGGGATCCTCTCGTCCGAACCCCTATTTTTGGCCAAATAATGAGCAGAAATAGGTTCACAGCCATAATGGGGAATCTACATTTTATTGACACCAGAAATCAGAATCAACCCAGAGCTATGAAGGACCCCATGGAGAGGATCAAACCCATCTTCGAGTACCTGAAGTTGAAGCTTGCTGCCGCCTTCAAACCCCATCAGAAGCTCATTATTGATGAGAGTTTGCTGCTGTGGAGGGGGAATATTGGCATCCGGCAGTACATGCCCAGCAAACGACATCGATATGGCCTGAAGATCTTCGTGATGTGTGACTGTCAAACCGGTTACATCCAGGACCTAATTCTGGATATGGGCAAGAAAACAGAATTGGTGGAAACGAGGACATGCAGAATTTCTGGGGCCGTCGTCATCACCATGCTCCAGGGCTACTTGGACATACTATACCTGGGCAACTGGTACACCAGCCCCTCCCTTGCCAAGTTCCTGCATAGCTGCACTACAGGAGTCTGTGGCACCGTCAGGAGGAATCGGATCTTCATGCCCGAACTACCACCCAGGCGGGAAAAGGGCTCCATCATCCACAAGCAGGCTAACAATGTCCTCATGTTGTCCTGGATGGATAACCGGGATGTGAACCTCCTCACAACAGTCCAACGTCCCATTTTCCAAGACAGCAGACGTCGTGACAGAGCAACAGGCGAAACTATCAAGAAACATTTGGCCATCTGTGATTATAACATCAACATGCGGCTGGTGGACAAATCAGATGCTGTCATCTCGTCATGTGAGTGTGCGAGGAAGACGATGAGGTGGTATAAGAAGTTATTCTTCCACCTCCTCGATCTCACCCTCTATAACAGCCATATCCTTTACTCAAAAATCACCGGCAAGGAGGAAACGATGGAGAACTTCTGCATCGAGTTGTCTAGGGAGATGTTGAGGGAATACATGACTGCTCCCCACAACTGGCAACGCCCCGCCCATCGACGGCCAGCAGCAGAAGGGATTGCCAGGCTGACACAACGCCACTTCCCTGAATATGTGCCGCCCACAGAACACAAGGAAAAACCCCGAAGAAGGTGTCATGTGTGCCGCAACACGACACAGAGGGAGCCTGAGAGATCAGATAGCAGGTGGATGTGCAGGGAATGTGATGTTGGACTGTGTCTCCCGGACTGCTTCAGGGAGTATCGCACCCTTGAGTATTTCTAAACGAGTGTACTCAAAGACTGCGATAAAAGACGCTATGAAGTGTGTGTGTATATAAACCTTGTGTAAATATAAATATATACAAAGTGCCGAACACAATATGTAAGTGAGATTGACACTCAAATATACGTAAAACAGTGACGGACACCAGTAAGTGTAAATATATACTATTTCTAAGTCAAACGTGCGTAAAACAATGTGTGAAACTCATATTCTATAACTATAAAACATATGATAAAGTAATAAACTGAATAAAGAGAGGAAGTAACATGAAAACTGAATAAAGCAGGGGAGTAAAAGAGAAACGCAAGAAAAGGGAAAGTGTTGGTGGCGCGTGTCAGTCAGCTGGGTGTGTGTCAGTTCGTGCGTTCTGTTATTGTCTGAGACCATGATGGCCGCCAGTATCCATGGCAACGGCGACGCGCACTGGGCTTGCCACTCGTGTGCACTTACAAGACTTATATCTAAGCACTTTTCACACTGTAACTTCACTTACAATGACATTATGTGATACATGTTAGTAGTATATGAACTATGAAGGCACACATGATGCTCTGGTGGTGTAAATAACCGTCACTGGAAAACTGGCCGCATCGTACATCTGCCATGCTGCCGCGCTCAACTGTGGCTGGTTGGGCGGAATGTTTGAAGGCCGCCCCGCCTCAGCTGATATATGAGGCTGCCCTCCCCCCCATACGACCCCCAAATGACCGAGGTGAGTAATTTTTTGTTCTTCATTTCTCACCTTTCTCTTCCATTTTAGAAAAGATTTTTTTTTGACCAAATTGGCCGGTCCCTCGATGTACTTTTATTTATATTTAGCTGGTGCTCAGGGCGTTAAAACAGTAGGCTGAATGGGGCCGAACGGATACAAGGCAAAGAGAGAGGGAGAGAAAGAGAAAACAAAAAAAGCGAGGTAGGCTCAATTAAGCCGTAATTCGTAAACATACGGCAAGGGCATTGCCAATCTCCGAATTAAGGGGAGATGGGTCGTTTTTCTGGTCCCCTTTCTTCCTCATGGTTAACCCCATGAGTTTTCATATTTTATGACGTTCGGCCCAATTATTTGGCGATTTTAAGACATTTCACCCCATTTCGTTGTCAATATTAAGACTTTTCGTGTCATTTAGGCGTCAAGTTTTTCCTGGTTAGCGATAGCGAGCCTGTACTTTTTGAGGAACCGGCCTTCGGCCAGGATATTTTTCTATCGAAATATGTACAAATTGATCTTGAAGGAGGGTGTTGGGGTTGCTTTATATGTTTGATGGAGGTCTAGGGATGAAACTAAATAAATCACAAACAAATATATAAATGAGCAAATATTACGCTCATCCCCCCTTAAGGGGAAACGCACGGACCGGTTGTTTGGTCATTCATTCCTTTATTTCTTAGTTTCCTCACTAGACCTCCATCAAACTTAAAACAAAAAACTCTAGACCCCCTTCAAGATAAATTTGTACATTTTCGACGAGATAGGTTGAGTAAGAGTAATCTGTTTGGTGTGGGACAATCGGCGCTCTGCAGACCCCCGTAATCTTGTGTTGATCTCTGACCGTTTTGGTGAGGTCAGTCCTCAAGGCATTAGTGAGTTGGGTCTATAATTAGGCCTTGTAATTGGGGTTGGGTGTGACAGGGATCTACCTTGTGTGGGCCGATCGGCTTTCTACAGACTCCCGTTTTCTTATGTTCTTATGTTTGTGCCATGAAATATATACAAAACGGTTTTGGATAATCTCGCCGAGGTATCCGCCGAACCATCGCTTAATTCGCAGAAGACGTCGCAGAACATACGCCGTTCGTTCATCCTTCGCATTATTTCGCAATATTTTATTCAAA
This sequence comes from Paralithodes platypus, assembly GCA_032716605.1. Taxonomy (NCBI): domain Eukaryota; kingdom Metazoa; phylum Arthropoda; class Malacostraca; order Decapoda; family Lithodidae; genus Paralithodes; species Paralithodes platypus. Next base: position 28,184,531 of record CM064491.1, on the reverse strand, counting down.
TGTGACAGTTCTCGCCGAGGTCATCGGCGAACCATCGCTCAATTTGCCGATGTGGTCGCATAATGTTGCCGATTACGTCGTATCCATCGGCGACATCGTCGCCGAGTGTAAACTTGTCAATGGTTTTTAACGGTCAAAATCGTTGACATCGCACAAATTCGTTGCGAATTGACAAAACTATATCCTCGGCGACGAAAATCGTATGAAATCGCATCAGTTGGAAAGAGACATTAACCTCTCCGCGGCGCACAGTTTTTTTTTTACAGGGTCATACTGTGTGCATGTATGATGATTTTGGGACCCATTGCCAATTTCGATAAAAAGTACATCAGCGTGTAGGGAATGTTTGCGTGCATCGGCCCATATATATTTGACCCCCCAAAAAATGTCTGGGGGGGGTGGGGGAACGGTCCGTAGTTGAAAAATGTGGAGCGATTGGCACCGCGCGGCTAGATTGTCATCGAGCGGCGAGATTTCCCTGCCGAATTTTCACGCGTCCAGGGGATAGGAGAGGGAGGAGGGGGTGGGTTACCGCGTATTATCACGTATATCTCCTTTTTTTATCCCTTTTAGGCTATGTAGAGTATGTATACGTGTGTAGGCCACCCATATAACAATGAATATGCCTCATAGTGACCAAAAATTGCAATATATAAGGGAATTATAAGAGAATTTTTAGGCGGGAATGAAGATGGGTTGGAGGTTTGGCGGCAATTTATGAGCTGAGAGTGTGGTTTGCGCTATAATATTACGTATATCTCGTACTTAGAGCACTGTCATGCTTTAATACAGACTTGTACGTATGTAGACGTGCCATATATCAATATATATACCGCATATAGACCAATTCATGCGATATTTACGCACATTATCAATGAGTTTCTAGCAGACGGAAGCCTAAAAGGGTGGGTGGGGGTGGGAATGAAAGGGGGAGAGGGTGTGTTATGCCATAAATATCACTTATATCTTGTACTTAGAGCACTGCCATGCTATAATACAGACTTGTACGTATGTAGACGTGCCATATATCAATATATACCGCATATAGACCAATTCATGCGATATTTACGCACATTATCAATGAGTTTCTATGTGTGAACCAAGGTGTGAGTGAGTTGTGCTGGGAATGAAAGGGGGAGAGGGTGTGTTACGCCATAAATATCACTTATATCTTGTACTTAGAGCACTGTCATGCTATAATACAGACTTGTACGTATGTAGACGTGCCATATATCAATATATATACCGCATATAGACCAATTCATGCGATATTTACGCACATTATCAATGAGTTTCTAGCAGACGGAAGCCTAAAAGGGTGGGTGGGGGTGGGTGGGTGGGAGGGAGGCAGGGAGTGAGTCGTAGAGAGAGTGAAGGCAGTAAACATATGCAGCTGTGTGATAATTGTGGAGGCGCCCCAGGCGTATGGATGTCTTGGGATTTTGAACCTTATGTCTAGCAGGTGTCTGGTGTGCGTTGCCACCAAGAGGTCTACAATAACATGAGTCAGGAATGGAGAGAGAGAGAAAGTGAGACATGCGTATGTCGTACGTATAAATGGACTTAAGAATTGCATTTTTATGCAAGCAGACATTGCATTTTAGACACATGTGAAGTACCACAGAAACATGTAGGCCATTGACTGTAAATAAAGTACTATATTATAGACCAGCAACGAGGGTGGTCAGTAAACATAGGCAGATTGCCTTTTTTGATAGAGAGCTAAATATAGACTGGTGTCTCCTTACACTTGCGAAAGGGTAGATTGCCACCAGAGAAACTTATATTTATTTATTTCCAAGTAATATGCAATCTAAATGTATATTCGAGACCTACTGCAAGTATTTGTATGACAGTCATGACTATGTATAATCCAATATACGCGCGTAGGCGAGACATAAGAAAGATGGTTGAGCAATTTTCGACACCCACACAGTTATTATTAATTTTTATTTACAATATTATACAATACAAATGTATTTGTGAAGAGTATTTTATGCATTATTGTATTTATACAAATTTTGTTCCCAGACAGAGCTGCTGTGGCTGGAGCAGCAAGGAGCGGCAAGGGTCACCCCGTGACCGCTTGACCGTGTGATAATGAGTGGAGTCACACTGAGAGGGGCAATTTTGCTGAGTGTTTGGGCAATTTTTGACAGAATAAAGTTATATAATTACTAATTTTTGACAGAGACAAACTTTTATAAACCTTTGCATGATATAATTGATAATCCCATCAATTTACAAACGTAAATTGGTGGGATAATTCATTTTTTTTTGTATATTGTTATTTCGAATGTAGACACAAAGTTTTGAGTGATATTTGGTATGAGCTCCTGTGGCATGGTTGGTAAGGTCGCGGACTGGAAAACTCAAAGTGTCGTAGGGTAGTGGGATCGAATCCAGGAGGGGGTTATGGGGAAGGTTTTATACTGTTTAGAAAATGTTTGATATTTTTTTTTTTTTACAAGATCATGCCATTGTATTCAAACAATATGAAATATTCATAGAATATATCATATTGTAAGAATACAATGACATGACCTTGTTTTTTTGTTTTTTTTTATTGTTTTTTTTTTATTATCTTAGTAGGTTTGACAGGATTTATTGAAACATATTTATTTTTGTACAATTCATTTGAGGTAAGAAAATATTTACACATTACTTAGGCTATAACAAACATATATATTGATATACTAAAAAAAGAAGGCACATTACATGTAAATCTTTGAAACTTATAAACTAAATAATGAAACATACAATTATATAATGTAAAAGCTATATCACAGGGACATCTTTGGAACTTATACATTATATATGTTACATTATGAGGTAGCGTGATCAATTAGGTCAGGTCAGGTAAGGTAGGGCGCGAGTCCAGGGCAGGGCAGGGCAGGGGGCGAGTCCAGGGCAGGGCAGGGCAGGGGGCGACACTCAGTAATTCTTGAAGGTGTGGTAGTCCCTGAAGCAGTCACCCAAGCAGAGTGCAACTTTGCACTCCGCGCACATTGAAGTGACTCTTTTGGTGGTGTGGGGTTTTCTCACACTGGAGCTGCAGACGTGGCACTGCACCTGCCTGTGACGAGTGCCAATCAGCTCGGTGTTGGTTGGGTAGTGTCTTTCGACACCCAGCTGGATGCGGTCAGGAACATGATCCCCACGCCATGCCGTACGTCTGTGAGTGGTGGTGCCATACTTCTCCAGGAGTTGGTATGACACGTTATAGACGAACTCCCGGAATTTCAGCTTCTGGTTTGGGGACATCTCCCTCTTCACCAACCACAAGTTGTAGGCGTTGAGCATCGTTATGTCAACTAGGTGGAGGAAGAGCTTGTGATACCACTTCACAGTCTTCCTCAGACACTCAACGCCTGACAGCTGACAGTCAGACTTGTCCACCATGCGCATGTTCTTTGTATAGTCCACTACCATGTCGGGCTTGTAGATGGTCTTCCTGGTTCGGTAGTGGATTTTGCCAGAGTCCATCTGGGCACCTGTGTGGACGGTGGAAAGCAGGTGGACGTGTCGTTTGTCCTTCCACTTCAGGGCTATCACTTTCCCACACTTTTCGAGCTGCTTGTATTTCTGCCCCTTTCGTCGCCTTCTTCGGACATGCCTCTTGTGGTGTTCCTGGGCCAGGTCGTCTTCAGAAGGTGTGTCACTGGAGGAGGCATCTGTAAGAGGAATGACATTACCGGTGAACTTAGGCATAAACTTTCTTGTCTTTCTGACAGTCCCACATGACCCCGTTTGGTTGTCATGAAGAAACTGGCAGAGAGCAGGAGAAGTATACCAGTTGTCAGTGTAGATGATGTGGCCTTTGCCCAGGTAATGTGCCAAAATTTTCCTGACGATGGCACCTGACATGCCCATGGGGTCATTGGCAGCGGCTTTCGGTATGTCAATGTCAGTGCCTGTATACACGATCATGTCAAGCACTATTCCAGTTTCACAGTCACACAAAACGAAGAGCTTGATTCCGAACCTATGCCTTTTCAAGGGGATATACTGCTTGAAAACAAGACGTCCTTTGAAGAGCACGAGCGACTCATCAATCACCAAATTGAGGAAGGGGTAAAAGTATTTCCTATACCTCTCCAACAACATGGTGAACACATCCCGAACTTTCCATATCCTGTCAATCCTGTTAGGATTGTCGTTGTCTGCAAAGTGCATAAATCTTAGCAGCAACAAAAATCTGTCACGAGTCATGAACTTATTGAAAGTTGGGGTGGCGATGAGAGGGTCGTGCTTCCAATAGTGTTGCAACACATGCTTCTTGCACAGAGGCATGAGGAACAACAAGGCAAAGAACGTCATGAATTCTTCCACAGTCGTATCCACCCAGCCTCTTATTCTCGCTTTTGGAGAAATGACGTCCAATCTGCCAAACACCCACCTGTAGTAGGCGTTTGTTTGGGCAACGATGTAAGTCATTACCTCCATATCGAAAAAAGCGAGGAATAAGTCGCTTTCGTTCGCTTGCTCATCACAGGGCCAGTCGTCAGTTGTACCGGACGTCCCAGGATTGAACTGGGGCACGTCAGGTACAAAATTGACCCCGTCAGACCAATCGAACGAAGGCAGGCCAGGGATCGGAATGTCGTCTGCGTCTGCTTCATCATCTGAAATATCGCTTCCATGGTCGCGATACAGCACAGCATCATCATCACCCTCCTCTTCACTTGACAGACGCCCTTCCTTATTCTCGTCACCGACGTCGGACTCACTCCCACTGTCCACTCCCAAATCCCCCCACCCTTGGTCCCGTGCTAGGGCTTCGTCGTCGAAACCTGGGCTGCCAATGCTCTGCGAAGCACCATCAAACAGCAGGGCGGCATACTTTGATGGTGTCAGAGTTTTCCGGGTCACTCTAGCACGTGCGGGAGTCTTATGGACAGGGACAGAAGGGCCGGCAGGGGCGGCAGTGGTGCGTAGTCTTGTGGCCCTGGAGGCAGGCAAGATGATGGTGGTGCCTGTCGCCCTTTTCCCTGTTCCTTGGGCAGGGGCGGCAGGGGCAGCAGGGCCAGCAGGGCCAGCAGGGACAGCAGGGCCGGCAGGGCCAGCAGTCGCTTTCCCTCTCCCTTTCCCCTTCCCCTTCCCCTTCCCTTTTCCTTGGGCAGGGGCAGCAGGGGCGGCAGGGGCAGTAGGGGCAGCAGGGGCAGCCGGGCCAGGGGCGGCTGGTGGTGGTGGTGGTGGTAGGGTCACTGTGGCTGGCGTACGGGTTCTCTTCCCTACGCCCGTGCCTTTAATTTTTCCTGCCCCCGCAGGTTCTGCAGCCCTAGGGCGGCCTCCAGCGTCGCTGGTACTGGTGGCAGGGGTGGCAGTGGTGGTGGTAGTGGTTGTTGCAGTGGCCTGGGTCGTGGTGGCAGTGTCACGAAAGACCAATGACCTCTGTGCCATTGCCCTGCTTGCACGTGTTTTCCGTGCTTTGGGTGCTGGTGTTTCGTCCTCCGAGCTGTAGGGCGTGTCGTACTGGTAGCTAGGGTCTTTAGCAGCCACCCTCTGCCTTCCACGGCGGCTGACACCACCAGAAGGAGGGCTGGTTGTGTCATCAGGGAGCAAGCGTGAGGGATGTGTGGGCTCCATGACTAGTGCTTGGTTACTGGCGCGGTGGTGCTTGCACGAGTACGGGGCGAGCGTGTGGCGGGGTGGTGTCGAGAGTTGACATGTAGTACTATACCCACACCAATTTTCAGCCGCCTGGCTATAAACGCGCGGTTTTGGTACGCGTTCAAAAGGTCTGCTCTTAAGAGTCTTCCCGCAGTCCGCCGGGGGAACTCTTAAGAGTCTTCCCGCAGCTCCCGGGTTAAGGAAGCCATACTGGCGATCTGAGAGCAGATTATGAGAAGAGAAATGCTTAAGAAATTTGGAAGCAAGAATAGTTTCAAAAACTTTAGAGATACAAGAGATGAGAGCAATTGGACGATAGTTGGAGGGTGGAGAGCGGTCACCCTTCTTTGGGATAGGTTGAATGAGAGCAAACTTCCAGCAAGAAGGAAAGACGTTAGAGGAGAGACAGAGACGAAAGAGTTTGCCTAGGCAGGGGGTCAGCACGGAAGCACAGTTTTTAAGTACAACAGGAGGAACACCGTCCGGACCGTACGCCTTCTTAGTATTAAGCCCAGAGAGGGTAGAAAGTACATCTTTAGAAGAGATTAGGATATTAAGCATAAGTAGGAGAGAGGGGGATGGAGAGGGAGGAATAGCACCGGAATCATCCAAGGTAGAGTTTATGGCAAAAGTTTGAGCAAAGAGTTCAGCTTTGTCAGAGGAAGAAGTGATGGTTGTGCCATCAGAGTGGAAAAGGGGAGGGAAAGACGAGGAAGAAAAGTTGTTGGAGAGGTTTTTGGCTAGATGCCAGAAAGCTTGGGAAGAGCTAGAGTTGGATAGTTCAGTGTATTTATTATTGATGAAAGAGTGCTTATATATATATATATATATTTGCGTTTCTGTTTTTCGAGGAAAACTGATGTACTTCCTGAAAGTAAAGAGCTGTTTTTGTTTATTTACATTTTGTGTTTTAGAGGATTATATTTATACTGGCAGTCATTGTTTGTTTAGTGAATGGTATTGTGTGTAGGCCTACATGTCTGCAGGGTTTCTGTATTGCCAGTGTTTGTGTTTCTATATTTGCCAATCTAGTCAGTAAACATGCCCCCCCCCCTTTTTTTTTCTCTCTCTCACACATAATACACACACACACTTAATGCATTCAACATTATTTCTCACTAAATCCTCTCCTGAAATTCCTGTCACTACATATCCCTTGTTTTCAGCTCCAACACCTCGAAATCCCCCAGACTCGAATTTTTCTCTCAATTCAGCACTCGTTTTTTGGGGCCCTTGCCTTTTTACATACTTTTTCTCTGTGTTTTATATATATTTTGTTGGTCCTTAAATATTTCTCCTCACTTCCTCCGTTGTTGTTCGTTTGGGTGGGCTTCGGATCGCAGTTTTCGGTGGGTGTCTGTTCTGTTGCCGAGAGATAGAGAGATATATTTACATATATTTACATAAATTAACTGGCCACACAGATCTTATGATCCTAGCGTGGTGGCCAGGACTCAATCCTAGCAGAGAAAGCAACCCCGAGAATAATGGAAAATGGAAGGAAAGGATAGCAAAGATGAAGGCACCCTCCGTCAATTCTCTGTACATGCACAGTTGGAAGTGAATAACCTTGCAGCACGTGGAAATCACCTGAAGGAATTTATTGACCGTATTCCACTCACTAATTTTCGCTTTCCTGCCTATTAGTATGAAATTGGTTCCTTTAGTACAAGTCTCTTATTAATTTATGTTACTAAATCCTTTTAGAATCATTAAACACTGTCACCTGCCTTCATATTCTCCAATCAAGTTCTCTCAATCTATCGTTGTATAGTTTATTCAAAAGGGATGGAATTAGTTTTGTTGCTGTGAGTTTGGCGAATTCGAGTTTTTCTATGCATTTTATTAAGTAGGGAGACCGAAACTGTACATCATACTCCAAGTGCGGCCTTACAATGTTTTTATATAGTGACATAGCCTAACTATATCTTTACAATGATAATGAATATGTCCTATGATGAATCGCAGTGCTCTGCTTGCTTTGTTTTCTGCTGCCGTGCATTGGCTTGTAGATTTTAGACTTTCGCTTATAATTACCTCTCGGTCTTTTATCTGTTCTTTACTAGCTATTTCTCCGTCCATGTAGTTCTTATATCTATGTTTTGGTAAGTTATATGTACTATCTGACATTTACTTTCACTTAAGGGCATTTATCAGTTCTCTGACCACTCCGTGATTTTCTTTGGGTCTAATTGCATGCTTTATTCTGCCGCTTTCCGAAATTATTGCATATTAGTTTCATCAGCGCATCTTATTGATGCCGTTGTCTAAGTCATTGATATATACATTGTGTACAAAATGGATCCAATACTAAGCCCTGTAAGACCCATCTAGTCGCTGGAGCCATGCTGTTTCTAATCCGTTAACTATTACTTTTTGTGTTCTTTCATTAAATAACATTCCTATCCAATCGTGCATTTTGCCCGGTATTCCTAAGCTCTTGATTTTCTGTAGCAATTTGTTATGGGGGACCTTGTCAAGTAGAAAGACAGAGAGAGAGAGAGTGTGTATGTGTGTGTGTGTGTGTGTTAAACCAAAGATGATTTTGTATCGACGAAAGAGATTTTGCATCCAAGGAGCTGGACTGGACGACATTGTGGAAGCCTTCGAAGATACCACAAAGGATGCAAGCGAAAATACACTTTTTGTCATCCATGCTGGTTCAAATGACGTCATACGCACCAGATCCGAAGAGCTAATGGAAAAATATCGCAAGATGATCCAGCACTACAAAAACAAGTCAAGGAATGTCATCATCTCAGGCATTCTCCCCAAGATCGACGCACCTGACAAATTCTACGACAGGGCCTTCAGCACAAACAGCCGACTAAAATATTTGTGTCTGAAGGAAGAAGTTGAATTCATCAACCTCCGGGATAATTTCTATAACCAGCCTACTCTGTTCCGTAAGGATGGCACTACTCATCTAAACCCTGTGGGTTCAGCATGCATGGGTCGTCTCCTACACGAAGCAGTCCGCAACCATGGATCAAAAAACGCCATTCAAGAAGAAGCAGCAGTGACATAAATCATCCAACACCAAGGAAAAAACAGAGGCAACCGAGGACCGCCAGCGATGAGGACCGAAGACAGCGAGGACCAAGGACAGCCATGAACATAAATGTAGATCCGACCAGAACCAAACATTTTATTAAAGAGCGTTCCACGAGTTCTATAATAATCAATTTAAATGTTTTCTATGCAAACGCTTGTAGCATACGCAATAAATTTTCAGATTTAGAGGAACTAGTGTTTACAGAAAATTATGATGTGATTGGCGTAACAGAATCTTGGCTCAATATAGTAATGTTTGAGAAAAGCCGAATAAATAGAAATGGAGGTGGCGTTTTACTTTATATCAAAGTACGTCTTAACCCGACCCTCTTGTCAAAACCTCAAATTGTGAACGTCGACACATCTTTTGTGCTAATAACGAATGATAAAGGTACAAAAATAATACTTGCATTAATATACAGACCTCCAGCTCAATCAGTGCAAACTGATCGAGAAATTTACGAACAAATTGCAGATGTAAGTAACTCACAGGATACCGTCATTTTTGGCGACTTTAATTTACCTGTGACCAAGTGGGTCAATACTCTTACTTCACACTCTGGACATGACATATCAATTACATATTGTATTTTTATTCTGGACAGCCGTACAGTCTAATATTTCATTGGTGTCCAGTTCCACAATATCCGATTACATTTTCTGTTAACAACAATTTTTAATATGTAAATGAAAAGGCTTACCAGTGACCTAACATATTACACTCATTAGCTCTGCCATCACGGCAACTATTTTTGTAATACTATATGTTAACATGATAACACTTTTTATTTTTACTTTTTACTGTATAAAATCAAGATAATGACAGCTCCAAATGTTTATAATATGGCAAATTGCTTTCAAAACTCGATTTGAATATGTGAAATGGCATTAGTTTAGTCTCTATTTACATGATATAGTAATCAAACTATGATGTGCAAAGATTTACTGTACAGTTAATGGTTTTTACATTATTGTCTTTTAGTTTCCTTAATTAGGGGATTTTCATAGGGCTCAAGTGTTTTACTAATTTTAGAATCATTTCAATAATGAAATAGGAAAGAGTAACTGGACTCCTTAGTTATGTATTCCACGAAACATATTAAACGATGACCAGAATAGTATTTCCTTGATTATAGACATTGCCAGTAATGCAAAGAGTAAAATGGATGCTCTAAAATAATGATCTTAAAGATAGACATGGGAATGCGATACACTCTGTATATACACATTGGGTACCGTAATGTTCTACATTATGAAAAGTTTCCTTAGCTGTATATCGTTTTGGGAATAGCTAGACGATATAATCATTAGTATTACTTTGATCAGAACATGAAAGGAAAGATTATTACCATGTGCAATGCCGTATATCCTCTTTACACCGAATACAACAACTGGTATAAACTAAAGATATACCAAAATAGGTAATCAGGTTGTATTAATCTGCAGTGCCATACAATGTATTTTTGTAATTAGTAGTATATCTGCTTTGTGAATATATCATTTTCACCACATAATGTGAGTTAGCAGATAACACATGTTCTTTTTTTGTATTAATCTCTTAGTATAGCTATTTAATATGTTTAATTGATACATATTTTACATGATGGGGTATTTTTGTATTAATATTCATGTTTTTGGGTAACTTGAAAAAGTATATGCATTTCCACTTAACCCAAATATATATAGCGAGTTAATTAGCAGCATATATTTATACTAAGCAACTCCCCACCACGCAATTATGAAATAAAGTTCATAATATAGCCACCACATAATATGGTAAAATACTTTGTATAAGCAATACCACTTAGTTGCAAGGGTCCTACTGTATAAGTCAGCAGGATTCAGTAAAGAATACTCTACAATATTATACTTCTCCCCAATCCCCTCGTGAGATAATCGTGTGGGCGCTACTGTTTGTAGAATGCCACTATTAAATAGATACTTACAGTTTCCGAGATCAAAGGTTATTATTATTTAGTTAATATTTGTTGTGCCCTATCCAGCATAAATTGATAGCATTTGCTGACAATTATAAGCATTGTAAGAAGTCGGCAACAAAATAGTCTAGCTTGATAACAGTTGCCAATTTTATTGCAATTGATTACTGAAATATTGCTTGACGTAATATACAATATCTACAATTTGTTAAAATACTAGACACCGTTTTATATTCTGCAATATATAATACGGCGCACACACACACAAACATACACACACACACACACACGAATGTTTGTTTCATTGATTATTATGCCATACAGTATATGACGTTGCATAGTCTAAGCCCTAAGGTATTTCTTCGGCCATCAATTTGAGAATAGATTAATATTTTCTACAAAATGTCATACTGATAGCAATATCTATTGGTGTAGTACATGAAAATAATGTGCGTTACAGATATGTACTAGTAGATTCACTGTCTAACATCAAAGCAATAAAAACATATTTGTGATCCCTAATTTCCTACATTGTAATACAATTATTGTAATACAAGGAAACTTTCTAAGCGAAGTGCACAGCATCAAACTTTCGATTATCTCCATGTCGTTGGTAGCATAAAATATTCATCCCTTGAAATACGAAATATTATCTTAGTGTGTAATCAAATTATCTGTATTGCAAACAATATTTGTTTTTCCAAAGTCATACATTTCTATACTAAGCTTATAACTAACTAATTACCTTACCTTTCCTGATTTTTCTAGCTAACTCTGAAAAATACCTAAATGTTCAAAGGGGCTCTCGAAAACGATCACCAGCAATAGTGTACCGGTACAAAGGAGTACAAAGGAAATCAAGCAACAACAGTCCCAGCGACCCCTCAAGGCTGCTTGCTCTCCAAAACACTGATGGTCAAGTGTCCAAACAGTGGTTTAGAGTGGTTAAGGATAAAATGGAAAGGGAAGACTGCCCTGGGACAAATGTCCGTGGCAGGATTAAATGTTTGTAGGGGACAGTTGTTAGTAATATAATAGAAGGAAAACCAATAATTTACAAATGCAGTCAGTCGTGGATTTAAGGCAAGGTGTTTGTCTAGGCGAAGTTTAAAAGAATCAACGGTGCTGCAGTCTATGACATCTCGGGGAAGCCCATTCTACAAGTTGACAACTCGATTGAAGAAGAAATTCTTAGACTCGTGTGAGTTAAAAGATTTATCAATAATTTTGCAACCGTTCTCCCGCGTGTAATTTAAGTGGTTGATAGTGAAATATTTATTACAGTTCATATTGTCGATGCCTTTGATGATTTTGAACACTTGAATTAAGTTGCTTCTTAATTTGCGCTGGGTTAAAGGAAATAGACGCTCCTTGTATGGATTGTTCTTTAGACGAGGTATCATTTTGGTAACTCTACATTGAACTTGTTCTAGCTTGTCTATATCTTTTTGGTAGTAAGGGCACCAGGATTGAACGCAATATTCCAGGAGAGGGAGGTCTAAGGAATTGTGAAGAGTTAGGATTACATCTCTGGATTTATACTCAAATGATGCTTATTAAGCCCATTATTTTGTTTGCCTTCTTAACTTCTGAACATTGTTGACTCGGTTTTAGGTTACTCAATATTGTTACTCCAAAATCAGTCTCTCTGTCTACACTCTTAAGCTGGGTGCCATTCATTGAATAGCTTGCTTTCTCATTTCGGTTTCCGAGATGGAGTACTTTACTTTTAACCCCATTGAAGCACATTTGCCAAATGTGACAACTGATCTAGATTATGTTGCATATCTTCAACATGTTAATCTGAGAGTACGCTATTTGCAATTTTTGTATCGTCAGCAAACATTGAGATTGTACAGGTGAGACCCTCATCTATGTTGTTAATGTAAACTAGGAAGAGAACTGGCCCCAGTACCGATCCCTGGGGTACCCCGCTACTTACATTGAGCCATTTGGATTCTTTACCGTTTATGACTACTCTTTGCTTTCTGTCACTGAGCCAATTTTCTATCCATTTCAACACACCGTCTTGTATTCCGTGCGCTTTTAGTTTTTATCAATAAACGTTTGTGAGCAACTTTGTCAAAGGTCTTTTGAAAATCAAGGTATACAATATCTACAGCTTTACTCTCATATAGGTTGAGGATATCGTGGAAGAAGTCTAAGAGGTTTGTTAAGCAGGAGCGTTTATTACGAAAACCAACCGTATTGAGTATCTTTAAGTATGTTGTTTTCCTCTAAGAGTCTAAGTGATTTACGAGTTTGTCTCTTATGAGTGTTTCTAGCATTTTACATACAACTTAGGTTAATTTTTTTTTTTTTTTTTTTTATTTCTATATTCCAACTACCCCCTCTCGGGCATAGGCTGAGAGCCTGTACATTCCACCGCTCAACACGGTGAAGCCTGTGAGGTCTTGTTCCAGTCTGGGGAGTGAGACATGTGAAGCATCCATCATGGCTCGAAGCAGCTCCATCTCTGAAGCGGCCGGTTGCTTCGCTCAAGTGCTTCACCGTCTCACCCTCCAGACTCAGACCCTCAATCTCAGAACGCCACCTATTGAGCAGTGAACTCACTAGGCATTGTCCCCCTGTAACATATTTTGAATATGGGAATATTCATACAGTGTTATTTAATCAGGGAACAATGAGAGTATTTTTTTGGCATTTCGGTGGGCTTTGTGGTAATGCACTGATACTAGGTACAGCACAAATTCAATCCCAATAATATCTTCCCATTGACATATCGGGATTTGAACCCGGATCCATTGGATTACCAATCCAGTGGCATGACCACTCCACCACACCTCCCATGGACGATAGTTACTATGTAAGGATTTGCTGCCTTATTTTAACACTCTCCGACTCATATGACGCTATCGCGTCATATGGAGGTATGGCCTAAAAACTCATATGACGCTAGAGCGTCATATGAACTAATTATATTCACCAAAAATAAGTTTATGACGCTTTTTGGCTGGTAAGTTAGGTAAGTTAGATCTACATATGGAAATATCTAGCAACCCTGTGGCGTCTCTCTGTGGGCCCCGCGGGTGATGAAGAGGCCAGTCTTCACTCAGCAGTCAAGCTCTTAGGTGGCTCTGTCAGGCCCTTTAAACCGAGGGGCTTCCATTTTGCCCAGCCTGGGTGGTATTTCCACCCTAATATAACCCAAACGAAGTGGATATATCGTTGGGTTATCGATCGATATTGTGTTTGTGTAGTTTAGGGAATTATATAGCATACACTGTCATGCCGTCCCAGGGTAAGTACAGTCAAAATTTCTGTCGCCACGGTGGTGGAGCAGCAGCAGTGGTGGTGGTGGTGGAGATGGTGGTGGTGGTGAAGATGGTGGAGCAGTGATGGCGGAGATGGTTGTGGTGGAGATATATATATTATAGATATATAATATATATATTTATATATACGGTACAGTATACAGTATATATATATTATTAATTGTATTTCATTTATTTTTATTATTTTGTGTTGTTACTTTTTATTTATTATTATGTAATTATAGGCCTATATATACAGTATATATATACTGTATATGCCTCCACATTTCTGTCAACACGGTGGTGGTGGTAGTTGTGGTGGTGGTGGTTGTGGTGGTGGTGGTAGTTGTGGTGGTGGTGGTAGTGGTGGTGGTGGTGGTGGTAGTTGTGGTGGTGGTGGTGGTGGTAGTTGTAGTGGTGGTGGTAGTTGTGGTGGTGGTATAGTTGTGGTGGTGGTGGAACAGCAGTGGTGATGGTGGTGGTGGAGCGGTGGTGGTGGTGGAGATGGTGGTAGTTGTGGTGGTGGTGGTGTTAGAGCAGTGGTGGAGATTGTTATAATTATTATTATATATATAAATTATATATATTATATATACGTATATATATACTGTATATAATTATATCTAATTATATATAATTAGATAATTATATATCTATCTATCTATCTATCTATTGCCTGACGCCGTGATCCCCGAAGGGGTGGCCACGAACGAACCGCCCCCATGCACCTCTGTCCCCAGTCAGTCGACGCCCCTCCCCCCAACCAGCACCGCCTTCGTTCATGTACTTCCTCACTCCATCCTTCCACCTCATATTCGGTCTACCTCTCCCCCTCTGTCCCTCCACCTCGCTCTCGTACACCCTCTTAGTCATTCTCTCGCTTTCCATACGTTCCATATGGCCGAACCATCTCAAGTTGTTCCTTTTCACACTTTCCAGCACATCTACCTCCACACCACACCTCCTTCTTACTTCCTCATTAGTCTGTCTATCCCTCCATGTAACTCCGCACGCACTCCTTAAGTAATTCATTTCCACTGCTCTCACTCTTGGTCTGAGTCTCTCAACCAACGTCCATGCTTCGCTTCCGTAAGTCAGTGTCGGGATTACCACACTGTCATGCAAGGACTTCTTCACTTCCATACTGATCACCCTATTTCTTGTTACTGCTTTTAGCGTTCCTACAACCCTCTTCCCCTGTTGTACCCTCTCCCGCACCTCTTCATCCATAGTCCCATCTTTACTCAACACACTGCCCAGATACTTAAAAGAGTTGACGATCTCCATAGCCTGACCGTTCAGCTTCACCTCACACTCTGTGACTTCACCCCTTTCGAAGACCATAACCTTGCTCTTCCCCGTATTTACCTTCAAATTCCGTTTTTCGCACACTGTTCCAAACTCATTTACCAGACCCTGCAACTCCCATTCATTATCACTCATCAGAACTGTATCATCCGCAAACAGCAATATAGGTAGCTTCCACTCAATTCCCTCCCTTTTCAGCGATACACCAACATCCACTGCTCTTGATAGTATTTCTTTCATAACTCCATCCATATATACAGTAAACAACCACGGGGACATCACACCCCTGTTTCAAACCAACATTCAGGTCAAAGAACTCGCTCTGCTCACTCTCCACACGTACTGCCGCCTTTGCACCCTCATACATGCTCTTCACTGCTTTCAGCAACTTGCCCTCTACTCCGTATATTCTAAGTACTTTCCACAAACCTTCTCTATCCACTCTGTCATAGGCCTTCTCCAAGTCCATAAAGGCAACATACACCTTTTGTTTCTTCTCCAGATACTTCTCCACAACACAATTCAGGGTAAAAATCTGATCTACACATCCTCTTCCCTTCCTAAAACCTCCCTGCTCGTCGCCTATCCATTTCTCCGTTCTCACTCTCACTCTCTCAATCACTACCCTACTGTATACCTTCCCTACTACGCTTAGAAGACATATTCCTCGGTGGTTACCACACACTCCTCTTTCCCCTTTGCCCTTATATAGGGGGACTATTATGCCAGTCTTCCAGTCATCGGGTGCACTCCCCTTCTCCCATGCTAGTTTGCACATTTTCCATACCCATTCTATCACTATCTCACCACCATACCTCAACATTTCCCCACACACTCCATCTGTTCCTGGTGCTTTCCCCAACTTCACTCTTTTCATGGCTTCCCACACTTCTGACCTCCTGATCCCCACCTCCTCCTCCACTACTTCTCTTCTTCTCCCTCCCATACCATATCCAGCTATGTTTGCTGGCTCTTCATTCCTTTCATTTAACAACTCACTGAAGTACTCCCTCCATCTTTCGACTCTCTATATATATAATTATATATATATATTTATTTATTTATATTATTATTTTATTTTTTTATTTTTTTTGGGGGGGGTTTATTTTTTTATTTATTTATTTATTTTGTATTTATTTATTTATTTTTTTTGGGGGGGGGGATTTTTTGTTTTGTTTTGGGGTGGGGGGTATATATATATATATATTTTTTTTTTGGGGGGGGGGGATCCAACAATGGTGGCTAAAATAATGTCCTGTGATAAACATTGTCTTTCATGTACACCACAATCAAATTGCATGGAAACAATTGCCCATAGCTCGCGAACCAATTATGATGTAGTGGTGTGGTTTTCACCATTAGAAAGAACATAATTTGCTAATTTAGGTGATATACACTATTACATACATACCTGAGCAAATACCGCGACGCCGAGGTAAGGAACTGCTCGGAGTGAACTTTTTATCCAGGGTGGGGCGACGGTGGAAAGTAAATATTCGCTTTTTCGACCCGTGATTTCAAATATTCATAGAAAAAAAAATATTTGTCTTAGGAAGTTCTAGTTTTGTTTATCTTCTTTGTCATTATTCCGCGCATTTATACAGACCAAATTGAAAACTATACACCTCGTAACCAAAAAATAAATCAATCATGTTATAAACCATATCCGGCAAAATATTACTGTTTTTGGTTTTGCCCAGTGCTTGAAAACTATTGAAGATAGACAATTTCCGTGTTCACCATTGGAAAGAGGAGAAAAAATACTTTTATTTTAGTACATAAAATTATATGGTCATCACTCAAAATTCCGAGATAAGACGGTGGGAACACAATTATGCGGTCAATATTTGTATTCGGGAGTACGTTTCTATTCTATATTTCCATTTATTTAATTTTTTTTAAATTTTCATGTAGTATAGTCATTCAGCCATCTATTCACATACGATTCATAACAATAAACATAATTCTGGTGGCTGGGAATAGAGAAATGTGAAGGTTTCCAAAACACTCATGAGCCAAATTCTAGACCCAAAAGCTGCGTCAACCGCCTCCTGTATCTTATCGGAACATAATCCGTCTGAGAGGGTTAATATCGGTGTTACGTTGGCGAGCTTACACTGATCAGGCATAGTCCCAGACTGTGAGGATTTATTGTAGAGCAATGTCAGTGGTTTGGAGAGCTCATACTTAGATTCCTTTAGAACTCTAGGCGAGATCGTATCAGTTACGCAATAATCGCCCTCTTCGCTTGACATTGTTAGCTCAGTATTGATGATTAAGTGCAACACAAAGAATATACATATTTGCACATATGCCATTAACAGTGTATATAATCAAAACATTTCATTCTCCTTTTAATTATCGTGTTGAACTAAACTCGGAGCCCCGGAGTGAGTTAAAGCCTCGTGGGAGGTGAACAGCAGGAGCACTGCCACTTCTACAAAGTTGAGGCAAAGTTTCAACTTAACCAACATTAATCTTCAACTTTCACGTCAGTATTTAATTCAATTCACCTTGTGCCATCACACTGTTAAGACTTTTTCTGAGCTTAAGGTTGTAACTCTTGACATGCACTATAGTCGAATATTATTGTATTTAACTCCAAAGACTGGGTGTTTTATTATTCACTATCATAACCATTATGTGTTTGCCATTCTGATAGTAGCTGCACAATAAAATCATACATTTGACTAGTCGAATATTTCCTCCCTAGTGGCATCTAAAATGTGTAAAGTATAAATGCATCTTCAATTCACAAATATACTGAACGGATGAACACTCTACTGTATACACAAGGTTGCAGGCATTTTACCGTTATTACAAAGTTTTCAATCACTGACTAAATTTACTAAACAACTCAATCTAACAATATTGGTATGTTAAGTAAGTTAAGTTAAGTAAGAAGTAATCTATTTACCTCGTATTTACCTGTGTTCATAGAAGAATACTTAACAGTATCTCAAATAGTTTTTCAATGTTGGTAGTATGAAGTATTGTAAGTTTTTATACCGAAAGATAAACGATAGTATTTAGCCTAGGGAATAAGTCTCGCATTCAAATGGTTAAGAAAGAGCAAACTTTCATGGGATTCTATTAGTCGATACATAAAGAAGGACGCAATACATATGTCATAGATAAGCGAATACAAAATTGACGTTGAGTGCAATTGAAAGTAAAACAAAAGTATGCGAGTCATGTCAGAAGAAAAATGTAAAACTCGGTGGGATAAGGAAAGTTGTGTGGGGTAATGCAATATAAACTGTGACTCACTTCCTGTTATGGACATTATCTTTGTATTATATAATATATTTGACAAATATATATTGATTACGGATAGAATTACGATATAATGTTTATAAATATCAGTGTTCCTCAGAGCTTTCCCAGTGTATACCACCTCTTTTACGTAGGGCATGTGGTACCCGTCTTGCAACTCAATCCCACCCCTACTCTGTGCAACTCTCTAACCCGAGAGTGAAACGTTACTCTCAGTCTTTCTTCTACTCAACAGCTGAGCTCTGGAACTCTCTCCCAGAATCAGTCTTTCCCTCTTACTATGACTTAAATTGCTTCAAACTCCGTGTGTCCAGGCATTTTAGCTCGAACGTCCCTTGATTTTGGCCCTGTCACTCTTTCAACTATGGGGGAGGCACTCGCTATAGGCAGTTCTGCCTTTTGCCTCCCGCAATCACATAAAAATAAATAAAAAATAACAAAAATATATATATAATTATTAGAATGTCTCCTACATTATTGAAATAAGAGCATGACATGGGGTTTTAGTCAAAGAATGTTACAGGGTATTATATAATTGTTAGCACAAATATGGAAGGTAATGACATGGGGTCAATCTAGAGGTTCATCCAGTACCTCCACAAGTCGTAGGATATGACTCCCATGAAACTTCTTAGATAATGGCGAAGAGGAGACGGTGGTTCAGGCATCCACCCTGAACTTGAGGAATATACACGTGTGTATGTGTGGCAGAGGGTGACGGAGATCTATCGATGACCCACTCTGTATTGTACTCGATCTCAGAGTCATATTTCCAGGGAAAGACGGTGGTCCCTCATCGCTAACGAATGGATTAATATTCCCCTTATTTCTGAAGGTCCACATGTTATGTTGGGAGAGAGAGATAGCTATATTTGTCTTGGGAATTGAGGCATACTAATGATATTAGTCATCACGTAATTAGTTGGGATAAATATTGTAATACATGTTAGTTACCCTGTTTTGTAAATTGTTAATTGTTCTCGCATATTATAATGTTAAATAATATTATCCTGCGTATTAGATACCATCACACCTACAGTATGTCTCTGAAATATTAATATTTTTAGTTTGATAATAATATTGTCCTATTCTTAAATTCGATTCGTTAGTGCCAAACTCCCCTCCTCCCCCGTCGAGGATTAAGCCGTCTGGCAATTGGTATTCCGATAGATAGATAGATACTTCAAACTATTTATGAAATAAACTACCATTTTATTAAGGCTAACTTCAGGATATAACGTCATTAAGTATGTCCCGTCTTTCCATGTAATGGACAGGGGAAAAATGCTTGCTAAGTTATGTCATGATGGAAGACATTATAGCAAAGAGGCATACTAAAAGCACATTATCAAAACTGTTTTAGTCACTACATATAACAAGTCATACTTAGACTTAGCTATACCCTAACGACCTCACACTGTAATCAAGTTAGTAATGAATAATGGAATTATACATATATTTGTATAGCTATCATGCATAAACTCTTGTGACAAGATAAATATGAAATAGCTGACCTACAGTATATGTATAGTAGACACTTGATAATTTAAAATATTCAAATATAATATATTGATTAACATAGATGCAATTCTAAATACATGTACTGATAATCCTAATCGTAAAACAAAGCTACACATTCAGTATTGCCCTGTTGTATGTTTATAGTTAAAAAACATACAAACTATAGGTTGTTTATATACCAGCTGACTAATACTCTATGATGTTTGTCGACGTATCGCCTATAATTCGTAAGTAGAAATATCTTAGACAAAATAGTTTGTGCGGGTGTAATAATTCAAATGTTTTGTGTATTGGCGTTTCATCTGGTAAATGGCATGACTCCTACATTGTTTTTGTTATAATTATGGGAATGTGAATATGCACTATTACAATCCAAGATTATTATATTCTATATCGAACACAACATATTAGACAATGTTACTTAAGTGTTTAAATATATATAATTATTAAAATGTTTAATGCATAGCGTCAAAATTAGTGACCAATGATTCCAAATTTGTCTTTCGACAACATTTGCGACCAAATAAGTGACAAAAACGCAAAGTTTTTCACATTTATAATAGCACTGCATGTAGCATTGTCCACATTCAAAGTCCATTTGTAATGACTTACTCATAAAATCTTAACCAAAATAACATGATTGCTACGTTCATGTTTAAGATGGGTGAACGTTCATGTTTAAGAGGGGTGATGGAACTACAGGATTGCTACGTTCATGTTTAAGATGGGTGATGGTTAATATAGAACTACAGGATTGCTACGTTCATGTTTAAGATGGGTGATGGTTAATATAGAACTACAGGATTGCTACGTTCATGTTTAAGATGGGTGATGGTTAATATAGAACTACAGGATTGCTACGTTCATGTTTAAGATGGGTGATGGTTAATATAGAACTACAGGATTGCTACGTTCATGTTTAAGATGGGTGATGGTTAATATAGAACTACAGGATTCAGTGTGACATGTTCATGTTTAAGATGGGTGATGGTTAATATAGAACTACAGGATTCAGTGTGACATACGCCTTATGCAAGCATAAAAAATAGGCGTTTAACAAGGGATGGGGCAATGGGATATACATAAATAAATAAGAATATATATATATATATAATACAAAATATATAATCATAATAACAATTGAGAGAGCTAAAATGAGACATGGAGCTAGAAGTAAGTAAACCATTAAAAGTATATTGGAAGATAGAAACAGAGTATAACTTGGATGTAATGAAGGCAGAAAGTAAAGATAATTCAAAGAGGAAGTTATAAAACAGAACATTAGGAAGGAAAATACAACCAAGAAGACGAATACAATTTAATTGAAGGTCAACAAAAAATGGGGTAATTAAGATACAAGGAATTCACTAACTAAACAAGGAAGATCAGGAAATTTGAACCATGACGAAAGATTGAAACAAGTATGACATTGGTGGAAACTAAAGACTCGAATTAGATAGTAGCCAATTGATCAGCAAGGCCAAAACCAGAAACAATGGTATTCTTGACAAGATTATGAAAGTAGACATTGATAAATGACTTAAAATGGATGGATTCCTATACAAAGTAGTAACACGATGGAATAGGAATGTAAATTATGTGTGCTCAACCGTCTCTTTGGGTTCTTTACCCCCACACAGATTCTTGCTCGGTACAAGGGGCACTTTGCGCCCATGTATCAAGTATTTTTGTATGGGTGGTGAGGGTCAAGACATAACGCAATGTTACAGCTCTTTCAATTTTCTACTGCTATTACAATAAACAATGATCTACAGAACCCTTCTCTGTGCATACCTCCTTTACGGAGGTGAGGGCACCTGACTTTCAACACATGCTCACCCCTACTCTGTCCAACTCTCTAACCAAAGAGTGAGCCGATTATCCCAGTCTTTCTTCTAATCAACAAGTAAGCTCTGGAACTCTCACCTGTGACTTAAACTGTTTCAAGATCTGTGTGTCCAGACATTATTATTCGAATATACCTTGAATTTGGGTCTCTATCATTCTATCAACATTGGAGTGGACACTTTTTACCAGCAGCTTTGCCCTTTGTCTCCTTCATACGCATTACATAATATAAGTATATACATCTTATAAAACTGTGAGTACGATGACAGCAATATAATGAATTTTAAGAATAAAGAGTCAGAAATATACCTGAAGGCAAGTAAGGTACACTATGATACCATAGTCTCTAGCCCACTCTTAAGAAATTGGGGACCACAAATGTTTTTCTTTATGCAATTATAACTGTCTGGATTTATATTTTGATAAATCTTTATTTTCAATATATAGTATATATAGTTTTGTAGTTGATTTATAGAAAATTATATTGATAAGTTGGTTTCCATAGTTATAAATAGGTGAAGTCCACGAATATCCATGAGTGGGCAAGAGACTATGGTATCCGAGTGTGCCTCTGAATGACCATAACCCGCAAGCAACAGGTGGATTAGAAACTGCAATATACTGTATAATGTCCTGCAACACATACTCTCTCTCTCTCTCTCTCCATTCATCTATACACTTTCCATTGCTATAGAGGCAGAGATACCCCTCCGTTTTCCCCTTGTTCTCGAATACCTGCACCCATAAATGAACGCACTGCAGAGCTTTACCGGAATATTTGTGTGGTTTTGTTCTGAAGTCTGGCCAGTTCCCTCCCTTCCATGGGTCCACCGGTGTCTCTGCTTTGCTATTTTATGTTGAGGGTTATTTACCTAAACATTAGCACAATTATACTCATAGTGTTGATTATTGAAAAAAGTAGACATTTATTGCAATCTTTCAAAATCGAGAAATATCGTGTTATTTCAGATAAGAAGACCTGTTTACTTAGTCTTTGTATGATATGGGATAGGCAACTAAACATCTCAACATGTTTGTAACTGTGATTGTACACTTCTGACATGGAAAGGTTCGTAAAGATATGGCTGAACCTAACCAATCCTAATCTAAATTGCTATATTTGATTCATAGTAATGTAAATATCAATGTAACTCTGCTATGAAATACTAAGTGTGTGTTGTGTGTGTGCGTCAAGAGTCAAACAAACTGTTATTAAAAGGTTAGAATCACCTAATTATGTTTCGCTGTTTATGGCATAATGTGTAATGAACATAGAACATTTAATTACACGGATATACATATATATGGCAGGTTCCTCTGCATTAATTAGGAGTGCTAATCGGCTTAACTATTTTAGACACACAGGCGGGTTTTGCTAACAGTTATGGGACTCATTAGAGTGTATTCATGCTGCTGCTTGGTTAGTTTTCATCTCATTTGTTTTTGTTATGTGTATTTGTGTTTTGTTTTTGTTTTTTGTAGCATTCCTTGTCATTACGTGTTTTCTATGTTTTGTTGGTTATTTCCGCAGTTGAATATGACAATTTCAATTGATAATTTATATTCTATGTTAATATAAGTCATGCGGAGATTCAGATTTGGTAGGTTTTACTTTCGTATGTTAGGGCAAGGCTAGTTTTGTTGGTTGAGTTACACATTTCGGGCTAAGCTGCTTGTGGATAATTGTATGAAAGTTGTATGATCAATTTTGCTTACTGACATATCAGTTTAACATATCAGGAGGTTTTAGGAAGGGAAGAGGATGTGTAGATCAGATTTTTACCCTGAATTGTGTTGTGGAGAAGTATCTGGAGAAGAAACAAAAGGTGTATGTTGCCTTTATGGACTTGGAGAAGGCCTATGACAGAGTGGATAGAGAATGTTTGTGGAAAGTACTTAGAATATACGGAGTAGAGGGCAAGTTGCTGAAAGCAGTGAAGAGCACGTATGAGGGTGCAAAGGCGGCAGTATGTGTGGAGAGTGAGCAGAGCGAGTTCTTTGACCTGAATGTTGGTTTGAAACAGGGGTGTGTGATGTCCCCGTGATTGTTTAGTGTAGATATGGGATGGAGTCATGAAAGAAATCACTATCAAGAGCAGTGGATGTGGTGTATCGCTGAAAAGGGAGGGAATTGAGTGGAAGCTACCTATACTGCTGTTTGACGGATGATACAGTTCTGATGAGTGATAATGAATGGGAGTTGCAGGGTCTGGTAAATGAGTTTGGAACCAGTGTGCGAAAAACGGAATTTGAAGGTAAATGCGGGGAAGAGCAAGGTTTAGGTCTTCGAAAGGGGGTGAAGTCACAGAGTGTGAGTGAAGCTGAACAGTCAGGCTATGGAGATCGTCAACTCTTTTAAGTATCTGGGCAGGTGTGTTGAGTAAAGATGGGGACTATGGATGAAGAAGTGCGTGGAGAGGGTACAACAGGGGAAGAGGGTTGTAGGGGAATGCTAAAAGCAGTAACAAGAAATAGGGTTGGTCAGTATGGAAGTGAAGAAGTCCTTGCATGACAGTGTGGTAATCCCGACACTGACTTACGACGGAAGTGAAGCATGGACGTTGGGTTGAGAGACTCAGACCAAGAGTGAGAGCAGTGGAAATGAATTACTTAAGGAGTGCGTGGTTCCGGAGTTACATGGAGGGTAATAGACAGACTAATGAGGAAGTAAGAAGGAGGTGTGGTGTGGAGGTAGATGGGGCTGGAAAGTGTGAAAAGGAAACAACTTGAGATGGTTCGGCCATATGGAATGTATGGAAAGCGAGAGAATGACTAAGAGGGTGTAGAGAGCAAGGTGGAGGGACAGAGAGGGAGAGGTAGACCGAATGAGAGGTGGAAGGATGGAGTGAGGAAGTACAGGAAGGTCATGGCTAATTGGTAGGAAACAGAGAGTCAGCATAAATGGTACCAAGTCAGAGTGGGGAGCAGTCAAAAGTGGTGTCCCCCAGGGATCGGTATTAGGTCCCCTGTTGTTTCTCTATATAATAAATGACCTGATTTAGGTATAACTAGTAGGATAAGTAAATTCGCAGACGATACTAAAATGGGGGATATCAATTGATTCAGATAGCGTATAGAGTGCCTACAAAGGGATCTAGATACCTTACATGATATGGGTCAGTAAATTGGCAGATGAAGTTTAAACATTGACAAATGCAAGGTATTAACCCTTTTTAATTCGCGGCGAGCAACATAAGTCGAGTTAAAAAAAAAGCTGGACTATGTGGCCGGCGCTCGACATAGGTCGAGTGGCAATTTCAGCACGTAATGTGGCTGAGAAGAAGAGACAAGTGGTGGCAGGAGACTAGCGAGCGTATGACTGCTCCAGACCACCGCGGTGAACATACTGACACCAAATCTCAGCTCCCTCCTCCCTCTCTCACCGCTACATACTCAATTATGTACCGAAACTACCGAATTACCTGATTTTTGCACTCGCGTTGCACGGTTATTGCAAGAAAACTATCCTCATACAAGGATCGTTATGGTGTCATTCGAAGCTCTGTTTATGCCCTCCAGGGATAGGTACTTGTTTTAACGTTCGGGGTCTGGGTCTTATTTAGGCATGAAAATGATCACGTAAACAGCCCTATTTTGGCTAAAAACACCCCCGCTGTGCGGTACATATAATAAACCGCATAGCCGCTCGAAGGTGTTAAAGATAGGGAAGATGCAACAATGTTAAATATAAACTAGCTAATTTAGATTAGAAATCAGACTGCGAGAAAGATCTAGGTGTGTTTGTTAGCAATGATTTGAAGCCTAGAAAACAGTGTTATAAGCGTTCGTAATAAGGCAAACAGGGTCTCGGGTTCATCTCTAGGAGTGTGAGTAACAGAACTGCTGATGTTATCTTAAAACTTTACTTGTCATTAGTGAGACCCCAACATGGATTATGCTGTCCAATTTTGGTGTCCTTATTACAGAATGGACATAGATTCATTGAGAGAATTCAGCGTAGAATGACAAAAAATGATCCCATAATATTAGAAATTTTCCGTATGAAGAAAGGTTGAAGAAATTAGGTTTACATTCGTTAGAGAGACGCAGAGTTAGAGGGGATATGATAGGGTGTTCAAGTGGGTTAGTGGGATTAACAAAGGGGACATGACAATGTACTAAAGACTCAGTGATAGCGAAAAGAACTCGTACCAATGGTTTCAAATTAGATAAATTTCGTTTCAGAAAGATTATAGGCAAATATGGTTTGGTACCAGAGTTGTAGATGGGGGAGCGAATAGGCTCCCAAGTGATATAGGGGGACCAAGGACGATAGGGAGTTTAAAAAAAAAATGGGATAAGCATGTGACGAGAAGGGTTGGGTGTGAAGGGGGATCAGCCGGGTTGGGCCAATCAGCGCTCTGCAGACCCCCGTAATCCTGCGTTAATCTCTAACCGGTTTGGTAAGATGATCCTCAGGGTATTAGAGTGTTGAGCCTATAATTGGGCTTTGTAATTGGGGTTGTGTGGGACAGGGATCTGCCTTGCTTAGGCCAATCGGCTTTCTGCAGACTCCCATTTTCTTATGTTCTTATGTTCTTATGAACGAAGGCGGTGCTGGTTGGGGGAGGGGCGTCGACTGACTGGGGACAGAGGTGCATGGGGGCGGTTCGTTCGTGGCCACCCCTTTGGGGATCACGGCGTCAGGCAATAGATAGATAGATAGACATATCAGTTGTGCATTTGCCTTTGTTATTGATGTTATCCACAGTATTGCACATACAAAAAAAACACACTTCTTTCCAATTATCTTCAATTTTGTTTTCTATGTGAATGAGGGAGACAAAAGGTAAAACTGCCTGTGGCGAGTGCCTCCCCCAGAGTTAAAAGAGTGACAGGGCCAAAATCAATGAATGAGCAAAATGCCTGGACACACGGAGTTTGAAGCAAATTAAGTCATATGATAAGGGAAATATGGATTCAGGGAGAGAGTTCCAAAGCTCAGCTGTTGAATAGAAGAAAGATTGGGAGTATCGTTTCACTCTTAGGTTGGAGAGTTGCACAGAGAAGAGGAGGGATTATGTTGCAAGCGGGGTATTATGTACCCTACGTAGAGGAGGTGGTATACACTGAGAGAGCTCTGAGGAAAACTGATTTTTGTAATAGTGATAGAATGGCGAGAGAAATGCAACATTGCGGCAAAGAGAGAGATATTGCAGAAAATCGGTGAGTGGACGTGAGTTAATGATACAAAAGGCTTTCTTTTCTATTTTATCTAGGAGTGCTGTGTGAGAGGATCCTCCCCACACATACGAATAATACTCAACACATGGACTTACTGTGCCCCTGTACAGAGCAAGAAGCTGTATTGGGGTAAAGAACCCTTTGAGACGGTTTAGCACACCCAGCTTCTGGGAAGCCATTTTAGCAAGATTGGTAATATGGTCTTTCTAAGAGAGATTAGAAGAAAAAGAGACACCGAGAATACTGAAAGAAGATGAGGGTTTGATTTTTGTATTGTTGAATTATATGGGATAGTCCTCTGGGAGTTCTTGATGCGTAGATACATGGAGAAATTGGATTTTGGAAGCATTAGAGGCAAAAAGCTTTTCTCTACCCTAATTGGAAATGGTAGTTAGATCAGAAGATAAATGTTGTATGGCTTTGTCACATCTGTTTTTGAGGGATTGCTTGCTGGGGCGTTCTGGAAAACTAATTGAATAGTGTAAAGTAGAGTTGTCTGCATAGGACTAGAGGTACAGTTGAGAAGATAATTTAAGAAAATTAGGAAGAAAATTGGAGATAGGACATAACCCTGAGGAACACCGGAGTTGATAGGATGAGGAAGTGAATGATGGACGTCCACAACCGCAGCTATGGAATGGCCGGAAAGGAAATTAGAGACAAAGGCACAGATGGAGGGATAGAAACCGAAGGAAGGTAGTTTAGAGATTAGAGATTTGTGCCAGACTATCAAAAGCCTTTGATTTATCTAGCGCAATAGAAAAGGTCTCACCGAAGTCCCAAACGGAGGATGACTATTAGTTAGTAAGATATAAAAGAAGATCACCAGTAGCCATACTGGCGATTTGAGAGTAAATCATGAGAAGAGAAATGCATAAGCAATTTGAAAGTAAGAATAATTTCAAAAACTTTAGAAATGCAAGAAATGAGAGCAATTGGACGATAGTTGGAGGGTTGATTGCGGTCACCCTTCTTTGGGACAGGTTGAATGAGATCAAGAAGGGAAGATGTTAGAAGAGAGACAGAGACGGAAGAGTTTGCCTAGGCAGGGAGTCGGCACGGAAGCACAGTTTTTTTAGTACAACAGGAGGAACACCATCCGGACCGTATGCCTTCTTAGTATTAAGCCCAGAGAGGGTAGAAAATACATCTTTAGAAGAGATTAGGATATTAGGCATACTTAGGAGAGAGGGGGGTGGAGAGGGAGTAGTAGCACCGGAATCTTCCAAGGTGGAGTTTCTAGCGAAACTTTGGGTGAAGAGTTCAGCTTTGTCAGAGGAAGAAGTAATCATTGTGCCATTAGAGTGGAAAAAGGGAGGGAAAGACGAGGAAGAACAATTGTTGGAGAGGTTTATGTCTAGATGCCAGAAAGCTTGGGAAGAGCTAGAGTTGGATAGTTCAGTGCATTTATTATTGATGAAAGAGTGTTTGGCAAGTCGAAGAACACATTTGGCTTGATTCCGGGCAGAAACATAGGAAGAATAAGATTCTTGAGCTTGAAGGCGTCGGTACCATTTGAATGCTTCCTTCATATTGTGGACAGCAGTAGAACAAGTGTGAGGAAACCAAGATTTCTTTGCATTAGTCTGAGAGAAAGAAAATGGAATGTATGCCTCCATGCCCAAAAGGATTACCTTGCTAATGCGTTCAGCACTCTCCGAGGGTCCCCGGCCACAGAAGTAATATTAATTCCATGGGAAGTCAAAGAAGTACTGCCGAAGAGCCTCCCAGTCGGCAGTGCCAAAGTGCCACAAGCGCCGCCGGATGGGAGGATCGGGTGGTTGTACTGGAGAGATAGGACAGGTGACAGAGATGTGTTTATGGTCGGAGGAGCCCAAAGGAGAGAAAAGATCGACAGTATAAGCGGAAGGGTTAGAAGTTAGAAACAATGTTGAGCCGATCTCCGAAGCGATCCGAGAGACAAGTGGGATGCTGAACCAACTGGTCTAGATCATTTAGGATAGAAAAGATGTAGGCTTGTTCGCCAGGTTGGTCAGTGGAATGAAAGGAGAGCCATTGGCGGTTGTGACCGTTGAAATCTCCTAAGATGGAGATTTCTGAGAAACGAGATATGGATAGGATGTGTACAACTTTAGTTTAGTCAAAATAATCAGGGAATTCAGTAGGGTTGGGGGAAAGATAGACAGCACCGAAATATATAGCATGAGAGTAAGAGAATAGTTTGAGCCATAAAGTTGAGAATTCAGAAAATTCGAAGTCAGGAACACGAAAGCAAGTGAGTTTGTTGTATACGTATACACAACATCCGACTTTGGCTTTTAAACTAGGATAGAGATAGTAGGAGGGTACAGAGAAGGGTTTGCTGTCAGTAGTCCCAGACAACTGCATTCCGGAAAAAGAAGATCAGGGTTGACAGAGGAGAGGTGGTGTTCAACAGAGTAGAAGTTAGGGGAAAGGCCACGAATGTTGCAAAAGTTGATAGTGAGAGTGTCAGGTCGTGGCCCAAGACATTTTGGTGGGTCGTTGGGTGAGTGTCCAGCCAGTGTTATTTTGTTTGATTTTTGTTTGTGGTGTATTGGAAAGATGTATAGTGTGCTTGTGTGGTGTAGTGTTAAAGAGAGAAAGAGAGAGTGATTGTGAGAAATAGCTGGATTACTCTCAGTGTAAGTCAGACACAGAGAAAATCAGTAAGAGAGACCAAGCAATGCTTATAGCCTCTCCTGGGTCTAGCCCTGTTCGATTGGTGTCTACAATCTCCCCCTGGAAATAGATGGCTAATGTTGAAAATAAAATGAAGGGGTCCTAGGACAGTTCCTTGTGGAATCCTGAGGGTACATTTATTATTACTATAATTCTATTAACTTGTTTTGCGTCAGCAAAAATATCATGCTGTGAATTCACTGTTGGTGAGGGATTTTGACAATTGTTTTGGTTTTGTAAAAATGCAATGTACAATTGTACATGGTCTAACACCTTGGAACAAACTCACCAGGCTAAGGCGTTCCAGAGGTAGTCAAAGGCGGGGCACATTCTTAACATTGTGTCCGGTGGTAAGTCAGAGAGATTGTTGATGAGGACGTTGCAGAAGGGGAGGTTTCCAATAATGTACACACATTTGTTTTGGGCATAATTTGCAAAAATATGGGGTTGCTGAGAAGTGGGTCAGTGAACCAGTACCTTTTGTAATTGATATACACAAGACTCACCAGTAGGACCAAGATTATGATGCAGTACAGCCCACTGAGGTCCACATCCACCCACGCCAGTTACCTTGCCTGTGACTTAACTTTTCGCACCCCAAGGTACACCCCGTTGTACTTGTTAGTCTGTCTAGCAACATCAATGACAATTTCATGAGAGAAGAATGTCTTGAAGAAGGCATGTAGGTTGACTAGTTTGTGAGGGTCTGAGACGTGGCACCAGCACGCTATTCCTCCAGGAATGTTTAGAGAACAGAAGTGTCGTGTGAGGCAAAACGGGATGCACGGGCACCCATCACATCATTGTCATCTTTGCCTGGGTCATCTATGGCTTCCAAGCTTGTCCTAGATATTGTCGAGTGTACCTGTAAACGGGCTGGGTTGGAGGGAGAGAGGGCGGGATGGGGAGACCAAGCTAACTGTAGATATGGACGATGACCCTACATTCATTCATCTCCCACTCGCACCTGATACAACTTTTCGTTTTCTCAACATGGATGACAAGTATAGCCATTAGACCTTCAATGGAACACCAGAACTCCCAGGGGCATTATCGTCAGAGCCCTCTATTACCCTGTGGGGTGCAAAGGTTCCAAGGGTGACCCTTACTCGGTAAACAAGATCTCTACCAAGCAAGAAATCTGAGTTTGAGACATTTGTATGTATAGTATGTAAAGGTGAGCTAAGTGTTGAATGACTGGATCGAGAGTTTGAACTTTATAATTCATCTATTAGAAGCACAATGATCTATGCTTCAGAAACAAGGCCTGTCAAAGCGGTGGATCTCAACAGAATGGAATGTTACAAGATGAGAATGGTGAGAGATATGTGTGGGCCAAACTGCAAGATAGGATATCTAGTGAAGACGTGGGATCAGACGAAATGCTCTAATCTTAAGAAAACAAAAACTGAGAAGCGAGGCAGCTCTGAACAGCGCTGCCTGGAACCCCGCCATTAGGATGTGAGACTGGAACCGCACTTCATGTGGAGCACTCAGTTCATAAATATATTTGTGTATGGATTCACAAAAGCAATTCAAGGAGGACCAGTGGATATTGCTGTACCCCTGATAAGGGAATTAGTGAAAGTTGTTTGTACTTCTGTTTGCTGATGATACAGCTCTGTGTGCGATAATGAGTCTGGTAAATATGTTTGGAACCGTGTGTGAGAAACGGAACCTGAAGGTAAATATGGGGAAGAGTAAGGTTATAGTCTTTGAAGGGGTGCAGTCACAAAGTGTGAGGTGAGGTTGAATGGTCAGGTTATAGAGAAAGTCAGCTTAATAAAGTATTTGGGCAGTGTGATGAGCAAAGATGGGAGTATGGAGGATGAAGTACGGAAGAGGGTGCAGTTCTGCCTTTTGTCTCCCTCATCCACATAACAAAAAAACAAAAAGAGGAAGAGGATTATTGGAATGTTGAAAACAGTGACAAGGAATAGGGTGGTCAGCATGGAAGTAAATAAGTCATTGCATGATAGTGACGTGCAGGAGTGAAGCATGGACGTTGTTGGAGAGGCATAATTCAAGAGTGAGAGGGATGGAAATGAGTTACTTGAGAATTGCATGTGGAGTTACATGGAGGGATAGACAGACGAATGAGGAAGTATGAGAGCGATGTGATGTGGATGTGAATATGCTGGAAAGTGTTAAAAGGAACACATTGAGATGGTTGGGCCATGTAGAATGTATGGAAAACGAGAAAATTACTAAGAGAGTGTATGAGAGCGAGGTGGAAAGATTGAGCGGGAGATGCGCACCAAGACAGAGGTGGAAGGATGGAGTTGATAGGTATATGAGTGAAAGTGAGGTTGGTTGGGAGGAGCGGAGTCAGCTGACAGGGAGCATAGGTGCATGGGGGCGATTCATCCCCTACGAGGATCATGGCATCTGACAATATATATATATATATATATATATATATATATATATATATATATATATTAATAACCCTGTATGTGGTCTCGTAGGAATCTGACGTAAACATGACAAATATCAATTGTAAAACATGAATTCGGGGGCTAAAGATTTTCCCAATTTAAAATTTTAATTTATATTTTTGTGAAGAGTATTATTTGCATACACTACCGGTTATCTTTAAAATTGTAATTAAAGACAATTTAATATGCGCTCAAAATTAGTAAATGTGATGAAATTATTGTGTTGTGATTCCCACGGAGCCATATTAAAATGCTCATTTACGATTAACTGAAATGAGATCGTAAATCTGACCTAATTCAAGTGTCGGGTAATATACATGACATTATTATATTTTGCTCAATTTCGTTATAATGGTTTTTCCTACCACTTACAGTAGCTTTCCGACTCCCATGGTTAAAGTTACCAGTACATTAAATAAACTATTTAATGTGAGGATTTTAATTAAGGTTACCTTGTTTTCACTATAAAATTACTGATTATTTCAAAGAAATAATATCCTTTTGCTCAGGAATATGTGGTTATTCATATCATCAATAACATATTGATCAGTATATGAACGAAATAATTTTCAAGACTTTTAGTTTTGGGTACTACTGTATATTGTCAAAGAACACCCACCATATTTCCCTCAATTTTCCTGCCTCGTAAACTTGGGTCCCTCCCAATATTACAGCAATAATTGCCTAAACATCCTTATGTGTTCCTCCTTCCTGCATAGCTTAACTTTGTTTCCTTCTACAGTATACACATTTTCATCCATTTGGCCTATATCATTTTGTGTCCCTTCAATATAGTATTAACTTTTACCTCCGCACAGACTTATTGTACATATCTGCAGGTAATTATCCTCTGACCAGTAGAGAGAGAGAGAAATAACTATTTCAATCAGCCTACTGGGCCAGGGCCCTCATAAGGCTGGTTACATAGAAGTGTGTAAAGATTGACTAAAAGTGATGAATCAAAATGTCAGTGGACAGGACGACATTTATATAAAGGTGATGATGCGGAGGACGTTATAGCAGTAGCAGGACGGTTGTGTAGCGGCTGTGACCCCACAGAATGTTGTCCAGAGTGTGGAAATTGGCATGCGAGAGGTAAGCCCAGATATGTACTTCTTCCATGTAAGGCGCTTGCTTTGGAAGATGTCACGATTGGTAAAAACTCTGAGGCGGTACAGGAGAACTTAGTTTTGAACCTCCTTAATCGAGTACACACTCCATAAAGGCGCCTTTTCAGGCAGTGCTTAAACCTAATCAAGGGGACCAGGTCTAGGGTCCACCAGGGAACCCTCCGAGCATGCACAACAGGAGAAGAGAGAGGGATATGATTCATAGCAATAGATCAAAGAAAACTATTGGTAGTTTTCTGAAGGGAGCGAGCGAGGGGGGAAATCAGTAATCGCAGCCGAAGATTCCCGAAAAGATAGCCAAACAGCCTTGGATAAGTTGAATTGCGGAATTTGGATTTCAGGGGCCGGGCCTATATGCTTCAGGAGAATTGGATGGTGAATGCTGGAGAAGCGATCGTCTAGCACAGACCATTCAAAATGAAGGACCGCAGAAGCAGATGCAAGTGATAAGTCAATAGCAGAGTATGTGTTGTGTGTTGGAGAACGATAAGTGGGGTTGCTGAGGTTAAGGCTACATAGGGAAGTCTGGTGTATGAGGGGTTCAATATGTCTGCCTGATGTATCCGTGAAAGAACCACCCCAGAGTGGGGAGTGGGCGTTATAGTCCCCTAGTAAAAGATACGGGGGAGATAACTGGTCCAGTAGTAATGGTAATTAGAGTATTTACAAGAAGGCTGGTTGTATAAAGAACAGACACTGAGACTGGGTAGAGCAGGTAATGAGATTGTAATTGCAACTGTCTGAAAGCAGGTGAACGGTAGAGGCATGGGGACATAAGCAACAGTATTGCAAAAGATTGTGGCAGTTCGTAAGTTTGAGTTAGCATTAGGAGATACTGCTGCTACTTGGTAACCTTTGGGAGGTGTGCTGGATTGAGCAATGTGTTGTAAGCAGATACATAGAGGAGAATGTAGTCTCAATAAACGTTGTAATTCGTCCATGTGAAAGCAAGTCTGGTAGCCATTTAGATTCCAGTGTATAATATTACTGGGCATCGGGAATTAGTACCGTCAGATTTTCATGATTCTGGGACTTCCTGATAGAGTTAATGGCAGATAGCATCTCCAATGGCTGGATTCAATCTGCCAACACTGGAGCGGGGGGGTAGTGTTGTTGTCCCGCACAGGGGAGTAAGGACGGGAAGAACTTGACATGGAGGGAAGTGGGGTATTTCGGTGGGAAGGAAGTGTAGACGAGATGGGAGATGGGGGCAGCTGAAGGAAACTGAGATTGATGGTTTGAAAATTGCGATTGTATGAAGTTAATAAGTTCATCGGGATTTACCATGCGGTTTCGAAGGTAGAAGACACATAAAACATCAGGATCATGACTGTCAGTGTCATGCAGAGGTGTGCGAGTGGAGAGGAAAATGTTAGTCTGCCTAGCGATGTTCCCATGGTTCGGGGTTTTCATGTAATTAGCCAAATAAGCTTTAAAACAGTTCAAACAGCCACATTCCTCGCTCGGATGTAGAGAGGAGGGTAACGGAAGGGGAGGGAGAATACGAGGGGTGCCTTGAGTGGACGAGAGAATCGTATCAGTGGACTCACTAACAATTGCATCAAGTGAGGATGGTTCATTTGATGAATTGCCGACTAACGTGGGTGATCGAGCGACTGTCCATACTGCCCAGGGTGGGCAGTATGGATGGGCACGCCGCCTAACGGCAACTGGACGGGGTCGAGTGGCAACCATGCAAGACCTAAGGGTAATGGAATCCTGTTCACCCTTATTGAATGAATGTGGAGTGGTTGAATTGAGGCATTTGGACAACATTCAAAATAACGCAATTAAATTAACCAATAATCCTGTAATCACACAGGATCTTCCTCCATTATTCATACAAAGAGATGTTGCATCCCTTGCATTACTTTACAGATATTTTCATGATTCATGCTCTGAGGAACTTGCTTCAATTGTACCACCTCTCCGCATCTTTCCCTGTAGAACTAGGGCAAAGAAAAGGAAATGAGAGAAAGTGAGCGTGATGCTGCCATTGTTAGGGAGCCTTTGTTCTCGTAACCTTTATCCACCACCCAAGCTGCGTCCATGCCCTGCGGCGCCTGCCACTCTTCCGCACCACAGCCATGTAAAAGTGGGGTTGAGTGACCAGTGCTTC
Source organism: Paralithodes platypus (assembly GCA_032716605.1). Lineage (NCBI taxonomy): Eukaryota > Metazoa > Arthropoda > Malacostraca > Decapoda > Lithodidae > Paralithodes > Paralithodes platypus. Next base: position 28,149,167 of record CM064491.1, on the reverse strand, counting down.
CCCCAATATGGCCACAACAATCCTCAGAATGAAGAATAAGTGCTGCTGAGCCGGGAAAAGGCCACACTTTCATAAGAAGTACCACAAAAACTTGGCGACCCCTGCCAGCCCCAGCCATGACGTGCCATCCCTGCAAGTTTCCCCAAAGCCTTTCCCACCACCCCTGCCATCAACAAGTGCAGATGTGGATATTTATGAACCCTCATCACCACTGCCTACAACTGAAGAGGGAGATATATTTTCATCGATCTGTCGCCGCCCATGAAGCCCAGAGCCTCGCCAAGACATCGCCTCGCTTCCACTCCTTCCCCACCTCGCCCACCCACGCATCCATCATTCCCTGCTGGAATACGTGGATACTGATGAAGAGACATCCCCGAGAACTCTAGCAATTTATACATTGGGCCCGAGAGAGGACAAGATGACTTGTCTGATGATTAAGTCATCAACGACGCTGCTCCCCGCCACCCAACCCGTGGTCGTCATGCTCGGGCCCGCCTTAGTGTGCGTGCCACCCATGTCGGCCATGGGCGTGGACAGGCCGGCCAAGTGCATGGGTGTGGGCGTAGACGTAGGCATCGCCAAGACCAAGGCACCCAAAACTCTGTTTATCAGTGGGAAGATGGTGACAACTTCGACCCAGAGGTGCCTGCATTTGATGAGGCACAGGAGGGATCAGGAGTGTCCCCCTACATTTCCTGCTGGCCCCGACTCATTACAGGAAGAACTCTTTGAGGCTTCCTTTGAAGAGGATGTGATGGGCTACGTCGTCAGGGAATCTAATAAGCAGCAACTAGAACTTCAGAAGGTTGTCATTGACTAGTCTCTAGTACTGTTCCGGGAGAAGCTCCACTTCTAGCAGTAGATCCCCTCAAAGAGACATCCCTTAGGCATCAAGCTCTTTGTGTTGTGCGACTGAAAGACTGAACATGTCCTGGATTTCCTGGTCTATAGCGGGAGGGATGGGGATGTGGTTGCGGACCCCAGCATTGGCTATGGAGGAGCAGTGGTGAAAGCCATGTTTTATCTGATATTTCGTTAAGATCACATCCTCTACATGGACAACTACTACATGTCCCCCACTCTCACCAAGTACCTCCACAGCAACAAAACCAGGACTATGGGCACTGTGCGAGAGAGAATGGAGGGATAGACAGACGAAAAGGGAAGTAAGAGAGCAGTATGGTATGGATATGTGTGTACTGGAGATGGTTCGGTCATATGGAACGTATGTGAAACGAGACATTGACTAAGAGAGTGAGGTGGAAGGACAGAGAGGGAGAGGTACAGACCGAGAGTGAGGTGGAAGGATGGAGTTGAGAGGTATAATATGAGTGAAAGTGGTCTTGTTTGGGAGGAGGGGTGTTGGCTGGCAGTGGAGAGAAGTGCATGGGGGCGAATCCTTCGTGGCCACCCCTTTGGGAATCATGACGTCTGACAATAATTGTGGTTGTCCCATGTGAACGCAGATAGTAATGGAAGCTTTAATGAAGAAGAGGAATAGATTACACACAAATGTTTGCTGAGATATATTGATGAAGACAAAAATATAGCTAATATCCAAATATGAGGCTAATGTAATGTTTTGTAGTCAATAAGTAGCAACCATAGAGAAGAATCCAAATGTACTTATAGTGTATATGAAATATATAAAAGCAATAGCACATAGAAGCATGTTTCCAAATTTTCATAGAAAAGAAACCAAGAATACCGCCACAATATATGAATACAGTGGTGGCTAATTATGTGGTTGTCGGGTTTATCCGGAAAGTGGAAATAGATGGAGTTGGTGACTTTGATGAGGCAGGTCAAAGGGACAGGAAGCGAGGCCAGTGATCAACCTTGCTGAGTGTTTCACCAGACCAATATGGGTTTAGTTTATTTATTTACAAGGAACTATATAACAAAATAGGATTTATAGTAAATATATATTGTATAAACTAATTTGTATGTATTGGTGAATCCCTGAGAGTGTTCCCTTTTGGATATGGATATAATATATCTAGCTGGCATCTAGCAAGGCATTAGAATATAATAGCTGCTTATATTATATAATTATATTATTGTCATCGCATGTTACATAGCAATGGAAGAAAAACTAGTTATACTGATTCTCACAAGTGTTGATTGATATGGGATAAATATTGGTCAAGGAAGTATTGTCGCAATTGAGATTGGTACCCATAACTTCACACGTGCTGCCTAAAAGCTCGTTTACACAGGTAACATTTCTCCCATGTGCCCAAAAGTATCCCTGCATGGCCTAAAGTACACTTGTGAGGCCCAAGGTTCGCATGCACATCCCAAGGTGCACCCGGTAAGCCCATTGTTTGGCTATGCGGCATAAAGTATGGTCGCTCAACCAAAAGTTTGGTCATGTGACTGCAATGCCTGAAGTTTACCTGTTCACCCCTAGATTCGCCCACACGGCTTAAAGTCCACCTCTGTATACCTAAGTTACCTCAAACCCTCAAAAGGTAGCCCACACACTCATTATTTACTTGCTCATCCATAAATTTGCTAGCTTGGTCGCATGGCTGAGCTGCTCAAAGTTCTCCTACAGGGCCCATAAGTTCGCTTGTGAGCATATAACTTTACTTATGTGCCCAATAGTTGACCACACTCCTAAAAGTTTGTGTGCTGAAAAGTGTGATTGCATTTCTGAGCGGCTCAAACTTTGCCAAAACGGATACAAATTTGACACGCATGCCCAAAAGTTCGCTCGTGCACCCACATTTTCTGTCTCGTGGCGGAATGACCCAAAGCTTGGTTAAGCGGGCCAAAAGATTGCTCACGTACCCAAACCTTCCCCCACATACCCTAAAGATCTTTCATGCACCCAAAATTTCTGTCTCATGGCTGCATGGCCCAAAGCTCGCTTACGGGCCCAAATTTTGACAGCTTACCAAAAAGTTTGCCTGCGTTCACAAACATTTGCCTGTGAGGCTAAAAGTGTTTCCGCTACAGCCAAATTTCACTGGTGCACCCAAAAGTTCGGTCGATTGGATGCAGATGGGCCAAAGTATACTCGCGCTGCCCAAAAATATTCTTTCATTCCCAAAAGTTCACCCACACACCCTAAAGTTTGCCACACACCAAATGGTTTGCATCCATACCCAATGTTTTGTATTTACCCTACAGTACAATCTCTTGATTGTATAGCCCAAAGCTCACTCACGCAGCCCAAAAGTTTGCCTGCTCGTCCAAAAATTTGCCTGTTTGCTTATAAAATTGCCCGCGCACCCAAAAGTTTAATCAAGGTGGATCGGCTGTATTGCTAGCCATTTACAATGAAATGAGGAGACATGTGGTGGTACGTAGAGGTTATCTATGTACATAGCCTAATTACACTCAGTCACCCATGAACTATTGGAGTGAACGCACATGTGTGCAAACAATATGTACATACAGTATGTAAAAAGAAAATATGAAATACGTGAACATTTAATCCGTAAAAACTTGCGATAAGGTTCAAACTATGGACAAAAATCTACAATGTGGTATGCCGTTTAAACACAGATGACTTAGTCCTGGGCTCTTACATAAAAATATATTCATTCCCTCTCGTCACATCAAGGCCTCAGACAAGCTGCGAGCGAGATTTTAATAGGTCACAAAAGAACAGGTACATTCTTGCAAACCTTTTTTTTCCTTCCTTAACTTTTTGTTTCACAGAGCTAGAACGACTTCAAAAAGGTGAAAACAAGTTGAAGTGCCCGCTCAGGGGATCACAACATTGATTTATCCCCAAGTTTTGGGTGTTAAGGGTAAATTAGTATTACAATATCTTTACCCTTGTCATTCCTTCTTTTTAACACATATTGTTTGGCAATTCTACCTTTGTAAGCAACACATATTTAGTAGCTTGAGAATATCTCACTGGTGAACTGATCTAATGAAGGCCAGAATATATAGGAGAACATTTTTATGATCTTAACCGATTGAGGACCAGCGACGCAAACAGTGCATCGGCAATGTATTTTACCCACAGCCCCACGACGCATAAGTTGCGTCGGGGTTTAATTACTCCTGTCCTATGGCACCTAGAGGGCTCAAATTTGTATGGGAACTGTGTAAGTATCCCACACAACAATGCCGATGGTTGAAAACTCTCAAAGTCCAACCGTGTGCATGTGAGCGCGCAAAAAAAAAATTTGCCTACCCCTTTCCCCTCTTGTAATTCCGACTTTCGGGTGCACCGTAGGACCCCTTAATGATCTAGGGGATCGGTTTTTTGTGGGTTTTCCTTCATTTCTAACCCATTCCTGGTGTTTAGTTGACCAGAACTGCATTATCGTGAAGCCACCTTTGCCTTCAATCGTTGTAAATTCATGAAAACAATAATTATATTTAGTATTATTTATATAGTTGTGGAAATAATAAAGTACCCTTTGCCACTTTATATATATATATATATATATATATATATATATATATATATATATATATATATCGGAGAGAGGAGTGTTCCTCGGGAACCGTATCTTCAGCAGGAATAGAAGAACAAAGTACGCTACGAGCATTTCCATACTTTATTATCAAACGTTTCGACATCACACTGGTGTCATCTTCAGTGGTCTACAAATCAAAAGATAATATTACAAATATGAAAGCTTAAAAGCTTATTGAAAATAATTAGAACATAACAAAAACAAAAACAAAATATATATATGGGGCAGAATGATAGGATTAATACAAAGGAGGGGTAATTTAAACAAAGTTAAGCGGGTTCGATGATACAGTAGAGTTAAGGGAGGGTTTTAATTTTGAAATATAGAGGGATTCTAAAACTCTAATATCAACACGTTGACAGGAATCCAAAATATCAAAATGATCCTGTTTCACACCAAAACCACAAGATATAGCGTGTTCCCGTACAGCTGAGTAAGAAGGCGACTTGAAAGGCAGACCTGTTCTACTAGACTGACCTATGTGCTCGTCAATTCGTGTTTTGAAAGCTCGGTATGAGCTTCCAATATACCCTGCCTGGCAGCTAGGGCAAGCGAACTTGTAAATAATTGACGAACGAAGGTCAGTGGGTAGTCGATCTTTACACTTAAAAATGAACCAATTTTAAATGTATTCTTATGAATGAAGCTGAAAGTAATTTGCGGGTAAAATTTGAGGAGCAAATATCTTCTTAAATTATTTTCTATTTTACTCGAGACTTCGCCTAGGTAAGGAATGACTAAAAATATCTCCTCCTTTCTAATTGTCGGAATACTATGTTTTGGTTGGTAAATTCTACACAAATAATTATTTACAATTTTATAAAAGATGTTGGTGCTATAACCATTCTTAACAAAAAAGTCTTTTAGAAACATAATTTCCTTATGAAATAATTGGTAACTGGATGTGAGTGAGTAGGCTCTGTGAAGCAGTGTCTTTATCGCATTAATCTTGAATTTATTTTGACAATAGCTAAAAAAAAATCTTAGATTTAGAAATTCAATCGAAAGTTAAACTTATAGCTGAACAGGAGCAACACTTAATCAATTTAAATGCCTCTCTGTGTGAGTCAGTGTCTAGATTAGATTACTATTGTTTAAAAACTTACGTACGAAGAGAAAAGGAAAAACTAACCAAAACTGTGACCATTAATCATGAACGTAAATTTAAAAAAATTAGGAGCCACTTATGAGTTCAAGTCTTGCGATCCTAAAGATGTTATATTCAACTATTTTAATGTATGTTTGTCCCAATGAGAGAAATATCTACTTTCTTTTGGATTAGAATTTGGCCTCCCGATATATAAACCTTCATTTTATAAATATTTCTTAACGTTTGAAAGCCTCGCAAATAGACTTAAACATTGCAAAATCGCTAACGGATTCTCATTCAACAATGTCATTACTTCGATCCGCAATGTAGTTTGTAAAGAATTTTATGGATTTAAAAGTAATAAAGTGTTCTCTCCCATCTTTACGAAAGTTGATTTTAATGTTCTGAAAAAATTAGGTAGTGATAATGATTTGGTAATTTGCAGACCCGACAAGGGCAAGGGAGTTGTATTACTTAATAAATGTGATTATGTTGCAAAAATGAAAGATTTGTTACAGACTTCACCAAGTTCACTAAACTCGATAACGTCAATATATATAAAGCTGCTTTAAAAATTGAAGACAAGGTCATTAGATTCATAAATAAATTAGTCTCCTTAGGCACAATAACGGATGAGACTGCTAAGACCCTAAAACTATCAGGATCCTCCCCAGGAATAATGTACGGCCTTCCTAAGATACACAAACCCTCAGTCCCTCTTCGACCTATTATGGCTGCATATAACACTGCCTCATTCAATATTTCTAAATTCTTAGTCCCTTTACTCTCTCGTCTCACAAAAAACGAGTTTACTGTTAGGAACTCTTATGAACTGGTGAATTCCTTATCTAATCTTGAATTTTCAGAGAATTCTTACATGTGTTGCTTCGACATAAAGTCTTTGTTCACTAACATTCCTGTAAACGAAACTGTTGATATTTGTACAAACTTAATTTTTGAAGGCGTAGATACATTCATGTGTATGAGTAAACGTATTTTTACAAATTTAATCTCATTATGTGTTAAAGACGGTCTTTTTATATTTAACGGTGAGCTCTATAAACAAATTGATGGTACCGCGATGGGTCCCCCTTATCCCCTACCTTAGCTGACGTATTTTTATGCTATTGGGAACAAATTTGGCTTGATCAATGCCCATCTAATTTTAAACCCTTATTGTACCGGAGGTACGTTGATGATACGCTAGTAATATTCAAGGATCCCAGTCACGCCCAACTCTTTTTTGATTATACAAATGCAAAACATAAGAATATAAAGTTCACAATGGAAACCGAATCCGAAAATAAACTTGCTGTTTTAGATATACTATCACGAAAATCAATGGTAAACTTTGCTTCTCAATTTTCCGTAAAGGTACGTTTTCGGGACTAGGGACGAGTTTGTTTAGCTATTGTCAAAATAAATTCAAGATTAATGCGATAAAGACACTGCTTCACAGAGCCTACTCACTCACATCCAGTTACCAATTATTTCATAAGGAAATTATGTTTCTAAAAGACTTTTTTGTTAAGAATGGTTATAGCACCAACATCTTTTATAAAATTGTAAATAATTATTTGTGTAGAATTTACCAACCAAAACATAGTATTCCGAGAGTTAGAAAGGAGGAGATATTTTTAGCCATTCCTTACCTAGGCGAAGTCTCGAGTAAAATAGAAAATAATTTAAGAAGATATTTGCTAAAATTTTACCCGCAAATTACTTTCAGCTTCATTCATAAGAGTACATTTAAAATTGGTTAATTTTTTAAGTTTAAAGATCGACTACCCACTGACCTTCGTTCGTCAATTATTTACAAGTTCGCTTGCCCTAGCTGCCAGGCAGGGTATATTGGAAGCTCATACCGAGCTTTCAAAACACGAATTGACGAGCACATAGGTCAGTCTAGTAGAACAGGTCTGCCTTTCAAGTCGCCTTCTTACTCAGCTGTACGGGAACACGCTATATCTTGTGGTTTTGGTGTGAAACAGGATCATTTTGATATTTTGGATTCCTGTCAACGTGTTGATATTAGAGTTTTAGAATCCCTCTATATTTCAAAATTAAAACCCTCCCTTAACTCTACTGTATCATCGCACCCGCTTAACTTTGTTTAAATTACCCCTCCTTTGTATTAATCCTATCATTCTGCCCCATATATATATTTTGTTTTTGTTTTTGTTATGTTCTAATTATTTTCAATAAGCTTTTAAGCTTTCATATTTGTAATATTATCTTTTGATTTGTAGATAACTGAAGATGACACCAGTGTGATGTCGAAACGTTTGATAATAAAGTATGGAACTGCTCGTAGCGTACTTTGTTCTTCTATTCCTGCTGTATATATATATATATATATATATATATATATATATATATATATTTATATATATATATATATATATATATATATATATATATATATATTGTTACGAATCTGGACCTCAATTGCTTAGACACGGTATACGAAAATAATTACTAATGCAAATGCACCTTGTCTCTCTACCAAACAACACCACGACGCAACAGGTAAGAGCTTTATGAACGCTTCCAGGCTCTTCTCAGGGCTTAAGGTGCACACTGCCCTGCTCCTATTCTGAATAATATGGAGAACAGAAATAATCATGTAACTTACTAGCTACGAGAACTCGAAACCAACACCGGTATTAGCAATGCTGGGATGGATAATCAAAATAGTTAAATACATAGGCTACCAGCAGACATCAAAGAAAAAAAGAGTGCAGGTGTACTTAGAGCATAACAGGCTATGCGTGCCCTCGACAGTACTAAACCGTGCGCAAACCAGCCAACGGTAATCCACTCTCAACCCAAGAGAGTTGCACATAATATGTTATACATATTATAATGATCTAACAATACAAGGCAGTGTCCTAATATGACTGCTAACCTCAGGGTGATATTAGTGGAGGCAGGGTGCCCTGACCACCTCTAATATCACACCAATATATCCTGCTTCAACCTGGGCCCCCAGTGAGATCCCGCCTGAAACAATGAACTCTTAGAGAGTCCACCTCCCACGCTCACTTAACTATGGCGGGGGGGGGGGGGGGGTCCAGACTGAAGCTGGATTCCTAATTAATATTAAACACTCTGTTGCCTCAGTTCGAAACCCGAGATAGGGAACAAACAACTGCTGGGGCAGAACCGTTAAGGTTGTTACCTGGTCCTAAGCACAAACACGGGAAAAAATATGTAGGGGTATGGATGTGTGTGTGTGTGGACTGTCTATGGGATTATTAGTGCTTATTAGTAAGGACCCCGGCAAGCCTCCCAGCTCTTCCCTATCACGGATTCCGAAGTGAGCCACCGGAGGTACAGAATATATAAAACAAAGGGAAATATAATAAAATGCTGATCAGAGGAAAAGAATAATTAAAAGAAGAAATTAATGTCTAGGATTCTCTGTTAATTACGTTACGTTAATATTATGCAAGCAAGGACAAACAAAAGGGGCAGACTGGTGTGCAACAAGAGAGAGCTAGCACCACCTCTACTGTCTGACCACCTACCAGAGAATGATGAGGCCTGGCCCTGGCATAGCTAGCGGGAGCCAGCCTCAAACTAAGGGGTTCCAATATATCACCACACGATATGATAACACTAAGACACTTCACAAGAATAACTTATACTAACATATTCCTGTGTTAACATATTGGCTAAAACAGCTGGCAGATAAAATAAAGTATATCTTGATATTGCAACACAACTAAACTTGCAATGGTGACATAATTAAATGAAACTCGTGGTGCTGGCATGATCGCCCCTCCCCCCCCCCCTCCCAAGACAAGGGCAACATTCCTCCCTCCCCCACTTACCTCTAGCTTGCAAATTACAACGTTGCCACTAAAAAACAACTTCATATACAAAATTAATAACACTCTATTGGCTCATTCTACACAAATGTTTATTGAGACAAAAATGCTTAGAGGCACGGCAAAACTAGTCATGTGGAAGGGTATCGGAGTGAAACTCACAATATCAGGTCTTTCTAATAGACTTGGCACAGCTGCTTTCAGAAAGTCTGGCGCCACTTGAGTCTAGCTACTCCTAAAAGACCCTAAAAGACCCTGGTCTATGTGACATCCTCACACCGGGGGGGGGGGGGGGGGGGGAGTTTTGGAGCTTTGAAACAAAACTTTCATCATTAGTTTACAACTGCAAAATATTTACATTGACAGTCTTTTAGTATTTTTACATTTTATAGATTTTTTTTAACATGAGTAAATATGACTTACTTACTAAATAGCCTCGTGCTCTCCTATCACCCATCAGAGGACTCCCGGGATAAACAGTCTGCCAGGATATTATCAACACCATGGATGTCCCTAACATCGAGATGATATTCTTGCAACATCAAACTCCAGCGAGTAAGTCTCTGGTTTTTTGTCCTTGAGCCTATTAAGAAACTGCAGAGGATGATGGTCAGAGTAGATTCTGAGCACGGGCCCATATGGTGGCAAATAAACAGAGAAATGGTGTAAACTCAAAATAATAGCTAGCAACTCCCTTTCGATCACAGAATAATTATTTTGTGCTCGGTTAAACTTTTTCGAAAAGTAGGAAATGGGGTGCTCAACATCATCTCCGAACTCTTGCAACAACACAGAGCCGGCACCCACATCGCTCACGTCTACTGCCAAGACGAAAGGCCTGTTGAAATCTGGGGCACATAATATAGGATAGCAACAGAGGAGGTTTTTGACATCTTTGAAAGCCTGCTCACACTCTGTTGTCCATGGGGAGGCTGAACCCTGTTCTGAGCCCAGACATCAAAATTTCTAATTATTGTGTTCTTGTTCTATAATGCTTCTTTCAACATAGGAGAATAGCATAGGAAGAAACAAAAAAACATATCGCATCCATAACCCCCCGGGCCGGGGGTTCGACCTCGACCCCCGAATTATTATTTTTTTTTCTTTCAGCCACACAACATATTTGTTTGTGTCTGTAGTCTAAAGGGCTGCTGTAAGCAATAGAAATGATCATATGAGGGCATAAACACCCATATGATATCCCTAGGGCCCCCTTGGGGGGGGCCCAAAATCATGGATATTGGTAAAAATTCTGTAAAACAAATCAGTGAGGGCAACCCCTGACGAAAATTTTGTTTAGTTTGCCAAAACTCTCGATCTTCTATGTGCGCGCTATGATAGAAAACGGAAGCTAAGGAGGACAAACTGTTTTCTCTGCCCCAAAAATTATTTAGAGTGACGAAAATCTAAGAATTTGTGTGGTTTGGTATCATTTTTTTGCAATTACAAGTCCATCTATATTTTTATCTATTGCTCAAATGCATTCACCTTCTAAATAGAGTACATAGGGGTACATAGGAACGCCTGTCCACTTAAATAAATGCCGATTTGCCGAAAATATCCGAGTTTTGACCTTTTTTGGAGTCAAATCAGCTGTAACCCAAACATAATAATGTAATATATTTTTTTCAGCACGTTCTATTATTCAATAGGGGTTAATTTAAACGGCACAGTGTAGGGGATGCTTGTACTCTATGCCATGCAAAAATTGCGGGAAATTTGAACAATTTTGAGTGACTAGATGATTTTACGAAAGTGCAATGACATTTTATAACCTTTTTGCGCTCGCGCGCGCGCACATAGAGATCTGATTTTTTCAGCGAGTCTTAATATTACCATATGTAATAAGATGGTATAATGCCAGAAACACTATCTCTTATACAGGCTGACTTGGGGGTCAAGACTTCAGCCTCCCCTAAATGGTTTGTTCTTTTGTAGCAAATTTGTCAATGGGGCAAGCACGGTGGAATATCCTTTTGATGAACCGGCGATAATAGCCAATCATGCCAAGGAAACGTTGCACGGCTTTCTTATTATGAGGTGCTCGGAAACTCTGGATAGCCTCCACCTTCGCCCGAGGGGGACAGACCTGGCCGTGGCCAACAACATAACCCAGATATTGCACCCGAGCCTGCACAAACTCGCACTTTGCCAGGTTGACCACTAAACCAGCCTCAGACAACTTCCGGAAAAGGTCACCCGCATTGGCCAAATGGTCGGTCCAATTTGTGTCATAAACAACAACATCATCTATGTAGACTAAACAATTGGGGACATCATGCACAACCCTGTCCATTAACCGCTGAGATGTGGCGAGACTATTCTTCAAGCCGTACGGCATTACCTGGCACTGATACACTCCTCCACCCACCACAAAACTAGCGATTTTCTTGGCACGTTCAGTTAGTGGGACTTGCCAATAGCCTTTAACTAAGTCCACTTTTGTGATGAACGTGGCTGCCCCAATCTTGTCTACTGAGTCATCAACTCTCGGTAAAGGGTAGGTATCTGTCGTGGAGAGTAAATTTACTTTGCGAAAATCGACGTAGAAGCGGATCTTACCATCAGGCTTAGGCTGCAAAGTTACTGGGCTTGACCACTCACTCCAGCCCTTCTTGATGAGGCCCTTGTCAATCATATACCTCAGCTCAGCATCAAGAGCGAGCTGCTTCTGTGGATTAACTCTATAAGGTGGTAATTTTATAGGATAATTCTCTCCCACATCGATGTCATGCACCACCCAAGATGTCAAACCTGGTGCATCCCCAAACACGTCTGGATAAGCCCACAAGGTAGTAAACATCTCAACTCTTTCCGGAGGTAAATGGGTCAATTTCTCCCGCAGGGCCAGGTACCCGTTCTCGGCCCATGTCCCAGCCGGCACAGCCTCACCTGGGAAAAGCTCCCTCTCCTCCTGCTCCTCCTTCATGCCTTCTACAACCAGGACAGGGCAACGAGACACGGCATCCTAGTCCCTGGGACCGGAGAATTGGGGAGAGTGCAGAGGGGGGTTGAGAGGCACTGCAGGAGCCTTGCCTGGCATTCCCACAATGCATGAACTGCTAGCCCCGGGACCCGGGTTATCCAACCACCATCCACCAGGCCCGGGCTCACCCTGCACCTCCGACTCCAACTCTCCAGTCAATAAGATAGGCAAGAAATTGACCGTATCTGACTCAACTTTCTCTACTGACCCGTTCTGAGCAGATACAGTAGCACAAACTGCCTCAGACAACTCCCTGTTAACACCAGCAGGTGACTGATCAGCGCCCAGGCAACTCGGCTAGCCCCTTTAGGTGAAATAGCCTGTGTGCCCGCCGCACTATAGTACCTCTTCAACATGTTAATATGACAGAGCTGATGGGTCTTACATCTGTCTGGGGTACTCTCTCTGACCTTAGAATACAAGTGTGTCAATGAAGCATCACTCTGCGGCGCTTCACCAATCTCCCCTGGTGCCACGGTGGTAAGATTAGGTATAGCCTCCAAGTCGGTCTGATTCGATGATACAGGATCAACCGGTCCTCCCGTAGGGACCCGATCGCTCCCTTCAGTATCACCTCTGGCACCGGGCGAAACGAGTGAGGAGCTTTCCGCTGAGCCTTCCTCCTCGTCCTGCACCACTAGGCGCCACTAGCGCCATCTATTGTTTTGTTTTGCTTTGTAAACAAACGCTCTCTTATTACTATTTTATATAAAATCGTAGCCCCTAATTTTACCCATTACCTACTGTAGTAAGTATCTATTTAACTGCCTTGTATGTAAGTAAAGCTTTGCATATTAATTTGCTAATAAACAATATTGTTTACTAACTAACCGCCTACAGGGACTAACGCCGACACCATTTTGTAAACAAACCTTTTTTGGGGATTATACATATTAAATTCCAGCAAATTTTGTACCAAATTTAAGTGCATTCATTTATCTTTTCCCCCTAGATATATTCTTGACTTTTTCTCCTCAGACTGATTTTACTTTAAGCTAAGGGTGGTATTTGTACAAACTAACCTAGCCTAACCCAACCTGCCAAGCTTTTAACCTAACCCAAACCTAGCCTAGCCTATAGCCAGCCAATCTGTTTTATTATTAACTCTTGTAGATATTGTATTTAGTATCCTACTGTAGCTATATATATCTGTAATTTTAGTTGTTGCTTGCACGATCTTGTAATAACCTTTGACTGATACACTTTTTTATCTAAAAAGAGTAGGCTACTGCTTTACTAGGCTACAGTGACACCAGGGTCATCTGTTGACAAAGTATATTAACCCCCTGTGTGCAGTCACACTTTATTTTTATATAATCTCTATTTGGTGAATTGTATATTTAGTTACATATTCTGTTATACATATATTTGTTTAAGGTTACGTTATCACACCTGGTAGCCTATTTCTGCGAATTTCAATTTTATTATATTCGGTTAGGCTATTCAACGCTGGTAGCCTATTATTGCGTATTTCAATTTTAAAAAAAAAAACTTTTGGTTAGGCTATCGCCCCTGGAAGCCTAATTCTGCGTATCTCAACATTTTAGTTTTCGGTTAGGCTATCACCCCTGATAACCTATTTCTGCGTATTTCAGCATATTTGTTTTCGGTTGAAGTGATTGAAGTGTTTTTAAAGTGAGTGAAGTGTTGTAAAGTGAGTGAATTGTTTTTTAAGTGAGTGAAGTGATCTGAAGAAAGTGACTGTCACCATGCCTCGCGCTTGTGCGAACTGCGCCGGTAGGTTTGGTGAGTCCATGTTTGCTACTATCGATCTTCAAGTCTGCCGGCTCTGCCAGCAACGAGAGAATTTTACAGTGAAATTAGATGAAGCCTACAACAAGATCAACGTCCTCACCATGAAGCTGGAATCACTCCAAGAGTTTGTAACACTCAACGTTGGAGTGCCACAAACTTCAATTGTCACCGCAACTCCAGCAGCCACCAGCGCCCCAACGTCAACTGCCAACAATTCAACGCCTACAGTAGCCATTTCAGCTGATGTTTCCGATACTCAAGATACAAATAGCGACTCTCTTCCCCCTCAAGACAACTTCCGTGTCGTGAGGAACAACGTTCGCCCCAAGACCAGGAAACACATACCGATTACCGAGTGTCAAAACCGTTTCCAGATACTCGCAGACTCAGATGACGAAGAGGAAATAGAAGAAGTCCGGCTCGTGGGAGACTCGATGATACGTGGTCAGCTCACAGAGTTTTGCGCCAGGGCACCTAAGACCAGGAAGCGTTTTTGTATCCCTGGTGGTGGTGTGGATGACGTAGTTGCAGCAGTTGACGAAGTATCAGAGCTGGCCCCAGCTAATACAATGTACGTCATCCACGTTGGATCCAACGATGTACAGCGAACCCGGTCGGAAGATTTGCTTTTAAAGTACCAGCAGCTGATCAAGTCGTTTAAGGAGAAGTCATCAAGGATCATCGTCTCAGGAATCGTCCCCCGGCTCGGTGTAGAGAGCCGATTTTACAACATAGCCACCAGCACAAATCGTTGTCTAGCAAACCTCTGCAGGAAGGAGAACGTGGGATTCGTCGACACCTGGGACAATTTCTACTACGATGACTATTTGTTTTCGGACGATGGAGTTCATCTGAACCAGGTGGGAGCAGCGCGTTTTGGGCGTCTTCTCAACGATGCGGTGAAGGATTTTCGGAGAAGAAATCGACTCAGCACAGGACAACCAGGAAGGAGGACCGACGACAGCGAGGACGGCAATCTACAAAGGAATTAAATACTAATCCGTCAAGAACCGCGAATTTGGATAAAGCTCCACCAACACGACCCAAATTCAAAACCGTCAGGGATAACGACCGAGGACCGAGGACAGCCATGAATGTAAATGTAGATCCGACCAGAACCAATAATTTGAATAAAGACCGTTCCTTGAATCCCAAATCCAAAACTTTGAATGTTTTCTATGCAAACGCTCGTAGCATACGCAATAAATTTTCAGATTTAGAGGAGCTAGTGTTTACAGAAAATTATGATGTGATTGGCATAACAGAATCTTGGCTCAATACACAAGATAGAGACTTTTTAGCAGAGTATTCACTTCCCGGTTATGTAATGTTTGAGAACAGCCGAATAAATAAAAATGGAGGTGGCGTTTTATTTTATATCAAAGAAAGTCTTAACCCGACCCTCGTGTCAAAACCTCAAATTGTGAACGTTGACACATCTTTTGTGCTAATAAAGAATAATAAAGGTACAAAAATAATACTTGCGTTAATATACAGACCTCCAGCTCAATCAGTGCAAACTGACCGAGAAATTTACGAACAAATTGCAGATGTAAGTAACTCACAAGATACCGTAATTTTGGCGACTTTAATTTACCTGTGACCAAGTGGGGCGATACTCTTACTTCACACTCCGGACATGACTTGTATACGAACTTGCAAGAGAGTTCGCTTTATCAATTTGTTCGAATGCCGACCCGTGGTAATAACGTTCTTGACATTGTACTTGCAACAAAAGAAGAATTGATAGAGAATTTGAATGTTGGTGATGAATTCAGTAACAGCGACCATCGTACGATAACTTTCACTTTAAAGTTTACTAGTAACGAACCAAATAGTAGCATCGAAAAAGTCCCTAATTTCAAGAAAGCAAACTTCCATAAACTTAGAGCTATGTTTAAAGAAACTGACTGGAGCTTTTTAATTAACAATAACGACATAAATACATCTTGGAAGTTATTCGAAACCACTTACCTAAAAGCAGTGCAAGACTGCATACCATCGAAAATACGGCGTCCAGGCCATAATAATAAGCCCAAATGGTGGAATAAAGATATTTCAAACTGCCTGCTTGCTAAAAAATTTGCTAATGATAGATTAAAATCCTCACAAAATGACGAAGAACGGGTGAAATTTGTAGAGCTACGACGCAAAGCCAAAAAGTTAATTAAGCAAAGTAAAAAGACCTTAGAGTTACATATTGCGAATCAAAGTAAAACAAACCCGAAAGAATTCTATAGTTATATCAGAAAGAAAAAGTAGTTACTTCAACTGTTGGACCGTTAGTCGATGAAAAAGGAGAATACACCAAAGACGAAGTACAAATGAGTAATGCCCTCAATACCTTCTTTGCATCAGTTTTACAACAGAAGACCTCAGTGATATCCCTACACCATCGCCGATTCAGATTGATAATTCAGATGTTCTAAGCAATATCACCGTTACAGAGAGAGAAGTATTGAACTGTTTAGATAAACTCAAGGTAAATAAAACGCCAGGACCTGATACAATCTCGCCTAGAGTTCTAAAGGAAGCTAAGAATGAGCTCTCCAAACCACTGACATTACTATTCAATAAATCCTTGCAGTCTGGAACTATGCCTGATCAGTGGAAGCTAGCCAACGTAACACCGATATTCAAAAAAGGCAGCAAATCCCTACCCAGTAACTATCGTCCAATTAGCTTAACCTCAGTTGTATGTAAAATGCTAGAAACGGTCATACGAGACAGACTCGTAAATCACTTAGAGGAAAATAACATACTTAAAGATACTCAACACGGCTTTCGTAAAAAAACGTTCCTGTTTAACAAACCTCTTAGACTTCTTCCACGATATCCTCAACCTCTACGATGAGAGTAAAGCTGTAGATATTATATACCTTGATTTTCAAAAGGCCTTTGACAAAGTTCCCCACAAACGTTTACTGCTAAAACTAAAAGCGCATGGAATACAAGACGGTGTGTTGAAATGGATAGAAAATTGGCTCAGCAACAGAAAGCAAAGGGTAGTCATAAACGGTAAGGCATCTAAATGGACCAATGTAAGTAGCGGGGTACCCCAGGGATCGGTACTAGGACCAATTCTCTTTCTAATTTACATCAACGACATAGATGAGGGTCTCACCTGCACAATCTCAAAATTTGCTGACGATACAAAAAATTGCAAATAGCGTACTCTCAAAAGAACAAGTTGACGATATGCAACACAATCTAGATAAATTGTCATGTTGGGCCCAAATTTGGCAAATGAGTTTCAATGCGGATAAATGTAAAGTACTACATGTCGGATACCTAAATGAGAAAGCAAACTATTCGATGAATGGCACTCAGCTTAAGAATGTAAACAGAGAAACTGATCTGGGAGTAACAATATCGAGTAACCTAAAACCGAGTCAACAATGTTCAGAAGTTGTTAAGAAGGCAAACAAAATAATTGGCTTTATAGGCAGGTCATTTGAGCATAAATCCAAAGAAGTTATCCTAACCCTTTACAATTCCTTAGTCCGCCCTCTTCTGGAATACTGCGTTCAATCCTGGTGCCCTTATTACCAAAAAGATATAAACAAGCTAGAACGAGTTCAACGTAGAGTTACCAAAATGATACCTAGCCTAAAGAACAAACCATACGAAGAGCGTCTTAGAGAATTAAATCTATTTCCTTTAACCCAGCGCAGATTAAGAGGCGACTTAATTCAAGTGTTCAAAATCATCAAAGGCATCGACAATATGAACTGTAGTAAGTACTTCACTATCGACCAATCTAATTACACACGGGGAAACGGTTGCAAAATTATTGGTAAATCTTTTAACTCGCACGAATCTAAGAATTTCTTCTTCAATCGAGTTGTCAACTTGTGGAATGGGCTTCCCCGAGACGTTATAGACTGCAGCACCGTTGATTCATTTAAATTCCGCCTAGACAAATATCTCGCATCAAACCCGCGACTGACTGCGTTTGTAAATGAATAACTTTATCCTCCCCTCAGTTACTAACCCATATGTCCCCTACTAACTTCATAGTCCTGCCACGTTAGTGGCAGGGCAGTAGTTCCCTTTCCAATGTTCCCTTACCCACTCTAAACCACTGTTTGGACACTTGATCCTCAGTGTTTTGGAGGACAAGCAACCTAGAAGGGTCACTAGACCTGTTGTTGCTTGATTTTCTTTGTACTCCTTTGTACTCCTTTGCACACCCTCGGCACCCTGCAGATCAGTCGAATCTATGGGTGATGCAGATTCATTACTGTACATCCCCTCAATCAGATCTATCTCCTCCCCAAACAATTCCTCCGGCAGTGCAACCTGGGCCATTGATCTCGTGCCCGCACACACCAGAAACAAATCGGGAGGCAGCTTCTTAGCCTCCTTGTTCCTCTCCTCCGGCTGTACCTGCTCCGACACCACTACCGGAGGTGGAAAGACTCTACTCCCTGCCATATCTGCTCCAAGCAGAAAATCAATCCCCTCCACAGGTAATGTGTCCATGACTGCTACCTTCGCCGTCGCCGTGACTACAGGACACCTAAGATGAACAGGAACGAGGCTATAACAGGCCTCAGTGTTTACACCTCGACAAAACACAAACTCGTCAGATTTTATCGGCTTCACCGTCAAGTTCAAACACATGGACTGCTTAGCTCCCGAATCCCTAAGAACCTTGACTGGATACACCTTCCCACACAGCTCTACTTCACCCTCATGAACGAAAGCCCGGCACCAAGCGAGCGAGGCTTCTGGACCTGCATTGGTACCTAGTTGAGACACTTTGTCGGGGGCAGGCTGTGCCACAGCCGTTGGCACCCCATGCTTCACCCTTCGGTCTGCCTCCAACCTCGGTAACAAAGATTCATCCCCTCCTCCCTGGATACCAACCACTAACGACACAGGCTTAGCAAGCGCTGCAGAAGACTTTGCCAGGGGACAGTTTGGTTTAATATGTCCGGTCTGTTTACACCCATAACACCTAACACCACTGGAATCAGGTCGGGCTTAATTTTGTGATTTTTGTTCGTCTCCACCGTTATTATTACGTGTGGGACCAGGGCCACTATTACTGTACCCTCCACTTCCACCTGCTAGGTACTTCTCGTCTCGTGCAGTCGTGGAGGGGGGGGGGGGGGGCATATCTCGCACGATCAGTAAAACCCTTGGTTGCCAACACTCGATTGTCAGCCCACACGGCAGCATCAGACAGCTTGCCAGGGCGCTTCTCACGGATCTTTTGGCAAATCTCTTTGTCGACATTTGTTGGTAAAGTGTTCTAGCAGGAAAAGCTCAACTGCCTCATTTAAATTGGTTACATTCTCACTCAAAAGCCAACGAGGCAAACAATCACGGAGGTACTTAGCAAACTCAACATGAGTATGATTAGGCTTCTTCCTTGCATTACGAAATTTAAGGCGATAGGCTTCTGGTCTGAGTTCATAAGCTTTAAGGATAGCCTGCTTTAAATTATCATACCCTGCTAAGTCCTCCACTCACATCCTATCATATGCCTCGAGCGCCTTTCCCTTGAGAACATTTGCCACCAATGCCGCCCAGCGTTCCCGTGGCCACTCGAACTCCGGTGCTTTCTTTTCGAATTGCTGGAACGTATCAGTGACTTTTTCCTCGTCAAAAGCGGGAACGAGCTTCATGCTACGAGACAACTTTAACTCGCTAGACTCCTCCCTGTGTACCGTGCCAACCTGTCCCCTTGTGTACCTGCCCCCATCTACCTCAACTTTGGTTCTTTGTAACTCTATTGTCATTCTCTGTGTTTCTAACTTCTCCTGCATCTCTCTCTCTTCTCTTTTCTCCTGCATCTCTCTCTCTTCTCTTTTCTCCCGCCTTTCTCTCTCTCTCTCTCTTGCATTTCCAATTTCTTCAACTCTAATTGTACTAGAGCATCACTCGATAGCCCTACCGGGGCAAAAGTAGGGGGTGGTATAGGAACATAAGTGGGACGGTAACGTGGCTGAATCGTAGAAGGTCCGGCTGGGATAAATGGGGGGGGAGGTGTAACCTGGTTCTGTGCCGCCCACCCAGCAGCAGGAGTAGAGTGTAAAGGATAAAAATGGGGTTGAGTAAGTTGGGGCACACCAGGGGGCACGTCAGGCAACAACGGGGGAACAACAGTAGGACATGTCAACTGGGAAGACGTTATGCTATCATTAAAAGGACTGGATGTGTGCGGCGGAGAGCGTGCAGCATGATATAGCCTCCTGCCGGCACAGTTGTTGGCTCAGCCTCCTCTAGAACATCATAATAATACTGCCATATATACTGCTGACATGCTTCCCTCGTGGTAAGAAGAGACCCCTCTACTCCCAACACTGATGCAATCAACCTCAATTCCTCCACCTTTCTCAACTGCATCTGTGCCCATTCTGGAGAACTCCGAAGGAACACTCTCGCATCCTCCTCACTGGTGATATGCAACGGCACGACACTCTCCCCCTCCTCTCTTGCTTGTTGTTCAGACATAGTTAAATAAAATGCTAGACACCTATTCTATAAAAAATCCTCTGATCAAAATATATCTTATTAATACTGCTGTACTATTCTGATTATCCTGGGCAAGGTCGCCACTGTTACGAATCTGGACCTCAGTTGCTTAGAGACGGTATACGAAAATAATTACTAATGCAAATGCACCTTGTCTCTCTACCAAACAACACCACGACGCAACAGGTAAGAGCACTATGCACGCTTCCAGGCTCTTCTCAGGGCTTAAGGTGCACACTGCTCTGCTCCTATTCTGAATAATATTGGAGAACAGAAATAATCCTGTAACTTACTAGCTACGAGAACTCGAAACCAACACCGGTATTAGCAATGCTGGGTTGGATAATCAAAATAGTTAAATACATAGGCTACCAGCAGACATCAAAGAAAAAAAGAGTGCAGGTGTACTTAGAGCATAACAGGCTATGCGTGCCCTCGACAGTACTAAACCGTGCGCAAAGCAGCCAACGGTAATCCACTCTCAACCCAAGAGAGTTGCACATAATATTTTATACATATTATAATGATCTAACAATACAAGGCAGTGTCCTAATATGACTGCTAATATTAGTGATTAGACTGTGATATTAGTGGAGGCAGGGTGCCCTGACCACCTCTATTATCACACCAATATATCCTGGTTCAACCTGGGCCCCCCAGTGAGATCCCGCCTGAAACAATGAACTCTTAGAGAGTCCACCTCCCACAATCACTTAACTATGGCGGGGGGGAGGGGGGGGTCCAGAATGAAGCTGGATTCCTAATTAATATTAAACACTCCGTTGCCTCAGTTCGAAACCCGAGATAGGAAACAAACAACTGCTGGGGCAGAACCGTTAAGGTTGTTACCGGGTCCTAAGCACAAACACGGGAAAAAATATGTAGGGGTATGGATGTGTGTGTGTGTGTGGACTGTCTATGGGATTAACAGTGCTTATTAGTAAGGACCCCGGCAAGCCTCCCAGCTCTTCCCTATCACGGATTCCTAAGTTAGCCACCGGAGGTACAGAATATATAAAACAAAGGGAAATATAATAAAATGCTGATTAGAGGAAAAGGATAATTAAAAGAAGAAATTAATGTCTAGGATTCTCTGTTAATTACGTTACGTTAATATTATGCAAGCAAGGACAAACAAAAGGGGCAGACTGGTGTGCAACAAGAGAGAGCTAGCACCACCTCTACTGTCTGACCGCCTACCAGAGAATGATGAGGCCTGGCCCTGGCGTAGCTAGCGGGAGCCAGCCTCAAACTAAGGGGTTCCAATATATCACCACACGATATGATAACACTAAGACACTTCACAAGAATAACTTATACTAACGTATTCCGGTGTTAACATATTGGCTAAAACAGCGTGGCAGATAAAATAAAGTATATCTTAATATTGCAACACAACTAAACTTGCAATAGTCACATAATTAAATGAAACTCGTGGTTATGGCTCGATGCCCCCCCCCCCCCTCCCAAGACAAGGGCAGCATTCCTCCCTCCCCCACTTACCTCTAGCTTGCAAATTACAACATTACCACTAAAAAACAACTTCATATACGAAACTAATAACACTCTATTGGCTCATTCTACACAAATGTTTATTGAGACAAAAATGCTTAGAGGCACGGCAGAACTAGTCTTGTGCAATTGAAAGGGTATCGGAGTGAAACTCACAATACCATGTCTTTCTAATAGACTTGGCACAGCTGCTTTCAGAAAGTCTGGCGCCACTCGAGTCTAGCTACTCCTAAAAGACCCTGGTCATTGTGACAATATGTATATATAGGATAAACAACACCTTTGTTACATTAAGATTACTGAATATTTATGGTTCTAGAGAACTCCGACAAGGGTCCTGGCGACATGTACTAACCTGGCGGCTGAGTGAGGCCAGTATATTACAGTGCCATCAGTGCGACAGATATATCTTCAATTCAATTTTGTTTTGTTATTGCTACCACTTAAAGCAGTATTATTGCACCATGTGCATATATCATACTTATAGGAACATATGAAAATTGAAGAAATAGAAAAAACGTGTGAAGAGCAAATTATTATTCAGTGGATAAAGAGCGGATTATTGAGATGGGAGCGATTCGAGTGGGTGTATGGCGGCGCGGCATTGACCTTCTCTCTCTCTCTCTCTCTCTCTCTCTCTCTCTCTCTCTCTCTCTCTCTCTCTCTCTCTCTCTCTCTCTCTCTCGAGTCTTTCGCAACACTGACGGGTCTCGCTGTACTCTCACTCAAGTATGAGGGAGGGGGGAGGTACTGAAGGGGTAGAGGAGGGTGACTGAATGCATTTGAGGGGGAGGGAGGAACTATAGGGAGTGGGGAAGGGAAAAAGTAGAACAAAGGTGGAGGGGGAAAGTTGAGGGAGAAAGCGGGGGAGGAGAGGGAGAGAGTGGGTGAGATGCATGTAAGGGGAGGAGGGGAGGTGATGTTATGGAGACGTAACATCTAATTATGTATAGCATCCATTTCCCCGGCACTTGTGGGTTTTTATTTGTTTGTATTTTTTTTTTTTTAAGTGAAATATACTGGAAGAACGTTGCATTCGCTCAGTAAAATATTCCAGAAAGAATTTCGTAGCTGGCAGGTAAAGGGGTAGAGGGAGAGCAGGTTGGAGTGCACATTTTGAACAGAGTATTATCTAGGAATATTGCCTGCAAATGTTGGATGCTAATTAAAGTGATTTCGCGTGCATTCATTTAGGGTTGATTATAGACACATTATTATGATGAGTCGAAAAATCCTAACCCCGAACCTCCCCTAACACAAAAAGGATTTTAGCAATTAGATTATATATTATTTATACCATTTGGAAAAAATCAACCTGAATATTGTCTTGGAAGTTTACAGCCACAATATTTGTAAATAGGTTACGGGTCGAATTTATTAGACCAGTCATAATTAATAGGTCATAGGGCTCTGGCATACAGTGTATTATTTCAGTAGCAAGCTAGGAGTCATGGCAGTCATGTGTCATGGATTTGCTATTGCAGAAGCCTGCATACACAACATTTAACATTTAACAACATGGTGTACATGGACTAACTAGAATTTTGGATTGGTTCTAGGCTTGCCGGCCTGGCGCGGCCTGGTCATACTTAAAACATATTAATTGCATAGATTAGGGATAAACTAGTGCTCGAACGACCACACAACAGATGCTAGCTTGTGTTTTATTGTCGATATATCAGGAGTGGACTATAGCTAGAGTGCACGTATACTGTATTTTCTTATTTTCTATGTGAATGAGGGAGAAACAAAAGCCGAACTGCCTGTAACGAGTGCCTCCCCAGATTTGAAAGAGTGACAGGGCCAAAATCATGGATCGTTACAGCCAAAATGCTTGGATACAAAGAGTTTTAAGCAATTTTAATAAGATGAGGGAAATTTGGGTTCAGGGAGAGAGTTCCAGAGCTCAGCTGTTGAACAGAAGAAAGACTGGGAATATCGGTTCACTCTTGAGTTAGAGAATTGCACAGAGTACGGGTGGGATTGTCTTGCAAGATGGATGCTACGTGCTCTATGTAGAGGGGGTAGCATACACTGAGAGAGCTCTGTGGAAAACTGATTATTTTATTAGCAGTAGAATAGTGAGAGAGATGCAACACTGCAGCGAAGAGAGAGAGACTGCAGAGAATCGGTGAGTGGATGCGAGTTAATGATGTGAATGGCTTTCTTTTTTACTTTCTCTTCAAGTACTGTATGAGAGGAGCTTCCCCACATGTGTGAACAATACTCAATACATGGACGCACAGTGACCCTGTACAGAGCAAAAAGCTGTGCAGGGGTAAAGAATACCCAGAAGTGGTTGAGCACACCTAGCTTCTGGGAAGCTGTTTTAGCAAGAGTGGTAATATGATCCTTCCAAGAGTGATCAGAAGAAAAAGAGACACTGAGAATATTAAGAGAAGAAGAATTTGTATGTCGTTAAAGAGTAAGAGATAGTCTTGTGAAAGGTGGTACGAGTAGACAAATGGAGAAATCAAGTTTTGGAGCTAATGAAAGTAACAAGGTTTTCTCTGCCCCAATTAGTAGAAAGATCAGAAGATAGGTGCGCTATGGCCTCATTACGTGAATTTTGAAATAATAGCTGGGAGGAGTGTTATGGAAAGCTAGTTGATTAGTGTAATGTAAAGTCATCAGCATATGAGTGAATGGGGCTGGAAATGGAATTAAGAGGATCGTTAATTAATATTAGAAATATAATTGAAGATAGGTCAGAACCCTGAGGAACACCGGAGTTGATAGAGGGGGGAGATTGTAGGCACCAATCGAACAGGGCTATACTCAGGAGAGGCTATAGGCATTTGATAATGAGTCGCTGGAACTCCTGTTTCATTTGCTTGGCCTCTCTTACTGATTTCCTTTGTGCCTCACTTACACTGAGAACAATCCAGCTCGCTCTCACAAACACCTCCTCCTCCTATCTACTTCACCACACTAAACATGAACACCACACTTCCTTCTTTCAAAATTAATAAGGGGAGACTGGAACCACAGGGGGTCAAAAAGTCGAATTTTCAAAAACTGTTTAAAATGCTTCAATAGGCCTTAAAAAGTAACTTTATAAGCCTACTATATCACACAAAGCCGTTGGCGTGGTGGCAGTGCGTGGGAAAGGCACACAGGCGTAAGCCTCAGTCATAAGGGATACGTAAACCCACCCCTATATACTTGGAGAATACGGAATATGGCCTCTTTTCGTCTGAAACGATGAGGGAAATCTGCGCCTATATGGCAACATCTGGCAACCTTTATTCCAGGACCCCATACAACACCATCGCTACCAAGACCAACATTCAGAGAATCAGTGTGTCCAGAGTTGAAGGAGAGTGTACGTGCGTTTCCCACCTGCCTGACTTTGTGGGGTCCCTTTACTGTCACTGTCGGGCCCTGTATCTCCATACTAGAATTGTGCAATAATATCTCCATACTAGAATTGTGCAATATAAACAATTGTATAAAATCAATTGTTTATTATATTTCCTTAATTTTTTTTGGTATCTATAGCTTATGATCTGGAAATTAATGCTATGAACTCAGAATTTCATATTTTCAGAATGTATAGACCCATTTATATGAAATATTCGGCAAGGGCGGCGGGCGGTGCATTATAAAATTACATGACATGACATGACATGACATGACTTGACTTTAGGCAATGTAAACAAACAACTTCATAGTAGGGTAAGTCTATCAATGAACTATTCACAACTCAAATTTGATATGTTTCAGAGTAATATTAAGGCAGCAAAAGTGGTAGAACTTTATGACATGACATGACATGACATGAGCTTTCAGATTGTAGGAAAATACGGAGAACTGAAAATACAAGTAGTATGGGAGGTTTCAACCTTATATTCACAATTGTATTTATATTTTGTTGGCGAAGTTTTTTTCTGACGATGTTCCAGCCCCACGCATGCCCGACCTTCACTTGACGACCCCTCTTAATGCTCTGGACCACAGCCTGTCACTCTTACTATCAACTTTTGCAACATTCGCAGCCTTTCCTCTAATTTTTCCTCTGTAGAACACCATCTCTCCTCCTACAAACCTGATTTTCTTTTCCTCACTGAAACTCAGGTGTCTAAAGCAACTGCCAGCAGCCCCTTCTCTGTATCCTCCTACTTTCTCTATCCTATTATCAAAGCCAAAGGCGGATGTTGTGGATACATGCACAACAAACTCACTTGCTCTCGTGGGTCCGATTTCGACTCCTCCGAATTTTCAACTTTATAGTTCAAACTATCCTGTCATTCTCATACTAAATATTTCTGTGTTGTCTATCTTTCCCCTAACTCTACCGACTGTCCCATATTCTTTGACTATCTAAACTCTACAATGGAACACATTCTATCCATCTCTCCTTTCTCAGAAATCTCCATCTTAGGAGATTTCAATGTTCACCACCGCCAATGGCTCTCCTCTCATACTACTGACCAACCTGGTGAACATGCCTACGTCTTTTCTATCCTTAATGAACTAGAGCAGTTGATTCAGCAACCCACCCGTATCCCGGATTGCTTCGGAGATCGGCCCACTATTCTTGTCTTGTTTCTAACTTCTAACCCTTCTTCTTATCAATCTTTTCTCTCCTTTGGGCTCCTCCGATCATAAACTTATCTCTGTCACCTGTCGTATCTCTCCAGTACAGCCACCTGATCCTCCCAGCTGGCGGTGCTTGTTGCACTTTGGCGCTGCCAACTGGGAGGCTCTCCGGCAGTACTTCTTTGATTTCCCATGGAATTATTTTTGATTCCGTGGCCGGAGACCTGGCGGTGCTTGTTGCACTTTGGCGCTGCCAACTGGGAGGCTCTCCGGCAGTACTTCTTTGATTTCCCATGGAATTATTTTTGATTCCGTGGCCGGGGACCCTCGGAGAGTGCTGAACGCATTACCGAAGTAATCCTATCGGCCATGGAGGCATACATTCCATTTTCATTCTCTCAGACTAATTCAATTTTGTTTTGGTTTACTCACGCTTGCTCTACTGCTGTCCGCAATAAAGAGGAAGCATTCAAACGGTACCAATGCCTTTAAACTCAAGAATCTCATTCTTCCTATGTTTCTGCCCGGAATCAAGCTAAATCTGTCCTTCGACTTGCCAAACACTCTTTCATCAATAATAAATGCACTGAACTATCCAACTCTAGCTCTTCCCAAGTTTTCTGGCATCTAGCCAAAAACCTCTCCAATATTTTGTCTTCCTCGTCTTTCCCTCCCCTTTTCCACTCTGATGGCACAACCATCACTTATTCCTCTGACAAAGCTGAACTCTTCGCTCAAAGTTTTGCTAGAAACTCCACCTTGGATGATTTTGGTGCTATGCCTCCCTCTCCACCCCCCTCTCTCCTACTTGTGCTTAGTATCCTAATCTCTTCTAAAGATGTATTTTCTACCCTCTCTGGGCTTAATACTAATAAGGCGTACGACCCTGATGGTGTTCCCCCTGTTGTACTCAAAAACTGTGCTTCCGTGATGACCCCCTGCCTAGGCAAACTATTTCGTCTCTGTCTCTCCTCTAACATCTTCCCTTCTTGCTGGAAGTTTGCTATCATTCAACCTGTCCCAAAGAGGGATGATCGCTCTCAACCCTCCACTATCATCCAATTGCTCTCATCTCTTGTATCTCTAAAGTTTTTAAAACTATTCTTACTTCCAAATTTCTTAAGCATTTCTCTTCTCACAATCTACTCTCAGATTGCCAGTGTGGTTTCCTTAAGGGTCAACTCAACTGATGATCTTCTTTCATATCTTACTCCTTTCGGGACTTCGGAGAGACCTTTTTTATTGCACTAGACATATCGAAGGCCTTCGATAGAGTCTGGCACAAATATCTAATATCTAAACTATCCTCCTTCAGTTCCTATCCCTCCATCTGTGCCTTTGTCTCTAATTTCTTTTTCGGCCGTTCCATAGCTGCCGTTGTGGAAGGCCATTGTTCACTTCCTCATCCTATCAACTCCGGTGTTCCTCAGGATTCTGTCCTATCTCTAATTCTCTTTCTAAGTTTCATAAATGATCTTCTCAACTGTACCTCCAGTCCTATCCATTCATATGCAGACGTCTCTACTTTACACTATTCACTTAGTTTTCCTGAATGCCTCAGCAAACAATCCCTCAAAGACAAATGTAATGAAGCCATAGAACACTAATCTTCTGATCTAACTACCATTTCTATTTGGGGCAGAGAAAACCTGGTTGCCTTTAATGCTTCCAAAACCCAATTTCTCCATCTATCTATCAGTCATGAACTCCCAGAGTACTATGCCTTATACTTCCACACTACAAAAATCAACCCTTCATCTTCTTTCAATATTCTCGGTGTCTTTTTCTCTTCTGCTCTCTCTTGGAAGGACCATATTACCAGCCTTGCTAAGGTGGCCTCCCAGAAGCTGGGAATGCTCAACCGCCTCAAGTTTTTTTTTCCCTCAGCACAGCTTGCTCTGTACAGGGCCACACAGTACGTCCTTGTATTGAGTATTGTTCATATGTGTCGGGAGAATCCTCTCACACAGCACTTCTAGACAAATTAGAGAGGAATGCCTTTCGTATCATTAACTCCCGTCCACTCACCGACTCTCTACAATCTCTCTCTCTTCGCCGCAATGTTGCATCTCTCTCGCTATTCAATCGCTACTACAATAATCAGTGTTCCTCAGAGCTCTCTCAGTGTATACCACCTCCTTTACGTAGGGTACGTAGTACCCGTCTTGCAACACAGTCCCACACTTACTCTGTACAACTCTCCAACTCAAGAGTGAAATGATACTCCCAATCTTTCTTCTATTCAACATCTGAGCTCTGGAACTCTCCCTGAATCCATCTTTCCCTCATCCTATGAATTAAATTTCTTCAAAACTGTGTGCCCAGGCATTTTGGCTTGACTGCTCCTTGATTTTGGCTCAGTCACTCTTTCAACTATGGGGAGGCACTCGTTACAGGCAGTGTTGCCTTTTGTCTCTCATCCTCATAGGAAAAAAAAAAAAATTGAAGAACGGAATAATCACCGTCCACAACCGCAGCTATGGGACAGTCAGAAAGGAAATTAGAGATAAAGGCACAGATGGAGAGATAGAAACCGAAGGAGGGTATGTCTAGCACAAATTAAAAAGTCTCAACGATACCCCAAAAGTAGGATGACCAAGAGTTAGTACGATAAGAAAGAAGATCACCAGTAAAGCGGTCCTTAACCACTTCCTAACGGGCACCGAACTCCGCTTATTATGTATCCTGGGAGCGAGGCAAGCAATTGCAGGCAACGCAGGACCCCTTCATCTGCCGCCCACCAAGTCTGGGCGGGCACTGATGTAACTTACAGCCGTCTGCTAGATTACTGTAAACATTACACATAGCTCAAAAATGCTAATTTCTAGCGATTTTGGCCGAAATTGGCAAGATCGTTGCAAGACAACCAGACGTCGTACAGAGATGATTCAGGTATCATTGGAAAGCTCAATTACTGTACTTTCATGGATATATCATTGTATTCTGGCTCTTGTTTATGCATGAAAATGTGCAGGGAATGAAGCTCAACTAAGGCCAAAAGCCCCGCAATGAACGAGTTAAGGAAGCCATATTGGCGATCTGAAGGTAGATTATGGGAAGATATATGATTAAGAAATTTTGAACTGCAAATAATTTTAAAAACTTTAGAGATGCAAGAAATGAGAGCAATTGGACGACAGTTGGAGGGTTGAGAGTAGTCACCCTTCTTTGGGACAGGTTAAATGAGAGCAAACTTCCAGCAAGAAGGAAAGACGTTAGAGGAGTGACAGAGACGGAAGAATTTGCCTAGGCAGGGAGTCAGAGTACGGAAAACCAGATTTTAGTACAACAGGTGGAACACTTTCCAGTCCGTACGCCTTCTTAATATTAAGCCCAGAGAGGGTAGAGAATACATCCGTAGAAGAGATTATATTGTTAGCCATAAGTAGGAGAGAGTGGGGTGGAGAGGGAGGAAAAAGCAACAGAATCATCTAAAGTGGAGTTTTTAGCGAAAGTTTGTGCAAAAAATTCATCTTTGTCAGAGGAAGAATTGACGGTGGTCCCATCAGAGTGGAAAAGAGGAGGGAAAGGTGAAGATGAAAAATTGTTGGAGAGGTTTTTGGCTAGATGCAAGCTTGGACAGAGTTAGAGTTAGATAGTTCAGTGCATTGGTTATTGATGAAAGTATCTTTAGCGAGTCGAAAAACAGATTTGGCTTGATTCCAGGCAAAAACATAGGAAGAATCAGATTCTTGAGTTTGAAGGTGACGGTACCATTTGAATTCTACCTCCTTATTGCAGACAGCAGTAGAACAAGCATGAGTAAACCAAGATTTGTTTGCATTAGACAGAGAAAGAAAATAGAATGTGTGTCTTCATGCTCGAGAGGATTACCTTTGTTATACGTTCAGCACTCGCCATGGGTCCCTGACCACAGAAGCGAAATCCATTCCATGGGAAATCAAAGAAGTACTGCTTAACCAACGGAAGTTGAAAAAGAGGTAGTGAAAAGTGGACAGGACGCATAATTTCTACCTTTCGATTCTGACACAATTCATTATATTTACCCTATATAGCATTAATTCTTCTCCATGTGCATCTATTTTACTTATATGATGAACATATGAACATTGAAGATTGATAACATAAGTGGGAACAGCAATTACTGTAGGTGGTGGCAAAAAACGTATATTTTCGTCGCCCGGTCGTATTTTGGGTCAGCCGGCTGAGAGTCATTCATCATCCCTTTCCAACATCTAGCAATGTACTGAGCCACCCTGCAGAGATCTCCCACTTCTAGGGGGTCTCTAAATGAATCACTGCTGCCTCCCTGCTCGGATGAGAATAATTTGAACGGAAAATAATCGATAAATGAGGGAAATAAGAGGAAAAATAGCGGATAATTGAGGAGCGGGGAAGGGGGGGGGGGGGGGTTGGAACACGTGGATGAGTGTTAGGATGTACTAGAGGGGAATTATCTCACCTAATCAAGTATTCCTTTGTTTTGAGAACACCTGGGATGTTTTGGAAGGGTTTTTTCGTGGTCTTGCTTCAGTGAGGCATATCGCGTTCGCAATAGAGACACTTCCGTGAGGCTTATTGCGCTTCTCGGATTAAGTGCCTCCCAGTCAGCAGCACCATAGTGCCGCAAGAGCCGCCAACTTGGAGGATCGGGTGGTCGTACCAAAGAGATAGGACAAGTGACAGAGATAAGTTTATGGTCAGAGGAGACCGAAGGAGAGAAAACATTTACAGTATAAGCAGAAAAGTTAATGGTTAGAAATAAGTCAAGAATGTTGGGCCGATCTCCGAAGCGATCCGGAAAATGGGTGGGTTGCTGAACTAACTACTCTAGGTCATTTAGGATAAACTAGATGTAGGCTTGTTCACCAGGTTGGTCAGTGGAAAAAGAGGAGAGCCATTAGCGGTGGTGAATGTTGAAGTCTCCTAAGATGGAGAATTCTGCAAAAGGAGAGATGGATAGGATGTGTTCCACTTTAGAGTTTAGATAGTCAAAGAAATTGAGAAAGTCAGTAGAGTT
This sequence comes from Paralithodes platypus, assembly GCA_032716605.1. Classification (NCBI taxonomy): domain Eukaryota; kingdom Metazoa; phylum Arthropoda; class Malacostraca; order Decapoda; family Lithodidae; genus Paralithodes; species Paralithodes platypus. Next base: position 28,117,531 of record CM064491.1, on the reverse strand, counting down.
AGGGCAAAAATTTACCACACAGAAATATTTAGTTCGAGAGTGACAGGAAAGTTTGAGCCAAAAAGTTGACAATTCAGAAGAGTCTAAGTCGGGAACATGAGAATAAGTGATATTGTTATGAACATACTCACAACATCCACATTTGGCTTGGAAATTAGGATAGATAAAGTAGGAGGATACATAGAAGGGGTTGCTGGTAGTTATATCAGACACCTGAATTTCGGTGAAGAAATTAAGATTAGGTGTGTTGGAGGAGAAATTGTGTTCAACAGAGTGGAAATTAGAGGAAACGCAACGAATGTTGAAGAAATTGATAGTACGATAGTAAATAAAAGCTTCTAAAATGGAACAATGTACTTTAAAGAACAACATATGTTAAGATTTATGTTTACTTGTGAATTCTAAGTTGTAGTAAGCTCTTTTGTATGAATATAAATCTGTCACATAGTGTTGCATACATCAGAATCTCTGTCAGGTGGAGGCTCCCCTGCGGCCAACGATAAGTTCTACCGGAGAAATGGCCCCTGGGCTTTACTGTCTATTCTCTTATTCTCAGCTTTGCCCTCTTCTCCCTTTGTCTTCTATCTGATATCATGTTTTCGTTTTCACTGTATTCAACGTTACTTGCGTGTCATATGTTGTGTCCACTGTTTGTGTTTTAGTTTTGATCTGTTCGGTTTTCGTTTCAAGATAATTGGTTTTATAAATGTTTGTTTTTCTGTTTTCTATTTCATATCCATTAATTAATTTCATTTATTTTCGTATATCCTGTTAATATTTGTCTGTCCTCCTTTCTCTTTGTCTTCTTTTACACCTGATCATCAGTTCTCGTATTTTTATTTTACCTTTCCCTCCTTCATCTTATGGTCCAGTATTATCTTCTTACATCCGATGCGTATTTAACATTTTCAGTATTTCAAGACGCGTTTCTTCCTTTTTGGGGCTGTTAGTGGATAATATAATTAATATTAACCTTATTAGGTGAAGGGCGGGCCAATTTAGAACCTCCCAGTTTTACTCCATTAGTTTGGAAATGTTAAGACGTTTCATCTCATTAGTTTGGCGATTATATAATGCTTCAACCCAATAAGGTGTCAATTTTTCCTGGGCGAGCGATAGCGAACCTGCAATTTGAGAGAAACCGGCCTTTGGCCAGGACATTTTTCTACCGAAAAATTTACACATTTAGCTTGAAGGGGGTCTGGGGGACGTTTTTTTTAGTTTGAAGGGGATTTGGAGAGGCGTTTTTCCAAGTCTCGGGGTAAACTAAAAACACATTGTTCGAAAATGGCAAAAACAATTGAAACCATCAATAATAATTAAACAAAATACCATACTGACCTCCAAGACGTTGCACCAGATAGAGTTAAGGAGGAGATTTGGAAGTCAAAGGGTTACATGAGATAACCTGTACTTATTTGATACCTAGAGGTTTTGTCTAACCCGAGTCAAATCGCCTAACGATATCCAGAATAAATGAAAACGCGTCCTTGAATACTGAAAGGTTACTTTATTTTATTGGTCGGCCATTCTGTCTTCTCTTATATCTTCCTTGTTCCGGTTTCTATTCATGACTGCCTGTTTGTTTGGTCTATTAAGTAATGTATTCATATATTTTTTTAGTTTCCTCCCTAGACCTCCATCAAGCTTAGAAAAACATCCCCTAGATAAATTTGTACATTTTTCGGTAGAAAAATGTCCAGGCCGAAGGCCGGTTCCTCTTAAAATTACAGGCTCACTATCGCTCGCCAGGAAATAGTCGACACCTAAATGGCACGAAAGGTCTTAAAATTGACAACGAAATTGGGCGAAAGGTGTTAAAATCGCCAAACTAATGGGCCGAACGTCTTATAATCTCAAAACTAGTGGGGCTAAACATTAGGGAGAAGGGGGTCCAGAAAAACGGTCTGCCTCCCCTTAATTTGCTTCTGGCTTATTTTGTTTTATAATAATGTACAATGCATGTTATCCTTCTTCCTTATATTTAAAACAAAATACATTCATATTTCCTCTATATATTTGATTTACGTTACCCAGGTTCGCTTGCTTGTCTTTTATGTAATGTGTTTTCAAATTGGTCCTCGTTTCTCTTACTATTTTGTCACTTCACGTAATTTTGTTATAATTGTGTGGCGTTTCCTTACTTTTTGTCATCCAACTTCTAATAATTTGTTATATTTTGAAAACAACAATTATTATCTATCTATCTATCTATCTATTGCCTGACGCCGTGATCCCCGAAGGGGTGGCCACGAACGAACCGCCCCCATGCACCTCTGTCCCCAGTCAGTCGACGCCCCTTCCCCCAACCAGCACCGCCTTCGTTCATGTACTTCCTCACTCCATCCTTCCACCTCTCATTCGGTCTACCTCTCCCTCTCTGTCCCTCCACCTCGCTCTCGTACACCCTCTTAGTCATTCTCTCGCTTTCCATACGTTCCATATGGCCGAACCATCTCAAGTTGTTCCTTTTCACACTTTCCAGCACATCTACCTCCACACCACACCTCTTTCTTACTTCCTCATTAGTCTGTCTATCCCTCCATGTAACTCCGCACGCACTCCTTAAGTAATTCATTTCCACTGCTCTCACTCTTGGTCTGAGTCTCTCAACCAACGTCCATGCTTCACTTCCGTAAGTCAGTGTCAGGATAACCACACTGTCATGCAAGGACTTCTTCACTTCCATACTGACCACCCTATTTCTTGTTACTGCTTTTAGCATTCCTACAACCCTCTTCCCCTGTAGTACCCTATCCCGCACTTCTTCATCCATAGTCCCATCTTTACTCAACACACTGCCCAGATACTTAAAAGAGTTGACGATCTCCATAGCCTGACCGTTCAGCTTCACCTCACACTCTGTGACTTCACCCCTTTCGAAGACCATAACCTTGCTCTTCCCCGCATTTACCTTCAAATTCCGTTTTTCGCACACTGTTCCAAACTCATTTACCAGACCCTGCAACTCCCATTCATTAACACTCATCAGAACTGTATCATCCGCAAACAGCAGTATAGGTAGCTTCCACTCAATTCCCTCCCTTTTCAGCGATACACCAACATCCATTGCTCTTGATAGTATTTCTTTCATGACTCCATCCATATACAGTAAACAACCACGGGGACATCACACACCCCTGTTTCAAACCAACATTCAGGTCAAAGAACTCGCTCTGCTCACTCTCCACACGTACTGCCACCTTTGCACCCTCATACATGCTCTTCACTGCTTTCAGCAACTTGCCCTCTACTCCGTATATTCTAAGTACTTTCCACAAACCTTCTCTATCCACTCTGTCATAGGCCTTCTCCAAGTCCATAAAGGCAACATACACCTTTTGTTTCTTCTCCAGATACTTCTCCACAACACAATTCAGGGTAAAAATCTGATCTACACATCCTCTTCCCTTCCTAAAACCTCCCTGCTCGTCGCCTATCCATTTCTCCGTTCTCACTCTCACTCTCTCAATCACTACCCTACTGTATACCTTCCCTACTACGCTTAGAAGACATATTCCTCGGTGGTTACCACACTCCTCTTTCCCCTTTGCCCTTATATAGGGGGACTATTATGCCAGTCTTCCAGTCATCAGGTACACTCTCCTTCTCCCATGCTAGTTTGCACATTTTCCATACCCATTCTATCACTATCTCACCACCATACCTCAACATTTCCCCACACACTCCATCTGTTCCTGGTGCTTTCCCCAACTTCACTCTTTTCATGGCTTCCCACACTTCTGACCTCCTGATCCCCACCTCCTCCTCCACTACTTCTCTTCTTCTCCCTCCCATACCATATCCAGCTATGTTTGCTGGCTCTTCATTCCTTACATTTAGCAACTCACTGAAGTACTCCCTCCATCTTTCGACTCTCTCTTGCTTCTCGGCTAGCATTCTCCCATTCTTATCTTTCACACCCTTACTGTTTCCCTTGCTACCTTCCCTAACTTTCTTGACTTCTTTCCAGAACAGTTTCTTACTCTCCCTCCATTTTACACTCAGATTCCTTCCAAATTCCTCATCTACTCTTCTCTTACTTTCCTTCACTACTCTCTTCACCACCCTCTTACTCTCCACGTACCTCGATCGTTTCTGTCTCTCGGAATCTTCATTCCCTCTACTACCCAACCACTCTCTATATGCTTTCTTCTTTTCTTCCACAGCTATTCTTACCTCTTCTGTCCACCATGCTGTACCTTTCACTCCCCTTCCTCTTCTCCTCACTCCACACACCTCCTCACATGCTGCACAGATCTCATCCTTAAACACCTTGCTCATCTCCTCCACTTCCTCCATAACTTTCAGGTTGCGTTAATTATATTTATTATTTATTGTATTCTAGTGTTATTTGATTGTTATTTTTTTTTTCATTTCGTGTATCTCACTTATCTTTATCTCATGTTTAATTTTGTCTCGGTGTCGGTGTCGTGTTGATTTATGCATTGAATATTAATTTCCCAATATATAGTTGTCCTTAGTCTGTAGTTATATGTGCTTATTGTTATATATTGTTTATATTCCCTTTGCTCACATTTTCCTTTCTTGTCATCAGTTGTCCTATTATACTGTTTTAATATATATACTGTATATATATATATATTCCAATTCGTTCTCATCGTGTGTGCCTTGCCTGAGTTTAGTTAGTCATTTGTTTTCCTATAATGTTATGAACTAGTGTATGGTACCAGCATATGCATTATGCACTATATGTATTGTTTCTTCGCTGTCTATCTTCATCACTTTATTCAACCCTTGCCCTCTTCCGCATTCTATTTTTTCTCTACTGTTTTATTTGTACTTGTTTTGCATATTCGCATCCGTTTTGTCTTCGATTTCGTCTTTTTCTCTAGTTTCCATCTCGCGTTCCTTCCCCCTTCTCCTCTTCGGGTTTCTGTTGTCTGTCCTTCTATATTATTTCCTACTCTCTGACATTTCCACATTTTCCGGTTTTAACTGAGCTGCTAGTTCTGAGCGTTCTTCTTTTGTCAGTGTGTATTGTCTTTCATGTTTATGTTCAACGAGTCTGTCTTTCGTTATCGCCACTTTCTTCGACCATTTTTCCTAATATCTTAAATTCCTAGCTATCCCTTGCGTCTTTATTCCTTACATTCGTATCCCTCTCTTTTATTAATTATTCCTTACATTCGTATCCCTCTCTTTTATTAATTATTCCTTACATTCGTATCCCTCTCTTTTATTAATTATTCCTTACATTCGTATCCCTCTCTTTTATTAATTATTCCTTACATTCGTATCCCTCTCTTTTATTAATTATTTCCATTTGTTTGGTGATCGTTTATCGCAATTTCATTATTGTTATATTTATTTCTTATTAACCCCTTCAGTATGACGACGTCTTTTTTCCTTTAATTATGGTTAAAATTGGACGATTTATGTTGCGGTTTTAAGAAGGATTTGTTATTTGAACGGTTTATTCAGACCGCATTTACCCCTCATAGTCGTAGAGGCAGATTATAAACTAAACACAATCGCTTAATGGTGACCAAAATATGATGAAACTTACGTCATTGTGCTGAAGGGGTTAATGTTTATTCTCCTTCCTTCTAACGATGTTTCTTTGATATATTATACTTCCTATTCGTCCATTATTGTTTTTACCTTCGTTTGTTTATCATTGTATCTCTTTAACCATGTCATGCATTTTCCTTTTCCTCTTTCCAAGGTTCAAGTTCTATTTTCTTTTTCGTTTTCTTAGTAATTAATTATTGGTCTCTCTTCTCATAGCTAGCCTTATTGTATTATAAACCCTATACTGTTGTAATTTGACGTCCTCCTGTGCTATCAATATGTTACCATATTCAACATTTGATGTGCCTTTTAAGAGAGCTTCCTTATTCCCAAAAGGCTCAGCCAGGACTATTATATACTTTTCTTTGTAATTGATGACACTTAATTATGTATAATATATGTTGGCCAAATATACTGGACTAACTAAACTAAACTAAACTAAACCCTTCTCTACAATGTTTAACTTCTTTCTGATATACTAAATATATCATGGTCTTCAATATAACTTTTTATCCCTCTCCTTCGTTCCATTATTCTCACTTGTATTATCATTTACCGCTGTTTCCTCTTTGCTCCCACCTTTATTTGATCCTCTGTCTCGTGTTGTTCTTCATTTCAATTCTGTTGAGCGAATATACTGGACATATGTCGTGTTCCGCCACCCTTAACATTATCTGATCCAACGTCTTGTGGGATAATATAATATTTTGTTTGTTTATGGAGGACTTTGCTTGCTTTTGCTCTTTTCGAGACCGTTATTTTAGTTTCAAACCTAAGCTAACAAAAACGCCTTCTCCAAATTTCTTTAAAACTAACAACTGCCCACCCGAACCATCTGCAAGGTAAATTTGTACATTTTTCGATGGTGAAATGTGCTGGCCAAAGGCCGATTTATTCTGAGTTACAAGCTCGCTATCTCACGACCAGGAGAAATATCATCTATACCTGAATGAGGAGAAACGTTTTATTATCGCCCAACTAATAACAGTGAAAAAAATCTCCGAAATAATGGAGCGAAACAAGAGAGGTAAAAACACTACCCTCATCGGTTCAAATAGAGTTAAGGGGATAGTGTTTGGTTTTTGGCCTATATATTTATTTATAAATATGTTTTTGAGTTTCCTCGCTAGACCTCCATCAAGCTTAGAAAAACACCCCCTAGACCCCCTTCCAAGATAAATGTTTACATTTTTCGGTAGAAAAATGTCCCGCCTTTCTAAAATTAGAAGCTCACTATCGCTTGCCAGAAAAAAAATCGACACCTAAAGAACACGAAAGGTTTTAATACTGACAAAATGAGGCGAAAGGTCTCAAAATCGCCAAACTAACGGAACGAAAGTCTTTAAACCTCAAAACTAATATGCTAAACATGGGGGAGAAGGGGGTCCACAAAAAGCGCGTACTACCCCCTTAAAGGCACTTGCTCCTTGATCAATAAACGCTTCGCTCAAACTTGTCTATTTCTCCCTCGGTTCTTTGTTTTAGTCTCCTCTCAGGGGAAATATCGCACCGTCTTGTTTGGTATTCACTGTTAGATAAACATTGGATAATGGAAGGTATAAACAAAGTATATAAAGTGTTCTTAATATTTTACTTTATGTTATATTGGTATCGATAAACCACCTAATGTAAATAGAGAGGTATAACATTAATAATCAAATGTTAACTACTATCCTTTACTCATAGTGATTGTATATACCTTTTACATCCTTCAGGTCAAACAGTGTAGTCGCTATGTTGTATACCTGCTCCCGTATTCATGATAATGTGAGCAACGAGTTGCCTGTCCTATTTTGATCAAAGACTAATCAAAATGCAGAATAACAGCAAGCCTTTTTGCCTGTTTCAGTGGTGAACTTTGTCGTTATTGCTGAGGTTAATCAGAGATGGGAATTGGATTGAATAATGTTCAATTGATATGTAATCTAATGATTTAATTTCACTCCCTACACCTAAACCTCCCAATGAAATTAATGAAAGTATGTGTTCCTCTCGGACTCAAACCAGGGATACCACATACAGATTATAAACAATATAACCATTACACAACCAAGACAATTGAAGGTTAAGTGCATGACTACAATTGATATCCATATATCAAATATTGGATATTTATCTAGTCATGTACTCAGACCCAACTGCAAACTGAATAGCGTATTGTTTATGTGAAAGGAAAGACCAATATAACAGGGAAGGATCTGTAACAGTTACTATCTTGTCAAAATTCAAACATACTTTCACATAGGTATATGTAGCATGAATTGAGAGGTTATTTAATATGGTAAAATCATTAACGAAATGATGACTCCAATTGCCGCAAAAACCAATCATGAGTATAATTTTGCTTTTCCTATAAAGAAGGTGAGGAGGTGTCTTTTATTAGAAGACTACCACTAAGATACCGACCAGAAGGTATATATGTTAAGCTGCATAAACTTAACCATATGAGTGTGTGGTCCTTATTTGAGCTGGGAAACTAAAACTAGAACAAATGCATGGGCTTCGGTGTTCAACGTTTAACCTAAAGAGAGCGCTATAAGTTTTGTAAATGGCCGTGTATGCAAATTCATTACCTTCGATTCTAAGAGAATTTGTTATATTTACCATATAAAGTATTATTTCTGCTCCATGTGCATATATTTTACTAGTATGATGAACATGTGAACAGCGAAGACCAGAAAATAGGTGTAAACAACAAACATCTAGAGATTAACTTGTATATGTGGCGGGAGGGGGTGGATGGAGACAAGAGAGAGAGCGACATAGATGTGCTGCCGGAGCTTGCATGATGAAAAGTGACTGCCCCACCTATCTATGTGAAGGGGACGAGGAAGTGCGCAGGACCATGACTCATCATATTTCTTGCAGGGATGGGGATTAATAGTGAAAATATGAGGAAAAATAGCCAATACTTGAGAAGGTGGGAAGTAGGAGGAGAAAGAGTGGGGGGGGGAGAGGGAGGGGGGAACACTTATGGGGGAGGTGAAGTAGGTAGTAGAGGGTGAATATGTCACCTGATCACATATTGCTTACATTTGAGTGCCTGTGGGGCGTTTTTTTGTTTTGTTATTATCATGAACTTTCTCCTGTGAGGCCTATTGTATCCCCTATGCAGACACTTATGTAAAGCCTATCGCGCTTCTCGGGTTAATTACAGAACATATAATGATTACCCTACAACAAATCATGAACAAATAACCAGAGTGCATGTAGTGTTTTAAAGCCAGTTTTATAGGGTATTCTAAGATTAATGGTAGGTAGATGTCTGCCACCACCCTCGGTATGAGGGAAACTGTATATATTCTGTAGTAATCCTTATAAGACTAATAGAAGGAAACTGATATACTTCACTTGAACAACTTGGTATATTATATACTTTTTAGGAACTTTACAAAGTTTGCTTTAACACCTTATTAGCGGGCTAGGCGGTTTATTTATATGTACCGCCCAGCGGGGTGTTTTTAGCCAAAATAGGGCTGTTTACGTGATAATTTTCATGCCTAAATAAGACCCAGAGCGTAAAACAAGTATCTATCCCTGAAAGGGCATAAACAGAGCTTTCCAATGACACCATAACGATCCTTTTATGATGGCCAGTTTTCTTGCAACAACCGCGCAACGCGAGTGCAAAAAGCATGTAATTCGGCACTTTCCCCATACAATTCCGTATATAGCGAGTGAGAGAGGGAGGGAGGAGGTGGGATTCGTGTCAGTAGGTTCGCCGCGGTGGTCTGCAGCAGTCATACGCTCGCTACTCTCCTGCCACCACTTGTCTCTCTCTCTCAGCAACATTACGCGCTGAAATTGCCACACGACCTATGTCGAGCGCCGCCAGATAGTCCAGATTTATTATACTCGACTTATGTTGCGCGCCGACACTTAGGGGTTAATCTTATTAGTGAAATTGAATATAGGTATGAGAGGCGTTCGTGGTAGGTTGGAGGTGCTGCACAGGGTTGCCAGTTCTTGAATTGATAGATGACCCCGTTACACAACACTCCACACACGAAATCCATTGCCTTTATCACCTCGGGTTACGCCCTGAAAATTACGTTAATTCACTCAGTAGGTTCCTTACAAAAATCGTATCCAATACCTGCCATGGTTTGATAAGAGAGGTGTGGCCGAAATTTCAACAGACACTACATAGTAACAGCCCCAACCATAACACATATCACAGGGCCAGAAGTTATGTTATGCTGACAAGGCGTCACATGAATACTGCACGAAGATTTTGCCAAGCCATGACCTGACACCACATAGATACAGTTTAAATATCTTTAGGTTTTGCTCCTACTACAATAGGGATATGCAATAGAGATAATTTATTGTTGATTATATAATTATACGTTAACTGGAATAAGTATGAAGAGATGCAGCGTATATAATATATATACTATATAGTAACTACATGGAAATATACAAGTATGAATTATAATTGATATAGATAATAGTATAACCATATAATTTATAGTATATAACTGTTTACAATCTGAGTGAATTAACAAGCACTCGCATACAATACATGAACATGAAGAAAGTGTGGCGAGAGGTAGTTTATGTGTATGAACAGAAAGATCTCTCAGAACCCAGGAAAATTACGTATATTAAATATAAGTATGACTAATGGCCGAGTATGAATAATATAATATGGAAAACAACTATTGGCTGGTGATTATAGTAAAGAGTTAAGGAGAATATAGATAATCAATATATGTTGTAGGCGGAGTCATCTATGCACTTCTATTATAATTGATTCTCAGCAAAGTGATGAAAATAGCATATATGTGTTATTCAGAGGACTTATAATATATAAATAGGGAAATATAAAATAGGGACTGTCAAACGGAGACAAAATTACTCATGTCTCAAGTACCAATGTGTTAATTAGTTATATATTCCCCCAGGGTCTCAGTGAGGTCAAGGTCTCGTTTTGTCTTCTTCTTGGGTGTCTGGGATGAAGACCTATGCATGTGGGATTTCTTTTTCTTCTTGTTATACCTCTTGGGAGTGGCTGAACAAAGGTTGCTGAGCTCAAGCCAAGAGTACGGGTTGCTGAATCAGTCCAAGAGTTAGAGTGGCTGAACTCAGTCTGAGAGTAAGGGTTGTTTAACTCTGTTCGGGCCAAACCTGTCTTTGAACAAGGTTATTGTGGGGTGTTGTGAGGCATAAAGTTAACTAGAAGATAACTATATCTCAGTCGTCATGGATGGAGATAACTACAGGAACTAAAAATATAACTAATCTAGATGAGATGGCAAGGGAATAGCGTATGGATTGTGATACGATTTGAAGTTAGAAGAGAACCTGAAACGGGGAACAAAGGAACATTAGGGTAAACATATATATTAGAAAGCAATATGTTTCCCATGGGGACACCATGAGGGACAGGTAAGATACTATTTGTGTCTCTCTCTACCCGTCACAGGTGAGTGAAAGCTATGGTCAACTATAGGTCTCGCCTCGGCTTCTTTTCTTTCTTCGTATCAGAAGCTAGCGGCTGCAGCCAGTTCTGGTCCATTCGTCTCGACTGCTCCCAGCTCGGGCTGCTTCTGGCTGGCTCATCTCGGGCTGCTTTCAGTTGCTGGACGAGCCTTGTAAAGTGCCTGGGTTGGAGATACCGATCTTGTAAGGTAGCGTTTCCGTGGGCTTGTGAATTCCGGGGTTGGTGGCCATGTAAAGTGCTGGCTTGGTCTTGTAAAATACCTTTGATTGCCTTGTCAAGTGCCGGAGTGGTCTTGTAAAGTGCCAGCTAGTCGACCCTGTAATGTGTCAACGAGCAACTGGGAGGTGAGCTACCAAACAAATCTACCAATCAATATTTGGCTTGGATTTGGGGGCTAGAAGGTTACTCTCAGTTGCGTGTGGAGGGGGAGAGGTTTGTCCCTTTGACTTTAGGCTTGCTATCTCAGGTTTGGAGAGCTGGGTAGGTGGCAGATGAGGTGGTGACGTCAGTGAGGTGAGGATCTAGGTAGGTGTGGTAGGACAGAGTGTGGGACTACCTTCTGGGCCGTAAAAAATAGTGGGGGTAGACTTTCTTATTAGTCTCTGGCTGCACAATAGCCTAAACCTATCAAGTTGGACCCGCTGCTCCTCAAAAGGTCCGCCTGAGAACAACGAATTAGACTGGCCAGAAAAACTCTGTATTTTCAGAAATTAACTTTGTGAAAGAGGAATGGGACTCGTTAGATCTGGCAAGAGGATTGACACATTATGTTCCCCATAATGTAACGAATTAATGTGTCTACAAGTATTTAATAATGAATATAATCAGATAAATTGTCGTGAATAATGAATTATTGGCACCTTCAAAAGATTGTTTGCTTATACTTTGTGTCTTCCATAAAACAAACTAAGCACCAGTGGTCTATTAACTTTCACCTTTCATATTTTACATTCAACTACTTATTCCAGGTACACTATTCGTTAATCTATCTATCTATCTATTTCCTGACGCCGTGATCCCCGAAGGGGTGGCCACGAACGAACCGCCCCCATGCACCTCTGTCCCCAGTCAGTCGACGCCCCTCCCCCCAACCAGCACCGCCTTCGTTCATGTAGTTCCTCACTCCATCCTTCCACCTCATATTCGGTCTACCTCTCCCCCTCTGTCCCTCCACCTCGCTCTCGTACACCCTCTTAGTCATTCTCTCGCTTTCCATATGTTCCATATGGCCGAACCATCTCAAGTTGTTCCTTTTCACACTTTCCAGCACATCTACCTCCACACCACACCTCCTTCTTACTTCCTCATTAGTCTGTCTATCCCTCCATGTAACTCCGCACGCACTCCTTAAGTAATTCATTTCCACTGCTCTCACTCTTGGTCTGAGTCTCTCAACCAACGTCCATGCTTCGCTTCCGTAAGTCAGTGTTGGGATTACCACACTGTCATGCAAGGACTTCTTCACTTCCATACTGACCACCCTATTTCTTGTTACTGCTTTTAGTGTTCCTACAACCCTCTTCCCCTGTTCTACCCTCTCCTGCACCTCTTCATCCATAGTCCCATCTTTACTCAACACACTGCCCAGATACTTAAAAGAGTTGACGATCTCCATAGCCTGACTGTTCAGCTTCACCTCACACTCTGTGCCTTCACCCCTTTCGAAGACCATAACCTTGCTCTTCCCCGTATTTACCTTCAAATTCCGTTTTTCGCACACTGTTCCAAACTCATTTACCAGACCCTGCAACTCCCATTCATTATCACTCATCAGAACTGTATCATCCGCAAACAGCAGTATAGGTAGCTTCCACTCAATTCCCTCCCTTTTCAGCGATACACCAACATCCATTGCTCTTGATAGTATTTCTTTCATGACTCCATCCATATATACAGTAAACAACCACGGGGACATCACACCCCTGTTTCAAACCAACATTCAGGTCAAAGAACTCGCTCTGCTCACTCTCCACACGTACTGCCGCCTTTGCACCCTCATACATGCTCTTCACTGCTTTCAGCAACTTGCCCTCTACTCCGTATATTCTAAGTACTTTCCACAAACCGTCTCTATCCACTCTGTCATAGGCCTTCTCCAAGTCCATAAAGGCAACATACACCTTTTGTTTCTTCTCCAGATACTTCTCCACAACACAATTCAGGGTAAAAATCTGATCTACACATCCTCTTCCCTTCCTAAAACCTCCCTGCTCGTCGCCTATCCATTTCTTCGTTCTCACTCTCACTCTCTCAATCACTACCCTACTGTATACCTTCCCTAGCTGTAATTTTATTATTTAGTTTGGGTAATTTAGGAAAGGTTAGGCTAGGCCGATCCATATAATTTAGTAAGTTCAATTCGATTAGGTTAGTTAATTAGCTTAGTTAGATTAGGATAATTAAATTACAGATTTGTTAGTGATATTTCGATAATATCATCTGAATGTTGAACAATGGTTTAATATATCATTACGTTGTCATCTATAAAACCAGTTTTGTCACGAAAGGAAACCTTCATAATGCATTTCCCCTCTCGATTCTCTCGAATATACAGTAAAACAGATTGATACCTAAGATATACAGGCACTACTAATCGTAAGCTTAACGGTTTCATTTCTTGAGTGATAATCGACGGACAAGAAATATACCCTAGTGAGAGGCAAACTATAGCCTTTCTTGCAGATATGGTGATATCACTAACTTCTTCTTTAGTGTGTCTCTCTATTTTTTTTTTTTTTTTTTTTTCTATATTCCAACTTACTTCCTCTCGGGCATAGGCTGAGAGCCTTAACATTCACCGCTTTACAATGAACAGTGAAGCCCGTGAGGTCTTGTTCCAGTCTAGGGAGTGAGACATGTGAAGCACGTAGAGTACAACGAGCACCTGCCATCTTGCCTTCACATGAGGCACGGTGCTCACTCATGGCCCGAAACGACCCCATCTCTGAAGCCATCTCGTTCCCGTGCTTCACTGTCTCACCCCCTACACTCGGACTCTCACACTTACACACACACAACGCCACCTGTTGAACAGATAACTCACCAGGCATTGCACCCCTATAGCATATTTTGAATATGGGAATATTCATACTCTGCTATTTAATCAGGGAACAATGAGGGTATTTTATTGACGTTTCGGTGGGCTTGTGGTAATGCACTGATACCAGGTACAGCACAAATTCCATCCCAATAATATCTTCCCATTGATACATCGGGATTTTAACCCGGGACCTTTGGATTACCAGGCCAGTGGCAAGACCACTCCACCACACCTCACCTCTATATCAACATACCAGTTGCATATCTCAATGTGGATTATTTATTATCTAATTAATCGATTGGTTAGCTATAAAGTGGTAGACTACCTGGAAAAATAGATGTTCATTAATTTTCCATGATTATACTTAAACAGATATAACACGCTAACCACAAAGGTTGTCCGATACAATTAATGTTACAGCAAAAACAATAAGGTATTATACATCCAGCTATTATTCACTAAAATTATGCATAATTATATTATATTATAAACATATGCATATATTTGCATATATCTATTTGATTATAGAAATATTATGGTTAAATTACGATGTTGTTGTAAGGTTATGTCTTAGACAATAAAGAACTCTCCCATTCCACCCATCTTTCTTTCTCAACCCCAGTACAGCACACCACACGAGAGTATAGTTCTGCATGTGTGTGGCCAGCAAGTTGAATATGACTAGTTTGCTGCTTTCCATACACATAATTCTAGTATCACTTTTAGGTCACGCCTCTCTAATCAAACCATGACAAGTATTGGATATAATTTTTGTAAGCAACTTAGTGAGTGGATTCACGTCATTTTCAGGGCGTAACCCAAATTGATAAAGACTGGATTTTGTGTGTGGAGTGTTGTGTAACGGGGTCATCAATCCAGTCAATAACTGGCAACTCTGTGCACCTCCAACTTACCACGAACGCCTCTGATATCTATATTCAAGTTCACTAATAAGATAAGATCAGGCTTAGTAAGTTACCGAGAAATTTAAAATATACCAAGTTGTTCAAGTGAAGTATATAAGTTATTCTTATAAGGATTACTACAGAATATATACAGTTTCCCTCATACCGAGGGTGGTGGCAGACTTGTACCTACAATTAATCTTTGAATCACTTATATAACTGGCCTTAAAACTCTACATGCACTCTGGTTATTGTTTCATGATTAGTTGTAGTGTAATCACTATATAGTCTGTAATTTACCCGAGGAGCGCGATAGGCCTCACAAAAATTTCTGTATAGGGGATGCGATAGGCCTCACGGAAGAAAACTCATAATAAAAATTTAAAAACAAAAAATAAACCCACAGGCACTCAGATGGAAGCAATATGTGATTCGGTGGCATATTCACTCTCTACTACCTACTTCCTCTCCCCCACATTTGTCACCCCTTCCACCTCCCTCTCCTTCCCCCTCCTTCTCCTCCCATTTCCCCCCTTCTCAATATTGGCTATTTTTCCTCATATTTTCACTATTATTTCGTCCCTGCATGAAGTATGATGAGTCATGGTCTTGCGCACTTCCTTGTCCCCTTCACATGTGTGGAAGATAGGTGGGGCAGGCACTTTGCATCAAACAGGCTCCGTAAGCACATCTATGTCACTCTCTCTCTCTCTCTCTCTCTCTCTCTCTCTCTCTCTCTCTCTCTCTCGTATCAATCCACCCCCTCCCGCCAAATACATACTACATACGTTTATCTCTATATATTTGTTGTTTACACCTATGTTCTGGTCTTCACTGTTCACATGTTCATCATAAAAGTAAAATATATGAACACGGAGCAGAAATAATACTTATATGGTAAACATAAAAAATTATTTCAGAATCAAAGGTAATAAATTTGCATACACAGGTATTTCAAAACCATGAATGCCGCTCTCCTCGAGATAAACGTTAAACACCGAAGTCCATGTATTTGTTTTGTCTTAGTTTCCCAGCTCAAATAAGGATCACAAACTCATATGGGTAAGTTTATGTGGCTACAAATAAATACATTATGGTCGATATCCTAGTGGTAGTCTTGTGAAAGACAATTGCTCATCTCCTCTCTAGGAAAAACAAAATTGCAATCATGATTGTTTATTGCGGCAATTGGAGTCGGCATTTCGTTAATTATGTTGCCATATAAAATAACCTCTCAATTCAATCTAACTATACCTATGTAAAAAACAAAATTAAATTTGACAAGATAGTAACTGTTACAAATCTTTCCCTGTTATATTGTGCTTTCCTTTCACATAAACAATACGTTATTCAGTTTGCAGTTGGGTTTGAGTACATGACTAGATTTATATCCAGTATTCGATGTATGGATATCACTTGTAGTCATGTACTTAACCTTCAATTGTCTTGGTGGTGTAATGGTTAGAGTGTTTAAAATCTGTATGTGGTATCATAGGTTTGAATCCTGGGAGGGTCACATGCTTTCATTAATTACATTGGGAGGTGTTTGGTGTTGGGAGTGAAATTAATATATAAGATTACATATACAGTATATTGAACATTATTCAATCCACATCCCATCTCTGATTAACCTCAGAAACAACAACAATGTTCACCACTCAAACAGGCAAAAAGGCTTGCTGTTATTCTGCATTTTGATTAGTGTTTGATCAAAATAGGACAGGCAACTCGTTGCTCACATTATCATGAATACGGGAGCAGGTATACAACATAGCGACTACACTGTTTGACCTGAAGGATGTAAAAGGTATATACAATCACTATGAGTAAAGGATAGTAGTTAACATTTGATTATTAATGTTATACCTCTCTATTTACATTAGGTGGTTTATCGATACCAATATAACATAAAGTAAAATATTAAGAACACTTTATATACTTTGTTTATATCTTCCATTATCCAATGTTTATCTAACAGTGAATACCAAACAAGACGGTGCGATATTTCCCCTGAGAGGAGACTAAAACAAAGAACCGAGGGAGAAATAGACAAGTTTGAGCGAAGCGTTTATTGATCAAGGAGCAAGTGCCTTTAAGGGGATAGTACGCGCTTTTTGTGGACCCCCTTCTCCCTCATGTTTAGCATATTAGTTTTGAGGTTTTAAGACTTTCGTTCCGTTAGTTTGGCGATTTTGAGACCTTTCGCCTCATTTTGTTGTCAGTATTAAGACCTTTCGTGTCCTTTAAGTGTCGATTTTTTCCTGGCGAGCAATAGCGAGCTTCTAATTTTAGAAAGGCAGGATATTTTTCTACCAAAAAATGTAAAAATGTATCTTGAAAGGGGGTCTAGGGGGTGTTTTTCTAAGCTTGATTGAGGTCTAGCGAGGAAACTCAAAAATATATTTATAAATAAATACAGTATATAGACCAAAAACCAAGCACTATCCCTTGAACTCTATTTGATCCGATGAGGGTAGTGTTTGTACCTCTCCTGTTTTGCTCCATTATTTCGGAGATTTTAAGCCGTTTCACTGTTATTAGTTGGGCGATAATAAAACGTTTCTCCTCATTCAGGTGTCGATAATATTTCTCCTGGTCGTGAGATAGCGAGCTTGTAACTCAGAATAAATCGGCCTCTGGCCAGCACATTTCACCATCGAAATATTTACAAATCTACCTTGAAGATGTTCTGGGTGAGCAGTTGTTAGTTTAAAAGACATTTGGGGAAGGCGTTTTTATTAGCTTAAGCTAGACACTAAAATAATTGTCTCGAAAATGGCAAAAACAAACAAAATCCTCCATAAATGTTAATGCAAGTGAGAGTAATTGAACGAAAGAGAGGGGTAAAAACTTATATAATTAAGACCATGATATATTTAGTATATCAGAAAAACGTTGGACATTGTAAAGACAGGTTTAGTTTAGTTTAGTTTTGTTTAGTTAGTCCAGTATATTTGGCCAACACATACTGATTATACATAATTAAGTGTCATCACTTACAAAGACAAGTATAGTAACAGTCCTGGCTGAGCCTTTTGGGAATAAGGAAATTCTTAAAAAGCAAATCAAATATTTAATACTGTGAAATATGTATAGCACTGGCGGACGTCAAATTACAACAGTATAGGGTTTACGATACAATAAGGCTAGCTATGAGTATAGAGACCAATAATTAATTACTAAGAAAACGAACAAGAAAATAGAGCTTGAACATTGGAAAGAGGAAAAGGAAAATGGTTAAAGAGATACAATGATAAACAAACGAAGGTAAAAACAATAATGGACGAATAGGAAGTAAAATATATCAATGAAACTTCGTTAGAAGGACAACAAATAAACATGCATACGAAAGACATTTAATAATACATTAAAATTGCGATGAACGATTAACAAACAAATGGAAATAATGGATAAAGGAGAGGGACATGAATATAAGGAATAAATAAGCAAGGGATAACTAAGAATTGAATATTAGGAAAAATGGTCGAAGAAAGTAGCGATAACGAAAGACAGTCTCGTTGAACATAAACATCAAAGACAATGCGCACTGACAAAAGAAGAACGGTCAGGACTAGCAGCTCAGTTAAAACCGGAAAATGGGGAAATGTCAGAGAGTAGGAGATATATAGCAGGGCAGACAAAAGAAACCCGAAGAGAACAGCTCGATTGAATAAGAGAAGGGAGGAAGAGGAGAAGGGGGAAGGAATGCGGGATGGAAACTAGAGAAAAAGACGAACTCGAAGACAAAACGGATGCAAATATGCAAAACAAGTACCAATAAAACAGTCGAAATAAATATAGTGCATACTGTATGCTGGTAACGGGAGAAGTAAGCGAGAGAGGAGACTGACTGACGGGCTAACGCAGATTAGCCAATCACAGGCCATGATTTACTTACCGGTATCACACATATTTAAAATAGGCAGGGACGGAATATCTTCCCTCGCTTGTGTTTACTTTATTATATCTACAATTGTATGTGTTCCATGTGGTATTATATAGCTCTTAAGGTTCGAATTTCACTATAGATTAGCACATTATCGTATGAATGAAATATACTGTTCTTTATTATTCCATATATATTAATTAAACTAGATAAATTTTAGTAATGATAATGATAATGTGATAGGTGATATCAGAACCTTAAGAGCTATATAATACCACATGGAACACATACAATTGTAGATATAATACAGTAAACACAAGCAAGGGAAGATATTCCGTCCCTGCCTATTTTAAATATGTGTGATACCGGTAAGTAAATCATGGCCTGTGATTGGCTAATCTGCGTTAGCCGTTTATCATTTTATTGTTTCGCTTGTGTTTACTTTATGATATATAAGTTATTATTTGGTTTCATGTGATATTTAAGAGCTCTTTAGATTCGGATAAGACTATAATTAATTAATTATTCATTAAAATTACTTAAACGTATATAGTTTAATTAATAAATAAGGAATAATAAAGATAATAATAAGAAATTATCAGCTCTGCCGGTCATTTTGGCCAGTGAGCTCGTGTACTGATATGATAGCCAATCATGAGCCTCGATTAAAACACCAGTTAGGAGCCAGATGCACGGGTCGATTGAATGGAGTATAGTTCATAACATTATAGAAAACCAAATTACTAACTAAAGTCAGGCAAGGCACCTCGTTTATATACAGTATATAATATATATTATATATATATACTGTATATATATATTAACACTTAGTATAATAGGAAAATTGATGACAAGAAAGGCATGTGATCAAAGGGAATACAAAAGTACACCTAAATGAACACAAACATACCTACAGACTGAGGACTAATATCAATTGTCCTCAGACAGTAGGTGTGCGGGGGCTGGCAGGCCAGTCTATGGCCACTCACATACACCATAATATACAGGGTCTGGAAGCAGGTCTCAGGCAGCGTATTAAACGTGGGCTTGAGGCTGCTTTCAAGCAGCATGATGTGTGGGGATTGGAGCCTTGGAGTCAGCATGATGTGCAAACGTTGGTGCCGCTCTCAGTAAGCATAATGTGCGTGAGCTGGGGCAGAATGATGTAGGGGCACCACTCTCAGATAGCTTAATGTGCGGGGGTTTTGGATCGCTCTCAGGCAACATGATTTGCAGAGGTTGTAGGTTGTTCTTAGCCAATGTGAAATTATTAGAGTTATGGGCCGCTCTCAAGCAGCATGATGTGTGTAGGTTTTGTGCCACTTTTGGGCAGCAGGATACGCATAGGTTGTGGGCCGGTCTTGGGCAGCATGATGCACAGGGTTTAGGTCACCCACATTTCTAAGGACCCCCACCTTTTCTAACAAACTGGGACGTAGGAAGAAGGGAGCAGTTGATTGGTTGACAGCGCTCGATGGAGGATATTGGTGCTTTATAACGCATGTTCTCCCGATTGTACCAAATCATTATTCAATGATTATGACTGAATTAACTAATAAATGTACCTCATCCTAACCTAAAACACATCTCGTAACACTTGTTGTCAACTAAATCTGGCTCGCCTAGTGTCCCTGCTCAATTCTCTAAACCGAACCCTGCGGCTATATGCACAAGGGGGCCCTTTAGAAGGGTGGAGAGGAGAAGAGTAAGGGTGGCAAAAACTCTGACAGGAATAGGGAAACCTGAAGTAGCCAAAGGACCTCCGACACTTGTGTAGACGGTGAGGAAGGCAACCTAAGGCCATAGGCTTACAACTCCAGATTTCTAGGAAGGTAGAGAGCCAATATGACATCAAAATTACTAGGATAAAAATCAAACTCAAGGAACCTGAAAAAGCTCAGCCAAAAGAGAGATTTCTCAATGCTGTTGCTTCTGCTGATGTACTAATATGTGCAGTAAAGAAAATCAATGACTTCCTAATAGTTAATACTCAAAGCGACAATGACTCTGACAAACTCCTCACAAGCCCCACAGTTGAAACTCTTGAGAAAGAAGGCTTCACCCCAATCCTCCCCCCCAACATCAGATCAAAAAGGAGTATAATATGCTCAAAGGTGGACCCATTAATACTGGAATACTCACCTGAACAAATACAGGAGGAAATAGAAGGAAAGAACGGATTTGCCAAAATAAATCAGGTTTTCAAATTCGGAATTCACTTTGTGAAGGTTGAATTCTTAGATGTGTCCATGGCAAAAAAGGCCTTAGAAGGCCTGAAGCTATTCAACCTATCCATTCCTAAATGGAATATAGAGGCTGATGAATATATCCCGATCATCACTGCATAAGGTGCTATGCCATAGAAAAACATGTCACTTCACAATGCCCCAAAGATGAACACTACCTAATCTGCTCGGAATGTGGGACCCAGGGTCATAACTGGAAGAATTGCGAAAACTCTAACAACAACAAAACATGCATCAATTGCACAGGCAACCATAGCACTCTTGCCATGAAATGTGACAAGAGGAAAAAAATAGTAAAGGAAAAAAGGAAAAAAAAACAAACAAAGAAGCAAAATCCTAAACATATGCCAATGTCTCAGCAACCAACACAAACCATCACTCCCCCCAGAACCCCCCTCCCCCACCCCAAAACCCAATCAACAGCTCGCTATATATAACCGCTCTCTTTGAAGCACACACAAACAATGCAGCAAATATTAGAGACTTTTCAACAACCTTCCAGCAATGTATCACCAACAACAACCTTCCCACATACAAACCTTGCCAGTACTCCAAAGAGGATTCAGCAAAAATACTGAAACTGTTCAATAACCTAAACCCCACCCACAACCAGATCCAAGGAAACCAAAATGAAGACACACATACAGAAGAAACCCAACTAGAACACAATCAAACTCCCCAAAACACAACTGAAACAACAGCAATCTCAGATGATGGGAACGACACGGATATAACAGACGAGACAGAAGAATCAGCAGCATTTTCCCAAGCCCTAGAAGAAAAAGAAACTATACCCCTGGACCCCCTCACATTCATGTTCGACAATGAGAGCCACTTAAATTACTATAACCCCCTCACCTATAGTAGTAGTAAACTATACCCCTGGACCCCCTCACATTCATGTTCGACAATGAGAGCCACTTACATTACTATAACCCCCTCACCTATAGTAGTAGTAAACTATACCCCTGGACCCCCTCACATTCATGTTCGACAATGAGAGCCACTTACATTACTATAACCCCCTCACCTATAGTAGTAGTAAACTATACCCCTGGACCCCCTCACATTCATGTTCGACAATGAGAGCCACTTACATTACTATAACCCCCTCACCTATAGTAGTAGCAAACTATACCCCTGGACCCCCTCACATTCATGTTCGACAATGAGAGCCACTTACATTACTATAACCCCCTCACCTATAGTAGTAGTAAACTATACCCCTGGACCCCCTCACATTCATGTTCGACAATGAGAGCCACTTACATTACTATAACCCCCTCACCTATAGTAGTAGTAAAACTATACCCCTGGACCCCCTCACATTCATGTTCGACAATGAGAGCCACTTACATTACTATAACCCCCTCACCTATAGTAGTAGCAAACTATACCCCTGGACCCCCTCACATTCATGTTCGACAAGGAGAGCCACTTACATTACTATAACCCCCTCACCTATAGTAGTAGTAAACTATACCCCTGGACCCCCTCACATTCATGTTCGACAATGAGAGCCACTTACATTACTATAACCCCCTCACCTATAGTAGTAGTAAACTATACCCCTGGACCCCCTCACATTCATGTTCGACAATGAGAGCCACTTACATTACTATAACCCCCTCACCTATAGTAGTAGTAAACTATACCCCTGGACCCCCTACATTCATGTTCGACAATGAGAGCCACTTACATTACTATAACCCCCTCACCTATAGTAGTAGTAAACTATACCCCTGGACCCCCTCACATTCATGTTCGACAATGAGAGCCACTTACATTACTATAACCCCCTCACCTATAGTAGTAGTAAACTATACCCCTGGACCCCCTCACATTCATGTTCGACAATGAGAGCCACTTACATTACTATAACCCCCTCACCTATAGTAGTAGTAAACTATACCCCTGGACCCCCTCACATTCATGTTCGACAATGAGAGCCACTTACATTACTATAACCCCCTCACCTATAGTAGTAGTAAACTATACCCCTGGACCCCCTCACATTCATGTTCGACAATGAGAGCCACTTACATTACTATCCACCCCTCACCTATAGTAGTAGTAAACTATACCCCTGGACCCCCTCACATTCATGTTCGACAATGAGAGCCACTTACATTACTATAACCCCCTCACCTATAGTAGTAGTAAACTATACCCCTGGACCCCCTCACATTCATGTTCGACAATGAGAGCCACTTACATTACTATAACCCCCTCACCTATAGTAGTAGTAAACTATACCCCTGGACCCCCTCACATTCATGTTCGACAATGAGAGCCACTTACATTACTATAACCCCCTCACCTATAGTAGTAGTAAACTATACCCCTGGACCCCCTCACATTCATGTTCGACAATGAGAGCCACTTACATTACTATAACCCCCTCACCTATAGTAGTAGTAAACTATACCCCTGGACCCCCTCACATTCATGTTCGACAATGAGAGCCACTTACATTACTATAACCCCCTCACCTATAGTAGTAGTAAACTATACCCCTGGACCCCCTCACATTCATGTTCGACAATGAGAGCCACTTACATTACTATAACCCCCTCACCTATAGTAGTAGTAAACTATACCCCTGGACCCCCTCACATTCATGTTCGACAATGAGAGCCACTTACATTACTATAACCCCCTCACCTATAGTAGTAGTAAACTATACCCCTGGACCCCCTCACATTCATGTTCGACAATGAGAGCCACTTACATTACTATAACCCCCTCACCTATAGTAGTAGTAAACTATACCCCTGGACCCCCTCACATTCATGTTCGACAATGAGAGCCACTTACATTACTATAACCCCCTCACCTATAGTAGTAGTAAACTATACCCCTGGACCCCCTCACATTCATGTTCGACAATGAGAGCCACTTACATTACTATAACCCCCTCACCTATAGTAGTAGTAAACTATACCCCTGGACCCCCTCACATTCATGTTCGACAATGAGAGCCACTTACATTACTATAACCCCCTCACCTATAGTAGTAGTAAACTATACCCCTGGACCCCCTCACATTCATGTTCGACAATGAGAGCCACTTACATTACTATAACCCCCTCACCTATAGTAGTAGTAAACTATACCCCTGGACCCCCTCACATTCATGTTCGACAATGAGAGCCACTTACATTACTATAACCCCCTCACCTATAGTAGTAGTAAACTATACCCCTGGACCCCCTCACATTCATGTTCGACAATGAGAGCCACTTACATTACTATAACCCCCTCACCTATAGTAGTAGTAAACTATACCCCTGGACCCCCTCACATTCATGTTCGACAATGAGAGCCACTTACATTACTATAACCCCCTCACCTATAGTAGTAGTAAACTATACCCCTGGACCCCCTCACATTCATGTTCGACAATGAGAGCCACTTACATTACTATAACCCCCTCACCTATAGTAGTAGTAAACTATACCCCTGGACCCCCTCACATTCATGTTCGACAATGAGAGCCACTTACATTACTATAACCCCCTCACCTATAGTAGTAGTAAACTATACCCCTGGACCCCCTCACATTCATGTTCGACAATGAGAGCCACTTACATTACTATAACCCCCTCACCTATAGTAGTAGTAAACTATACCCCTGGACCCCCTCACATTCATGTTCGACAATGAGAGCCACTTACATTACTATAACCCCCTCACCTATAGTAGTAGTAAACTATACCCCTGGACCCCCTCACATTCATGTTCGACAATGAGAGCCACTTACATTACTATAACCCCCTCACCTATAGTAGTAGTAAACTATACCCCTGGACCCCCTCACATTCATGTTCGACAATGAGAGCCACTTACATTACTATAACCCCCTCACCTATAGTAGTAGTAAACTATACCCCTGGACCCCCTCACATTCATGTTCGACAATGAGAGCCACTTACATTACTATAACCCCCTCACCTATAGTAGTAGTAAACTATACCCCTGGACCCCCTCACATTCATGTTCGACAATGAGAGCCACTTACATTACTATAACCCCCTCACCTATAGTAGTAGTAAACTATACCCCTGGACCCCCTCACATTCATGTTCGACAATGAGAGCCACTTACATTACTATAACCCCCTCACCTATAGTAGTAGTAAACTATACCCCTGGACCCCCTCACATTCATGTTCGACAATGAGAGCCACTTACATTACTATAACCCCCTCACCTATAGTAGTAGTAAACTATACCCCTGGACCCCCTCACATTCATGTTCGACAATGAGAGCCACTTACATTACTATAACCCCCTCACCTATAGTAGTAGTAAACTATACCCCTGGACCCCCTCACATTCATGTTCGACAATGAGAGCCACTTACATTACTATAACCCCCTCACCTATAGTAGTAGTAAACTATACCCCTGGACCCCCTCACATTCATGTTCGACAATGAGAGCCACTTACATTACTATAACCCCCTCACCTATAGTAGTAGTAAACTATACCCCTGGACCCCCTCACATTCATGTTCGACAATGAGAGCCACTTACATTACTATAAACCCCCCACCTATAGTAGTAGTAAACTATACCCCTGGACCCCCTCACATTCATGTTCGACAATGAGAGCCACTTACATTACTATAACCCCCTCACCTATAGTAGTAGTAAACTATACCCCTGGACCCCCTCACATTCATGTTCGACAATGAGAGCCACTTACATTACTATAACCCCCTCACCTATAGTAGTAGTAAACTATACCCCTGGACCCCCTCACATTCATGTTCGACAATGAGAGCCACTTACATTACTATAACCCCCTCACCTATAGTAGTAGTAAACTATACCCCTGGACCCCCTCACATTCATGTTCGACAATGAGAGCCACTTACATTACTATAACCCCCTCACCTATAGTAGTAGTAAACTATACCCCTGGACCCCCTCACATTCATGTTCGACAATGAGAGCCACTTACATTACTATAACCCCCTCACCTATAGTAGTAGTAAACTATACCCCTGGACCCCCTCACATTCATGTTCGACAATGAGAGCCACTTACATTACTATAACCCCCTCACCTATAGTAGTAGTAAACTATACCCCTGGACCCCCTCACATTCATGTTCGACAATGAGAGCCACTTACATTACTATAACCCCCTCACCTATAGTAGTAGTAAACTATACCCCTGGACCCCCTCACATTCATGTTCGACAATGAGAGCCACTTACATTACTATAACCCCCTCACCTATAGTAGTAGTAAACTATACCCCTGGACCCCCTCACATTCATGTTCGACAATGAGAGCCACTTACATTACTATAACCCCCTCACCTATAGTAGTAGTAAACTATACCCCTGGACCCCCTCACATTCATGTTCGACAATGAGAGCCACTTACATTACTATAACCCCCTCACCTATAGTAGTAGTAAACTATACCCCTGGACCCCCTCACATTCATGTTCGACAATGAGAGCCACTTACATTACTATAACCCCCTCACCTATAGTAGTAGTAAACTATACCCCTGGACCCCCTCACATTCATGTTCGACAATGAGAGCCACTTACATTACTATAACCCCCTCACCTATAGTAGTAGTAAACTATACCCCTGGACCCCCTCACATTCATGTTCGACAATGAGAGCCACTTACATTACTATAACCCCCTCACCTATAGTAGTAGTAAACTATACCCCTGGACCCCCTCACATTCATGTTCGACAATGAGAGCCACTTACATTACTATAACCCCCTCACCTATAGTAGTAGTAAACTATACCCCTGGACCCCCTCACATTCATGTTCGACAATGAGAGCCACTTACATTACTATAACCCCCTCACCTATAGTTCGAGTAAACTATACCCCTGGACCCCCTCACATTCATGTTCGACAATGAGAGCCACTTACATTACTATAACCCCCTCACCTATAGTAGTAGTAAACTATACCCCTGGACCCCCTCACATTCATGTTCGACAATGAGAGCCACTTACATTACTATAACCCCCTCACCTATAGTAGTAGTAAACTATACCCCTGGACCCCCTCACATTCATGTTCGACAATGAGAGCCACTTACATTACTATAACCCCCTCACCTATAGTAGTAGTAAACTATACCCCTGGACCCCCTCACATTCATGTTCGACAATGAGAGCCACTTACATTACTATAACCCCCTCACCTATAGTAGTAGTAAACTATACCCCTGGACCCCATCACATTCATGTTCGACAATGAGAGCCACTTACATTACTATAACCCCCTCACCTATAGTAGTAGTAAACTATACCCCTGGACCCCCTCACATTCATGTTCGACAATGAGAGCCACTTACATTACTATAACCCCCTCACCTATAGTAGTAGTAAACTATACCCCTGGACCCCCTCACATTCATGTTCGACAATGAGAGCCACTTACATTACTATAACCCCCTCACCTATAGTAGTAGTAAACTATACCCCTGGACCCCCTCACATTCATGTTCGACAATGAGAGCCACTTACATTACTATAACCCCCTCACCTATAGTAGTAGTAAACTATACCCCTGGACCCCCTCACATTCATGTTCGACAATGAGAGCCACTTACATTACTATAACCCCCTCACCTATAGTAGTAGTAAACTATACCCCTGGACCCCCTCACATTCATGTTCGACAATGAGAGCCACTTACATTACTATAACCCCCTCACCTATAGTAGTAGTAAACTATACCCCTGCCCCCCCTCACATTCATGTTCGACAATGAGAGCCACTTACATTACTATAACCCCCTCACCTATAGTAGTAGTAAACTATACCCCTGGACCCCCTCACATTCATGTTCGACAATGAGAGCCACTTACATTACTATAACCCCCTCACCTATAGTAGTAGTAAACTATACCCCTGGACCCCCTCACATTCATGTTCGACAATGAGAGCCACTTACATTACTATAACCCCCTCACCTATAGTAGTAGTAAACTATACCCCTGGACCCCCTCACATTCATGTTCGACAATGAGAGCCACTTACATTACTATAACCCCCTCACCTATAGTAGTAGTAAACTATACCCCTGGACCCCCTCACATTCATGTTCGACAATGAGAGCCACTTACATTACTATAACCCCCTCACCTATAGTAGTAGTAAACTATACCCCTGGACCCCCTCACATTCATGTTCGACAATGAGAGCCACTTACATTACTATAACCCCCTCACCTATAGTAGTAGTAAACTATACCCCTGGACCCCCTCACATTCATGTTCGACAATGAGAGCCACTTACATTACTATAACCCCCTCACCTATAGTAGTAGTAAACTATACCCCTGGACCCCCTCACATTCATGTTCGACAATGAGAGCCACTTACATTACTATAACCCCCTCACCTATAGTAGTAGTAAACTATACCCCTGGACCCCCTCACATTCATGTTCGACAATGAGAGCCACTTACATTACTATAACCCCCTCACCTATAGTAGTAGTAAACTATACCCCTGGACCCCCTCACATTCATGTTCGACAATGAGAGCCACTTACATTACTATAACCCCCTCACCTATAGTAGTAGTAAACTATACCCCTGGACCCCCTCACATTCATGTTCGACAATGAGAGCCACTTACATTACTATAACCCCCTCACCTATAGTAGTAGTAAACTATACCCCTGGACCCCCTCACATTCATGTTCGACAATGAGAGCCACTTACATTACTATAACCCCCTCACCTATAGTAGTAGTAAACTATACCCCTGGACCCCCTCACATTCATGTTCGACAATGAGAGCCACTTACATTACTATAACCCCCTCACCTATAGTAGTAGTAAACTATACCCCTGGACCCCCTCACATTCATGTTCGACAATGAGAGCCACTTACATTACTATAACCCCCTCACCTATAGTAGTAGTAAACTATACCCCTGGACCCCCTCACATTCATGTTCGACAATGAGAGCCACTTACATTACTATAACCCCCTCACCTATAGTAGTAGTAAACTATACCCCTGGACCCCCTCACATTCATGTTCGACAATGAGAGCCACTTTACTACTATAACCCCCTCACCTATAGTAGTAGTAAACTATACCCCTGGACCCCCTCACATTCATGTTCGACAATGAGAGCCACTTACATTACTATAACCCCCTCACCTATAGTAGTAGTAAACTATACCCCTGGACCCCCTCACATTCATGTTCGACAATGAGAGCCACTTACATTACTATAACCCCCTCACCTATAGTAGTAGTAAACTATACCCCTGGACCCCCTCACATTCATGTTCGACAATGAGAGCCACTTACATTACTATAACCCCCTCACCTATAGTAGTAGTAAACTATACCCCTGGACCCCCTCACATTCATGTTCGACAATGAGAGCCACTTACATTACTATAACCCCCTCACCTATAGTAGTAGTAAACTATACCCCTGGACCCCCTCACATTCATGTTCGACAATGAGAGCCACTTACATTACTATAACCCCCTCACCTATAGTAGTAGTAAACTTGAGGAAATCAGAGACAACATCCTCAACAATAAAATCAAAGCCAGCACTAATGAAAACCCTCTAGAACCTAGAACAGCAGTAAAGTTATTTAGAGAATATATCAATCACGGAAAAAATAACGATATATCTCTGAAAACCAATGACAAAACAAAGAAACAAAATGATCAAACAGCTCCTCACTCACACCACACTCTCAGAAACAGAAACACAATAAAACAAAATGACTCTTAAAATATTACAACATAATGTACTAAACTGGAGCGGTCGAAATTACTCACTAAGCAACACATACTCAAGCATAAACCCACATATAATACTAATTAACAGCCATGGCATACCAGAAAATGAATCATTAAAAATAACAGGATACAGAACACACAAGAAAAACAACAACAACAGACACGTAGACGGAACAGCCATAGCAATAAAAAACAACATCACACATAAACTCTATGATGATTTCATATCAGACCTACTTGCAGTAGAAATACAAACGGATACAGGCCCAATAATAATAGCTACAGTATACTTACCCCCCAGCAGACCATATCTACCCACACCCGACTTTTATAGACTCTTGTAGTGTACTTAATAGGGGACCTGAATGCAAAACACCAGACTATAAACACTACAACACAAAACATTGTTGGAAGACAATTAGGACGACTCATAGTAGACGGACTAATAAGACACATAGGCCCTTACTTCCAGACTTATTATAGTCACAACTCAGCCACAACACCCGACATAGCATTAACTAACAACAAAGCCTATCACAACATACACCTAACCCCCGGACCCATCACCACAAGTGACCATATCCCAATAATAGCCACAATATCCACACAACCCATACTTATACCATCCCCACCAAGACTAAAATTCCAAGCCGCCAACTGGGATCAATTCAAAACAGATATAGACACACAAATGTCAGAAATAAACAATCTAACTGAAGGTAACACACAAGACATAGAAACCACACTAGAAAAATGGTACGACATAATTTTAAACAACACAAGAAAACACATACCCACCACACAACACATAACAAAAGATAACTTAAAATTAAGCCAACAAGCAAAAGAAATTATAGTACAACACAACAGATTAAGACAGCATGCAACAACACATGGCTGGGACTATAATCATTACAGACTATATAAACAACTACAACACAGACTCAGAATAATACTAAATGAAGACAACACAGAAGCATGGACAAACAAATTAATAGAAACTTCAAACACATATAAAGACCCAGAAGAATTCTGGAGAAAAATCAAGCTCATGCAAGGACAGGACACAAACGAACCCACATACACATTCGATGCACAAGGCAACAAAATACACAGCATACAAGAGCAAGCCAACATACACAAACAACACTGGGAAAATATTCTTAACGATAATGACCCAGACTTACCCAGACACGATCACATAAGAGACTTTTTGCAAGAAAACAGACACAGGTTAACACCTCACCAGAACATAGACATAAACAGACTAAACAATGACACTCCACTAATAAGGAAAATAACAACAGAAGAAGTACACACAAAAATAAAGAAGCTAAAGAAAACAAGCCCAGGAAAAAGCGGAATAAATAAAACAATCATGACAAATCTCCCTGAATCTGCAGTAACTAAATTAACAAACATATTAAATGCCTCACTCTGTACAGGACACTTCCCAAATAAATTTAAAGAAGCCACCATCAGACTGATTCCTAAACCCAATAAAACCCCACACTACACCGAGAATCAAAGACCAATATCATTATTAGAAGTGCCAGGAAAGATATAATGAAAGAATAATAAACGAAAGATTAAGACTATTCCTAAACACAAAAAACGTATACAACACAACACAATACGGGTTCAGGGAAGGGAGAGGAACAAGGGAGGCACTAGCTCTGACAACAGAAATAATAGCCAAAAACAAAGCCAACAAAGGACAATGCCACATAGTCCTGAGGGATATATCCAAGGCCTTTGATAAGGTATGGCACTCAGGACTAAAATACAAACTACTCAATATAGGCTTACCCCCTCTCACAGAAACACTGTTATGCAATTTCCTGGATAACAGAACAGCAAAAATAAAAATAAAGACAGTCTTGAGTAACAACATCACAATAAGCTGCGGTGTCCCACAAGGATCAGTCCTCTCCCCAAGCCTATTCACAATATACACACATGATATACTATCATCACAAACAGGCACAAACATCACATATACAGACGACATCACACAAATCATTGGTTATGAAGGCCCCTCAAAGGGAATCATAGCCAGAAAAACAGGAAGAGAAGCAGAAGCAATCAATACATATGAAGAAGAATGGAAAATAAAAACCAACATAAACAAATTCACAATACTACAACTAGGAGCAAAAAACAAAACACCTATATATGTGAATAACAACAGAATCGAAGATGCACAGAAAGGAAAAATACTCGGGCTACACATAACTACTCAAGGCTATATTCAAAACATCACAGAAAGAAAAGGCCTAGCCATAGCAGCTCTGGGCAAACTATTCAGATTCAGAGATATGAACACACAAATAAAAACTCACCTTGTAAAAGCTTATGTAATCCCAATATTAGAATACCCCCCTATTCCCACACACACCATGAGCAAAAACCAAATCACACGCTTACAAAAAATACAAAACAAAGCCCTAAGATTCGCCACAAATTACACAAACACATTACCATTAAATGTCAGACTTCATAGACAAGCAACACAAATATGGCATAAACTAGAACTATCACAAGACCCAACTCTAGAGAAAATTAAGGAAAATTATGCACAACAACCAAATTTAAGATTCAACAACTGGTTTAAAAGTAGTCTAAATAAAATAAACACAGAAGAAGAACCACAGCCAATTTATTAAAAAAAACAAAAAAAACAAAAACAAAATATATATATATATATATATAATTATATATATATATAATATATACCGGTATATATATATATATATATATATATATATATATATATATATATATATATATATATATAATAATAACAATCACACCTTAGTTCCTTAGCTAGCTACCAAACAGCAAACATAAATAAAATACACCACTTGCCCCAACACAAAAACATACGTTTCAAACACACAACATAGCAAGGTGGTCTGCCCACCAACTGTTACTCTCCTACTTTCCTTCAAACTTTCCTCCTTTTCTCTTCCCTCTCTCTCCCCCCCCCCCCCCTCTACTTTCCCACCCTTAGACCCGCCTAGGGTAAAACAAAAAAAAACAAAAAAAATCGTCGACCAGCTCTTCGACCCACCCCCGACCACGTGGGACCACCTTCATGGCTCGAACTTTCATAATTGGTCAAAAATATCGCAATCCAGCCACTATGCCAAACCTTAACATATCAGGAACAGTCAAGTGGTATAATGTCAAACGTGGCTATGGATTCATAACACGAGCTGACAACAATATAGATATATGTGCACACCATAAATCTATATCAAAACACAACCCCAAGTATATTCCATCACTAGGGGAAGGCGAGACAGTGATCTTCAATATAAAACCTGGAAGAAAAGGACCAGAAGCCCATCATATTACTGGTCCTGGAGAGGTTTCAGTGAAAGGATCACATCTCGCTCGACAAAAACGCTGGGAGAAAATACACAAGACCCAAAACCACAAGGAAACTGACACTATGGCCAAAATATACGCTTGTGTACAAGCTGCCACAGCTATTGCCGGCCATAACAAAGTTCACCTCTGTCAGATCATTCCCAAACTACTCCAGCACAACGGCTTGCCATCAATCTCCATCCCTCCAGAAGTCTTGGAATCTAGAAGAACGTGGCAGAAACCAAGAAGGAGACGAGAACACCAACCCATCATCATTGAAGAAGACAACTACTCCATCAACTTAGAAGATGATGAAGAGGAGGACAACGCCGAAGAAGACGATAATGAATACGAAGAAGATGAGGAAGTGGAAGACGCAGAAGATGAAGAAGAACAACAAGATCATCCAGACCAACCTCCTGTAACTACACCTTCCCCAACTCCTCCTGTCCTGACTCCTCAATCTACAAACAGGCGTCTGACTACACGTTTCGCCAAAGATCTCTTCAGACTGTCACCAAAAAAAATTAAAAGAAAAAACTCTGCCAAATTCCCAGAAGACAGAGAATGGGCACTAACAAAAGAAGGAAGAGACACACTAAAACATCAATTGCCTCCAAACTACTTAGAAAAGTACAACATTAAAGCATGAATAAAAGTTTTAAAAAAATGACTAGACAAACAAAATAAAGTAATAAACATCCCTCAAGGTGGACGGCCCACTAACTTTTCTCTTCCACTGTACTTCATCTTTCCTACTTTCTCTTCCCCCCACCCACTCTGAGGTGCCTCTCTCTCTCTCCCCCCCCCCCCCCTACCTTAAACAAAAATAAACAAAATCGTCCACATTCGTTCGATCCCTGTGTGCGTGTGGGTGGGTGTCAAATATATTGCTCGTAGAGTATCGTTTACTCGGTATTGTTGTCTTTTGCGTTGTCCTCTCTCTCTCTCTCTATATATATATATATATATATATATATATATATATATATATATATATCTTTCTCTCTCTCTCTCTCACCTCTGTACTACTAATATGTCAGCTCTAATTTTCTGCTTAATCCTGTCATTAATCTGTCAGAAACATCCCTTTAACTTCCAAGGATCGTTTTTCAGCTAAATATAATCGTATACCAACTGTCAGAATTCATTTAAATATTTGCATCTAGGTATACTTTAAAGTTACTATATCTAAATTTGTAGGGATTTGTATATATCGAAACAGGTATATATCAACAGAATCCCTGGTCTTTGCCTCTCATAGACAATACACTTTTTTCACGTGGAACTATATATTTTATACATTTTGTCATTGCAAAATAAATACATGGAGCTAATAAACGTTTAAATACTCTCAACTGGGACTGAGCCCCCGACATCAAGAACGAGTGTCCAATCTTTTAATCCACTACACCACTACTCCAATTAGTATTTTCCTTCTCCTTAATATATATAGGAAAATGATAAGATTACTTTATCACGCCGTTGTGTAGTAGATTAAATGTTTGGACACTCGTTCTGAATGTCTGAGGTTCAATCCCGGCTGGGAGTATTTAAACATTTATTAGCTCACGTGTACTTGTGATATTTACTTATATATATATATATATATATATATATATATATATATATATATATATATATATATGAACGCATTACCGAGCTAATCCTCTCGGGCATGAAGGCATACATTCCATTTTCTTTCCCTCAGACTAATGCAAACAAATCTTGGTTTACTCTCGCTTGTTCTACTGCTGTCTGCAATAAGGAGGAAGCACTCAAACGGTACCTACGCCTTCAAACTTAAGAATCTCACTCTTCCGTCTCTGTCTCTCCCCTAACGTCTTCCCTTCTGGCTGGAAGTTTGCTCTCATTCAACCTGTCCCAAAGAAGGGTGACTGTTCTCAACCCTCCAACTGTTGTCCAATTGCTCTCATTTATTGCATCTCCTATTCTTACTTCAAAATTTCTTAAGCATCTCTCTTCCCATAATCTATTCTCAGATCACCAGTATGGAATCCTTATGCCCCTTTCCCACTGGTGAGACAACTCACGATTTTCGTCGCCGATGAATTCTTTTTGACAAATTCGCAAGAATACATGCGACGTTCACGATTTTGACCGTTTCAAACAGATGACAAATTATACTCGGCGAAGATGTCGCCGATGTCGGCGACGCAATCGCCGACATCGGCAACGTTATCGGGGAAGTGAGCGATGTTTTCATAAATCTTTTGCGAGATCATGCGAGGATGAAAGAATTCGCCGAGGATGAAAGAATTCGCCGTATGTTCTGCGACGTCTTCGGCGATCCAAAGCGATGGTTCGGCGTTTACTTCGGCGAGGTGATAAGAGTATTTTTTTAAGGCACAAATTCTTGCGATGAATGAACGATTCATCGTCGATCATATCGGCGTTGGCATTGCACATACGTCGGCGAGATCGGCGAGGTGTGCGCAGCTGAGCGAATGTAACGTGAATGTGCTAATTACAGAGTGGAATTAGCATATCGCGCCAAACTAATGGGCCGAACGTCATAAAATATGAAAACTAATGGGGTTAACCATGAGGAAGAAAGGGGACCAGAAAAACGACCCATCTCCCCTTAATTCGGAGGTTGGCAATGCTTCGCCGGAGACATTTTTCTATCAAATAATGTACAAATTTAGCTTGCTCTCAAAACAAAAAATATATATATGTTGGCTCGCTGCCGCTCACCAGGAAATTATTGAAACCTGGATGGGGGTAAACGTCTTAAAACAGTAGGCTGAACGGGGCCGAACGGATACAAGGCAAAGAGAGAGGGAGAGAAATAGAAAAAAAAAAATGAGGAGAGAGAGAGAGAGAGAAAGAGTAAACTAAAAAAAGCGAGGTGGGCTCAATTGTTAAGCCGTAACGCAAACATTGAGCCCACCTGCTGTTTGTTGTTTTCTCTTTCTCTCCCTCTCTCGTTTTTATATTTGTTTTCTATTTCTCTCCCTCTCTCTTTGCCTTGTATCCGTTCGGCCCCGTTCAGCCTACTGTTGTAAGACGTTTATCCCCATCCAGGTGTCGATTTCTTCCTGGCGAGCGATAGGGAGCCAGCATTGTATGGAGAAATCCGGCTTCGCCGGAGACATTTTTCTATCGAAAAATGTACAAATTTAGCTTACTCTCAAAACAAAAATATATATATATGTCCGCTGAACATGATGGCATCATCATTATTGGATTTTATAGAAATAAATCTATAATGATAGTTTTTCGCTCTTATAGAATCCATTCTGCAGCAAAAAATTTAGTCTGTCTGTTTTCACCAATAATAATTTTATTTTTTTATTTTTTTGTTTTCATGAACGGCAAGAGGAAAGGTTATTCTTTAAGATTTCATCAACAACAACAACAAAAATAACAATATGTGGAATTTCACCGTAGGTGAAGGCATATTCATCAGTCCGCCCGCCCGTATTTGCCCTAACTCTCAGTCGGTTTTCACCCATAATAATTGTTTTTTATATTGTTGTGTTTCCATGAACGACAAGAGGAAAGGTTATTCTATAAGATTTCATCAACAACAACAACAAATATAACAATATATGAAATTTCACCGTAGGTGAAAGATACCTCACTATAGGCCTAATAAAAAAAAATTACCCACTTCTCCGAAGTTGCTCTTTGGCCTCAGCAGGTGTGTCTTGAGCATTCCGCGACGTCACAAGGCCCTACGCATGCCTCGTGCGGAGCATACCCCTGGCGGATATACTCTCACGAGTACTCGTGCGCACATCGACGACTTATCGACTAGGAAATCGCCGATGATCGTCGATGTTCTCGGAACATCCGAGAGCATTGGTGATCCGTCGTGCTACGTTTTGGAACATTTCAACGATTTTTTTCGTGCGACAAACTCCGCGATGTCTCGCCGATGTCGCAGATGATCGCAGAAACCCTTCGGCGATGCTCGACGATGCTTGCGAGGGTAACCAATCATTGTGAGTCCTCGTCCAAAATTTTGAACTGTGCGTCCAAAATTTTGAACTGTGCGAACATTTGCGACGACCCCGCGAGGGCCCTTGCGAGGCCTTGTGAGGCCTTGAGAGTCAAATGATTTTTCATGAGAGGTGTTGAGACATGTCACGAATGTGCCAATTTATTGGTTTCGGCGACGAAAATCGTGACTTGTCTCACCAGTGGGAAAGGGGCATTAGGGGTCGCTATGCTGAGGATCTTCTTTCATATCTTACAAACTCTTGGTCATCCTCCTTTCGGGAATTCGGTGAGACCTTTTCTTTTCTATAGACATATCGAAGGCCTTTGACAGAGTCTGGCACAAATATCTATTTTCTAAACTACTCTCCTTCGGTTTCTATCCCTCTATCTGTGCCTTTATCTTTGATTTCCTTTCTGCTTCCATAGCTGCGGTTGTGGATGGTGTTACGACCGGGACTCGTATAAAACAAGGGCTCTTAATTATTGGACTAGAAAGGCAGACAGCCACAACGGTAACACTAGATCCAACCCTCGAACTTATAATGCCGGCGCACAAAAACACCTATCCCCTCCAGAGTTAAATCTGCGATAACGGGTATCCTATAACTCGGTATAAATGCACTACTACTACAGGCTGATGATCTCTGATACAGCCTGATCACAACAACATACAATTACGTTAATAATGTATACAAGGAAAAGGATAGAGCTTAATTAAATCACTGGAATGATTTAATGCAAACAAGAAGAAGGTATAATTACAGTTACTATAAACAATAATAAACTGTCACTCCTATATTAACCCTTAACTGTCGGCGCACAACATAAGTCGAGTTAAATAAAGCTGGACTATGTGGCGGCGCTCGACATAGGTCGTGTGGCAATTTCAGCACGTAATGTTGTTGAGAGAGAGAGACAAGTGGTGGCAGGAGAGTAGCGAGCGTATGACTGCTCCAGACCACCGCGGCGAACATACTGACACGAATCCCACCTCCTCCCTCCCTCTCTCACTCGCTATATACGGAATTGTATGGGGAAAGTGCCTAATTACATGCTTTTTGCACTCGCGTTGCACGGTTATTGCAAGAAAACTAGCCATCATAAAAGAATCGTTATGGTGTCATTCGAAAGCTCTGTTTATGCCGTTTCAGGGATAGATACTTGTTTTACATTCTGGGTCTTATTTAGGCATGAAAATGATCACGTAAACAGCCCTATTTTGGCTAAAAACACCCCGCTGGGCGGTACATATAAATAAACCGCATAGGCCGCTCGTAAGGTGTTAAAGAAAGTGAATGAAAGTCCTAAAGCATCGAGCAGGAATCTTCTGAAGAAAGTCTGATGCTGCTTAAGATGATCGAATCGGATTTTGAACTGTTATATAAAGCAGGAACAAGATATGACAAGTGTAGGGACATACAGTGTTAACTGGCACTGGAATAACGATAAATGCACAATATTATTATCTCCAACAACAAAAGAAGTACTTCCTCAGGCAACGCAAAAGCCTGCTCGGGTTGTGCAACTCAACAACAACCAAGGCTTACAATCAACGTGAATAAAAATGCTGCATACATAACATAAGAGTTTATAATCCTAATCGGGTGTCTGCTAGGCGAATAAAGTCTAGCTGGGATGTCGTAGGCTAGGAAACAATGGCTGAGCAAGCGGCTCGTAGCCTAGCGAGGTCCTTAAGACTGTACGGCCAAATTACGTTAAATGACGGGGTGCTCTCTTGAGAGATCCAGATCGCTAGTATCTGGTTCTCTCCTGGCGACCCTCTCAAAGTCAAAGCAAAACGAGTTAGCACAGTGTTGGGTGGCAGAGGCAAAAGCCCTCACTCACAACACAGTGCTAAACTCACAAGGTACACAGTCAGAAAGACAACCTAGGCTTCCCACGTATCCATTGCGATTGTACAGGTTCAACAAAACCTGGTACACATCGGAAATCACAACACCAGTAGCCTTCCCCAGTCTAGCATTAAACAGTCCAGCAGACAACCAAGAACTAGGTAGGGAGACACCGCGAGCGTGTCGAACCTCTACAGACAAAATGTTAACCCCTCCAAAATGTTTATCTAAACATGGAATATCTGAGAGCTTCAGCATATAATACGATGGCCGATGTATGAAATCGTGCTGAACCAAAGGGGAGTTATGATATTAAATAGATTGAAAGAATGAGAGGTAAGAAGTTGAGAGAAAGAGAAAGTGTTCTATAGGTAGAAGTCGGGGACAGGTAGCAATGGAGATGTGAAGGGTATGCTGGTCAGCCAAGCTCTGAGGAAGGTAGCTCCTCGGGACCCTCATGATCACACAAAGGCATGGTGGTCGGCCAATCACAGGCCGCTACGTCACCAGGCAGCAGGCCTGCAGAAGGCGCCAGGAACCACCAGCCAATCAAAACCGAGAGAAAGACCACGCGGGCGAGGGACTCCTCCGGGAGGGAGGAAGGAGGAGGGAAAGCAACACTCACTACCCCCACGCTGCTCGCTCGCTCTTCCTCTCAACTCTACACACCAATGCATCTTATATTCAACTCCTGATATAAAATATAATGCATTGTCACAGGCGAAAATAAAGACCACTTCTATACTGCCTGTGACATGACGATTCACAAGAAAGAAAGTACAACATTGTAGATAGACTGTAGCCCATTTCACTGCACTGGCGAGCGCTAGTGGCTACCGGGAGGCGATTCTGCCAACGCTGGCAGGCGTCACAATGGCCACCGTTCACTTCCTCAACTTATCAACTCCAGTGTTCCTCAGGGTTCTGTCCTATATCTCTCCTACCTTTAGCCACGAAATGTTGCCATACACAAGGGATAACTTTTCTCTCCGAGGACGACCGAATTTATTGTGTTGTTTCGTCCTCAAAATGCCTCTATCAGATATGTGTGTTGTGAAACAGCCTATGCTCAAAGGGGATCATCTATAGCTTTTTCTTCTCGTTTATATTTCTTCCCTCAAAAGGTACTTCTTCCAATATCTCTTCACCTACTGTACACTGTGGGTGTCGATACACCTAAACCTAGTCTGACCTTCCCCAAGACTTACC
The DNA here is from genome assembly GCA_032716605.1 of Paralithodes platypus. Classification (NCBI taxonomy): domain Eukaryota; kingdom Metazoa; phylum Arthropoda; class Malacostraca; order Decapoda; family Lithodidae; genus Paralithodes; species Paralithodes platypus. Next base: position 28,077,298 of record CM064491.1, on the reverse strand, counting down.
CGATTATTAACCTAAACCTAAGTGTTGCTTACCTACACTTAACTTGGACAGTTTATCTTAACTCAGTGTTATCCAAAGTAACCCTCTGGAACTCTGGAACTCTCTCTCTCTCTGAATCCCCTTCCCCTCATCCTATGACGTAAATTGCTTCACACTCTGTGTATCCAGGCATTTTGGCTCGAACATTTCTTAATATTGGCCCTGTAATTCTTTCAACTCTGGGGTAGGCACTCTTCACAGGCAGTAGTTTGCATTTTTTCTCCCTCATTCACATTTAAAAAAAAAATAAAAAAGCAAAAAAGAAAGAGAGATAAAGTTACGATCGAAGGAGCCCAACGGAAGGGTAACATTTACAATGTAAGCAGAAGGATTAGAGGTTAGGAATAAGTCAAGGATGTTGGGCCGATCTCCATGGATACAGGTAGGGAGCTGAATTAACTGCTCTAGGTAATTTAGGATAAAAACAGATGTAGGCTTGTTCACCAGGTTGGTCAATGAAATGAGAGGAGAGCCATTGGTGGTGGTGAACATTGAAATCCTCCAAAATGAAGACTTCAAAGATGGGAGAGATGGATTAAATGTTTTCCAGTTTGGAAGTGAGATATTCAAAGAATTTTGGAAAGTCAGTAAACTTAGGGAAGATATAAACAGCACAAATATATATAGTGGGAGAGTGGCAAAATATTTAGCTTGAGCCGTAGAGTTGAGAATTCAGAAGAGTCAAAGTTGGGAACATGAGAGTAAGAATGATTGTTACTTACATACACTCAACAGCCCCCTTTGGCTTTGAAATGAGAATAGAACAACATAGGAGGATACAGAGAAGGGCTTGCTGTTTGTTGCCTAAGATATCTGGGTTTCGGTGATGAAAAGTAGATCAAGTTTTGTAGAAGAGATGTTGTGTTCCACAGAGAGGAAGTTAGAGGAAAGATCACGAATAATGCAGACATTGATAGCTAGAGTAGTAAGTAGTGGCCTAGGGCACTTTAAGGAGTCTATTTTCCAGGGATCCGTCCAATGGAGGCACTGTTGGTACCCCTCCCCCTAAACCTCCCCCCCCCTCCCCCACCCCTCCACCCCCACCCCGACCTGAGGAATCTGAGTCTGGGCGTAATTATGTTATATTTTAACATTTTGCAATGATAGTGTAGTATATACCGTGTTTGTGGTACAATGCATTGATAGGAAGATAAAGTGTTTTGGAGGACAGACTGGGGTTGCCCTCAATAATGATGAGGCACAGAAAGGATCAGCAAAGGAGGCCAGGTGGTGAAACTGGAGTTCCAGCTTCCCTTATAAGCCACCTGTAGGTTGATAGGTTTAGGAAGTGAGCGGTGGCCCACCACAACGGCCAGAAAGAAAATTGTAGATAAAGGCACAGACAGAGGGAAAAAGATAGGAGATGTCTACCACAAATACAAGGTTTCTCTAAAGTCCTGAAAGGTGGATAACCAAAAGTTAGTGCGTTTGAAAAGATCGGCTCTTGTCGGGTCTTGACGTACTGTATGGGACGCGGCCTTAAAGGCCGCGTCCCATACAGTACGTCAAGACCCGACAAGAGCCGATCTTTTCAAAATATTTGAATTTTTGAAAAACCGTGCATGATCGAGTAACATCGTGTAAATAAATCGGCTCTACTCGAGTTGATCTGGAACTGGACGGGGTGCCCGCCAACAGGTCCGTGAAGTCGGCCAATAATTAGTGTATGCACTATTTTTCAGCCGACTGTTTTTGATGGTCGGGGAAAAAAACGTTAAATTTTGGACGTGCTGCTGACGTATGTCGATCGGTTTTCGGACGTGCAGCAATCGTTTTTGACGTACAATAATCGGGAATTAATCGGGCAAAATGTTCGAACCAGACTATAGTAAGCTCAACACGACCATGACATGACAAACGCCCGACTAAAAACAGACAACCCAGTATGCCATACGTCCACAAGATGTTTGGAATCACGTCCACAACACGTCAAGCAGCCGACATCAGGTTGACTCACACGCCAGCGAACAGATAAATTCGACCAAATGTTCATGCTCACACGTGTATCGCGTCAGTACAATCCTGTCTGGACATGCTGCAAGAGGCTAACAGGACGTCAGCCACAGGTCAGACACGTCATGTACACGTTCGTTATCCCGACAAGCATTCGATTAGCTGGTCACGCGTACGTCAACCACGACCAACAGTCTGGCCAATCGTACGGCGTGGCAGCGCTACACACCCAGCCTACAAAAGACTGCCGACCAAGCTGCCACCACCAGTATCTCCAGCACCCCCGCACGGACCACACACCAGACATCACCCACCCTCCCACCCACCCACCACCACCACCACCACAACCACCATGCCCAAGGGACGCAAGCTACTCAAGAAGCCTGCCAAGCCCCAGGAATCGGAAGATCTCTTTGCATCAGAGGCCCTTGATGAGGTGGATGTTGGTGTCCATGATGATGCCCTTGATGACGATGTTGACTCGGATGACAACAGTGATACGCAGATCAGTGGGCAACGATTTACACCCTCACCTGAGCCCATTGAAATTGTCGAGGAGTCTTCATCCGCTGCACAACGATGCAGCACCACACGCCCCGCCACAATCAGCCCATCTATCCTGCAAACACGCATCGCGCATCCAGTTGTGGACATGCAACAGGGCAGCGACGAGGAGGGATCCACAGATGCCTCTTCCCAATCACAGCCCAGCCGCCCATCGCAACAAGCTGACGCCCACGCACCATCCAAGAAGACAAAAAAGAGGAAGCGAACCTATTACGTCATACCGGACGACAAGGAGGCTGGAGTTGCAGAGTGGTATAGGGAGCAAAAGTTCCTATACAACAAGAAGATGAGGACATTCCGGGACAGAGAGAGGAAGGACAGGGCGTACCGTGAAAAAGCTGAAGACCTGGGCATAACAGGTGAGTTAAAGTGTTTTATTATTATAGGTTTTAACTATTCTTATAATTATATGTTAATTATATATTATATTATATTATATATATCTATATATATATATATATATATATATATATATATATATATACATATATATATCTATATATATATATATATTTATATATATATTAAATATATTATATAGTATAATATATACACATATAAATATATATATATATATATATATATATATATATATATATATATATATTAAATATATTATATATTCTAATATATATACATATAAATATATATATATTTATATCTATATATATATATGTATACACATATATACTATATTATATATTATATATATATATATATATAGTAGTGTTTTATTATTAATTATTTATATATTTATTATTAGTATTATAATTATATATGAATTCATATATATATATATTTATATAATATATACTATATTATATATTATATATATATATATATAGTCGTGTTTTATTATTAATTATTTATATATTTATTATTATTATTATAATTATATATGAATTCTATATTTTATTATATTTTTATTATATATTATATATATGATTATAGACTGTAACTATATATATTATATAGTGTGTGATATAAACCGTCCTATGAATAGTGACTGTACTGACTGAACTCCGTGGCCAGGTGTCAGGTGTCTAGGCGGCACCTTTAATGTACCTTAAAAGGTCACAGAGCGGGGTACCAGGTGAGGTACCTGGTCAGCTCACAGCCAAGGGTTGCCGAAAAGTGTGTGGTGATTGTATTTATATCCCTGGTTACTATAATTCAAAAAATAATATTGTTTTCCCTATATTTTCAGTTGACGAGCTACACAAGTGGCTGGAGAGCATGAGGACGAGGTATTCCAAACTCATCGTCCTCAAGTCCGGCCAGGAGACCAAGGCCCTCACTGAGAGAGAGCATTGGATCCGGGACACCTTTCATTTTTTGAGGCCACACATTGTCAGGTGTGCGACGAGGAGGAGCTAGGTACGTGCCAAAACTTAAAATTATATATTTATATTATACATTTATTCTATTCGCTATTAGTTCTCTTAATCTTTATGTAAAATGTACGTCTGTTGAAGTTCTATACAGTTTTCTCATAATTTCTCAGTGTTTCATGCAAGCGATCCTGACCATGTATGGCAAAATGTCAGTTATAATTAATAATACTAGAGTCACTTTGATCAATAATGTAATCAATAAGAATAGAGATAAGGAAAAGCGTCGTCCACAGTGAAGCATATTTATTAAAACCACATAAGAACATTGACATTATCAAGTAAGTCCACGGTAAAACATATTTATTACAACCACATAAGAACATTGACATTATCAAGCAAGTCCACGGTTAAACATATTTATTAAAACCACATAAGAACATTGACATTATCAAGCAAGTATTGATAAAGGTATTAAACATTATTAATTCTAATACATATATATCCCATTCCCAATACAGCTCTACAAGGGTGGTTCGGTGAGCCAGGCCAGCCAGCCCAGCCAGACGACACAGGACGAGGAGGCAGTGGACGACCTGGTGGAGCTGGCCACGCCACCTGCAGCGGCCGCGGCACCAAGGGCAGCCACCGTCGACCCACCACCACCCACCGTGGACCCAGCGCTAGGAACGACCCAAGCCGAAAGGGACTTGTTGAATAAGGTAAATATACATATTGTTACACTCATTTATATTTGCCCAGCACCTTTCACTTGAGTAGTATTTATAAGAAATACATTTACTTTTACCCCACTACATTACATCCACTTCTATTAATTTAGTAGAGTAAAATTTAAGCATATATCCGAAATATTCTTTACAATAGATTTGTAACTCTATGTACCCTTTCCCATGGAGTGCAGGTGTGACATTCCTTGGCTAGTTCAAAGGTCACCACTATATTTCTATGGCGCTGCTGAGGTCTCCCCTCTCCCCCAACCCCCTATTACCATTTACCATGTTGCATACACTGACACACAGTGTTGACTGAATTTATTATGGTATTACATCGTTTTATTTGCAAACCTTTAAACACAATATATTTAACACACAGCTGTGTGAGGCGGAATCCCGGCAGCTCAACATCAACGCCGCTTGGAGGGGGACACACCAGGAAGAAACACCGCTCATGACAGAGGTTCGCCTCTTTCACCAACTCCTGACAGCCTCGTTCAAGGCTGTGGAGCGCCGCCATGTGGAGCATTACATGTTCGAGGGGCTCAAGTTGGTGACATGGATGAATAACTATGCCCTGGGGACAGGCTCAATCCCCAGGGTGGTCATTAATGAGCCACACCAGCCGCTACAACCCCCGCCAGCTCTTCCCCAGCCCTACGAGCCCAGGCCTCTTCCAGGACCTTCCCACTACAAGCTGCCTAGCGCACCCGGTACCCCTAGTGGCTGGAGGACACGGGCCCCCACCTATGGCCGTCCTGATGCCACACCCGTCGAGCCACCCTGATCAGTGACCCCTAGGCTGTCGGACATTGCCAACTTGGACCGCTACCTGGAGAATGCCGTCTCTGGGCCGCTGAGGGACTTCACTTATTAGTTTCTCTTTTCCCCCCTATCTCTATTTTCCCTATATATCTCTATTTTCGTATCTGTTTTTTTGTACTTTTATAATAAAAAAAAAATGTGTAATATGTTGTTTGCCATATCCTTGACCTAATGTAAGTTTAATTCATGTAAACGCTAAGATAACTCTGCACATATATGACTTCAATTACCTAAATATTTATAGAAATGTTAGTACCAAACAATCCTACCATAATATCTCGTGCAACAAACATAGAACAAACCAAGGACAGAAGGAATGATATAAAGTAATGATAAATAATGATAAATAAACTAATAATAATGAATATAAATACATGTCAGGGAAAATAAATAAATTAACAAAAATATAAGTTTGTTACAAATTCCTAGAACAAATAGGAAAAATTTTGAGTTGCAAAATCAATTAGAAAAGAAATAGAAATTTGTAGAAATCTATAGAAGAATTATTATGAACCATGTTGAGAGTGAAAATAAAATATAAAATATAAAAGAGATGGAAATATATGGAAAAAATATGAAACATGTTGAGGGCAAAGCAAATGTTAAAGAAAACTATAAAGGAGATAGAAATATTTAGAACAAATATGAAACACATGTTGAGAGGAAACAAAAATAATATAAGAGAGAAATATAAGAGATAGCAATATATGGCACAAATATTAAACATGTTGAGGGAAAAGCAAATGTTATAGAAAACTATAAAGGAGATAGAAATATTTAGAACCAATATGAAACCTATGTTGAGAGGGAAAAGGAAATATAAGAGATAAATATAACAGAGATAGAAATCTATAGAACAAATATGAAAGATATTTTAACGTTTACATGGCCATGTGTCATGACATTGTGTCACCTGTGCTATATTTTATAAAATAATAAGTATACATAAATCAGGTTGTATTAATCATGAAGTATACACTATTATCTTTACTTATTAAATGCCATTGGTAATTGCATTAATAGATACAATGCGTGTATAATGTTAAGTTATAGTAAAACGACTCTAATACCTGATTTATGTATAGATATATATATATATATTGTATGAATTGGGAACCATTTCTACTTACCATTCACCGTTGCCAGGGCAGCAGGTTCCGTGGGAAGCTGTAGTAGTCTGTGAGGTAGTCCCTCACTATTTTGGCAGGTCCGGGTCCAGCTTGCCGCTGACGTGGCTGCAGTCCGTCCAAGGGGTCCCTTGTCCAGTCTCCAGGCCGCACACGGGCGTGATGCTCAGGTAGGCTGTTCGTGCCTGGCCGTCTGTCGATGAGGATGTTGTGGAGGATGCAGCTTGCGAGAACCACCTTTTCAACAGTGCTTGCCTGTAGGTTGAGAGTCGTCAGCAGGCACCGGAAGCGGTTGGCCAGCATCCCGAAGGCGTTCTCGACCACCCTCCTGGCCCTCGACAGACGGTAATTGAAGGCGCGTTGTTTCTTTTGTAGTCCTCGGTGGGGGTGTGGTTTCTGGAGCCAATCTCTCATAGGGAAGGCGTCGTCGCCCACAATGGAGTAGGGCACTGGCTCGTCATCCCCAGGCAGTGGCTCCCGGCCTGGCAATCCTGCTGCGTTGTTTTCCAGCGCCTGCCGGAGGTCGGTCACCTGAAAAATGCCGGAATCCGTGGCTGACCCGTTTGCTCCCACATCTACGTAGGTGAACTTTCCCTTGGAGTCAACCAGTGCAAGGAGAACGATGGAGTGGTACCCTTTGTAGTTGTAGTAGTACGATCCACAGTTGGCAGGGGGTTGCATTGCGATGTGCTTACCGTCGATCGCTCCTACGGTGTGGTGGAAATTCCATGTGTCGGCGAATCCCTTGGCTATGTCCTTCCACCCTGCGGTGTCGTCAGGCACACGATCACCTCCTCCAAGTATTCCTGTACGATGGCCTCGCATGTCTCTCGTACAACCTTGGAAATTGTGTTTGGACCCACTCGGAAGTTGAGGGCCATGCTTTTGTAGGCCTCACCTGTGGCCAGGAAGCGGAGTGTGATGGCCAGACGTAGGCCTGGCTCCAGGGCCTTCCTAAAATTAGTATCCTGCTTTTGGATGCGTGGTGTCAGCCGTCCCAGAATCTCAGTGTAGAGTTCCTCGTCCATTCGCAGGTAATACTTGTAGGTGGTGACGTCCGTTGCTTGTAGGGTCTTGAGCAGTTGGTGATAGTGGCCATACTTTTCTCTTTCTGCTATCCATTCCCTCACAAAACAACTACGTGCCTTGGCTTTGCGTTTCTTATTCTTGTTCCTAACCCGAGTCCTCCTCAAAATCACGGCAGTGTAGAGCTGGACTCTCAGGTTGGTAATCAGCAACTGGTTGCGGTGCAGTAGGTCTTGGTAGTAGTCGTTGGTTGTCAGGTAGGGCGGCAGGTGTTCGAGTAGGGCAGTGCCGGGCTCCATGGTGCAGATGCAAGGCTTGGTGGTAGACTGTGTGGGGGTCTACGGCCCCCGACCTTTATATAGGGTTGGGTACTTGGTCGTGCTTCTGTCGTAGGAGTCGACCCTGTCGGATGACACACGTATGTATCGTGCGACACACTTGCGCAGCACGTATGCTGCTCGTCTGGCAGACGACTAACATCCTATCAACATCCAACTTAGTGTACTGTGAACGTGTTGCGCGGACGTGTGTGTCGTACTGACATCATATTAGGGGCACGAGTTAACGTGTGGCAGATGTAACTGTGTCGTGAGTGACGTATGAGTGACGTGTGACTGACGTGTGAGTGACGTGCGGCTGTCCTCTTCTGGCGAGCCTCGTGTCAAACGTGTAGATTCGGCAAAATGTTGTTAAATCGGCTAACATCGGCCGTTGTCGTGTCTTGACGTACTGTATGGGACGCGGCCTTTAGGAAAGATGTCACCAGTAGATAGGCCCTTAAAAACACCATACTGTCAATCTGAAAGTAGATGATGGGATGACAAATGCTTAAGAAATATTGAATTAAGATTATATTAAAAAACTTTAGATATGTAAGTTATGAGAGCAGTCGGGCAAAAGTTAAAGGGACGAGAGCGGTCAGCCTTCTTTGGGACAGGTTTAATGAGAGCAAACTTCCAGCAAGAAGTTAGCATACATAGACAAACAAGTTTAAATAGGCAGCAAGTTGGCACGTAAAACAGTTTTTGAGTACAACAAGAGGAACACCATCTGGTCTGTATGCCTTCTAATTATTAAACCCAGTGAGAACAGAAAGTACATCTTTAGATTAGATTAAGATATTGAGTATTTATAAGAGCAAGGGGGGTGGAAAGCTAGAAATATCACCGAATCATCTAAGGTAGAGTTTTTAGCGAAATTTTGAGCAAAAAGTTTAGCTTTGTCAGAGTGATAAGCGACAGTGGTGCTGTTAGAGTGGAAAAGCGAAGGGAAAGACAAGGAATTACATTTTTTGGAAAAGTTACTCACTGACTCCCTGCCTAGGCAAACTCTACCTTCTCTGTCTTTCCTCTACCATCTTCCCTTCTTGCTGAAAGTTTGCTCTCTTTCAACTTGTCCCAAAGAAGGGTGACCGCCCTCAACGCTCCAACTGTTGTCAAATTACTCTAATTTTTAATTATTTCAAATCTAGTATTAAATCAAAATTTCTTTAGCATACAGTATGTCTTTCCCAAATCTACTTTCAGATCACCAGTATGGCTTCCTTAAGGTCTGCTCAGCTGTTGATCTCCTTACATATCTTACTAACTCTTGGTCATCTTTCTTTTGGGATTTTGGTAAATCCTGTTCTATTGCGCTAGACATATCAAAAGTCTTTGATAAATGGCACAAATCTAAAACTTTTAAACTACCCTCCTACAGTTTCATCCCTCCATCTGTGTTTTTACATACAATTTCCTTTCTGGCCGTTCCAAAGCTGCGGTTGTGGACTGCTATCATTCACTTCCTTAACCTATCAAGTCCAGTGTTCCTCAAGGCTCTTGCCTGTCTTTCTAATATTCATTATTGATATTCTCGACTGTACCTGTAGCCCTATACGCTCATATACTGATGGCTCTACCGTACACTAATCAAGTAGTTTTTTACAACGACCCACCACGCAATTACTCAACAACTCATGTGATGAGGCCTACCTTCTGTTCTATCTACTATATCCGATTGGGAAAGAGATAATCTAGTTACTTGCAATGCTTCTAAGACCCAATTTCTCCATGTATCTACCCGTCACCATCTTCCACATGACTATGCCTTTCTCCTCAACAATATACAAATAAACCCTTCATCTTCTCTCAATATTCTTGGTGTATCTTTCTCTTCTGACCTCTCTCGGAAAGATCATTTTACCACACTTGCTAAAACAGCTTCCCAGAAGTTAGGTGTGCTCAACCATATACGTGGGTTCTTCAACCCGGCACAGCTTATTCCTCTTTAAAGGGGCCCTGTGTGCCAATGTATCGAGTATTGTTTGCATAAGCGCGGAGGTTCAACCCATACCGGTACCCCACTTCTTGAAAGGTAGAGTCAAAAGCACTTTATATCATCTATTCACCTCCTCTTACTAATTTAATTCCTTGCAATTAGTTTCTACACGCCTCAGTGTTGTATGTCTCACTCTTTTATTGCGTTTACACTAATCAATGTTCTTCAGAGTTTTCTCAATGTATGCCTTCTCCCTTATGGAGAGTGGGGGCACCCGCTTTTCTACACATTCCCACCTCTATTCTGTCCAACTCTCCAACCCAAGAGTGAACCGATATTCACTATCTTTCTTCCACTCAACAAGTAAACTCTGTAACTATCTCCCTCAACCTGTCTTTTCCTCATCCTATGACTTGAACTGATTCAAGCTCTGTATGTTCAGATATTTTGACTCTACGGTACCTTGAATTTGAATATTTATCCCTCATTCAACTTTGAGGCTTTGGGGGACACTTGTTACAGGCAGCCTTACCTTTTGTCTCCTTCATACACATAGGAAAAAATAGCCATAAATATTGAGAAGAGCTAAATTTAGAAAGTTCAGAACATTTTCTAATGATTAATTAAGCAGTATTTTTGCAAGTTAGAGAATAGATTTGGTTTGATTCTGGGTAAAAACATAGAGAGTACAAGATTGAAAGTGCCGGTACTGGTTGAATGTTTCCTCCTAACAGCGTGAGTAAACTAAAACTATTTATTTATTTATTATTATTATTATTATTATTATTATTATTTTGTTTAGCATTAGACCGAGAAAAGAAAATGGAATGTATGCCTATATGCCCAAGATGATTACTTCTGTAATGTGTTCAGCATAATCCAAAGGGCCCCGTCCACGGAAGCTGAAATAATTGTAAGGGAAAACAAAAGAAGTACTGCCTCAGAGCCTTCCAGTCGGTAACGGCAAAGTTCCACAAGCACCGCCGGCCAGCAATTAACCCCTTCAAGCTCCAATACGCATTTATGTTGTGTTCTCTGGTAATTATTAGACAATTTTATTCAGATTAGGAAGGGTATATGGAAGTCAGAGGGTTGATTGAGAGAGTCTTTACCCTTTTAATACCCACAGATCCTTCCTAAGCTGCATAAAATCGTCTAATGATAGCCAAAATGTGCTGCTATAACGCGTCAGAGCTTCAAGGGGTTAAACGAATCAGACAAACACTGGCAGACATGTAGCTCATGTGAGTGTGCCTATTGATGATGCTTTCCCAAGTAATCCTTGTAGATTATATAATATGAACTGTTAATGTCTATGCTGTAATCGGCTAGTTTGTCGGTGTAGTTAAAATGCAGTAGTTTTGGTAAGCTTCATGAATGGAGATATAGATTTTTAATAGGTCAACTTAGCTATGTCTCCTCCTGTAAGTAAGTAGTAAAATAGAGAATAGGTGACGTGTAAGCAATGTAGCGGTAACATACAGTTAGGATCCATGAGCGTAGGTAATACTTCTCGGACAACTTTGATTCTACAGTATAGTTAGGGGAAAATATGGTTATCATTTTTTGCTATCAGAAAATGTGTTCCTGATAACATTTAAGTAGTTCAGGTTGATCAAACTAATTTAATTCCAGTGTATACATTCTGGTTGGCTTGGATAGGAGTAGTTCGGTTAGGATTTTATGATAATATACTTTATACTAGATTATGTTCGGTTAGATTAGATAAGGTCAAACTAAATTAAGTTAGTACAGGGATAAGATAGATTAAGTTAAGCCGAATTAAGTTATGTGAGGTTAATTTAGGTCAAGTGAGGTAAGCTTATGACAGGTGTTTTCAGTTCTATATACTATTCAACTTGGCTCAAATGTTCTGCTACGAAAACTCTGTGGCTGAATATATAGAGAGAGCAATGCCTCCGGTCCTCTTCTCTTCCGAGCTTATTTTCCCGACAAATGAGATAAGGGTCAATACATTAAGCACGCCTTTGAACTTACGACACCGAGTGTAACGAAGAGCTAGAGTCAATCCCGGGACCTCTTCCCGCTGTCACCTCCATCAAAAACTCCCAAGGTGTTAGTCGTGAATCATGAACCTTACCCTGACCGATTGAAATGTCTTGGCATTGGAGGACGGAACTTTCTTTTCGTCTCCTCAGGTTTGGCAGGGAGAGAGAGAGAGAGAGAGGGGGGGGGGAGGGGGAGGAGGAGGGAGAAGGAGGAGAGGGGGATCAATGCGGAAGTTGGATTCGGGAGATATGGGAAATTAAAGTAGATAATTTTGAAGGAGAGAATGAAAAGAAGGGAAGAAAAGAGCGGAAAGGTGAAATGTGGGGTCAGAGGGGGAAGGAGAGAATATCGAGGGGCGGAGAGCAGATAGGGAAGAATATTTAGGAGACATAGACAAGAGGAAGCACGAGAGGAAACCGAATATACCGATAGCCTATACCGAAGATGATATCGACAGGAATAAGGGAAACGGTAACTGAAGGAGAATAGTAATTAGGAACAAATAATGAAGAAGCGTGAGGAATTTTGGGAAATAGAGCAAAAGGAGCAAGTATATGAATGTGAATGATAAATAAGGAGGCATAAAGGCAAAAGCAGGAGAAAGATTGTGTGTGCATGTGTGTGTATGAGAGAGAGTGAGAGTGAGTGAGAGGACGAGCAGGAGGCGGCAAGCATAGATAGAGAATAAAGGGGAGAAGAAAGGAGCAGAGATCGAGATGAACGAAGGGATGGGGGGGGGGGGAGTATGAGGAAGGGAGTGGAAGAGATATACTGTATATATAGAGAAAGGAAGGAAGGAGAGGGACAATGTAGGAAGGAGTATAGGTAAATGAGACTGTATAAATTAGAGTGGGTGGGAGTTAAACGTGGGTAAACAATTTGGGGACAGGGATGACAAAGAAGAAAAAAGAAATAGGGGGTCAGCAAATATTACAAATATAATTGAAATATAGAATCAAACATACACTGAACCATAGAAAGAGAGAGAGAGAGAGAGAGAGAGAGAGAGAGAGAGAGAGAGAGAGAGAGAGAGAGAGAGAGAGAGAATAAAATGGGGTAAACAAATGTGTAAAAAATAGTAATACTGAACATTGATTTAAGGTTTCAGAGACAAGACAATTACATACTATGCATAATATATACTGTACTCTGTTATATTCCAGCTGACGGTATATTTCCATGTCCCTTTCTGTATTACTCGGCTGTTATGACGATAGTGTAACGAAATGTGTTGTTAATTGTGCAAACGTAGCATTTATATGACGTAATGCCACAGCAGTTTCATATTTTCCCATTAAGTATCGGTACATCAGTTGCTCAAGGATTCAATTTCTCGTCAGCTGAAATATAACCGACTATAGTTGGTCCCGAGAGAGAGAGAGAGAGAGAGAGAGAGAGAGAGAGAGAGGGAGAGGGAGAGGGAGAGAGAGAGAGACAGAGAGAGAGAGAATAAAAGTGGGAGTAAGAGAAAAGTACATTAATACTTTCCTGTTGCTAGCGTGAGGGTAGTGGCAGCCAATGTTCTACTTGTTCCTTTAAATCCCGTCCGAGAATGGATGTAGTGGCTGATACACACAGAAACCTCTACATTAATCACGCGGCTTCCGATAAATTACGAGTTTTCTCATAATACATTCATATTTTTAGCAATTTCGTGGGCGCTAAGGAAAAAGGAAAGGTGGGCAGGTGTTCCTAATGCGTTTAAACTCTTTCAGGACGGTGGTGGTTTAATTTTATATATATATATTTTGTTTTTCTAATTTGCATAAATAATATTAATATGAATTGGTTCGCAGCTCACCTTACTAGTCTTAGAGTGACACTTAATACATTGCTATCTTGTTTAGTTTTTATTTAGCCAAGATTACCCAATGTATTTCAGTTTATTAAAACATTTGATTTTGTATAATTGTATTGTATTTGTTATTTACAATAAACAGAGGTGAAAGTTGAGAACAGATTTATTCTTGTATAGGGGTAGGAACCTATGTGTGTAGGATTACTTAATTCAGTTTATTTTGTTATTTGGAAGTGGAGGCATAGCGTCATTGCAACATGTGTTCACTTTACTAGTTAACTACTTTGCCTTCAAGATTCACCATCGCTGTGAAAGTAAATACTGTATAACATTAAAGTGTAGTCGCTAACCTCCCAGAAAGCTCATGACAATGCAGTTATGGTTAATTATTTGATTCTTTGCTATCAGCGATCCATCACAACACTGGTATACGACGCCGATCACAAAATATTAAAATTATAACTGTTTTTTGGTTACTACGATATTTTGGCTGAACGTGAAGAGATTTAGCCTACGCATATTCCTAGTTATTCAAAATGTTGTTTGCGACCATGAGGAACATTAGCGTTACTAAGTCCTAGAACAGCTGTTCGGCCAGGCAGCTTGGGGAACAACAACAACAACTAAGTCCTAGAATTAGTGGCTGAATAAGATTATTAATAATCAGGTAATCCCTCCATTGCAAGGCGTACACCACATGGTCTAAACGATCGGACAGGGTACGTGAATTGTCAAGGGTCTGGAAGTTAGATTAATGATTCGGCAATCTTGTTTCATGGGACACAAAGGTGGCACTCGAGGCTTCAGTATATATGTCGTAAGGGGTGACTAAAAGGGCATAAGGGTGAAACTGGTTATTTCTGGCTATACAGCGTCAACTCGATTAATGTATTATACTTTTAACTTATACACTAGTACAAGGAGAGTGCAGGATGGTTATATACGTCTAGGGAGGTGATCGAATAGTGAACACAGTCGCGAGGGGAGAGCTGCACGATTTGCAATCTATGATCGAACAAGAGGGAGGGGATTACTAACTTGGCGCACGATTCTAGGCATGGTACTCACATGTGCTTGATACACTTCTCATAGACAGCAGCAAAACCATCGTTGCTTCTGCTGAATGGCATCTCGTAGATGCAATGTTCCACAATCGCGTGCCGGCCACACCTTAGGTTGACGTCTGGTTCCCAGGGTTGCATAGTAGGAGTCTGCTTGCCTCGAACATGTGCCCTTTCCCAATGAGAGTTCGACTTGCTCGGGTCGAATTCTGCACCACATATTGCAAGGACGGAGCTTCTCAACATCATAGGGGTTTTCCGTTTTGTTTAGGCTATATGCCTTGTCTTCTTCCTTCCCCTTTCTTAGTGTTGTAACTAGAATTGCCTTCCACTACTCCTCCAGTTGCAGGAAATACTGTAGGTGTCAGGGAATGGGGTAATCAGCCTTCGCAGGTCTTGCAACTCCTCGTAAAGAATAGGGTTGGTGGCACCAGCAGTATTTTTTTAGAATTTGAATCTGATCTTTCAGGCTCTTGGTCAGGGGTCATAGGGACGGTGACGGGGAGGCAGGGAGAGGGGCCTGCTGTAAGTGAAAGTGAGGAGGACAGGGAAAGGGCTGTTGTTTTATAGGGTAACAAGGGAATACTGACTCTTCCAGGGGGATTTTGAGCTTCTTCCTACTGGGAATACTAAGTCTTGTTGTGTGCACGGGATATGTTGCCAATGACGTCTGTGTCCATCATATTGTATTTGTTATTTATTTTAACAGACAATTAATAGAGACAGAACAAAAAAGGGGTCCATGTGCCTAAAGGCATCTCTTATTTATAAAATGTTTGGACAAAATTATTGTAAATTTGTGGAAAGCATCTCCAAGGAAGTTCTAAGGGTAAATACATTTTGAAAGGCGGAATATCTACATTATGGAGGAGAGAGTGTGAATTCATGGGCATTTCTAGCTGCCTTAGTTCTGGGTGGAAAGATGCGGGGAGGTGGTACAATTGAAGCAAGAACCTCAAAATTTACTGCATTGGCTGAGGGTGTCGAGAAAGTGGTTGGCTCTTACTCCTGGTGCCTCCATGAAGGGAGGTGGCATTGTTGGCGGTGTGACAATTGCAGTTGATGAGTAATCAATGTTTTCTTCATTCCAAAAAGAAATTATAAACAAGGCCACAATATTTGAAAGCAATACCTCAGCCAGCAATCCCTCAAAAACAAACGTAATGAAGCCATACAACACTTATCTTCTGATCTAACTACTATTTCCAATTGGGGCAGAGAAAACCTTGTTGTCTTTAATGCTTCCAAAACCCAATTTTGCAATCTTACTACCCATCCGGAGCTCCCAGAGGACTATCCCTTATTCTTCAACAATACGAAAATTAATCCATCATCTTTTCACAATATTCTAGGTGTCTCTTTTTCTTCAGCTCTTACTTGGAAGGACCATATTACCAGTCTTGCTAAGACAGCCTCCCAGAAGCTGGGTGTGCTCAACTGCCTCAAGGGGTTCTTTACCCCTGCACAGCTTCTTGCTCTATACAGGGGCACAGTACGTCCTTGTATTGAGTATTGTTCACATGTGTTGGGAGGATCCTCTCGCACCGCACTTCTAAATATAATAGAAAGGAAGGCCTTTCGTATCATTAATTCCCGTGCACTCACCAACTCTCTGAATCTCTCTCTTCACCGCAATGTTGCATCTCTCTCGCTATTCTATCGCTACTACAATAGTCAGTGTTCCTCAGAGCTCTCCCAGTGTATACCACCTCCTCCACGTAGGATAAGTGGTACTCGTCTTGCAACACAATCCCACCCCTACTCTGTGTAACTCTCCAACCCAAGAGTGAAACATTACTCTGTCTTCTATTCAACAACTGAGTTCTGGAACTCTCTCATAGAATCAGTCTTTCCCTCCTCCTGTGACTTAAATTGCTTCAAACTCCGTGTGTCCAGGTATTTTGACTCGAACGTCCCTTGATTTTGGCCGTCACTCTTTCAACTATGGGGGAGGCACTTGCTACAGGCAGTCCTGCCTTTTGTCTCACTCACTCACATAGAACAAAATAAATTAGTTAACGACTACACTACACAAAGTTAAAACACATCAGTGGGAAGGAATGGTCAAGCTAATAGTTATCATACATGTTTAGTGTTCATACAATTTTAACTATTATATGCAGCACATATTTATCTGTACATTAAAATGTGATTATAATGCATGCCTCTTGGGACAAATTACAAACATCTTAAACCTTTCCATACTGCTACCCTCACTTACTTCAATGGCTCTTGATGCATCAAACACAGTAGATTCACAAACACAAGTTTCTCACTTTACAAATCACCCATCATCAGGCTGAATGATAAAAATTATAGCAACCATTAACATCCTCAAATACATTTCCACAGACAACAAGAGGTACACATATATCAAAGTACATCCACTCTAATTAAGAAATATAGTACACAGTTAGAAACATTAACATCCAATCATTGGATGCATCTCACCAACCATATATAATTACCAGAAATTATTTTCAAACCCCTAAACACCACTGGCCAGAATACATCAAGCCATTCCAAACATCAAACAAACCAAACTTAATATTTTGACTGAATACAGTCTTCTTAAAGGCTTCATATTCACGAATCATATTTGTGAATAATATACCATAGCTCGATTCATTCGCAGACACCCCTTTTCGAGGATTACGGCGACTGGCAATACATAGATAGATAGATAATTCACCTGAAAACAGGTGAAAATATCAACAGTTCCAGCCGGGTAAGGTCTGGAAAAGACTAACACCTCCACCATCCTCGGTCCCTCCCACCGACCTTCCATAAACCTCCCGAGAGCTGCTTGTGTGACCAAGGGCTCTAAGAGACATTTGGAGTACCTCGTACACCATTATCATTTCCAGGGATGCGCCAGTAAAGTAGGAGAGGAAAGGAAGTCATGGTTGTTATAAATCCTGCCACATTGTTTGATAAACACATAGTTATGATGGTGATTTGACCCCGCTTCCCCCTCAGGTTTTCGTAAAGGTGACCTAAAGCCAATTTGAGTATATTATTTATATCCAATAGTGTAGGTAAAATGATACTAATACATTGGGGAATGTTACGTAAACAATCAGTGACTTCTATGAAAGCCATATTAAATTAAACTACCGATTTTATTGGTGCAATATTCCCAAATGAAATTAAGTTGCTATTCCATGTCTCAGGCATGTCTGAATGTACAGTTGCGGAACTAAAAAACGAGGCAGAGGTTTATGGTGGTACCTGGCTACACGTGTTAGTAAACAGTGTAGCAAAACATTCATTATGAATGAACTAGAGGTGTTGCCTGCCTTATGTAAGGAGAAAGTTGATTGGTTGGCAAGGTGTCAGTTGTCTTTTTGTGAAAAGTGTCTATAGCTCTTATTTTCGTAACATTACATACCAAATGTGCCTTCTTATTACAATAATATATTGTGCAGGTTTATGTGATACAGTTGATACGAATACAAATATTATTTAACACCTATGAATAACTTGAAGTAGTTAAAGGACACGAGCTATGTGGGTATCACGGCTTCTACAGGGTGAGGGAAGATCATTCCAACAGCACGGAAATAGTAGATAATTATATAATTTCAGACATTGCATATATTTTGTTATAATAATATATTTACAGTTAATAAAATGCCGATTTATTCTGATAGTGTAAAAAGTAGATTGTGTGTTAAATGTAAAACATGACAACCTTTTGAAGAATTCATAAAGGATCGGTTTGCACAACTGTAGAATGCGTCCGAAACTAACTATAATGAAGCCCCCTTCCTCTCTCTCTCTCTCTCTCTTAAACAAACAATCAACACCCAGGCCTAGTACATCTGGGCGCAGGAGTGTTATTTAATTCTCATATCAAACAGGTTCCACCTCAAGTTTGATCCCAAGCATATACAGTAGAAACCATATACTTGCATTAATAACCTGTCGGCTTACTAAGCCTTTTTCGTTTATAATCTGTCTGCACACATATTTCTTATTATATGCTTGCGAGAAGAATTATATGACACACCTGTACCCAAATGCCCTCAGCCTAAGTTAATACAAATATGCTTAAAGGGATGCTTAGGTTTTGAAGGGTGGTGGTGCAGTAACTATAAAACAAAACCTAGGGAAAACACTCCCATTGGTCCAGGTTTGATCCCAAACATCAAGAGAACACAGAGTTCCTTTATCAACCTGTCGGTTTATATACACTTCGGCCCAAGTTGGATTGCAGGCATATACTGTAGAGAACACATAGGCCTAATGTTACTTTTTTAACATGTCGGCTTTCCAAGCCATTGATCACATCTTATCCTTGCACTAAGTCGTCACAAATTTATGAATAATGTTTGATAATCCATAAGCTTCGAATAATAATAACTTAATATAGTGCCCTGAAACCATTGATGTATTAGAAATCGTAATTAGCCAACGAAATTACCTAGAACACAATACAATACATAAATAACAACGTCGGCTTGTGTGATCAAAAGAAAAACGGATATATGCAGGTTTTAAAGCAGTCTATTAAAGCCAGACGGGTTCGTTTTTTTGTGTTAATGTAATTTTGTCAGAATTCCATTTACATAATACCAAATAATCCCCATGACCGATAGACAACTTATTAGATAACAACATATTTTTGTAAAGTAGCTATATTTCTTCCGAATCGGACAATGAATGGTTCACCAAGTGTCAACATCACAATACATACATTAGGTTCACAATCGCTATGCTGTATAATATATATTACTTATCTAGCATATTATGTGTGCCACAGGTGTAACGTGCGTCATTTGTACGCGGGAGGATCTGGGATTAGTCCTCTCCGTATACAAAGTATATTCCAACACCCATCCATGGCTTCCCAACCCCAGTCTGCAATGGCGGACATCAGAGGTGTCTTAGACCTATTTTGTATGTAAATGTTAGGACCTGATCATCATGACCGATCTCATCACACTGGTCACAGACTACTTCCACAACCACAACCACTCCAACAATACATTGAATACCACAGGAGCTAGTGATTATGTTACATAATAGCAACAACGGAGAACCCACTATATTATATCTTTCATCTCCAACTTTTCTTCATGTCTTCTAATTCTTCAGCTCTAGATCTCTAGTATCCCCTTACCCTCACCAATCGTTCACATTCCCACCCCACCATAACTATTTAATAATATCTATAAAGGACGTGAGGCTAATTATGTCAGATTTTTTTGATAAAACTATGGCTTATTGTCTCTATATTTAGGTTAGTATTAAGTCAACTATATTCTACTGATTTTACAGAATTTAAAGCAAATGGCAACTGTTATCTAATTTCATACCATATTTCTCTCTATTGATGGTATTATAAAGTCGACAATCCTGTTTTCCCTGGCAAACTACTCAATTTCATCCCCCCACCTTACCTTACCGGGGGGGGGGGGGGGGGAGTGCCACCCCACCCCCTCCTGCCCCCACTGCATATTTAGAGACGATTTTAGCCTCTATTGCTCTATTACACTAGGTTGAGATCTGAATGTTTCTTTATAAAGACTCCTTTAACGTCAGCTCCTCCACTGCAGCAAAATGCACACACATAGCTCTTCAGGACTGCCAATAAGATTCCGGTAACAATAATGACCTAAACTGTTTCAGTTATAATACCGATACAATTATTTCTGATTAACTTGCCCTAAACATAAGGGCTAATAATAAATATTAAGACACTTGGAAATACTAAAAACAAGAATTACATAACTATACCATAAATTCATTTATGTTGGTATACCTGGAGATCCAAGCAAACTGGATACACAGCCTTCTTCAGAGAGAGAGAGAGAGAGAGAGAGAGAGTTTACAAATAGTTAAGCACTGCATTATAATATTGTGATACATGCTGTATCCATATTGAAATTATATATTGTATTGCCAAATCAATAAATAGGCCTATACTGTCCAGTGTTCATTTACCATAACAGACATTTGATCTTTTTCCATACATCCCTTATAAGAATTTGAGATACCGAGCTGAAACTGACATGTTAATATTGTAGGTATACCCTACTGAAGGGTTTTATGCCACCTTTTGAGGCAAAACTATTAAAGGTATATTACCATAAGAGGCTCACACTAAGTTTCCAAGGTGTTAATAGCTCGTTACCATCTCCAGCTCAGGATGATATGGAACGCTTTACAAAAATGGGTGTGACAAGTGGGTAATGGAACATAATTATGTCTCCCGATAAAGGTCATCACACTAGGCGGACATATTGTCCAACACATGTGGTTGAAATATAAAACGAATGTGGCAAAGTGGCTCATTGAGGCCATTAAAGAACCCTTGTTGTGAAATTACTTAACCTCTCAAAGCATGTTTGTGTAATCACATCAGTCAAGCTGATAAGGTGCAAGCATTTACATGCAACATTAGTATACGGCACCTCTGATGTCCATCATTGCAGACAGGAGTTAGGAGGCCATAGATGTGACCATAATCCTTTTACACAGCAGGGATCGATCCCGGGTCCTCCCACGTGCGAGTCATGGACGCTACCCTTACGACACACAGGCTTATACGTAAGTAACATATATATCGACTGAGAACCTAATGTGTGTAAGGTATAATTATGATGCTGTCACTTGGTGAACCATTCCTAGTTTGATTCGGAAATAAAAATACCGAGACTTTGCAGCATTGTTTTTGCTATGGCATTACTGAAAATAAACCTGCCTTAAACCTAATGATTTTTATGTTTAGCTTAGGCCGAGGGAATTTGGATACAGGTGTGTCATTTAATTTCTCTCACAAGCATATAATCAGAACACTGTGTGCAGACATACTATAAGCAACGGCTTAGTAAGCCGATAGGTTATGTATAAAAGATATGTCCTCTCTACTGTATATGTTTGGGATTCAACCTGACATGGAACTTGCTTGTTAGAAGAACTAAATACAATCCTTTACCCAGTTGGCCTCGGCCAAAGTGCACCATAAGGGATGCTTAGGTTTTGAAAGGTAGTGGTGTAGCAGTAGAAATTAGGCCCGAAACATTGGCTCAAGCTCGATTATTAGGCTATATAAGTAAAAAATCAATTTGTGTTCGTTTGTAGTTTACTAATAGAAAAATAATTTACTAGTGGAATTATGAAAATAATACATTTTTGCTTGCTCAATCAGTAAGAGCATAAGATTTGATGTACAACCTGACAAAACGTAATGCAACTTGCTGTATATACAGTACTGTACTGTGTATAGAACATAGTGCATACTATTTTAAATCACAAGTAATTTTAGTTATTTGTTTGAATCCATTCAGACATATAACACCTGTTTCATTATATTCTTACTACCTTAATATGATTCTATATTGATTTGAAAGATCCTTGAGGAATCAAAGGGTTAACAAACTGACTCACTGTTATTAATCTGCGACTACAAGAAACCTGTGCTAGAGGTGAATCCGACACTGTGGGTGTGACTGAAAAATATAATAAATAAAAGACGTCACCTAATTGAAGGTGTTAATAAACAAAGTGTCTCAAGTGTCACCCTTACCATTATCGGTCATCATACTCATCAATCCAAACTCCATGCCAAAATCATGACTAAGCTTACGGGCACATTGTGGAGGGTGACGAATCCATAATTATTGAGGATACCACATTTATATATTTGTTCATACTGCTATATGAGACATGGAGAGAGAGAGAGAGAGAGAGAGAGAGAGAGAGAGAGAGAGAGAGAGAGAGAGAGAGAGAGAGAGAGAGAGAGAGGGTTACCTAATGAATGTGAGTGTGTGTGTTAAAAGACTAGGGGTAAGAAAGAGTGTGTATGAATTAAAGACTTTATAACGTGATCAACTTGAAATAACAAAGGAGTTGACATGCCTATTAGAGCTCTGTTGATCTAAATGTGGTAATTGCTAATAAGAGCCCTGATAAACAAAAGGATTGGAGACTCTGTTGTCTCCGTCGATGGCCGCAGATATATGATTATTACCGATGGGTATAATCTGTTGTAGCTGGTGAGTGAGGAGGTGGACGACGTGAAGGTCGAGGGAAAATTAAGGAGGGTTAGTAAGGGCTTGGGTGGCTTGGCCTGAGATACCAACCATTTAATTGCGTGCAAGGCTTCTTGTTTAACAATATTAGTCCTACACCCAAATCCATTGCATCTTTCTTGAATTCGCAGACTGTATAATAATGATTATGAAGACAAGTCACATTGTGCAAATGAAGAGGAGCATGGGTGTTGGTTGTTTGTTTGTGTGAGAGAGAGAGAGAGAGGGGGGGGGGGGTAATTTCAGTGTGTTTCGGATGCATTCAACAGTTGCGCAAATCGATCCTTTATGAATTTTCCAAAAAGGTTGTCATGTTTTACATTTAACACACAATCTACTTTTTACACTATCAGAATAAATCGGCATTTTATTAACTGTAAATATAATATTATAAAAAAATACATGCAATGTCTGAAATTGTATATCTACCATTTCCGTACGGTTGGTATGATCTTCCCTCACCCTGTAGAAGCCGTGCTACCACATAGCTCGTGTCCTTTAATTACATGAAGTTATTCATAGGTGTCAAATAATATTTGTATTTGTATCAACTGTATCACAATATATTATTGTAATAAGAAGGCACATTTGGTATGTAATGTTACGAAAATATGAGCTATAGACACTTTTCACAAAAAGACAACTGACAACTTGCCAACCAATCAACTTTCTCCTTACATAAGGCAGGCAACACCTCTAGTTCATTCATAAATAATGTTTTACTACACTGTTTACTAACACCTGTTGCCAGGTACCACCATAAACCTCTGCCTCGTTTTTTAGTTCCCCAACTGTACATTTAGGTTTGTGTGTCACCTTTTCTGTCTGTCTTGATTCTCTTCGAGATTAATAGGTATTTGTTTTTCTGATACAAGAGGAATTTTCTAGATATTCTAAAATTATTTATCACGAATTGGAATATATATTCGTTCGTACTTGGATGTGCTAGCCTACATTCAATAACGCATTTAATTCTATAAACAACCGTGGTTGTATGTTTTATCATTCAGTGTGAAACTCGGTTATTTCAAAATTCCACATATAAATGTTGACGATATAAGTATACGCCCCCGTATCACAACTATATTCATATTTGTGTAATTACACTTAAGTTTATCGTATGGTATATAACATTTCATTAATTTGGTGAATTTATAGATATTTGGAATTAAGTTGATTAATAAATTATGATCACATAGAGGTATCTGTAATTAATCTATATTATAAATGTCCATCTAGCTATATATTCTGGGTTTGTTACCACTTCCAGACAAATTTGATGCTTATTTTGATTGAGCGCGAGTGTTTTGTGGGTTATTCCAATATTGACATATTTATCAAATGTGTCAAGTATACTCAGAAGATACTTGATTTTGGACGAGTTTTTAAAACGAAATGCTCTCTTTATATTCGCTGTTATACCTCATTAAGAAAATATGACATAATGTGCAGTAGCATTCAATGATGCATTTAAAACAATATGGACTTCGTGTGTAAAGGCAAACCAAAGAGAAGGCTGGAGCATACAGAAATTAAATATGCATATTTGACTACACAGCGATGATATATATTATCATAGAATTCTCTTTCATTGTAGTTTTTTAGAGGTGGGTCTTTGAGAGAGCGCGGGGGTTATAAAATATTCCCCAAAAGGTAATAATATACCCGGAAGACAACCTGAGTGAATATATTATGTAGTCATCAGGTTTTTGTAAAGAGTGATATATATGTTAACCCTGTCACGCATTTATGACTCAGAGGTAGCCAGATTAGCAATAAGAAATAGAGTTCTCTCACTCTTATAATTACCTCTCCAAAATTAGTTTTCTGCCCACAGCTAACTCAAAGACAACTGCAAAGGTTGAAGTAACTAAACTAAAGGTTTCTAAATACCCATTGATGGTAACAAAGGCTTTAAAGTATCTCCAAACTCGCGTCATATGCGTGAAAGGGTCAAGATACCATTGACTAATAAACGAAATGCTGTATAATTTTCTACCGCAATACAAAGCTATCAACAACCTTTTGGTAGTCTCTGAGGGTTATGTCATGCGAACAGGTGACGTTTGGGTTGGCACATTTATATTTGACTTACCACTACTTGAATAATCTTCATAACTTTATCATAACGCACATCTTGAGTTTTATGTACAGCTCATGAACTATTTTAGTGTGTTCATTATAACAAGGCGAGAAATTCCCACACCTAAACTTCTCGTGACTCAGAAAAGAACTATCGAACAAATATATCTAACACAATTAACCTATAAATCAATGTGGACATTGATAAACATATTGATTGGGTAAAACAAAAAAAACGTTTTAGTGTACACCACTTATAAAAGTTCATGGATATCACCTATTTCTAATTATGGAAGTATATCTCTGAACACAAAATTAGGCCAACTGCACAACTATACTGTATATACTATTTATTCAAAAGCAATTTCCATCCAAAAATCGATCCAAATAGTTATAATTGCATGTAGAAAAACATAGGGAATCCATGATTGTTTATAATTGATTGTACATGGAAAAACAAGGCTGTCGGAGGATTTATAACACATAATTGTAAGTAAGTATAGCACATATTCAGTCTTATTATATTATGATTCGGGTGCTAGAATTATTGAGCGTCTTAACCAATTATCGAATAAGAGGTTTATTATTAGTCATTGAATCTCAAACCAATTTTTTTTTTTTTTGCTCGAGTTATTATATATCCTGTCTACCTGAACAATTTAATGCAGCATTCCTAATAATGCATAATTATGCACATTTCGAATGCATTAATTAACACGTTTTTCTTACCCCATGCTTTTTCACTCTTGCTCACAGAAAATGAGTATGCATATTATGCACTTTTGTCAACATAATGTCGTAGTTTGAAGTTTAAATTACATATTTTTTCAGCCAGAGTAAGTTAATGCAGTGCGCGATATACGCAGCACAGAGCTGATAAAACGTATTAAATATAGTATGCATTGTGTATTTGCACGAAATGTATCACAATAATGTCGATCTGCAAAGAAAATCATATCCACTTGGACGATAAATGTACGTTTGCAACGAGACGAAAATGAGCGAAAGAGTAAAATTTAGAGCTTTATTGTGCTACGTGTAGATCAAATAGTAGTAGCTCTCCGCCAGCAAGGCCGTATTGATCTCATGCAAAGTAGGAAAGAAAGTGGTTCTACAGCCTTGCATCTTCCTGCCTCCCACATGTCTCGTTTCACTACCATCCCCTTCCTATGTTGCCTTACTCTACATACGTCGAAGCAATAGCTTAATATATTTCTTAATCTATATTGCTTGTCATCCACTGAAACACAAAAACACATGTCTCAACGTAATCAAGAGTCTCAGATTTCTTAGCTAGAATGGTTTACATTCTGAATACCTTCGAATATTGGGTATCAATACATATTTCTACCTGACCTTTAATCAAAATAAAACCTCGAAAATTTTATAGAGAGCTCAACTTCCTGAACAAAGCTTACCTATAAATATATTGGTTAAATTAGGTAAGTTAGTTCATTCGTCGAATATCTACAGGAGTCACAGATATATTTAAAACGACGATAATTGAAAACAATCAGGGATGTAGCCATTACAAAGGTTATTTTATTTGTTTGTCTATTTTCCACAATATTTACACAAGGGTTAATAGACATCCAATATATCCATGCTTGTAAAATATGTAGACCGTGATAGGTTATGATTTGGGAGGACACATTAGGTCTCATTAGGTTTACAATGTAAGCTAGTACTGCTTAACATTATGATCAGGTAGCAGGTTGTCGAACATCCGGATATTGACTTCTATGGTACTGCATGTGCTATGGTTTTGTTACGTACAGTTGCGGCCATAAGTCCTTTTCCACCCTTTTCCTCGTCTCTCTGAGGAATATATAGATCTGTCACCACTGCCTGCCTCGGACAAAGACACTTTACACAGAGGTGTGAAGACTGAGTATTTGATACCACTGCAGGTAGCCTGTTATCCTTCCTTTGAGAGAGAGGGAGAGAGAGATCATTAAAGGGGCTTTCCCACAAGCAGGACTCAACACGATTTTCGGTCGTGGAATGTTTGTCGGCTGACTTTTGCAACGAATTGGCCCGATTTTCTAGTAGTGACCGTTATTTTAAGAATGTTGCCGTGCAATCCACAACATATCGTGCGATAATCCGCGACATCGTCGGCAACATATGCGATTGGTCGCGGATATCGTTGGCAACAACATCGGACAACATTGAAATTTGAATTTCGGGCAGCTGTTAGAAGACGACTTCATGCGATCATTGGATAATTTTTCTGTAAATTGTTGATGACACCGTTGCGAATAATGTCGGTGATGTTGCGGACAGTGAACGATGGTAATGTGAGACTTTCAAAATGTAATCAGGTAATTAGTTCACACCCTTGTTTGGTGATGTATAAAGAGCATTTTGGAGGCTGCCACACCATTCTCACCACAACCTTCGCATTCACACGTACTTGTCAAGTCTCAGCAATGTCGATGCAGGACATACACAAATTTTAATTGCTGCGGATGCAGTTTAATATAACACCTCAGCGGATGTGTGCGTTAGCTGTTTTATATGAGGAGCAAGTCACAAAGGAGGTAATGGAGAAGAAAAGGAAGAAGCAAAAATAGCGTTCAGTGTGGACATAATGAAGGAAATGGAAGCACAGAACCCTGTAGATTTCCAAACCTTTATGAGAATGGACCCAGCCCTCTTCAAGGAGATCCTTGAGAAAGTTGAACCATTGATAGGCAAGAAGGACACATATTGGAAGAAACCTGGATTACGTTTGGCTGTCACGATGTGATACTTTACAACTGGAGACAGCTGTAGGAGTCTTTCTTTCGTTTTCAGGATTGCCCACAACACTATCTCCAAAATTGTGCCAGAAGTGTGTGAGGTCATTGGACAAGTGTAGGCTACATGGAGGAGGTGGTTACTTGTCCAACCACACCTGAAGAGTGGTAGGCTGTGGCAGACATGTTCGCCAAGAAATGGCAATTTTAGCATGCCCTGGGCGCTTTAGACGGACAACATGTGGCAATTAGACAGCCTCCCATAAGTGCTTCGGTTTACTACAACTAAAAAGGTTATCACTCCATCGTGTTGCTCGCCTTGGTTGATGCCGATTAAAAGTTTCTCTACTGTGATGTGGGTGCCGAAGGATCATCATCAGATGGAGGTTTGTTCCTGCACACTCCCCTCCGGCTCCTGTTGGAGAAGAATTACTTTGGTTTGCCAGCACCGGAACCACTTGCAAACGACAATGAACCGATACCATTTTTCATAACTGGAATGATGCCTTCCATAAATTTCCAAATTGATTTTCTTTGGTAATCGTTTCATAAATTTCATGTCTATGAAAATATTACTAACCATTTTCAATATCATAGTTTATGGTGTTATCATTTTAAGGTAAACTTTTCAATGGTTTATTTTCCAATGTTTCGCATTAGTCCAAATATCTGACATATTTATATTCTTTACGCATTGCTGGGTATCATTTTCCTGTTTGCCTGTTGGCCCTGAAGGCCCTGCCGCAGACTCAGGGGTGCTGTGGTTGCTGTGGACCTCTGGGACATCCTTGGTTTGTGTGGGGAATAGGTCCAACGAAGCTTGGGGGCGACTTCCGACCAGGTAATTCCTCCTCCTGGCTTGGAGTACCAACCTCCAAGACAGGGCTTGGATCCCTTGCAGGTTCCACAGGGTTCGGACCCTTAGTCCTTTTGGTTTTCTGCGCCTTGGTCTTGGTGAATTAGGGGGGACATGGTGGAAGGTTTGTTAGGATGGAGCGTAAACTGAGAAGTTTTTCACTGGGTCATGGGAGGTAGAATGACCTAACTGATCTGTCCGACTCCTTATATGGGCCACCGACCCTGCCTTATCGCTGCCATATGTATGTATGCTAATCTGAACGCAATTATAAAACGATTCACAGGTCAAACCAAAATTCCTGGTTACCACGCTGAGTTGTGTCGCGGATATCTGCGAGGGTATCCACGAGCATTTCTTCATGTCTGCAACACCGTCATGTTGAGCATACTCACCTTTTTCCATGGGCGTGTATACTTTCGGCAACTCATAAGACACCCGTCTTGTTTTTTCGTGGAATGATCTAGAGACTATTCTTGTGTTTCAGCAAATTGTCGCACGACGTCTTGCAATTTCCTAACAACTTTTTTCGTTATTGTATTGTCGAGGAGTAAGGGATAGTCATGTGGAAGATTTTGATGGGTAGATAGATGGAGAAATTGGGTTATGGAAACATAAATAGTTGTAAGATCTGGCTATGGCCTCATCACATGCATTTTGGAGTTATTACGTGGTGGGTCGTAGTGGATATCTAGTTGAATAGTGTAATGTATAGTCACCAGCATATGAAATGCATAGGACTAAAGGTAAAATGGAGAAGATCATTAAAGAATATTAGAAAGAGAACTGGAGACAGAACACCAGACTTTATAGGTTGAGAAAGTGAGCGATGGTTGTCCACAACCGCAGCTATCGAACGGCCAGAAAATAAATTAATGATAAAGGCACAGATAGAAGGATAGAAATTGAATGAGGATAATTTAGAAATTTGATAGTTGTGCTGGACTCTGTCCAAGGTATTCGATATGCCTAGTGCAGTATTAAAGATCTCATCGAAGTCCCGACAAAAGGATGACCAAGAGTTAGTAAGATAAGAAAGAAGATCACCAGTCGAGCAACTCCTACGGAAGCCATACTAACAATCTGAAAGTAGATTATGAGAAGACAGATATTTAAGACATTTTTAATAAATAAAAGATTCATAAACTTTAAAGATGTAAGAAATGAGAGCAGTTGGACGATAGTTAGAGAGTTGGGAGTGGTCACCCTTGTTTGGGTCAGGTTGAATGAATGCAAACTTCTAGCAAAGAAGGGAAGATTTTAGAGGAAAGACAGAGGCGGAAGAATTTGCCTAGGCAGGGATTCAGCATGGAACAATAGTGTTTTAGTATAACATGAAGAACACCATTTGGTCCGTACGCATTCTTAGTATTAAGCCCCGAGAGGAAAGAAAGTACATCCTTAGAATAGGTTAAGATGTTAGGCATAAGTACGAGAGAGCGGGGTGGATAGGGAGGAATAACATCGGAATCATTCAAGGGGGACATTTTGGCAAAGGTTTGAGCAAAGAGTTCAGCTTTGTCAGAGGAAGACGTGATGGTGGTGCTGTCAGATTGAAAATATGAGGAGGGCAAGACGAGGAAGTAAAATTGTTGGAGAGATTTTTGGCCAGACAGATTGGGAAGAGCTAGAGTTGGAAAGTTCTGAGCATTTGTTAATGATGAAAGTATTTTTGGCCCGTCGGAGATCAGATGTGGCTTGATTCTGGGCAGAAACATAGAAAATACGAGATTCTTGAAATTGAAGTCGACGGTACACTCGGATGCCATAGTCTCCAGCTCACTCATAAGAATCCGTGGACCTGTATGTTTTATTTCATGCAATCATAACTATATGGATTGATTTGTTGATATCACTTGCTTTTCAATAAATAGTATATACAGTTTTGTAGTTGATGTGTAGACAATTATAATAATATATTCGTTTCCTGAGATATACTTCCATAATTATATATAAGTGAGGTCCACGATTATTTGTGGGTGGGCTAGAGACGATGGTATCAGAGTGTACTATTTAAATGCTTCCTTCCTATTGCGGACAGCAGTAGAGCAAGCGTGAGTAAACTAATATTTCTTTCATTAAACTGAGAGAAGGAAACTTGAATGTATGTCTCCATGCCCGAGATGATTCCCGCGGTAATGCAATCACCACACTCCGAGGGACCTCAGCCATAGAATCAAAAACAATTCCATGGGAAATCAAAGAAGTACTGTGGAAGAGGCTCCCAGTCGACAGTGCCAAATTGCCAAAGCAGTCAGGGATACGCATAGGATGCTAGACTAACTGTTATATGTCATTTAGGATAGCAAAGATGTAAGCTTGTTCACCAGGTTGGTATGTGAAATGAGAGGAGAGCCATTGGCGGTGGTGAACGTCGATATCGCCCAAGATAGTGATTTCAGAGACGAAGAAATGGATATAATGTGTTCCACTTTAAAGGAAAAATAGTCAAAGAATTTGAAAAAGTTGGTAGAGTTAGGGAATAGATAAGCAGCACAGAGGTATTTAGTTTCATAGTGACAGGAAAGTCTGAGCCATAGAGTTGAGAATTCAGAGTAGTCGAAGTTTGGAACACGAGAGTAAGTGAATTTCTTGTGCACATATACACAACATCCACCTTTAGCTTTGAAACTAAGATAGAGAAAGTGGGAGGAAACAGAGAAAGCGTGCCATTTGTTCTCTATTATTATTTGTATTAAAATTTTAATAATTATTATTAGTATTATTATATATATGTATGTATATATATATATTGTATATATATATATATATATATATATATTGTTACGGCTGGATCGGCAATACATATTCGGGATTCTTGATCGTAGGACAGAAATGGCTTAAGTGACAACGACACGCTCGATTCCAGTCCCAAATACTATATGCTCCAGACAACAAAAGCACCAACGCCCTACAGAGTTATCGTCTACGGCAACGAGGTACCTTAACTCGGCGAAAGTGTACAACAGGGGTAGGCTATGAGGCTAAACTCCCTCAGACATTTATAGGTTACGTTATTACTAAAGAAATGCAATACTCAAGAAACTACGTTAATATTAAGCCTCTAATAATGTAGAATAGAAGCAGGCTAAAGGTATGACAGTGAAATGCTAAATGACAAATGTACACGCCTACTTGAAAGCGCGTGCACTACACTAACTGTCCCCTACTAACATGCACTAGCATGTAGCATACAAGATGTTCATGATCCAGTAGATACCTAATACACATGGGAGGAACATACACAGTAGTCACTTATTATAATAATGAATCTACTTGGAATAACTAAAAGGTTGCAGGCAACAGTACTGCGCCGGTAGCCTACTACCGCATAGGCTACTTCGCTTCTCTCACTCTGTCTCCCCTCCGAGTCCGTATGCGCCCTATGCAACAGATCCGGAACAGCAAAACGACAGTGCAGTTATTGATACATGAAAGTATTAATAGTGTTGTCTTGTGTGTGAGTAATGTGTATTGTAAAGTGTTATAGATATATACTTAAAGAGAGCTGCAATGCATAGTAAAATAAAGATATATCCCACTCATCATCCCCATGTGTTCTAGCTAGCAGGCCAAGTCACAGGAACAACGAGTCCCAGCACCGAAAGCGAGAACCCAGGAGAAGACTGTAGAGAACACAAGGACAGATAAATTACGTTACCCCACTATACCGGCACTACGAGCGAGCTGTAGTCTCGGGTGCTACACTCGCTCCTGGCTCGGTATGCAAATCAAGGCTAAGTCCTCGTCCCTCTACAGACAATTCCTGGGCATGGTCGGGCTCTTACACATGGCACCAGTCTAGTCACAAATGGGATGATGAGCAGGGCATATAACTCGTGAACATGTAGAACGTTCACCAACTATCCTCATCAAGAAGATCGCTGTTCACATTAACCCCTTAAATCTAATACATGTAAATATATGCTTGTCCTAAGAGTAATACGAGAGGTGAGTGCTGAAACTCCTTTAGGACCTCAAGGGAAGGTTATGCATTTAACACCTTACGAGCGGCCTATGCGGTTTATTTATGTGTACCGCACAGCGGGGTGTTTTTAGCCAAAATAGGGCTGTTTACGTGATCATTTTCATGCCTAAATAAGACCCAGAACGTAAAACAAGTACCTATCCCTGAAAGGGCATAAACAGAGCTTTCGAATGACACCATAACGATCCTTGTATGATGGATAGTTTTCTTGCAATAACCGTGCAACGCGAGTGCAAAAAGCAGGTAATTCGGTACTTTCAGTACATAATTGAGTATGTAGCGAGTGAGAGAGGGAGGAGGGAGCTGAGATTTGTGTCAGTAGGTTCGCCGCGGTGGTCTGGAGCAGTCATACGCTCGCTAGTCTCCTGCCACCACTTGTCTCTCTCTCTCAGCCACATTACGTGCTGAAATTGCCACTCGAGTTATGTCGAGCGCCGCCACATAGTCCAGCTTTATTTAACTCGACTTATGTTGCTCGCCGCTAAATAAGGGTTAAATAGAGAGAAGAATGAAATGAGAGTAATGTCGTCAGAGAGAAAGAGTGCAACCGTGAGAAGTTGGGAGAGAGGGCAAGGGATGTTAGAATCTCAAAGGTTCTAGGCAACCTGATCATAGAACACGCAGCCAACCTCCAGGCAGTGTGCTGTACGACAACATGGGCCCAGCCCAGGCAGGCAACAATGGACTACCAACCCTATCGCGCCTAGCTATAAGGGCAAGGCTGCCAACCAGTCCATACGTCTGGCAACCACCCGGCCGGCAGCGCGGCGCGTTGCTACCCTCTTGCTCTGAAGCCTAACTCACTCTCTCTCTCTGAACTCTCATTGTCTTATCTATCAACTTCTCTATTGATACTATATATTAAATGGAAGGTCTCGACATGGCTTAAAACAAAACCCACCACTGGTTAGAACATGACGAGACCTTTGCAGAGATACAAAGAACATAGTTATAAGTTGTCACACTCAATATACATTGCGGCTGACGGTAGCCAGATCACGGGCGGTACAGTGGAGTACCAAGGAGTACAATCAGGTTGCGTTGCCCAGCACTGGGGTGCGTCACAGCCCCCCCAAGATTTTAGATAATCGACCTTAGAAGCATTATCAAAATCTGACAGGCAACCAACCGACCTGCTACCCTTAGCTGCCACTAATTGCAAAAGGTGCACAACAACTGAAGTGTGAATTATACATAAAACACAATATCGCATGCATCATGCTACAACAATAAAGACTTACAAAACTAAAAAAACAAGAGTTTTCTCGTTTATTTTATTGTTTTATAATCTTTTTGGACGGCGGTATGATAGCCTAGTTTTACTCCCGCTCTCCACTCACACCGTGCACGACTATCTTGGATCATCAACCCTTGATAGACAATCTGCTATCACGTTCTCACTCCCGGCAATATGCTGAATGTTGAGATTATACTCTTGGAGCATTAGGGACCACCTGGTCAACCGCATATTCCGATTGTGAAACTGATTTAGGAATTTCAAGGGATGATGGTCCGTATAAATCGCCACTACCGGGCCGTAGGCTGGAACATAAACTTCGAAATGTTTGAGCGACAAAACGATAGCCAGAAGCTCCTTCTCTATAGTCGAGTAATTCCTTTGTGCCGAATTAAAACTTGCGAGAAAAGAAGCTCACTGGGTGTTCCAAGCCCTCGGAATCAGTCTGCAGTAACACTGCCCCGGCACCCACACCGCTGGCATCAGTCGCCAGCTGAAAACTTCTGGAGAAGTCTGGGGCCCTCAAAATCGGATGTGTACACAGCAGGTGCTTGACTAGGTCGAAAGCCCTCTGACACTCCGCAGCCCAACAGAACTTCACTGACTTCGACAGTAGATCAGTTAACGGTGCTAAGACAGTAGAGTATCCCCGGATGAAGCGCCTATAATAGCCTATCATACCTAGGAACCGCATGACCTGGCGCTTAGTGGTGGGCCTGGGAAACATATTGATAGCCTGTATCTTGCTCAGGGGGGGGCACACCCGGCCTAACCCGACCACAAAGCCAAGATACTGCACAGTAGCCTTTACAAACTCGCACTTCCTCAGGTTCACCACCAGCCCAGCATTGTGCAACTTCCTAAACAGGGTCTCTAAGTGCCTTAGGTGATTTTCAAAATCGTCATCATATACTATCACGTCATCAAGGTAGACCGTGCAGTTAGGGATTTCGTCACAAATATCGTTCATCAGGTTCTGAAACGTGGCAGGTGCGT
The DNA here is from genome assembly GCA_032716605.1 of Paralithodes platypus. Lineage (NCBI taxonomy): Eukaryota > Metazoa > Arthropoda > Malacostraca > Decapoda > Lithodidae > Paralithodes > Paralithodes platypus. The sequence continues at coordinate 28,042,629 of CM064491.1, read as the reverse complement.
TCTTAAGCCCATAAGGCATTACGTTACATTGGTAGGTCTTGCCATCTACCACAAAACCACAAACTTGCTTAGCTCGGTCCGACAGGGGTACTTGCTAGTAGCCTTTTACAAGATCAATTTTAGTAAGGTACTTTGCATTCCCTATCTTGTCCACGCTGTCGTCAACTCGAGGCAAAGGGTAAGGGTTAGTAGTGGTCAAGCCATTTAGCCTACGAAAATCTATGCAGAACCGCACCTTGCCGTCAGGTTTTGGCTGCAACGTGACGGGTGATGTCCACTTCACATAACCTTCAGTGATCATCCCTCTCTCAACCATGTACTTTAACTCCTCCCGTAAAGCTGGCAACTTTACCGGGGGCACACGGTAGGGCACTGACTTGAAGGGCCCATTATCACCGACGTCCACGTCGTGCGTTACCTGAGTAGTGAGACCTGGGTGTTCGGCGAAAACAGAGGGGTATGACCTGAACAGGCCTAGGACAGCAGCACCCTGGTGCTCAGGCAGGTGACTTACAACTTGCCTAGCCTCTTGTTCAGTATTCCCCGCCCACTGTTCCGCGGAAATGACACAGTCCCAGCTATCCTCCTCAGCAGCATGACTGTCCCCACCTCCTTCTCCACCCTGGCCGCTGCAGGCCAGCACAGGGACAGTGAGAGGCTCTGAGGGGCGTCTCACATACTCTTTCATGAGGTTAACATGACATAACTGATGTTTTTTCCTACGGTCAGGTGTTGCAACGAGACAATCAAGGTCGGACAGTTTCTTAGCCACCACATACGGCCCAATGAACTTGGCAGAAAGGGGGTGTCCAGGCAAAGGTAAAAGCAACATTACCTCCTGACCCACCGAAACCTCCCGAAGCTTCACCTTGGCGTCATACTGGTGCTTCATGACCGCCTGTGCATTAACCAAGTTATTACCTGCCGCTGCCATGCAACCTATAAGTCTCTCCCGGCTCTCAAGGACATATTTAAGTACAGACCCCGGCTTCTCTTCGCCCTCCCAGATCTCTTTCACCATACTTAAAGGTCCTCTCACATTATGGCCAAAGACTAGCTGATTTGGACTGAACCCCAGGCTCTCTCCTGGGACTTCACGTGCAGCGAACAAACATACGGCAGACCCAAATCCCAATCAGTGTCATGTTCTGCACAGTAACAGCGTAGCATACTCTTCAGGGTCGAGTGCCACCGCTCCAAGACTCCCTGACTCTCGGGATGGTAGGCTGACGACACTACAGAACATATACCGTGCAACTGAAGGGTTTGCTTGAACAATTTGGATGTAAAATTGCTCCCCTGGTCTGACTGCACCTCACGTGGAAATCCATAACGGGAACAGAACAATAATAAGTTTTTAACAACTGCCTTTGCCGAGCCGTTTCTCATGGGGTATGCGTCCGGGTATCTCGTAGCCACATCCATGATTGTCAACAGGAATTTATTGCCACTACTAGTAGGCGGGAAAGGGCCAACCAAATCTACTACAACTTTGCTGAACGGAGGCCCGGTGACAGGTATGGGAAACAAAGGTGCCTTCGGGATTGTCTGGTTAGGCTTCCCCGTTGTCTGGCAGGTCGCACACCCATCCACCCATGCACAGACATCAGCCTTGACCCCAGGCCACCAGAAAAACCTGCCCAATGCCGCCAATGTTTTTGTTACCCCCAAATGACCCGCCACCGGCACATCATGCGCCAGACACAATAAGGACTCTCTATACTTATTTGGAACAACCACCTGGTCTACTACCCTCGCACCGCCCTCCCACTTCGATTTGGGGTGATAAAATCTGCGGTACAATATCCTGTTGAGCCTAAAGAAATCTCCCGGCTTCGCATCCCCATCTTCCTCCAACTCTATGGCACCATTGCTATAACGAGCTAGGCTAGCATCTTGCAGCTGCTGCTCACTAATGTCCCCGGGCGTCAATGCATCAAGATGGTTTTGTAATAAGACATTACCCCGGCTAGTAGGCTCTACTGCCTTAGTGGCTCTCGCTACAGCTCTTGCCTCACGCGAAGTCTTACCCAACTCTGCCTTGTTACACACCATCTCTGGGCCAGAGTCAACTCCCGTGTTTATTATAGGTCCAAGTACCGAATCACCGAGAAGTGGAGCAGAATCAATGTCCCTTTTCCTGTCCTTAGCAACCTTCTCCTGATCCTTCCTCCACTGTCCCCGAGGTTGAGTGCTAGGCTGTGCAGGAGCCGCAGAGCGAGATCGGGTTACCACACAGGCCATCTCATCCTGTTGGCACCTCCCAACCCATTCCCGATTCTCACCATCCACGTCGGCCGCCCTCTCGGCAACGACTAAGGGTGGAGTCCCGGAAGTGGGCACCGCAAAGTCGTTGCCGAGAAGAAGGTCGACGCCCTCAACTGGCAAACACTCAACGATCCCTACATCCAGCTCCCTGCACACCTCTCCCACTCTCAACTCCAACCTCACAAGTGGGTATGACCTCGTAGCATTTATACCCTGCACCACAACAACTCTGGCCGCATTTATCGGTTTCCCTGTGAAGTTCCTCAACAAAGTTTGCGAAGCCCCCGTATCCCTCAACAAGTCAACCCTCCGTAGTTCACTCCCCCAGCTCACAAACCCGTGTCCCCGATGGCTACAGAAAGTGTCCCGGACAGGTGTCGAGCCTTCCGTACGCTTCTTTACCGCGTGTGCCTCAGCTGCTGACAACCTACCCCGGGCAGTTGCTGCAGCCTTCAGAGACACACCGATACTGTGAACCAATGACACCGGCTTAGCGGGAGTGTTACTAGGGCACTCACGTGAATAATGGCCTAGCTTCTGACATTTGTAACATTTCACATCCCCAATGGGCTTCTTCCCTTGTGCGGGCGAAGAAGGGGCCTGACCTTTAGTAAACGGGAGAGGCTTGTGTTTGTAGGTGTTATTAGGTGCAATGCTTTTAGTGTGGTTATGTGTGTCATAGGATTTGTTATTATCGAAAACTCTGGTGGGTGGGGTATAGCGCCCCTTCTGCCCTGACTCAGCCCTCTGAGCGGCACCGCAACCACGAATCAATGATAATCTGAGGTCTGCCATCTTGGCAGCCTCCTCTACTGTCTTGGGACATTTTTCCTTAATGTTCAGCGTTAGATCGGTTCCAGTACATTTGTAAAACTGTTCCAGATAGAAAAGTTGCTTAATTTCCTCAGCCGACTCTGCGTGCTCGGACAGAAACCAGTTATTACATGCATCTGTTAAGTCCCGTGCGTGCTCCATAAAACTGACGTCGCTCTTCTTATTCACGCCACGGAACTTCAATCTATAAGTTTCGGGTTGCAGTTCGTAGGCCCGGAGCACAGCCTCCTTCACCAGTCCATACACGACACTCTCGTCTAGTGACAGTGCATCGTAGGCTTTCAACCCTTACCCACTAGACGTGATGAAACTAATGCTGCCCATTTAACCTCCGGCCAGTCATACTCACGACACTTCTTTTCGAAACGAGCAAAAAACTCAGTCACTGCTGTCTCATCAAATGCGGGTACTAACTTAATTAAATGCGAAAGTGAGTCTGTAACCCGGTGCCCACCACCGAGATGACGCCCCGTGGTCTCTACTCTAGACTTCTCGACATCCATTTCAGCCTGGTACCTGGTTGCATCCTGATTGGCTTGGATTCTAGCAACCTCTATGCGTTCTATACTAGCCTGTTGTATCCGAGTCTCCTGCAGCTTAATCCGTTCTATACTAGCCTGTTGTATCTGAGTCTCCTGCAGCTTAATCCGTTCTATACTAGCCTGTTGACTCTCTCGCAACTTAAGCTTAGCTAGTTCTTGCTGAAATAACATCTCAGGAAACAGGCCTGGGGGGGGAGAGCACAAAATGGGGGATCCACACCGAGACGTGTTTACGGGTAAGCCAGCTTGCCATTGAGAACCCTCCTGCTGCATCGTGCTAAGACTCGCTGGCTGAGGGCCCAGCTCAGGGGTAGAGTGGAATGGAGGCTTGGAGGGAACCCCCCAAGACCCCACTCCACCCACCGCCCCATCGCCATCACCCAACAAACATGCCACCAAATTCTTCTTGGGCCAACTGTCAGGACAGTCCCGCCCCAAAACCGTGGCTAAACAGCGAAGACCGTAACAATCAATAGCCTGCAGGCGCTGTTCGGTCAAAGGTGTCTGCAAAAATGCCCGGGCATCCCTCTCTCCACTTATAACACTCCCCTCCCTAAATATCTGCTGTACTTGCTGGTCACTAGGCTGTACCGTGTTATCCTCCCCCGTAAATGATGAGTCATTAGACATAGTGCTGGTTATGCAATTGCTGTTCATAAAAACAAAAGTGCTTATTACTAATTGCAGTCTCGACTCACAAAATGTTAAAGATGCTTGAATGACTCTACTCTAGACACCTAACGAAACAATCTGCAAGTCCACCAATACAATAATGACACAATAAAAATTCCTCCAATATGCAAGAAAATTCTAGCCAGCTCTACTAGGTAGCATAGAATAGTTATCCAAAAAACATGTGATAGGATACTACTGAATCTTGTGCAAGGTCGCCATTTTGTTACGGCTGGATCGGCAATACATATTCGGGATTCTTGATCGTAGGACAGAAATGGCTTAAGTGACAACGACACGCTCGATTCCAGTCCCAAATACTATATGCTCCAGACAACAAAAGCACCAACGCCCTACAGAGTTATCGTCTACGGTAACGAGGTACCTTAACTCGGCGAAAGTGTACAACAGGGGTAGGCTATGAGGCTAAACTCCCTCAGACATTTATAGGTTACGTTATTACTAAAGAAATGCAATACTCAAGAAACTACGTTAATATTAAGCCTCTAATAATGTAGAATAGAAGCAGGCTAAAGGTATGACAGTGAAATGCTAAATGACAAATGTACACGCCTACTTGAAAGCGCGTGCACTACACTAACTGTCCCCTACTAACATGCACTAGCATGTAGCATACAAGATGTTCATGATCCAGTAGATACCTAATAATACACATGGGAGGAACATACACAGTAGTCACTTATTATAATAATGAATCTATACTTGGAATAACTAAAAGGTTGCAGGCAACAGTACTGCGCCGGTAGCCTACTACCGCATAGGCTACTTCGCTTCTCTCACTCTGTCTCCCCTCCGAGTCCGTATGCGCCCTACGCAACAGAACTCCGGACACAGCAGCAAAACGACAGTGCAGTTAATTGATACATGAAAGTATTAATAGTGTTGTCTTGTGTGTGAGTAATGTGTATTGTAAAGTGTTATAGATATATACTTAAAGAGAGCTGCAATGCATAGTAAAATAAAGATATATCCCACTCATCATCCCCATGTGTTCTAGCTAGCAGGCCAAGTCACAGGAACAATGAGTCCCAGCACCGAAAGCGAGAACCCAGGAGAAGACTGTAGAGAACACAAGGACAGATAAATTACGTTACTCTACTATACCGGCACTACGAGCGAGCTGTAGTCTCGGGTGCTACACTCGCTCCTGGCTCGGTATGCAAATCAAGGCTAAGTCCTCGTCCCTCTACAGACAACTCCTGGGCATGGTCGGGCTCTTACACATGGCACCAGTCTAGTCACAAATGGGATGATGAGCAGGGCATATACTCGTGAACATGTAGAACGTTCACCAACTATCCTCATCAAGAAGATCGCTGTTCACATTAACCCCTTAAATCTAATACATGTAAATATATGCTTGTCCTAAGAGTAATACGAGAGGTGAGTGCTGAAACTCCTTTAGGACCTCAAGGGAAGGTTATGCATTTAAATAGAGAGAAGAATGAAATGAGAGTAATGTCGTCAGAGAGAAAGAGTGCAACCGTGAGAAGTTGGGAGAGAGGGCAAGGGATGTTAGAATCTCAAAGGTTCTAGGCAACCTGATCATAGAACACGCAGCCAACCTCCAGGCAGTGTGCTGTACGACAACATGGGCCCAGCCCAGGCAGGCAACAATGGACTACCAACCCTATCGCGCCTAGCTATAAGGGCAAGGCTGCCAACCAGTCCATACGTCTGGCAACCACCCGGCCGGCAGCGCGGCGCGTTGCTACCCTCTTGCTCTGAAGCCTAACTCACTCTCTCTCTCTGAACTCTCATTGTCTTATCTATCAACTTCTCTATTGATACTATATATTAAATGGAAGGTCTCGACATGGCTTAAAACAAAACCCACCACTGGTTAGCACATGACGAGACCTTTGCAGAGATACAAAGAACATAGTTATAAGTTGTCACACTCAATATACATTGCGGCTGACGGTAGCCAGATCACGGGCGGTACAGTGGAGTACCAAGGAGTACAATCAGGTTGCGTTGCCCAGCACTGGGGTGCGTCACAATATATATATATATATATATATATATATATATATATATATATATATATATATATATATATATAGATATGTGTGGGAGGTGTGGTGGAGTGGTCATGCCACTGGATTGGTAATCCAATGGACCCGGGTTCAAATCTCGATATGTCAATGGGAAGATATTATTGGGATTGAATTTGTGCTGTACCTAGTATCAGTGCATTACCACAAAGCCCACCGAAATGTCAAAAAAATACCCTCATTGTTCCCTGATTAAATAACACTGTATGAATATTCCCATATTCAAAATATGTTACAGGGGGACAATGCCTAGTGAGTTACCTTTGGATACCTTTGGATGTGTTCGCCGCTCCTCTAGCGGCACCAAGGAGCGCGACGTCCCTCGTTATGGGTGGTGATTTGGTGCAGTAGACTGTTTGAAGCGACAGCTCGCTCCCTTGCGAGGATGGGCTCGTCTGGCACTTTTTGCAGTTCGACATCTAGGGCTCTCTTGAAGTTGTCTAACGAGATGTCCCTCATGTCTCTTACCCGCCGTGGGAGTTTGTTGAAGAGACGTGGGCCTCTGTGTGATAACCAGCCCTCTCGCAGAGAGCCCATAGCACCCCTGTTATTCATCCGGGGGATTTCGCATTCCCAGCCTCTCCTATCACTGAATTTCATGACTATCGGAGTATGTAGGTTTGGTACTAAACCCTCCGCGATTTTCCATGTGTATATTATTAGGTAGCGTTCTCTTCTACGTTCCAGTGAGTACAGAACAGATTCAGTGCTCTTAAACGCTCCCAATAGTGTAGATGTTTTATCGAACTTATATGCGAAGTGAAATTTCTTTGTACACTCTCTACGTCATTTATTTCACCAGCTTTGTATGGGGATGTTAATACGCTACAGTATTCAAGCCGCGGTAGCACTAGAGATTTGAAGAGCGTTATCATAGGCAATTCACCGCGTGTTTTAAAAGTACGCAGAATCCAACCCGTTAGACGTTTCGCTGCCGCCACTTTGACCTGGTTATGTACTTTGAAACCCATATTTTCAGACATTAAGTTCACTGCTCAATAGGTGGCGTTCTGAGAGTGAGGGTCTGAGTTTGGAGGGTGAGACGGTGAAGCACTTGAGCGAAGCAACCGGCCGCTTCAGAGATGGAGCTGCTTCGAGCCATGATGGTTGCTTCACATGTCTCACTCCCCAGACTGGAACAAGACCTCACGGGCTTCACCGTGTTGAGCGGTGGAATGTACAGGCTCTCAGCCTATGCCCGAGAGGGAGTAGTTGGAATATAGAAAAAGAAAAAACCAAAAAAATATATATATATATAGGTATATATATATAATTATATACAGTATATACTGTATAATTTTTTATTTTTTGTTTATTTTTTTATTTTTTGTATTATTGTTATTATTATTATTATTATTATTATTTGTTTTTTTCAGAAGATTGTGTAGTATTTAATGCGTTAGTTGTATTGATAGTGAGAGAAGATGTTTTGGAGGACAAACTGGAGTTGATATCTATGTTTGTGAGGCAAGGAATAGATCAGCAAAGGAGGGCAGGTGGTGAAGCAGGATCTCCAGCTATCCTTATCAGCCAATTAATGCACTCTCCAGGAGTACCGCCTTGTTTGGCTGGTGCTTGCAGCCTCCTATTAACAAAACCCTAATATCTAAATTGGACATCGGTGAACACTTATCCACCTATGTTCACAAGCTAAATTAGCATGGACAAACATTGCATATAAATTGAAAATACGGAAATTGTTACTTAACTTTATAAAAGCTATTTTTGACGAACTTAAGAAAGCCCTCGTCAACATAGCCTACACATACACATACAGCTTAGTAATACATAACACACATACATAACATTTTAAGACCGAGTGCTTCACACATACTCTACGTGCAGTTTTAGTTTCTTTTTCTAATGGCGGCATTCCAGGCAACCCTGTTAAGGGCTGCTTCACTTGACAAGTTTTTAAATTTGAGATCGGCACATATATTCCGATCCCAGGTCTTCCTCGGTCCACCCCTTGGTGCGCAGCTCCCTCCACAATCACAGACCTGCATCTTTTCACCCAGTTTTGTTCATCCATTCTCTCCACATGTCCATACCATCCCAGTCTACTTGTACGCATCACCTCGCTAATACTCTTTATACCTAAACGTCTCCACAGCTCATCATTTGTTACTCTATCCTGCAGCCTGGCCCCACACATCCATCTCACCATTCCCATCTCATTACGTTCCATTCTGTTGACATCCTCTACTTTAACGGCCCATGTTTCTGAGGCATACGTCATTGCACTTCAGACACATGAGGCATACACCTTTCCCTTCAAGGGGAGAGGCATTCTTTTCATGGTCAGAATTGGCAGCATTTCTCTGAACTTCCCCCAGCCACATCTAATTCTAGCGACAGTGGCAGCCTCGGCCCCACCACCGGCAGAGATGGTATCTCCTAGGTAACAAAGCTTGTCCACCAGCTCCAATGACTCATTTCCAAAATTCACAGCCACAGAATCATCATTTAACACAAGCTCGCCTTTGCAAACTACACACTCAAATTTATCTATTTCTGACTTATACTTCGGCAGGGGTCATTTTATTCTACTACAGCGCTTACTCCCATGGTGCACCCAACATCGACAGATACTACATCGAATCAAGTTAGCACTCACACCCTTTCTACACACTGCACATGGGTATGCACCGTTCTTTTCCACATTACCTCGTCTCAATCTACAATGCATAACCTTGGTTTTGTTAATATTTACTCTTAAACCCTTGCTCGCCATACCTTCTCTCCATCTTCTGAATTTGGCCTCAGCATTTTGCATATTGTCAGCTATTAGGGCTAAATCGTCTGCATAAAACAGTTCCCACGGGAGTCCGCATCTAAAAGCTCTATACAGTGCCACCAGGACCATAGTAAAGAGGAGGGGGCTTAACATTGAACCCTGATGAACTCCAACACGGACTGTGAACTCATCTCTCAGTACATCTTTCACCCTCACCGCAGCTCGCGAATCCTCATACATCTTAATTATCACACTCACCAGCCACTCTTCCACACCAAGTTTCCTCATAGCCCACTGCACAACATCTCTAGGCACCCTGTCAAAGGCCTTCTCCAGGTCTACAAACACAAAGTAAATATCCCTGCCTTTTAGTAAGTATCTTTCCTGTATCTGCCTGACTATGAAGATAGCATCGGTTGTACCACGTCCTGGCATAAAACCAAACTGCATATCATCAATGGAGATGCTTTGCCTGATCAAACCCTCAAAGACTCTCTCACAGACCTTTATGATTTGATCAAGCATTTTCAGGCCCTTATAATTACCTCTATCTAGCCGCGCAGGGATTCCCAAACTCTTCAGCTCATTGACCCCTTAATGAAGTTTCAAGTTATTCGTCGACCCCCAAACATTTAAAAATAAGAATAATATAATGTTGTGAAAAAGAAACGTATTACATGCATATTATGATACAATAAATATGTGGAATTATAGTAGTACCTTAATATTAGTAGAGTTAATATCTTCATTTTGTATTTCTAAGTCAAATGGTGTAAGAATTCATTCAGGCACTTGCATTTTCTCCAGGTCTTCAAAGCGCACTTTAAAGTCTTCAATCAATTTGTCCAGGTATGCGTATGTTTTTATGTCACCACTTGAAATGCTTTCACTTTCTGCCGACTGTTGTAAGTTCGAAAAGTACTGAAAATCTCTGTGCCATTGATTCTTTAAACCAGCCTAGTTTGCCTTGGAAGCCCAGTAGAATTGTCCTGTCCTGAATAATGGTAACATCTTTACCCTGTAGACGTTTCTGTACCTCATTAAACTTTGAATATAGGTCTGCCAAATAGAACAGAGCATTCTTAAGCGGTTTCAGCTTTTCACATAGAGATGGGTCTACATCTTTTGAAACGTTCCTCACCTAGCCATTCATAGACCCCCTAGCCATTTATCGACCCCCTTTCGACCCCTGGCGATTCATTGACCCCTTGGATGGACGATATCGACCTCTGGGGGTCGATATCGACCACTTTGGGAACCCCTAATTAATATTATTCTAGCGCATCCCCTTTGCTTTTGTATATATTTACTATTACACTTTTGTGCCAATCCTCGAGGATTTTCTCATCTTTAATAATGGTGTTTATCAACTCAGTGACTAAGCTGACACCAGTCTCCCCTGAGGATTTTATCATCTCAGCGACAATGTCAGAGCACCCTGGAGCTTTACCGTCCTTCATTATATTGATTGCGTCGCTCACTACAGCTGGTGCTATCAAAGGAGGAGGTCCAGATATTGGTTTTTCGATACTAAGCGGTTCCTTATCCCATTTAAACTCTACATTTAGCAATCGTTCATAGTGCGCCTTCCATGCTTCTCTGATTTCATGTTCTGCATACACAATCTTTCCATTATCGTTTCGAACACACTGTTCACCTATAATATCCCTACTGTTATATTTAACTCGCCTAGCTAGGTTGAAGATCCCATTGGGATTGTCAGTGTTACACACTTATTCGAGGACCAGGTCCTTAGTGGCTTGTTTAGCATTGTAAATAACTCTTTTGGCAGTTCGTTTAGCTGCCTGGTATTCCTCCTTGCTGCCTCGAGATCCCTTCTTCCATGCTTTGAAGCATCTCTTTTTCTCTTTCACAGCATGTTCTACCTCATCGTTCCACCACCAGGAGGTCTTAGTGACGAACTAAATGAACTGTGAGACACATTTAAAGATAAATGTACGACTACGCAGCAACAATATATACCCACAAATCTAAATACAAGTACTGGAGAAAATAATGATTCAGTAAGAATATTAGCAAGGCTTTATGAGAAAGGAGTACATTCCATAAACGTAGTAAATATGCCTCAAACAATTAAAATTTAGACAACTCATACAAACTAAGAAAAACAATATTTAAGAAATGTATTAGGACCGCAAAGCGCAAGAGCATTTAGATTAAGTTAAAGAATAAAATAATACTTTGGTGTTTGCATTCCTATTTACAGTGTATAGCCTACTAACAAAGCATAAGTATGCTAAACGAAATATAAATGTATTAATGTTTATTGTTATATTCCGTACATTTACAAATTTGATTGAACAGTAAGTACCATGCTGAGTTTGAAGAATGTTGACTTTTGGAAGAGTTCCATCTGCATATATAATATTATTACCTATTGTATTGATTGTTTGTATAATGCTTAAAATGTCTCTCTAGAATCATCAGAGAAAATCATTCGTCTTTCAGTTAATATTTCTAAAGGAAATTTTAATTATTATTTTAAAAATATCCCATGTCTCTCATTTTAGATATACAGTATATTAACTGTAAAGAACAGTCACATATAACACAAATATACTACATTCCGAGCTATTATTATTCTCAAAACACAATATTTATTTGCTGCAGAAGGACGGGACAAATGGCTCGCTAAACATATTACCATAATAACTCGCAAGACCCAGCCAGGGGAGCAGAAGGAGAGAGTGCGGTTAATGTGCCTTGGGACCCAGCAAAATGGGGGAAGGAATGGATTTCTGAATACAGACGTCCTATACAGCATTAAACATTATGGCTCAAAGGGACCAAACACAGAAAATGTACCAAATGCATCTGCATGGAAAATAGTCATAAACTACAGCTACACACGTGGGAACATCATAGCATTCCCGGATGTGCTAGGACATGAAAGACATGCTGCACTCCCGTTCATCCAGAGTAAGCACCACATTCTTAGTAGCAATCCATAAAGTCTGATGCTGACGCCAGAGCTACGACTGCCTGAGCACAACCAACATTCAGCAGCTGAAAGCAGCAGCTAAACTTACCAGCTTGCAAACCCTAGAAACCTCAGAGCAAAAAGCATGGGCCTCCACAGATGTCTCATTATTTCACCGTATATCTACCAGAAGTGTGCTGACACAAGACATGGAGCATTGCAGTGGGCGGCTACATAAAGTGCATCATTATTATGGAATTACACATGAGATGCAACACTGGAAAATTATAATGGGCTGATACAGGAGGTACAACATTGTAGCAGGCTGACACATGAAGTGCAACATTGTAGCAGGCTGACACAGGAAGTGCTACATTCTAGCAGGCTGACACATGAAGTGCAACATTGTAGCAGGCCGACACAGGAAGTGCAAGATTCTAGCAGGTTGAACACATGGAGTACAACATTGTAGGAGGCTGACACAGGAAGTGCAACATTCTAGCAGGCTGACACATGAAGTGCAACATTGTAGCAGGCTGACACATGAAGTGCAACATTATAGAAGGCTGACACATAAAGTGCAACATTATAGCAGGCTGACACATCTAGTGCAACATTGTAGCAGGCTGACACATGAAGTGCAACATTGTAGCAGGCTGACACATGAAGTGCAACAAACACCAACAGCTTCACCGCCCAGCCACAAAGAGCCACCATCCCTGCCCAGCCACAAAGAGCCACCATCACTGTCCAGCCACAAAAAAACACCATCACTACCCAGTCACAAAGAGCAACCATCACTACCCAGTCACAAAGAGCCACCATCACTATCCAGCCCCAAAGAGCCACTATCAATTTCCAGCCACAAAGAGCCACCATCACTACCCCGCCACAAAGAGCCACCATCACTATCCAGCGACAAAGAGCCACCATCACTGTCCAGCCACAAATAGCCACCATCACTACACAGCCACAAAGAGCCACCATCACTGTCCAGCCACAAAGAGCCACCATCACTACACAGCCACAAAGAGCCACCATCACAGCCCAGCCACAAAGAGCCACCATCACTGTCCAGCCACAAAGAGCCAATATCATAGCCCAGCCACAAAGAGCCACCATCACTGTCCAGCCACAAAGAGCCACCATCACTATCCAGCCCCAAAGAGCCACCATCAATTTTCAGCCACAAAGAGCCACCATCACTATCCAGCCACAAAGAGCCACGATCACTGTCCAGCCACAAAGAGCCACCATCACTACACAGCCACAAAGAGCCACCATCACAGCCCAGCCACAAAGAACCACCATCACCACCCAGCCACAAAGAGCCACCATCACTAACCAGCCACAAAGAGCCACCATCACCACCCAGCCACAAAGAGCCACCATCACCACCCAGCCACAAAGAGCCACCATCACTATCCAACCACAAAAAAACACCATCACTACCCAGTCACAAAGAGCAACCATCACTACCCAGTCACAAAGAGCCACCATCACTATCCAGCCCCAAAGAGCCACTATCAATTTCCAGCCACAAAGAGCCACCATCACTACCCAGCCACAAAGAGCCACCATCACTATCCAGCCACAAAGAGCCACCATCACTGTCCAGCCACAAAGAGCCACCATCACAGCCCAGCCACAAAGAGCCACCATCACTGTCCAGCCACAAAGAGCCACCATCACTGTCCAGCCATAAAGAGCCACCATCACTGTCCAGCCACAAAGAGTCACCATCACTATCCAGCCACAAAGAGCCACCATCACTATCCAGCCACAAAGAGCCACCATCACTATCCAGCCACAAAGAGCCACCATCACTACCCAGCCACAAAGAACCACCATCACCACCCAGCCACAAAGAACCACCATCACCACCCAGCCACAAAGAGCCACCATCACTATCCAACCACAAAGAGCCACCATCACTATCCAACCACAAAGAGCCACCATCACTACCCAGCCACAAAGAACCACCATCACTATCCAACCTCAAAGAGCCACCATCACTATCCAACCACAAAGAGCCACCATCACTACCCAGCCACAAAGACCCACCATCACTATCCAACCTCAAAGAGCCACCATCACTATCCAACCTCAAAGAGCCACCATCACTATCCAACCACAAAGAGCCACCATCACTACCCAGCCACAAAGAACCACCATCACCACCCAGCCACAATCACTATCCAACCACAAAGAGCCACCATCACTACCCAGCCACAAAGAGCCACCATGACTACCCAGCCACAAAGAGCCACCATAACTACCCAGCCGCAAAGAGCCACCATCACTACCCAGCCACAAAGAACCACCATCACCACCCAGCCACAAAGAGCCACCATCACTATCCAACCACAAAGAGCCACCATCACTACCCAGCCACAAAAAAACACTATCACTACCCAGCCACAAAGAGCCACCATCACTATCCAACCTCAAAGAGCCACCATCACTATCCAACCACAAAGAGCCACCATCACTACCCAGCCACAAAGAACCACCATCACCACCCAGCCACAAAGAGCCACCATCACTATCCAACCACAAAGAGCAACCATCACTACCCAGCCACAAAGAGCCACCATCACTACCCAGCCACAAAGAGCCACCATCACTACCCAGCCACAAAGAGCCACCATCACCACCCAGCCACAAAGAGCCACCATCACCACCCAGCCACAAAGAGCCACCATCACTATCCAACCACAAAGAGGCACCATCACTACCCAGCCACAAAGAGCCACCATCACTATCCAACCACAAAGAGCCACCATCACTACCCAGCCACAAAGAGCCACCATCACTATCCAACCACAAAGAGCCACCATCACAGCCCAGCCACAAAGAGCCACCATCACTACCCAACCACAAAGAGCCACCATCACTACCCAGCCACAAAGAGCCACCATCACCACCCAGCCACAAAGAGCCACCATCACTATCCAACCACAAAGAGCCACCATCACTACCCAGCCACAAAGAGCCACCATCACTATCCAACCACAAAGAGCCACCATCACTACCCAGCCACAAAGAGCCACCATCACTACCCAGCCACAAAGAGCCACCATCACCACCCAGCCACAAAGAGCCACCTTCACCATCCAGCCAAAGAAAACCACCAACATCTCTCAGCCATTTAGAAAGAGAAGAGTATATACTGTATGCCGTCTTCCACCACTGTAGCAGATATATTATAAGAGTATCTCCACCTTCGGCACCATCTCTGACCTCTGACGCACCTTTGTCATCGGTCTACTGATTCCAGAAAGTCATCACGGCTGACTTCGGTGATCACTGGTGGCACTAAAACCCATTCACATTTAATGTACTAAAATGTAGAGTCCTTTATTTAAGACTAGCAGGGGTACCTGGTGTTGCCCGGGTAATCACCATAATCACCATCACTACTACCACCACTACTACTACCATAATCACCATCATCAATCACTACTACCACAATCATCACAATACTACTACTACCATAATCACCGGCCTCGACTTCCCTGTGCCTCATTAAGCGGCGACCTCGATTTCGGCCGCTAAATAACCTCCAATTTTGGATCTGACCTTATCCGTACCCCCATTTTGGGAGGCTGCGAACAACTTTCGTTATACACCTTTTCGATCGGAGGCCTCCTTCTGCCCCAAACGGCCATTTTTTATTTGTTTTGTTTTTTCAATTTCGGCCTCGAAACGACCTTCGATCGTGGCCTCGCCCCCTCTATGACCTGACCCAGGTCAATTGACACCCACATGCAAAGTTTCAGCTCCCCAGGTCCAAAACTGCGGCCGCCTATTAAGAACACACACACAGACAGACAATCGTAAATATTATATAGATATTTGTACTATTTTAGCTGTCACAGTGTATACTGTAATTATATGAAACTCATTCCAACACTTATTTTTAATATTATGAGACGAAATATCATTCTGATAATTAATAGTCACATACAGAAGGTAGTTATAGATTTGTTCAGAATATACATTAACATTCATATAGCACTGTGGCTATTTTTACTAAGTTTAAATGGCCAGAAGTGTTATAAGTCATTCCAGCCTGCTGCTTCCTAAGAATGAACACACAATACGTCACATATATATATTAGTAGACATGATTTAACAAGCATAACACAATTGATTAAGACAAAATAATTATAGGCCTTATATGTTTTTTCTGAATGTTCTACTTAAACAAGCCCGAACACAATGGAACCATTGTGGCTGATAATGTGTGTGTGTGTGTGTGTGTGTGTGTGTGTGTGTGTATGTGTGTGTGTGAAGGATGTAAAGGCCTAATGCTAGTAAGTGTTGCTCCAAAAAATATAGATAAGAAAGACATAGTATGGGTTCATTTTAATCGAAATACAAGTGGTGGACATAGCGGCTAGGTGATACATAATATGACAATGTGCAGATTATTTGCGGAGAATGATTAGAAGATAGATGGATAGCCGTGGGGTGGAGAACGATATTATGGTCAAATATGAGCAACGTAGATGTGTGAGTGATTAAATCCTGTAAATAATCGTGAGTAATGAGGTACGTAACAGAGAGCTATTAGTTAATATATGATTTGTGATATACAGGTACATGTTCTTGAAATCAATGCAAATGAAAGCAAACTTTTGGAATAGATAAACAATTTGAGCATATAAGAATGAAGGGAATCTGATATTAATTACGGTGGGGAAGTGTGCAATTGGGATATCATATGATATATACAGGTATATATATAATTATATATATATATTAACCCCTTCTGTACTGGGGACGTCCTTTTCATATTATTTGGCTGCTATTAAACGATTTTAGTCAGCTTACGAAAGACGTCTACCCATTAAAACGCTACAGACTGTCGCAATTTATCCTTTTAGCTACCATATATCCTTCCTAAGCTACATAAAATCTTCCAAATGTAGCTGCAATCAGGTACATAAGGGGTTAATGTTATCTATAGTCGTGTAAATGTTTTATATTATTTTACACCAGTATTGACAGCTAAATTGGAGGTATATTATCATGGCTAACATAATTTAGAGAACAGTATATATAAACTGAAGGTGAACGTCAATAAAAGTAAAGTAATGGTGTGTAATAGGGGAGAGCATAGGGTGAATCTAGATGTGAGGCTGGATTGGGAAATATTGGAACAAGTAGAGTGTTTTAACCCTTAATTAGCGGCTCACCACATAAGTCGAGTTAAATAAAGCTGGACTATGTGGCGGCGCTCGACATAGGTCGAGTGGCAATTTCAGCACGTAATGTTGCTGAGAGAGAGAGACAAGTGGTGGCAGGAGAGTAGCGAGCGTATGACTGCTCCAGACCACCGCGGCGAACATACTGACACGAATCCCAGCTCCCTCCTCCCTCTCTCACTCGCTATATAAGGAATTGTATCGGGAAAGTGGCTAATTACATGCTTTTTGCACTCGCGTTGCACGGTTATTGCAAGAAAACTAGCCATCATAAAAGGATCGTTATGGTGTCATTCGAAAGCTCTGTTTATGCCCTTTCAGGGATAGGTACTTGTTTAACGTTCTGGGTCTTATTTAGGCATGAAATTGATCACGTAAACAGCCCTATTTTGGCTAAAAACACCCCGCTGGGCGGTACATATAAATAAACCGCATAGGCCGCTCGTAAGGTGTTAAATATCTAGGAGGAACGATAAGCAGGAGTGGAGGTATGGAAGTGGAGGTAAAACAGAGTGTGTGAAGGAAGGAAGGTTTTCGGAGCAATGGGAATTATGTGGAAGACGAGAAATCTCGGAGTGAAAGTAAAAAGTGCACTGTATCAAGGAATTGTTGTGCCAACAGTGATGTATGGGGCTGAGACATGGGCTCTGAAGAAAAAGGAGAAAAGAGGGCTGGATGTGATGGAGATGAGCTGCTTGAGGAGTATGTGTTGTTACGGCTGGATCGGCAATACATATTCGGGATTCTTGATCGTAGGACAGAAATGGCTTAAGTGACAACGACACGCTCGATTCCAGTCCCAAATACTATATGCTCCAGACAACAAAAGCACCAACGCCCTACAGAGTTATCGTCTACGGTAACGAGGTACCTTAACTCGACGAAAGTGTACAACAGGGGTAGGCTATGAGGCTAAACTCCCTCAGACATTTATAGGTTACGTTATTACTAAAGAAATGCAATACTCAAGAAACTACGTTAATATTAAGCCTCTAATAATGTAGAATAGAAGCAGGCTAAAGGTATGACAGTGAAATGCTAAATGACAAATGTACACGCCTACTTGAAAGCGTGTGCACTACACTAACTGTCCCCTACTAACATGCCCTAGCATGTAGCATACAAGATGTTCATGATCCAGTAGATACCTAATAATACACATGGGAGGAACATAAATAGTAGTCACTTATTATAATAATGAATCTATACTTGGAATAACTAAAAGGTTGCAGGCAACAGTACTGCGCCGGTAGCCTACTACCGCATAGGCTACTTCGCTTCTCTCACTCTGTCTCCCCTCCGAGTCCGTATGCGCCCTACGCAACAGAACTCCGGACACAGCAGCAAAACGACAGTGCAGTTAATTGATACATGAAAGTATTAATAGTGTTGTCTTGTGTGTGAGTAATGTGTATTGTAAAGTGTTATAGATATATACTTAAAGAGAGCTGCAATGCATAGTAAAATAAAGATATATCCCACTCATCATCCCCATGTGTTCTAGCTAGCAGGCCAAGTCACAGGAACAACGAGTCCCAGCACCGAAAGCGAGAACCCAGGAGAAGACTGTAGAGAACACAAGGACAGATAAATTACGTTACTCTACTATACCGGCACTACGAGTGAGCTGTAGTCTCGGGTGCTACACTCGCTCCTGGCTCGGTATGCAAATCAAGGCTAAGTCCTCGTCCCTCTACAGACAACTCCTGGGCATGGTCGGGCTCTTACACATGGCACCAGTCTAGTCACAAATGGGATGATGAGCAGGGCATATAACTCGTGAACATGTAGAACGTTCACCAACTATCCTCATCAAGAAGATCGCTGTTCACATTAACCCCTTAAATCTAATACATGTAAATATATGCTTGTCCTAAGAGTAATACGAGAGGTGAGTGCTGACACACCTTTAGGACCTCAAGGGAAGGTTATGCATTTAAATAGAGAGAAGAATGAAACGAGAGTAATGTCGTCAGAGAGAAAGAGTGCAACCGTGAGAAGTGGGGAGAGAGAGCAAGGGATGTTAGAATCTCAAAGGTTCTAGGCAACCTGGTCATAGAACACGCAGCCAGCCTCCAGGCAATGTGCTGTACGACAACATGGGCCCAGCCCAGGCAGGCAACAATGGACTACCAACCCTATCGCGCCTAGCTATAAGGGCAAGGCTGCCAACCAGTCCATACGTCTGGCAACCACCCGGCCGGCAGCGCGGCGCGTTGCTACCCTCTTGCTCTGAAGCCTAACTCACTCTCTCTCTCTGAACTCCCCATTGTCTTATCTATCAACTTCTCTATTGATACTACATATTAAATGGAAGGTCTTGACATGGCTTAAAACAAAACCCACCACTGGTTAGCACATGACGAGACCTTTGCAGAGATACAAAGAACATAGTTATAAGTTGTCACACTCAATATACATTGCGGCTGACGGTAGCCAGATCACGGGCGGTACATTCGAGTACCAAGGAGTACAATCAGGTTGCGTTGCAACGCACTGGGTGCGTCACAGCCCCCCAAGATTTTAGATAATCGACCTTAGAAGCATTATCAAAATCTGACAGGCAACCAACCGACCTGCTACCCTTAGCTGCCACTAATTGCAAAGGTGCACAACAACTGAAGTGTGAATTATACATAAAACACAATATCGCATGCATCATGCTACAACAATAAAGACTTACAAAACTAAAAAAAAAGAAAGAGTTTTCTCGTTTATTTTATTGTTTTATAATCTTTTTGGACGGCGTTATGATAGCCTAATTTTACTCCTGCTCAACCCACACACCGTGCACGACTATCTTGGATCATCAACCCTTGATAGACAATCTGCTATCACGTTCTCACTCCCGGCAATATGCTGAATGTTGAGATTATACTCTTGGAGCATTAGGGACCACCTGGTCAACCGCATATTCCGATTGTGAAACTGATTTAGGAATTTCAAGGGATGATGGTCCGTATAAATCGTCACTACCGGGCCGTAGGCTGGAACATAAACTTCGAAATGTTTGAGCGACAAAACGATAGCCAGAAGCTCCTTCTCTATAGTCGAGTAATTCCTTTGTGCCGAATTAAGCTTGCGAGAAAAGAAGCTCACTGGGTGTTCCAAGCCCTCGGAATCAGTCTGCAGTAACACTGCCCCGGCACCCACACCGCTGGCATCAGTCGCCAGCTGAAAACTCCTGGAGAAGTCTGGGGCCCTCAAAATCGGATGTGTACACAGCAGGTGCTTGACTAGGTCGAAAGCCCTCTGACACTCCGCAGCCCAACAGAACTTCACTGACTTCGACAGTAGATCAGTTAACGGTGCTAAGACAGTAGAGTATCCCCGGATGAAGCGCCTATAATAGCCTATCATACCTAGGAACCGCATGACCTGGCGCTTAGTGGTGGGCCTGGGAAACATATTGATAGCCTGTATCTTGCTCAGGGGGGGGCACACCCGGCCTAACCCGACCACAAAGCCAAGATACTGCACAGTAGCCTTTACAAACTTGCACTTCCTCAGGTTCACCACCAGCCCAGCATCGTGCAACTTCCTAAACAGGGTCTCTAAGTGCCTTAGGTGATTTTCAAAATCGTCATCATATACTATCACGTCATCAAGGTAGACCGTGCAGTTAGGGATTTCGTCACAAATATCGTTCATCAGGTTCTGAAACGTGGCAGGTGCGTTCTTAAGCCCATAAGGCATTACGTTACATTGGTAGGTCTTGCCATCTACCACAAAACCACAAACTTGCTTAGCTCGGTCCGACAGGGGTACTTGCCAGTAGCCTTTTACAAGATCAATTTTAGTAAGGTACTTTGCATTCCCTATCTTGTCCACGCTGTCGTCAACTCGAGGCAAAGGGTAAGGGTTGGTAGTGGTCAAGCCATTTAGCCTACGAAAATCTATGCAGAACCGCACCTTGCCGTCAGGTTTTGGCTGCAACGTGACGGGTGATGTCCACTTCACATAACCTTCAGTGTTCATCCCTCTCTCAACCATGTACTTTAACTCCTCCCGTAAAGCTGGCAACTTTACCGGGGGCACACGATAGGGCACTGACTTGAAGGGCACATTATCACCAACGTCCACGTCGTGCGTTACCTGAGTAGTGAGACCTGGGTGTTCGGCGAAAACAGAGGGGTATGACCTGAACAGGCCTAGGACAGCAGCACCCTGGTGCTCAGGCAGGTGACTTACAACTTGCCTAGCCTCTTGTTCAGTATTCCCCGCCCACTGTTCCGCGGAAATGACACAGTCCCAGCTATCCTCCTCAGCAGCATGACTGTCCCCACCTCCTTCTCCACCCTGGCCGCTGCAGGCCAGCACAGGGACAGTGAGAGGCTCTGAGGGGCGTCTCACATACTCTTTCATGAGGTTTACATGACATAACTGATGTTTTTTCCTACGGTCAGGTGTTGCAACGAGATAATCAAGGTCGGACAGTTTCTTAGCCACCACATACGGCCCAATGAACTTGGCAGAAAGGGGGTGTCCAGGCAAAGGTAAAAGCAACATTACCTCCTGACCCACCGAAAACTCCCGAAGCTTCACCTTGGCGTCATACTGGTGCTTCATGACCGCCTGTGCATTAACCAAGTTATTACCTGCCGCTGCCATGCAACCTATAAGTCTCTCCCGGCTCTCAAGGACATATTTAAGTACAGACCCCGGCTTCTCTTCGCCCTCCCAGATCTCTTTCACCATACTTAAAGGTCCTCTCACATTATGGCCAAAGACTAGCTGATTTGGACTGAACCCCAGGCTCTCTCCTGGGACTTCACGTGCAGCGAACAGAACATACGGCAGACCCAAATCCCAATCAGTGTCATGTTCTGCACAGTAACAGCGTAGCATACTCTTCAGGGTCGAGTGCCACCGCTCCAAGACTCCCTGACTCTCGGGATGGTAGGCTGACGACACTACAGAACATATACCGTGCAACTGAAGGGTTTGCTTGAACAAATTGGATGTAAAATTGCTCCCCTGGTCTGACTGCACCTCACGTGGAAATCCATAACGGGAACAGAACAATAATAAGTTTTTAACAACTGCCTTTGCCGAGCCGTTTCTCATGGGGTATGCGTCCGGGTATCTCGTAGCCACATCCATGATTGTCAACAGGAATTTATTGCCACTACTAGTAGGCGGGAAAGGGCCAACCAAATCTACTACAACTTTGCTGAACGGAGGCCCGGTGACAGGTATGGGAAACAAAGGTGCCTTCGGGATTGTCTGATTAGGCTTCCCCGTTGTCTGGCAGGTCGCACACCCAGCCACCCATGCACAGACATCATCCTTGACCCCAGGCCACCAGAAAAACCTGCCCAATGCCGCCAATGTTTTTGTTACCCCCAAATGACCCGCCACCGGCACATCATGCGCCAGACACAATAAGGACTCTCTATACTTATTTGGAACAACCACCTGGTCTACTACCCTCGCACCGCCCTCCCACTTCGATTTGGGGTCTAAAAATCTGCGGTACAATATCCTGTTGAGCCTAAAGAAATCTCCCGGCTTCGCATCCCCATCTTCCTCCAACTCTATGGCACCATTGCTATAACGAGCTAGGCTAGCGTCTTGCAGCTGCTGCTCACTAATGTCCCCGGGCGTCAATGCATCATGATGGTTTTGTAATAAGACATTACCCCGGCTAGTAGGCTCTACTGCCTTAGTGGCTCTCGCTACAGCTCTTGCCTCATGCGAAGTCTTACCCAACTCTGCCTTGTTACACACCATCTCTGGGCCAGAGTCAACTCCCGTGTTTATTATAGGTCCAAGTACCGAATCACCGAGAAGTGCAGCAGAATCAATGTCCCTTTTCCTGCCCTTAGCAACCTTCTCCTGATCCTTCCTCCACTGTCCCCGAGGTTGAGTGCTAGGCTGTGCAGGAGCCGCAGAGCGAGATCGGGTTACCACACAGGCCATCTCATCCTGTTGGCACCTCCCAACCCATTCCCGATTCTCACCATCCACGTCGGCCGCCCTCTCGGCAACGACTAAGGGTGGAGTCCCGGAAGTGGGCACCGCAAAGTCGTTGCCGAGAAGAAGGTCGACGCCCTCAACTGGCAAACACTCAACGATCCCTACATCCAGCTCCCTGCACACCTCTCTCACTCTCAACTCCAACCTCACAAGTGGGTATGACCTCGTAGCATTTATACCCTGCACCACAACAACTCTGGCCGCATTTATCGGTTTCCCTGTGAAGTTCCTCAACAAAGTTTGCGAAGCCCCCGTATCCCTCAACAAGTCAACCCTCCGTAGTTCACTCCCCCAGCTCACAAACCCGTGTCCCCGATGGCTACAGAAAGTGTCCCGGACAGGTGTCGAGCCTTCCGTACGCTTCTTTACCGCGTGTGCCTCAGCTGCTGACAACCTACCCCGGGCAGTTGCTGCAGCCTTCAGAGACACACCGATACTGTGAACCAATGACACCGGCTTAGCGGGAGTGTTACTAGGGCACTCACGTGAATAATGGCCTAGCTTCTGACATTTGTAACATTTCACATCCCCAATGGGCTTCTTCCCTTGTGCGGGCGAAGAAGGGGCCTGACCTTTAGTAAACGGGAAAGGCTTGTGTTTGTAGGTGTTATTAGGTGCAATGCTTTTAGTGTGGTTATGTGTGTCATAGGATTTGTTATTATCGAAAACTCTGGTGGGTGGGGTATAGCGCCCCTTCTGCCCTGACTCAGCCCTCTGAGCGGCACCGCAACCACGAATCAATGATAATCTGAGGTCTGCCATCTTGGCAGCCTCCTCTACTGTCTTGGGACATTTTTCCTTAATGTTCAGCGTTAGATCGGTTCTAGTACATTTGTAAAACTGTTCCAGATAGAAAAGTTGCTTAATTTCCTCAGCCGACTCTGCGTGCTCGGACCGAAACCAGTTATTACATGCATCTGTTAAGTCCCGTGCGTGCTCCATAAAACTGACGTCGCTCTTCTTATTCACGCCACGGAACTTCAATCTATAAGTTTCGGGTTGCAGTTCGTAGGCCCGGAGCACAGCCTCCTTCACCAGTCCATACACGACACTCTCGTCCAGTGACAGTGCATCGTAGGCTTTCAACCCCTTACCCACTAGACGTGATGAAACTAATGCTGCCCATTTAACCTCCGGCCAGTCATACTCACGACACTTCTTTTCGAAACGAGCAAAAAACTCAGTCACTGCTGTCTCATCAAATGCGGGTACTAACTTAATTAAATGCGAAAGCGAGTCTGTAACCCGGTGCCCACCACCGAGATGACGCCCCGTGGTCTCTACTCTAGACTTCTCGACATCCATTTCAGCCTGGTACCTGGTTGCATCCTGATTGGCTTGGATTCTAGCAACCTCTATGCGTTCTATACTAGCCTGTTGTATCTGAGTCTCCTGCAGCTTAATCCGTTCTATACTAGCCTGTTGTATCTGAGTCTCCTGCAGCTTAATCCGTTCTATACTAGCCTGTTGACTCTCTCGCAACTTAAGCTTAGCTAGTTCTAGCTGAAATAACATCTCAGGAGACAGGCCTGGGGGGGGAGAGCACAAAATGGGGGATCCACACCGAGACGTGTTTACGGGTAAGCCAGCTTGCCATTGAGAACCCTCCTGCTGCATCGTGCTAAGACTCGCTGGCTGAGGGCCCAGCTCAGGGGTAGAGTGGAATGGAGGCTTGGAGGGAACCCCCCAAGACCCCACTCCACCCACCGCCCCATCGCCATCACCCAACAACCATGCCACCAAATTCTTCTTGGGCCAACTGTCAGGACAGTCCCGCCCCAAAACCGTGGCTAAACAGCGAAGACCGTAACAATCAATAGCCTGCAGGCGCTGTTCGGTCAAAGGTGTCTGCAAAAATGCCCGGGCATCCCTCTCTCCACTTATAACACTCCCCTCCCTAAATATCTGCTGTACTTGCTGGTCACTAGGCTGTACCGTGTTATCCTCCCCCGTAAATGATGAGTCATTAGACATAGTGCTGGTTATACAATTGCTGTTCATAAACAAAAAAAAGTGCTTATTACTAATTGCAGTCTCGACTCACAAAATGTTAAAGATGCTTGAATGACTCTACTCTAGACACCTAACGAAACAATCTGCAAGTCCACCAATACAATAATGACACAATAAAAATTCCTCCAATATGCAAGAAAATTCTAGCCAGCTCTACTAGGTAGCATAGAATAGTTCTCCAAAAAACATGTGATAGGATACTACTGAATCTTGTGCAAGGTCGCCATTTTGTTACGGCTGGATCGGCAATACATATTCGGGATTCTTGATCGTAGGACAGAAATGGCTTAAGTGACAACGACACGCTCGATTCCAGTCCCAAATACTATATGCTCCAGACAACAAAAGCACCAACGCCCTACAGAGTTATCGTCTACGGTAACGAGGTACCTTAACTCGACGAAAGTGTACAACAGGGGTAGGCTATGAGGCTAAACTCCCTCAGACATTTATAGGTTACGTTATTACTAAAGAAATGCAATACTCAAGAAACTACGTTAATATTAAGCCTCTAATAATGTAGAATAGAAGCAGGCTAAAGGTATGACAGTGAAATGCTAAATGACAAATGTACACGCCTACTTGAAAGCGCGTGCACTACACTAACTGTCCCCTACTAACATGCCCTAGCATGTAGCATACAAGATGTTCATGATCCAGTAGATACCTAATAATACACATGGGAGGAACATAAATAGTAGTCACTTATTATAATAATGAATCTATACTTGGAATAACTAAAAGGTTGCAGGCAACAGTACTGCGCCGGTAGCCTACTACCACATAGGCTACTTCGCTTCTCTCACTCTGTCTCCCCTCCGAGTCTGTATGCGCCCTACGCAACAGAACTCCGGACACAGCAGCAAAACGACAGTGCAGTTAATTGATACATGAAAGTATTAATAGTGTTGTCTTGTGTGTGAGTAATGTGTATTGTAAAGTGTTATAGATATATACTTAAAGAGAGCTGCAATGCATAGTAAAATAAAGATATATCCCACTCATCATCCCCATGTGTTCTAGCTAGCAGGCCAAGTCACAGGAACAACGAGTCCCAGCACCGAAAGCGAGAACCCAGGAGAAGACTGTAGAGAACACAAGGACAGATAAATTACGTTACTCTACTATACCGGCACTACGAGCGAGCTGTAGTCTCGGGTGCTACACTCGCTCCTGGCTCGGTATGCAAATCAAGGCTAAGTCCTCGTCCCTCTACAGACAACTCCTGGGCATGGTCGGGCTCTTACACATGGCACCAGTCTAGTCACAAATGGGATGATGAGCAGGGCATATAACTCGTGAACATGTAGAACGTTCACCAACTATCCTCATCAAGAAGATCGCTGTTCACATTAACCCCTTAAATCTAATACATGTAAATATATGCTTGTCCTAAGAGTAATACGAGAGGTGAGTGCTGAAAATCCTTTAGGACCTCAAGGGAAGGTTATGCATTTAAATAGAGAGAAGAATGAAATGAGAGTAATGTCGTCAGAGAGAAAGAGTGCAACCGTGAGAAGTGGGGAGAGAGAGCAAGGGATGTTAGAATCTCAAAGGTTCTAGGCAACCTGGTCATAGAACACGCAGCCAGCCTCCAGGCAATGTGCTGTACGACAACATGGGCCCAGCCCAGGCAGGCAACAATGGACTACCAACCCTATCGCGCCTAGCTATAAGGGCAAGGCTGCCAACCAGTCCATACGTCTGGCAACCACCCGGCCGGCAGCGCGGCGCGTTGCTACCCTCTTGCTCTGAAGCCTAACTCACTCTCTCTCTCTGAACTTCCCATTGTCTTATCTATCAACTTCTCTATTGATACTACATATTAAATGGAAGGTCTCGACATGGCTTAAAACAAAACCCACCACTGGTTAGCACATGACGAGACCTTTGCAGAGATACAAAGAACATAGTTATAAGTTGTCACACTCAATATACATTGCGGCTGACGGTAGCCAGATCACGGGCGGTACATTCGAGTACCAAGGAGTACAATCAGGTTGCGTTGCAACGCACTGGGTGCGTCACAGTGTGGAGTTACTCGTAGAGACAGATTGAGAAATGAAGAGATACGTAGGAGAGTGGGGCAGCAAGAACATTTGTCAGCCAGAGTGGACAGAAGGGTGCTGAGCTGGTATGGTCATGTTGAACGAATGGGAGATGAAAGGCTTCCAAAGAGAATATGTGAGTCCGGTACAAGGGGAGATAGATGGGCAGGAAGACCCCCATTGAGATGGAGAGACTGTGTAAGAAAGGCTTTGGATGATAGAGGAATGACTATAGATCAGGCAGGGGAAGTGGTGGTGGACAGGAGTGAATGGAGAATGCTTGTGAATAGTTGAGTGAACACGTGGTCATTTGGAGTAAGGGGTCGGGCGCAAGTTGGACTAGATAATAGTCCATCAGGCGCCTGGCCCGGGGAGACGATTAATATGAAGGGTGTGCCTGGAAGTGTGGTGGGAGGGCTTGTGGCTTTGGCTCCGCTGCATGTCTGCCTGCCGAGATCGGAACCTCTCCTGGTGGTCACGGGCCGGGGGAGTGTTGGAGCGACCTTGGTAACCCTGGTCTCTGGGTCTTCTCCTGGGTGACCTGGATGTGTGAGAGTTTGTGTTTTTTATCTGTGTTTATTTTTTGTTTTATGTTGTTTTTGTGTTTTCCCTGTTCTTGCTCTGTCTTGAGTCGGCTACCCCCAAAATGGGGATTGGGCCTGAGCATATAGATAGATAGATAGATAGTATATATA
The DNA here is from genome assembly GCA_032716605.1 of Paralithodes platypus. Classification (NCBI taxonomy): domain Eukaryota; kingdom Metazoa; phylum Arthropoda; class Malacostraca; order Decapoda; family Lithodidae; genus Paralithodes; species Paralithodes platypus. Next base: position 28,014,609 of record CM064491.1, on the reverse strand, counting down.
AATAGCTGTAAATACATAATTGCCCTCCAAAATAAAGAAACAGTGCTCACGTGATACCACCTTAATACACAAGGAAAATACCATAAACATAACCAGATGGTCAAAAGACAAGAAAGGTGAGAGTAAGAGACAGCGCAGCTAAAAATATATTTGGAAAAGTATGAGCAATGGCCTGGCCAGACCAGACCAGATGGCAGGTGTAAAGTAGGAGATAAGAATAATTTAACAGAGGAAGAACAAGCTGAGAAATGAGAATCTCAAGGACGGTATTCAGGATATACTTTGGTTCCTACTGCCTTTAAAGGGTCTTGTATGGGGTAGGTATTTTTGTTGTTGTGCTAAACATAACCATACAACAACATACACACAATGACGAATACTAGCTTATGCTAAAACTAATTTGGTTTGAACATGATTGAAATTGATCGCGAGGCAAAATATAAATATACCGTACTCAGGCACATACCCCATTGCCTGAGGTGGCCGACACAAGGCAGAGCCAACAGAAAACAAATTTAAAGTTCCTATCCTCAGGGTCCGGGACCACTTTCGCGTTCCCTCACCCGTTTCTCTGTCACGTTGAGTAGTAGAACTATACAAGGAGAGGAGGATTCCTAGCCCCCTGCCCCAATTGCAAAATATACTAACCTTAAATATCATTCCCATACTGTATAGCTACTATTAATGTATTAAACATAATATGGACACTGAATTATGTTGGCACTTTACTTTCGTAACAGAGACAAATGTACATGTAAGTGTATAAATGTACAAATGTACTATCTGCAAATGGTATGGCATTTGGCAATAAGTATAAATAGCATTTCCAATAGTTTGTGTAAATAATGTTCCCTTTAGTTTATGTAAACGTTATAACATAGAGTCTCTTCTATGGTAAATAACATAACTTTTATAATCGTATTATATTACCATCATACATAAAAGTCGAGTTATGCCTCCACATTTAAAACTTTAGTAATTGCAATAAAATTGAAAACAAAACCTTGAACAACTAGAGGGCCTCTCGAGGCATATATTCGCTTAACTAGGCGAATAGTGTGCACACTTACGATCACCTCCTACATGGAATTCCTTCTTCCTTCGCGTATGTCCTATCTGCCCACCAGCCACCAGTTCATAACTTGGTGAGCTGCCTACGCTGGTGGAGGTATTCACTTTACCGATTACCTCTTACATTGAATCTCTTTTTCCTCAGCGCATATGCTATCTACCCACCAAATATTGTGAACATTGGTTTAAAGATGTGTTAGATATATTGATTGCAGACAAAATAACAGACAAATGGAGGCAAACACATAACCTTCGTCCAACTTGGTTGGCGGATGTAACTATGGAATAATGTGTCTTTATATTATACATAAATTTGATGTTGTTTGAGCATTTGTTTTCCTGTCGGAAAGAAGGTAAATTGTTACGCTGGCCAGCTTGCCAGAATGCACTCGTAACTCGCTAGCGCTCGCCAGGGCAGTGAAATGGGCTACAATAATCGTAGAACGATGTTCTTTCTTTCGTAGAGTTCATGTTGTCACAGACAGATCAGTGGTGATCTTTATTCTTGTCTGTGACACTTGGAAGTAGTTTATATCATTGATAGGATATAAGATGCATTGTGTGAAGTTAAGGAGAAAGAGCGAGGTGGTAATATGTGCGTGTGTATGTATGTGCTGCCTCCCTCGCCCGGAGGAGTTTCCCACGCTCATGATTGGCTGGCGGGCCTGACGCGTCATATGACGCTTGCTCCTCATGACGTAGTTGTCTGTGATTGGGTACTGCTGCCTTTGTTAGTGCTGAGGGGGCTCCTGCTCGCGTTTCTCCTGCAGAGCTTGGCACAGCATGCTTGGTCCTACATGTCCTTTGCAATCTGTCCCCCCATCTAACCCCCTGTACTACTATCTCTCTCTCTGAACTTCTTCTTTTTCATACTTCTCATCTTTATTCAATTACTTATCCCTTCTGGTTCTGCATACGACTTCCACAGTCGGCCAGTCGTATTACCAGCACCAGCTCTCACATTTATGTTTGCACTAGCGTTAGGGATTATTAGAGTCATAGTCATATGGTAGCCTAGTGTTGGGGTGCTTCTAATTATTGAGCTGTTGTTTCTTATTATTTAATGCTAGACAGTGGAAGGTATCTTTGGTCGTTGTCTTAGTTATGTATGTGGCAAGTCAGAGCCTGTACAACATCGACGAAGCTAGCTAGCCTGTAACCCTTGTGCATATTTTCCTTTGCGAGTGTAGCAGTATACAGGTGAAGGGCTTTTGCCTACACTTACCTGTATGTTTGCTACCTCATTTTGTTGACCTTTGTGGAGCGCCAGGGTAAGACCAGATACTTGAGATCTGGACTTACCAAGAGAGCCTCCAAGTCACTTAACGTAACATAAGGGAAATCTGTTCAAGGGGAGACAGTAGGCTACGAGCATGCTTGCGCTCTGCCTAGTTTCCTAGTACCTTTTATGCCACTGCTAGACTTTATTAGTGAGAAAGACAGCATTGTGTTTATTAACTTTAATTGTGTATGATTATGAGAAAAGAAATGCTTAAGAAATTTGGAAGCAAGAAGTTTCAAAAACTTTAGAGATACAAGAGATGAGAGCAATTGGACGATAGTTGGAGGGTTGAGAGCGGTCACCCTTCTTTGGGACAGGTTGAATGAGAGCAAACTTCCAGCAAGAAGGAAAGACGTTTAGGAATTATTCACGCCTTATTTTAGCCTAGGTTGATGCATAGTGCACAACCCAGTTTGGCTGTTACATTGGCTAAGGAAGTACTGTTTTGAGTGGCGATTATTAGTGCTGTCACAGAGTTGTTGCACTTCCTTGTTATATATATGTATCCTACTTTTTGGTGTATTTAAGATACACGCTTTGGTGTCCTGCCCCTGCATTATTTCTGTTCTATATTAACGAGCATCTTAGAGCATCAGACGTTTTCAGAAGATTCAATACCTGATTGCTGTAGGACTAGACTTCCAGTGTTTTCATAGAGCATTGTAGAGTTTAGTGTTGAGTACAGACTCACACTAAAGTTAACGTAAGAATATACTCCTTTATTAAATCTTGTTATAGTTTATTCAAGCATTGTTATTACTTAAGAGCATTTTATTAACGTAAAGTACTCCTCTTGTGAGTAGGCTTTGCCGTCATCGGTAAGCCTTTGTAGAAGTGCACTAAAACCCAGTTAATTGACACCCCGTTATCCAGTAGATTAACTCTGGAGGGTTTTAAGTGTTTTGTTCACCGGCGTAATAGTTCGAGGGTTTGGAATGAGCGTACCGTTGTTGCAGATACAGCCTATCATCTAGTCCATTCTTAAGTGCCCTTGTTTATTTCGTAGTGCCGGTCGTAACAAAATATAGTGCAAAATGTACTACCATTTGTATCATAGAATGGTGTTGTGTTCTATACATTATCATAAAGCCTACCGGCTCGTCAAAAGGAACACATTTAATCGTTATCTTTGTATGAGTAATTAAAAAATAAAATAATGCTAAGGGGAACGGTACCTACTATGGGTTTCAGAGGCCGTGTTACATGGTTTTTCGGGAATAACTTATTAACACAAATTTGGATTAGTATGATATTTTGACACAGCTTTATTCACACCCTGCCCTAATTTTCGCCAATATCGTGCATTACCAAAAGTGAAGAATTAAGGTACTTGTCCCTGTGTCATGAGGTTAAAGTCGCACCTGGTCACACCTTGATGATGAGGAAACGAACAAGGTTAGTCACCCCCCCATCTCTCTTTCTTTCCCTCTCGCGCTCTCTCTCTGTCTCTCTCCCTCTCTCGCTCGCTCTCTCTCTCTCTCTCTCTCACTTTGTCACACATGGAAACTACGGCCACTGGCGCATGCATTATACATATACAAATGAGGCATGCAAAATGTGTTAATTTTATATTTATATTGTATAGTGACATAACGTGAATGTAAGGACAAGAGTATGGTAGGGTGCTGGGTATATAACGACCGTGTTTCATCGATGAGCAATGGTTCGGTTGTTTCCGGGTGTTGTGTGTTTTATATTTATATTGTATAGTGACATAACGTGAATGTAAGGACAAGAGTATGGTAGGGTGCTGGGTATATAACGACCGTGTTTCATCGATGAGCAATGGTTCGGTTGTTTCCGGTGTTGTGTGTTTTATATTTATATTGTATAGTGACATAACGTGAATGTAAGGACAAGAGTATGGTAGGGTGCTGGGTATATAACGACCGTGTTTCATCGATGAGCAATGGTTCGGTTGTTTCCGGTGTTGTGTGTTTTATATTTATATTGTATAGTGACATAACGTGAATGTAAGGACAAGAGTATGGTAGGGTGCTGGGTATATAACGACCGTGTTTCATCGATGAGCAATGGTTCGGTTGTTTCCGGGTGTTGTTTTTTATATTTATATTGTATAGTGACATAACGTGAATGTAAGGACAAGAGTATGGTAGGGTGCTGGGTATATAACGACCGTGTTTCATCGATGAGCAATGGTTCGGTTGTTTCCGGGTGTTGTGTGTTGTCGTCGGGTGCCACGGGCTTACGGCAGCAGTCGTATACAGTCAACCATACGTGACATTGGCTCCAGCAAGGCAAATTATGGCAACCATGTTGCGTCATTGTCCGCGTGGGTGTAAACACGCATTTGTCATGCGTCTTTACTACATATACAGCAGGGAGAAAGCCGCCAATCGGCTAAACATCAGTTTGAATAGGTAAGTGGTTAATTATGGCTATTATACGTAGTAATACTTAAGCAGACAGAGACACAGGTTACGTGTACCAGTTTGCAGAACATCATTGGTAACAAAAACATTTCAACATAAGGGAGTTAAAATATGGAATAACCTCATTGTAAATGTTGATGATAATTTTATTTGTTCATTATATAAGAAACGATTAAAATTATATTTAATGGATAGCTAAATTGTGCTCTGAATTCTAGGAATGTTAAACTTGTTAATTTATTTGTCGTCTATGTGAAGAGGCAATGTGTATTTGAATGTAAATGAGTATGTGTATATAATTTTCTTTATTCTGTGTATATATTATGTCTTTGTTTTGTATTGCACTTGTGTACATTTCTTTCCTTTGTTGTCTTATTTCACCTGATATGCATATGATTATAAGAGGACATAATTATATGCCTGATGGCTTCAAATCATCTTTGTCATGGATATATCTTATTTTTGTATAATGGCACATTTTTGTAAACATGTATACCTATATCTATGGCAATAAACGGTTATTAACTGTTTTAATCTTTAGATCTTTAAAGGGCGTTTTAATGCAACAAATTAATTGGCAGCACTGAAATGGTTAGCCTGATAGCTACAAATATAATATTTATAAGTATCCATACAAAGAGTAAAGTATTTATAGCATGATCCCATGCTTACAATAACATACACAGTATTTATTAAGTTTTTCATGCGCCACATTAGACAAAAATAAATCTAATTAATTAATATCACTCCCAACACCAAACACCTCCGAATAAAATTAATTGGACTTTCACCACACAGGCCTTATGACCGCGTAGCGGAAAGCCGTGGGAATGACGATGAGAGCAGTGCAGATGATGGTGCACCGCAGCACCCAGTCTCGGCCTGGGACAGCGACAGCACCGCCAACACCCCCAACACCGGGCGCCTTTGACAGTTTCGCCATCGGTGCCATTCGCCGCAATATCCACGCAAAGTTTGCTGCCAAGCAAACCATCACGATTGGCTCCGTGACGGAAGACCTAAAGATGGCGAGCATCATCCCGGAGGCAACCTCGGAGACGTCGGTTTGGCGACTCATCCACAACATGGGATTCCGCTACAAAACCTCACAGCGGAAGATGTACATATGTGAGGAAGGAGTCGCTGGACATTGTGTGCCGCCGGATCAACGCTCTCCGGGCACTCAAACAATTCCGGGAGGAGGGGAGGCAGGTGGTTTACCTGGACGAGACCTGGTTTACCACCAGGATGAACCACAGCATGGAGTTGGTCGACAGCACTCAGCCTGCCACCAGCACCACGTTCAGTCGTCAAGTGCCGCCCGGAGAAGGGGAGCATTTCGTGGTGGTAGCATCTGGCACAGCCGACGGTTTCGTCGAAAACACATTCCTGTGCTTCCCGGCCAAGAACACCAGCGGCGACTATCACGGCGAGATGAACAGCAAGCTCTTCCTCCGCTGGCTGACGTCACAACTTCTGCCGTCGCTGGCTCAGCCATCTGTACTGGTGATGGATAATGCGCCATATCACAGCCAGCTGACGGAGGAGAGTCGCTGCCCCACCACCGCCACCAAGAAAGCGGATCTTATAAAATGGCTGGACCACCGCAGGCTACCCTTCCCACCACATGCCACACGTCCTGAACTGCTGCTCATCTGCAAGCAAAACCGGCCACAGCCACAATACACGGTTGATGACACCATCCGCACGTGGGACCACGAGGTCGTCCGTCTGCCACCCGCTCATCCAGAGCTCAATGCCATCGAGCAGGTATGGGGGTGCATGAAACGGCACGTGCGCTCCTCCCTACACCGTTTCACCCGGGCGGATCTACAGGAAAGGCTGGAGGAAGCCAGGCTTTGCACCACTGAAGAGGTGTGGGCGGGTGCGGTCTGACGAACTCGAGCCTTCGAAGACGAGTACTGGTCCACGGACAACATCCACGAAGGTGTGGATCCCGTCATCATCAACCTCGCTAGTGATGAAGAGGACGACTTGTTTTTAGATAGTGACGATGACTAAAATAAACTGTTTGCTGTGTATTTTGTGTGTATCATTTGTCCACCCTTCATGTCTCCGCTTCCTTTCATTGTATAAAATGACCTATTAATAAAACTGGCCACACTCACCCCTCCACATTCCTATAAACTTTGTATAAATGTCCCATTGTCCCACCCTTCTCCGTGTTTTTTATATTGTTTGTTTATTGTCGGCAGCATCTTCCTCAGCGCACCATCACTCATAACAATTCATGGACCCCACCTTTCTAATTATGGAAGTATATCTCTACAAACGGATTTACGAATATGATTTTCTATACATAAATTACGAACCTACATATACCATTGATTGTAAAGCAAGTCCCAGCCAATAATCAACCCAGATGGTAATTGCATAACGAAAATCGTACCGGTCCACGATTTTGTATAAGTGACTGTACTTACTTACCCTACACTACCCTTCCTCCCCCAACATTTTCCCATCCTCACCCCTTCCCAACCCCTACCCAACTCGTAATTAATGACCAAGCGTCAACTGCCCCATCCCACTTGACATCCAACACAGCCTGACGATACGATGACCATATTACACCTTACAGTAGATGCAATATCATGCCAACACAAAACCACACAACACCTGGAAACCACCAAACCACTGCTCTTCCATCACACACGCTCGTTTTATACCCACCACCCTACCCTACTGTTGCCCTTGCAGTCAGTTTATGTCACTATCATATATTAATATAAAATTAACACATTTTGCATGCCTCACTTTTATATGTATAATGAATGCGCCAGTGGCCGTAGTTTCCTTGTGAGAGAGAGAGAGAGAGAGAGAGAGAGAGAGAGAGAGAGAGAGAGAGAGAGAGAGAGAGAGAGAGAGAGAGAGAGAGCGAGGGGGCGAGAGGGAAAGAAAGAGAGATGGGGGGTGACTAACCTTGTTCGTTTCCTCATCATCCAGGTGTGACCAGGTGCGACTTTAACCTCATGACACAGGGACAAGTACCTTAATTCTTCACTTTTGGTAATGCACGATATTGGCGAAAATTAGGGCAGGGTGTGAATAAAGCTGTGTCAAAATATCATACTAATCCAAATTTGTGTTAATAAGTTATTCCCGAAAAACCATGTAACACGGCCTCTGAAACCCATAGTAGTCAATGTGAAAGTAAATGGGTAGCAAGAGAGTTTGAGTAGTCCGAGATTGTGAGTCGAAACGGAGAGATAGTGGCAATGGACCTTAAAGAAATTGAGCTACATAGAGACCATTTGAGAGACAGCTAAGGTGCTGGTAGGCTCAAGTGTGACAAACCGGTTTCAAAACTCATCTAACGCATCGTCTCACTAGCCATCTGGAAAAAGACCTCCAGGATGAAATAAACAGGTGGTATTATGCTTAAATCTGAAGGGAAATTTGGAACACAAGAGAAAGATACCCACACAAGCAAACTAGTTCATTATACCCTTTGCTATTTCTTCACAACATTCTCCCCAAAACAAGGCTGGCAGACAGTCACGAAATATTTAGAGCCAGTGGAAACTGGAAGATTGGGCGCGGTAAATGTTTCATCACCAACAATATATCATGCAAATTGGTCGGCCGGCAGGAGTCTAAGATAGAGAGAGAGAGTGGGGGAGGGGGTATGTTTCCAGTTATTTCGTTGGCATGCCTGTGTGATCTGTCTTTCATGACCAAGTATCAAGACATCTAACACAAGATCGGATCTGTACACTAATCTACTAGAATGTTCATTTATTCAATTTGTTCAATATCCAACACGGGGTAACAATGTTATTTATCTAATCTTGACTAAAGACGAGTTAGTAAACCAAGTGTGTGAAATGATCTTAGTACATGTGATCACCGTTCGATCCATTCATCATTAAATTCATAAAGTAGAGAGGCACTTGGGAGAGAACATACCTCCGCCTACGCTGGCAGAGGTATGTGCATTACTGATCGCCTCTGAAACAGAATTACTTCTTCTTTGGCACATATCCTATCTGCCCACCAAATTTAGAGAAAATTAGTTCATATTGTTTTGAGATATCTTGTTTACAGACAAACGGACACACAGACAAACAAACGAACAGATAGACAGAAAACAAACGGAGGCAAAATCATAAACTCCTTCAACTTTGTTGCGTTAGGTAACAAGAAATCAAATAAATCAGGAAAAGGTACCAGATTTCAAGAAAGTATATTTCCATAACCTGTGAACGGTTTCTGAAAAAAAAGAGATCATATCATAAACTATATAAGTGATGCTAATGAGATATGGAACTCATTCTCTAAAACATATAATAATGGCATAAACTCTTGCATCCCTATGAAAAATTGACGCCCAACTCGAGACAAGAAGTCTAAATGATAGAACGCAGAAATTAACTAGAGAGGCATTCGGAGAGCGACTACTTACGCTGCCGGAGGTAAGCGCTCTACCGATCGCCTCTCAAATATAATCACTATTTCCTTTGCGCATATCTTATCTGCCCAGTGCCCACTAAATTTCGTGAAATTCAATTAATATCTTTTTGAGATATCTTCTTTACAAAAGACTAACAGACAGACAGACCGACAAACGAAAGCAAAAACATAATAAGTAATGTCTGTATGCCAAAAATACCGGCATTTGACACAGTTTGACATGGTTGTCTCCTGGCTGTAAAGCATATGAAACATGAATATTTACTTATCAGAATAAGGATGAAACCTAAATATTGATAATATAATAATGATACTACTACTACTAATGATAATAATATGCAGGATATTAGAATAGCCAGCATCACCACTATGCCAGCTTCAGTGACACAAGTGCAAAAGTACACCGTAGCAGCAGCACCAGTGCACCCTTCTCGCCCAGAACAGGCCCAACCCTGATGACGTAACCATCTTGACAGTTACCACCAAACATCAAGAAAGACATCACCTCGCTCAAGCCCTTCTTGTTCTCAACTGTGGTCTGGGTGGCTGAGGTAAGTGTCTCCATTGGCTGCTACTCTTGCTTTGCAAAGCAAGAGTAGCAGCCAATGGAGACACTACCTCAGCCACCCAGACCACAGCATCAGAAACATTCTCTTACTTTTAGGTCAGTTAGGTAGGCTTGATGCTACCACCACTGTGAGGCTTGATGCTCGCCAGCCAAATTCGAGACTGGCACCCCCGGACTAGCACACAAGAAGAGAAACTCCTCTACGACTCTTAAATTATGTGCTTTGAGACCGTCCATTAATTCCCCTTATTGTGCAAAGAGACATAAGTCTTCATCTAATATTGTGAGAACCAAATTGTTTGGTCACCCTCCTACACCCGGAAAATAACTTATACAAAGTTAACGTAGATATTGTCTCTATTTTCAGAGTCCCTTCTTGTGCCAGTTAATTTCCCATCATAAAGAACATACACACATACTATCCTTGACTTCCCCTATCTAATACTTTTATGATTACAGTTGAACATTCTAGTTTCAACGTAACCAAATACATTTGATTGCAGGAATTAATTATGAAAAACTAAATCCATCGTGAAACCTCGTGTTCTAGTGATTTCATATATTTACTATCTCTTGTGGTCTTAATATTAGAAAATTGGGCGAAAGAAGGAAACAATCTTCGGTATATTAACACAGGCAGACTAAACTATTGTGCAACTATTGTGTATTGTGTAATTATCTGTGAAGTAATATCAATATAGTCGTAAAGACCATTTTCATATACTATGGTTGTACTAAAATAGTTCATTAATATTATTGTACTTGTAATTAACCGTTGGTTAAGTCTAAAAACCTACAAGATTTAATTCCATAATCAACTTCACTCTGTATTCCGTGTGTTCAACTTTTTAGTCACATTCAATCACATACTTAATGTTTTTTGTTTCTATGTGAGTAAGGGTGACAAAATGCAGAATTGCCTGTGGCGAGTGCCTACCCCAGAGGCTCTACGAAGAGGGGGTGGTATACACTGAAAGAGCTCTGAGGAACACTGATTATTGTAATAGCGGGAGAATAGTGAGAGAGATTGCAGAGAATTGGTGAGTGGACGTGAGTTAATGAGACAGAAGACTTTCTTTTCTACTTTGTCTAGAAGTGCTGTGTGAGAGGATACTCCCCACACATGTGAACAATACTCAATACTGCCTTAATTCAAGTAAACTTGACTTAATTAAGTGTTATTGTATACAGAGTCCTATTGGTTAATGTGTAACGTCTCAGTGTGTGAGACCTATGTTTGTGTTGAAATAAAGTATTGTATTGCACCTATTGTATAACTCACCTTGTATGTCATTGTGTATATATTGTTTTTCACTGTTAGAAAAATCCACAAATACCTGTTTTGGTCTAGTAAAATACAAAATAATAATACTAGTAATAATAGTAATACAAATAATAATAATAATAATTAAAGTTGCAAGCAACCTTGTCCGGGCTTCGAGCGGATTTGCAAGCAGGGTATTGTGTTGGATACAAGAGCTGTGTCACAGATATCAAAAGCTCATTTAACTTATCGGGCATGGAGAAACTACAGAAGGAACATGTTGTAGCCATTTTGGCTGTGGACATTTAGGAGTGTAGCTCTTTTGGTTGTGGCTGTTTTCTGGTTGTTGCCATGTATAAGTGTGGCCATGAATGTTATGATTGTTTTATATTTCTGACTTTTGTTTTAGCCTTCGTGGCATTGTCCATATATAATTAGGTTATTACTTCAGCATTACTAAATGTACAATAATGTACTGTACTTTTGTATAATTATGTTTTGAGCACTTTTTAAGTAAAGTAACCTAGATATTGTTTGATTATCCAAGAGAAGTCTTAGAAATAAGCTGACATGGAGGTGATTCACTCATGTAGATATATTATTGGGCTACGAATAGCTATATTATGGCCTAGATGTAAAAATATGATCATGTATATAGAAAAGTTGTATAATTTGATCATTTATACATATTGAAAAGCACTTAAATTTAAGTAAAGTACATAGCATAAATAATGTATAATTATATGGAGGTGACACATTCGTGTATACATTTTATGGCGTAGGTGTAGGTAGTTAGGGCAAGTTAACGATTAAGAGTGAATATGAAATATGTGGCCGTTTTAATTGTGGCTGTTTATGAGTGTGGCCGTTTTGGTCATTAAGAAAAGTGGCCACTTTGGTTGTCGTCATTAAAGAGTGTGACTGTTTTAGAGTGTGAACGGTAAGGAGTGTAGCCATTTTGGTTGTGACCGATAAGGTGTATGGCCTTTTAAGAGTGGCAATTCTGGTTGTGACCGTTGAGGAGTGCAGGCATTTTAGAGTGTGGCTGGTTTGGATTGGGCCATGGATGATTAAGAGACTGACCATTAAGGAGTGTAGCCATTCTTTTTGTGATTTTAAAGAGTGTGGCCATTTAGGAGTGTGGCCTTTTTGGTTGTGACCATTAAGGAATGTAAGGTTTTAAGAGTGTGGCCATTTTGGTAGTCCTTAACCCTGAGCACCAGGCAATATAATATAAATGTACACTCCAGGACCAGTAGGTTGTCAAACAAAATTTGTTTGCCAGAAAACACCTGGAATGGGTTAGAAATGAAGGAAAAGACAAAACAAAAAAGGGGGTCCTACGGGGCGGCGCCCGAAAGTCGGAATTAACATGGGGAAATGGGTAGGCAAAAACGCGTTTTTATTATCTTCATATTTCTTACAATTGTATCTTGATTGCAGGTATAGGATAACATGGGTGTATAGTAAGTAATGTAAGTAACAGATAACGTTTATGAGATGGCGTTAATTAATTGGTGGAATTCGTAGGGACTCGAACCATTTTGAGAGACTTAAATTAAAAAATGCATGGATCTGAATGATGAAATTAAGAATTAGGTTAACCTCTCCGCTGCATACCCCCTATAGTATACAGGCACCCCTGTGCGGAGGTATGACGATTTGGGCGCCCCTTGCAAATATCGATGAAAAGTACATCAACGTGTAGGGAATTTTCGCGCGCATCGAGCCATATATATTTGACCCCACAAAAAATGTCTGGGGGTGGGGGGGGGCGGTCCGTAGTTGAAAAAAGTGGAGCGAATGGCATCGCGCGGCAAGATTTCCCGGGTGAATATCCGCGCGGCCAGTGGGTAGGAGTAGAGGAAGGGGAGGGCGGGTTAGGGCGTAATGTCGCATATGTATCCTATTTTGAGCACTTTTATGCTATGTAGAGTATGTGTACATATATGTACGTATGTGTACGTATGTAGGCCACCCATATACCAAGGAATATGCCGCATATAGACCAAATATGCGACATATAAGCGAATTATGAGAGAGTTTAGAGGCGGGAACTGAGGTGAGAGAGTTTACGCGGGAGACAAGTGCTTGTGTACATATATGTACGTATGTGTACGTATGTAGGCCACCCATATACCAAGGAATATGCCGCATATAAACCAAATATGCGACATATAAGCGAATTATGAGAGAGTTTAGAGGCGGAACTGAGGTGAGAGAGTTTATGCGGGAGACAAGTGCTTGTGTACCGCTTGAGTAAGTGCGGGTTTAGTGTGTGGCGGGGTGGTATCGAGAGTTGCCAAGTTGTACAGGGTCTGTTGGCTGTAATATCACGTATATATCGTATTTTCAATACTGTCATGCTATATATAAAGTACGTGTACGTATGTAGGCCACCCATATACCAAGGAATATGCCGCATATAGACCAAATATGCGACATACAAGCGAATTATGAGAGAGTTTAGAGGCGGAACTGAGGTGAGAGAGTTTATGCGGGAGACAAGTGCTTGTGTACCGCTTGAGTAAGTGCGGGTTTAGTGTGTGGCGGGGTGGTATCGAGAGTTGCCAAGTTGTACAGGGTCTGTTGGCTGTAATATCACGTATATATCGTATTTTCAATACTGTCATGCTATATATAAAGTATGTGTACGTTGTGAAAAGGAACAGCTTGAGATGGTTCGGCCATATGGAACGTATGGAAAGCGAGAGAATGAATAAGAGGGTGTACGAGAGCGAGGTGGAGGGACAGAGGGGGAGAGGTAGACCGAATATGAGGTGGAAGGATGGAGTGAGGAACTACATGAACGAAGGCGGTGCTGGTTGGGGGGCGGGGCGTCGACTGACTGGGGACAGAGGTGCATGGGGGCGGTTCGTTCGTGGCCACCCCTTCGGGGATCACGGCGTCAGGCAATAGATAGATAGATAGACGTATGTAGGCCACCCATATACCAAGGAATATGCCGCATATAGACCAAATATGCGACATATAAGCAAATTACGAGAGAGTTTACAGGCGGGAACGGAGGTTATGAGAGAGGTGTGGTTGGTGGGTGGGAGGGAGGGAAGTTGTGTCTGTGAGTCGCGAGTCACTGGCAAGCCAAGGTCAGCCAGCTGTATGTGCAATTATTGTTGTCCCTGTCGCCGTTGTCGCCTTGCCCTTCGTCCCTTTCTTCCCTTTGGCAGGGCCAAGGGCAGGGGCAGTGGCAGGGGCAGAAAGGCCGGCAGGGGCGGCTGGTGGTGGTGGTGGTGGTGGCAAGGTGGTAGTGGCAGAGGTAAAAGTGTTTTTACCCATGCCCTTCCCTGTCTTCCCAGTGGCCCCCGCAGGTCCTGCAGCCCAAGGGCGGCCTGCGTCGGTGGCAGTGGTGGTGGTTGTAGCAGTTGCCTGGGTGTTGGTGGTAGTGTCCCAGAGAGACAATGACTCTGTGCACTGCCCTTGCTTGCACGTGTTTAACGTGCTTTACGTGCAGGTTCCTCGTCCTCGGACCTACTCGTGCCATAGTAATGGTAGCTAGGGTCTTTGGCAGCCACTCTCTGCCTTCCACGGCCGCTGACAACACCAGAAGGAGGGCTGGTTGTGTCATCAGGGCGAGAGCGTGAGGGTGGTGTAGGCTCCAATGCGTGTGTACGTGCGTGCGTGTGTACCGCTTGCCTGTGTGCGGGCCGAGTGTATGGGGTGGTGGTATCGAGAGGTGCCAAGTCGTACTACACTCGCACCAATTTGTAGCCGCCTGGCTGTAAGACCGCGGTTTTGGTACGCGTTCAAAAACCGGGATTATATAAAGGGTTCCGCAGCGCAGCGGTAAAATTCTTATTAGTGTTTCAGCACTTGCCGGGTTAAGCAAAACTAGGGGATGCGGGGAAGCCGAGACTGAACACGTTGTGTTCATATTATTTATTTATACTAATTTCAGAATACACAATTTTCAATGCTGCGGCCAAACTATTCCACCAATTTCTATTCTTTCAGTACCAAAACGTTTGGAATTGCGAGACTCGCCCAACTACGCAAAAATGGCTTTGATCATCCACGTAGTTTTCAAGATATGGATTTTTAAGTGGAATTTGAGTTTTTTTAAAGATTGCCGGAAAAAAACTCACGTGCAAAGCGAAATTTTTTCCATAACATTTGTGGAGCATTATAAGTGGAGTCCATAATTATACCAAAGCCCAATAATTTCCTATTAGTGGGAGAGACGGTATTTAAGTCTGAATTTTTTCGAGAAAATGGCTGCCACGGACGTGTCTGGCAGCCATTATGGATGTTTAGCATATCAAAAGTTGTCCAATACAAAAACGCACCTTGTGTAAAAGGTTGGTCCCTATACAACAAGCGGTTCCGGAGTTATTGCGTAAAAACCGGCGTGGACAAATAATTTGGAAGAATATGAAGATTTAACGATTACAATAGGGGTTTCCCGCTAGGGCTCGAATCCCTATCTATCTATCTATTGCCCGACGCCTTTATCCCCTTACGAGGGTGGCCATACACAGAATGCCCCCAAGCGGACCTACTCCCTGTGAGAGGGACAACCCGAGCCAGTTTAGTGAAGGACTTACAGGATTGACCACTCAATTTAGGATCCGTCCGACTCCGAGGCCCTCTGTGTAACTTGTTAGCACTATTTTTCTACAGTGGTGGTCGGCTAATCCATCCACTAACCTGCCTTACCCTTAGGTAAGCAGAACGGATTTGTATCAGGTTTACTCCCCTAGACAGGTTGCCAACCAAGGCTGACGAGTCCCATCCACCCGGATTTGTATAAGGTTGTCTCCCCTAGATTAGTTGTCGTCCAAGGCTAACGAGTCCCATCCACCCGGATCCCTAATAATAATACAAATATTAATAATAGTAATATTAATAATAATAAACAATAATAATAATCATCATTATTATTATTATTGACATACTTAACTCCCTAAGAGCGTGCATGTTTGTAACATCTACTACCTGCCAAGCGGGCATATTTACCCTAAACGAGCTTCATTCCATGCTCTTCTTCATGCATAAAAAAGAGCCAAAGTGTAATACAATTATGTATCAGTGAAAGGGCGATATTAGAGCTTTCCAATGACACCTGAATCATCCTTGTACGACCACGGGTTATCCTATAGCGATCGAGCAACCAAAAGTGAAAAACCTTAAAATTAGGTAATGTTTGTTCCTGGTCTCGCGAGGCCGAGTGTGTGGGATGTTGCAGCGGCGGCCTCAGTAGAGGCACCGTTGTCGTGCCGAACGGTCAGAGCCCGCCTATCATCCTCCCAACACACATACTCTCTCTCAGAGCCCCTAATGTGCTCAGAATGCCGCCCGTTATATGACGGGTACCGCTTCATTGTCCATTTATCTCTAGCCCGTCATATGACAGGTACCGCCAGGTAGGTGTTAAGCTACAATTATTATTTGCAATAATCTATTGCAAATAAATCATAATGTGTAAAGAATCAGATATAGCTTTAATTATTGTAGTCCATCCCAGCTCTAATCCTTCACTCTTAATTAATGACCGGATAATGCATGCGGTTACCACTGTTTTAGCCAGCTGGTAACTTCGCTCATGGGTCTTTTTCACACACGATTCAGATATGTTGACCACACATTCCGCTTGCAGTAAGCTGCGACTAAGGTAGGTTAGGTTATGATAGATTGTGTTGTGTTGTGTAAGTATGGTTAGCTTGTGTTGTGTAAGTTTAGTTAGGATGTGTTTTGTTGTGTAAGTAGTTTAGGTTGTGTTATGTAAGTATGGTCAGGTTGTGTTGTGTTGTGTAAGTATGGTTAGGTTGTGTTATGTAAGTATGATTAGGTTGTGTTGTGTAAGTATGGTTAGGTTGTGTTATGTAAGTATGGTTAGGTTGTGTTGTGTAAGTATGGTTAAGTTGTGTTATGTAAGTATGGTTAGGTTGTGTTATGTACGTATGGTTAGGTTGTGTTGTGTAAGTATGGTTAGGTTGTGTTGTGTAAGTATGGTTAGATTGTGTTGTGCAAGTATGGTTAGGTTAGGTTGTGTAAGTATGGATAGGTTGTGCTGTGTAAGTATGGTTAGGTTGTGTTATGTAAGTATGGTTAGGTTGTGTTGTGTAAGTATGGTTAGGTTGTGTTGTGTAATTATGGTTAGGTTGTGTTGTGTAATTATGGTTAGGTTGTGTTGTGTAAGTATGGATAGGTTGTGTTGTGTAATTGTGGTTAGGGTTTGTTGTGTAATTATGGTTAGGGTGTGTTGTGTAAGTATGGTTAGGTTGTGTTATGTAAGTACTAGGAGGGGTACCCGGCGTTGCCCGGGTTTAAATTCTACTACCATAATCACCATCATCAATCACTACTACCACAATCATCACAATACTACTACTACCATAATCACTGGCCTCGACCTCCCTGTGCCTCATTAAACGGCGACCTCGATTTCGGCCGCTAAATGACCTCCGATTTTGGATCTGACCTCATCGGTACTCCCATTTTGGGGAGCTGCGAACAACTTTCGTTCCATACACCTTTTCGATCGGAGGCCTCCTTCAGCCCCAAACGGCAATTTTTTTCGCATTTTTTTCGCTCCCGTATACTACATAAGTTCTGCCGAAAATTTTATTAAACAAAAGTGTCTCTGATTTCCACTAAACTCGCCTAAAACCATCTCCAAAGCCTGGGCTTTCCAACGGTGCCCCACACTCCCACCTGGCACCATAACTGTGGGAGGAGTTTAGTAACAAAGGTCGGGTAGCTGACAAACAGACAAACATTAACCTTTATTTATTAAGATGGATAGGTTGTGTTGTGTAATTATGGTTAGGTTGTGTTGTGTACGTATGGTTAGGTTGTGTTGTGTAAGTATGGTTAGGTTGTACTGTGTAAGTATGGTTAGGTTGTGTTGTGTAAGTATGGTTAGGTTGTGTTGTGTAATTATAGTTAGGATGTGTTATGTACGTATAGTTAGGTTGTGTTGTGTAAGTATGGTTAGGTTGTGTTGTGTAAGTATGGTTAGGTTGTGTTGTGTAATTATGGTTAGGTTGTGTTATGTACGTATGGTTAGGTTGTGTTGTGTAAGTATGGTTAGGTTGTGTTGTGTAAGTATGGTTAGGTTGTGTTGTGTAATTATGGTTAGGTTGTGTTATGTACGTATGGTTAGGTTGTGTTGTGTAAGTATGGTTAGGTTGTACTGTGTAAGTATGGTTAGGTTGTGTTGTGTAAGTATGGTTAAGTTAGGTTGTGTTGTGTAAGTATGGTTAGGTTGTGTTGTGTAAGTATGGTTAGGTTGTACTGTGTAAGTATGGTTAGGTTGTGTTGTGTAAGTATGGTTAGGTTGTGTTATGTAAGTATGGTTAGGTTGTGTTGTGTAAGTATGGTTAGGTTGTGTTGTGTAAGTATGGTTAGGTTGTGTTGTGTAAGTATGGTTAGGTTGTGTTGTGTAAGTATGGTTAGGTTGTACTGTGTAAGTATGGTTAGGTTGTGTTGTGTAAGTATGGTTAGGTTGTGTTATGTAAGTATGGTTAGGTTGTGTTGTGTAAGTATGGTTAGGTTGTGTTGTGTAAGTATGGATAGGTTGTGTTGTGTAAGTATGGTTAGGTTGTGTTATGTAAGTATGGATAGGTTGTGTTGAGTAATTATGGTTAGGTTGTGTTATGTACGTATGGTTAGGTTGTGTTGTGTAAGTATGGTTATGTTGTGTTGTGCAAGTATGGTGAGGTTAGGTTGTGTTGTGTAATTATGGTTAGGTTGTGTTGTGTAAGTATGGTTAGGTTGTGTTGTGTAAGTATGGTTAGGTTGTGTTGTGTACGTATGGTTAGGTTGTGTTGTGTAAGTATGGTTAGGTTGTGTTGTGTAAGTAGGGTTAGGTTAGGTTGTGTTGTGTAAGTATGGTTAGGTTGTGTTATGTACGTATGGTTAGGTTGTGTTATGTAAGTTTGGTTAGGTTGTGTTGTGTACGTATGGTTAGGTTGTGTTGTGTAAGTATGGTTAGGTTGTGTTGTGTAAGTAGGGTTAGGTTAGGTTGTGTTGTGTAAGTATGGTTAGGTTGTGTTATGTACGTATGGTTAGGTTGTGTTATGTAAGTTTGGTTAGGTTGTGTTGTGTAAGTATGGTTAGGTTGTGTTGTGTAAGTATGGTTAGGTTAGGTTGTGTTGTGTAAGTATGGATAGGTTGTGTTGTGTTAGTATGGTTAGGTTGTGTTGTGTAAGTATGGTTAGGTTAGGTTGTGTTGTGTAAGTATGGTTAGGTTGTGTTGTGTAAATATGGATAGGTTGTGTTATGTATGTATGGTTAGGTTGTGTTGTGTAAGTATGGTTAGGTTGTGTTGTGTAAGTATGGTTATGTTATGTTGTGTAAGTATGGTTAGGTTGTGTTGTGTAAGTATGGTTAGGTTGTGTTGTGTAAGTATGGTTAGGTTGTACTGTGTAAGTATGATTAGGTTGTGTTGTGTAAGTATGGTTAGGTTGTGTTATGTAAGTATGGTTAGGTTGTGTTGTGTAAGTATGGTTAGGTTGTGTTGTGTAAGTATGGATAGGTTGTGTTGTGTAAGTATGTTTAGGTTGTTCCGTGTAATTATGGTTAGGTTGTGTTGTGTAAGTATGGTTAGGTTGTGCTGTGTAAGTATGGTTAGGTTGTGTTGTGTAAGTATGGTTAGGTTGTGTTATGTAAGTATGGTTAGGTTGTGTTGTGTAAGTATGGTTAGGTTGTGTTGTGTAATTATGGATAGGTTGTGTTGTGTAAGTATGTTTAGGTTGTTCTGTGTAATTATGGTTAGGTTGTGTTATGTAAGTATGGTTAGGTTGTGTTATGTAAGTATGGTTAGGTTGTGTTGTGTAAGTATGGTTAGGTTAGGTTGTGTTGTGTAAGTATGGATAGGTTGTGCTGTGTTTGTATGGTTAGGGTATGTTATTGTGTAAGTATGGTTAGCGTATGTTGTGTAAGTATGCTTAGGTTAGGTTGTGTACGTATGATTATGTTCGGTTAGGTTACATTGGATAAGGGTCGATTGAGTTAGGTTGAATTTGGTTAAGATCAAGTTAATGGATTAGTCACATATATTGGCGCTACGATATTGTGAAGTTTAGTTTGGTTCGTTTTATTTCAAGTAGAATATGGCTTAAGGTAACACACGAAGATAAGCAAAATACTAACCGAGTTCCAAAAGACTCAGACGTAAATGAACATTATAGTTTTAATCTCAACAAGAGAGAACTGACTAATTAATAGATATCGATCGGTAGATCATATTTAGTAATTAAATTGGCGGTAATGACGAAGCTTAGCTCATTGATATTTAACGCAATATCAGATTCGTTTCTGAACAAGTTAACAGGGCGAGGTAAATAAAATGTACAGGCACAATTAGTACATGGGCGTAGGCGACGAAGTCCTACTCATTGATACTTAAAACAGGCAGTACCAGGCTCGGGCCTGAACGGGTTAACAGGGCGAGATGAATAAAATACACAGATACAATTAGTGTATGGTGGATGCAAATGATACGAAACACAGAGGAAAGAATTCCTAAACACGGGATTCGAAATATCACAACATCAAGATTTACAAGAACATAAAAGCACGTCTATAAGATATATGTCATATGCGATTACTGAATAGAGAATTTAGGAATTACACCGAGCAATCGTTGGAAAATTGGGCGTAGGTTCTAGGTAAATAGTGATTATATAAATGGATTGATCACGGAATATATTGGGACTTCAAATCACAAGTAATAAATCAACATACACGTAGTCAGTAAATCTGCGAGCGTGGAGGGCCTGAATATACGTTAATGACACTGATATGTAAAGTATGCGTAATTTATGAATTAAATAAAGGCTTGAACAAGGGTCAAGAACTGAAGGCAAGATGGACACAGAATAACACAGGTTCAGAAGGATGAAACTTATTACGCAAGCATAGGATCTTGGGCACAGATTGCAAGTACATCAGGGCACGACACGGTTCACATATTTACATAATCAATACCTCACAACAATAACCAACAGAGAAAGACACAGAAACACTTAAGTATTTGGGAGGCTAGGAGGACAAGAGTACTGCTCTGGCCGGCGTAGAGGGTAGTAGCCAATCTTACACAGCTGGTTGCCTCCTCGAGCAGGGGTTCTCGATTTAGGCCTGGTTACGTAATTCGAACAGGGGTCCTAGGTCCAGGGCTACGTCCATAGCTCGAGCAGGGGTCCTCGGTTCAGGGCGCCAGGCAACAGACAGGTTGTCCTTCAGCAATCCAGAAGGGGGCCAACGTCCAAGGGGCACTCTCGAGGGCCAGGGGGGTGAAGGGGCGGGGGGGGGGCGGGGCACCGTAGCAACACCATCAAAAGAGCCGTATCCTGAATGGAGTTCGCCTAGTCGGTAGGTGAGGGTGGTTTTGCATGCTTTCCTCAGGTTTTCCTGAGGTCCTATTCAAATATTTTCTTACTTCAGGGGTCAATGAACTCGGGGGGGGGGGGGGGAAGGGTGTAGAGGAAAGAGGAAAAGTGGTTGTTGTGAGGTACATATACATTCTAGCCAGGGAACTCAGGTATTATCATATGGGCCTGGTTCCAAGGTGATATTATAATACTTAATGGGGCGGCTGGAAGGTCCAGGGCTGCTGTGAAAAATAAAGAACACTTATAGTGGATGGGCCAGGTGCCCCAAATTAAGGTGATTTGTACCACTTGGGGGGGGGGGGGGGGGGGCAAATGCCCACTATATTTTTTTGAAAGATCTATGTCCCTAGATAATATTTCTGCATGATAGCTCTGCAGATCAAGTAGCTCAACAGAGTTATGAGGCTCAATAATAAAAACGCCTCCCGAAATCTGTATGTTGAGAAAATTCAATATATGGTAATAAAACACAAATGGGGAGCTTAACTATAGTCTTATTCCTCATGGTATATCTCATAAATAATGCACCTATGTATCTTAAGTATAAATTAATTGTATTTTCCAATCCAAGATGGCCGCTTCAATCCACGATGGCCGCAAACAACTGTTGAATATTGGAAAAAAAAGGCCATGTGATTGTCAAAAACCATCGATATATGTTAAAAAAAAAAATCCGTTCCAGTAATATAAGTGAAGGTGGCTACTGTCTACTGGGTGAGGGTGCCTGCTGTCTACTGGATTAAGATGCCTGCTGTCTACTGGGTGAAGGCGCCTTCTGTTTACTAAGTCAAGGCGACTACTACATGTCTACTAAGTGAAGGTACTTACTGTCTACTGAGTTCGGGTGTCAAGTGACTGCATAGTGAACGTGTCTATTGATTGCCTAGTGAAAATGTTTATGGACGGCAGGGTAAATGTGTCTATAGGGTGAATGCTAAAACAGTGATTATATCAGTGTCTTAGATTACTTGGATAAGTGCTTGTTGACACATATTTTGTTTCTTTCAGATCCACTAAGTGAAGGTGCCCCTATTGTCTACCGAATGAAGGTGGCTACTGTCTACTGGATGAAGGTGCCTGCTGTCTACTGGCTCAAGGCGACTACCGTCAACTGAAGGTGTCAAATAACTGCATGGCGAACGTGTCTGTAAACTGCTTGGTGAAGGCGCTTATTGAATGCATGGTAAAGCTGTCTCTAGACTGAATGCTACCAGTAATTATTCGGTACCTTAGATTACTTGGTGAAGCTTAACAGTGACTGCTTAATATAACTAGAAATAATGTCTGTGGTGATGGGCTGGTCTATCAGAGTGAGAACTGAGCGATCTCTGCCATACCCATAGCTTACTCTGACTGTTCCTTTTACTTATATATTTTCTAGATCTCAAGTGACGGCATCTCTTGCGTGGATTGACCTCCTAATCTACCAAGATTGGAAGCCAAAGCGTCACATCTTTCCTTTGCCCCTCAACTTTCTCTTCATAATTACTGAGGGGCACAGGGCCCTGGGTGGGGCTTTGGTTTCCCGGGCGTTTCCGCACCCTCCTCAGCTCCACGCCATGGAGTGGCTTCGGTCACCCAGGCTTTATTGTGGTCGGCAGGGAGGGTTCTGTGGGGGTACTCGGTTATGGCCTTGGCCTTGCTCGGGGCCTTGGGGCTGTTCGGCCAGGCAGCTTGGGGAAAAACAACAACAACGACAACTAGAAATGTCTTTACCAAATTTTCATAAAAATGATTATAATTTTAGAAGCTGTTTACTAATGAAATGAAAATATGTTACAGTGAATGATATGTGCAAAACTTACTGATGCCGATGCAATGGAAGGTAACATACATAAGCAGGGGTTACGTCATAACACACCTACATGTATTATCCACTATGACACATCAAAAATCAATCCATCTCAGCAGCTGGTCAAGCCCATCACTCATGAATCTTGGGCTACCTTGCTGGAAGCTGCCAAGGCTAGGAATCACTTGCCAGTTCTACAATTAGCTGCTCAGTTATCTGATGAAGATTCCGTACCAGACGTGTATGATCATCGAACTTGCCGAAGCCTGTTCAAAATGAAGAAATCACTTGAATCGTTGAAACGAAAGTCAGCCCACAATGAACAAGAAAATCCCACTCCAGGCTGCAGCCGTCAGTCAAAACGGCAGAATACATCAGAAAGCAGGATCTACAAGCAGGAGTGCATATTTTGCAAGAAGTCTCGATATCAGAAAGGTTCCCATACAAGAGAGGAACTTATCAAAGCAGTGGATTTGAGGGCCGATCTGGCTTTACGGAAAGTAGCTACTGCCAGATGTGATGACGAGATATTGGCTGTAACCGGCAGAGATATTGTAGCAGCGGAGGCCCATTATCATCGGAGTTGCTATAGAGACTATTTCAGGGACCCAGATCGCACTCATCATAACATTCCAGATGACAGACAAGATGATAATTATGGAGATCAATGAAAACCAACAATATGCTGCCATAGAACAAGAATCATTTGAGGAGCTCTTTCAGTACATCAAGAAGGTGTTATAGCATCACCTGATGTTATTCCATTTGTTACTTTGACTAATAAACTGTTTTCCATCATGCAGAAAAAAGGTCAGTCAAACATAAGCGACTCAACAAGAACACACATTCGACGCAAGGTAGAAAAGGAGTTTGGAAACAGCTTACACATATTCCCTGATGTTAATGGAAGGCTGCTTTTATTTCCTGATGGTATGGACATCTATGAAATTGCTAAACATTACCAAGCAATGAAAAAAGAACTGGAATTATTGAAGACTGAACAAGATGACAACTCAACTATTGCAAAAGCAGCATTTCTTATCAGGTCGTCCATTAAGAATATGGAGAACACAGAGAAGTGGCCTTATCATCCATCAGATACCACAACAGAGTCCATTGAAGTCCCAGAGGAACTCAGATATTTCTTCTCCTGTCTGCTTACAGGTAAATCAGCCAGGAAAGAAACACCACACAAGGTTAATGTGCTGACAGAATCCTTCAGACAAGATTTCATATATGCTGTGACAGGTGGACAACTCAAGCCGCCCAAACATATACTGTTGTCCTTACAAAGAAGTCTCCATCAAGAATGCCGAGAGGTCACACAGAGGAGAAGAACGAGGACTTCAGCTGCAGAATATAAGTGTTCCCCAACTTGTACGGCAGTGGAGGAAATTCTTGACACAAACTAACAACAAGACTAGCCTGATAAAGTTTCTTGTGAAGGAATGGCAGAAAACCATCTACACTCAGAAGTTACGAGGAAAGATACTATTTGTGGCCCACAATGACAAATGTTGGAAGATCACAGCAGAACATTCAGAAGAAGTTGAATCACTATCAAGTACCCATGAAGAAGCAGACTGGCGCATGTTGTTGCATGCTGCCCATGCAGCAGAAGAAGGTTTTGAAGCCATCGTCATCTGCTCAGAAGATACAGATGTCTTGGTACTCTGCTTGGCACTTAGTAAACACATTAATGCACCTAGGTTCCAGAAGTACGGGACCCAGACGCGTACCAAACTAATTGACATAAGTAAAATTGCATCTGCTCTTGGGGTTGAAGTGTGCAAGGCACTCATTGGACTACATTCATTCACCGGATGTTGTTCTGAGAGTGCATTTGCAGGAAAAGGAAAGGTGCGTGCATTGGAAATAGTAAAGAAGAATGCAGATGCCAGAGATGCCTTTATTCAGTTGGGGGAGAACTGAACAATTACACCAGAACTATTCAGCAAGCTACAAAAATTCACCTGTCTGCTATATGCCAGCAAACCAGCAACGTCTGACATTAACGAGTTGTGCTACAACTTATTCTGTACAAGAAAGGGAGAAATAGAATCACACCAATTGCCGCCCTGCAAGGACTGCTTGTTCAAGCATGCCCAACGAGCAAACTATCAAGCAGCTGTTTGGAGAAGGAATCTTCAAGCTGACCCTAAAAGTCAAAGTCCTCATGGGAACGGATGGAAATTAGAAACTGAAGATGGACAGCAGTGTCTATGGATCGACTGGATGACAGGATCTCCTGTCCCTGAAGCTGTGTTGAAATTGATAGCTTGCAAGTGCTCCCGTTCATGTCACCCTCCTGCCTGTGTTTGTATGGCAAATGGACTGAAATGCACAGACATGTGTCGACTGCGTGAATGCAGCAATCAATCATTAGACGACATGGACTTGGATCCCATCTTCGAAAATGATGATTATGATGATGATGATGATGATGAAGTAGAATGATATTGCAGTTAGATTGTTTTGAAGAAAACATCAGTTAATAGGTATTCATAGAGTTAATAGAAATTTGATATATGTCTCAATTAGTAGACTTTAATTATTGATAGTATACCTTGAAAGTTTTGAGGCAACAGAGTTTGTGCGACTATTTGTGGTAGAGAGTACATAATTGTTTTATAAAAAAAAAAAAAAAAAAAAATTGTGGGTGGTTGGAGTTAAGACCAAATATTTAAATATTTGAAATGAAGGAATGATTGAATTTATAAATTTGGTGTGGAAAATACATGTTTTTTTTCATTAAGTTTGATACGTTTACATTAGGTATAAATCTAAATCGCCACATTTGCACATTTTTATTTTACGTTAAATAAAAAGGGCTGCCATATTTTTCTGATGGCAAACTTGGATGAGTAAATGTTCAAGATGTTTTATTTTATGAATGTATGAATACTTACTTCTAAAAATATAATATTCAATGTTTAATCACATATATCTGGGGATGATATTGTTTTCGTAACAATCAACAGTTGTTTGCGGCCATCGTGGATTGAAGCGGCCATCTTGGATTTGGCAGCCATTGGATTGGAAAATACAATTAATTTATACTTAAGATACATAGGTGCATTATTTATGAGATATACCATGAGGAATAAGACTATAGTTAAGCTCCCCATTTGTGTTTTATTACCATATATTGAATTTTCTCAACATACAGATTTCGGGAGGCGTTTTTAATGTTGGGCCTCATAACTCTGTTAAGCTACTTGATCTGCAGGGCTCTCATGCAGAAATATTATCTAGGGACATAGATCTTTCAAAAATATATAGTGGGCATTCAACATCCCTTCATAAGCCAGTGAAATGTTATTTGTGAAAACCCATTGGAAATTTTTTTTTTTTTATGTTTTCCTGTATTTCTAAATAACGTTATATAGCGAACTTTGAAATTGACAGGCTCAGTAACTACTGGTCGTACGAGGATCGTACATATATAAATGGACAGAGCGCACAATACTCTACAACCTCCCATAAGCTGTATCTTCTACTCTGCCGTGTTCCTGCGTAAAATATTGTAAGCAAAAAAATACAGTTCAAAATGTTCACCCAATTACCTTGGACTTTCACATGTTTTTCTCAACACCTGTTTTGTTGCACTTTGGGATCTTATAACTAATGTATTATTGGCCCTCTAAGAATGTTTTATATACCATTGGAAAGAGCGTGAAATCCTCTATAAAGTTCTTGAAGCCTTTTTTTTTATTTGAGACACAGCCCCTTGGCATATGTAGCTAACCACCGAGTACAAAATCATTACCTAATTCCCGTTTCACCTAATTCCGCTATTAGTTAAAAAATGAAAAAAGTGGACCAAGAGAGTTGTAAAACCACCTGTCCTGAGTTGTTTGATCCCTCTGAAAATATTATACAGTGCTTGGCTTTCGAGTTATACGACTTCCGAATTTTTTTTCAATTTTAGAGCTAATTTCCACCCTAATTCAGGAATTAAATGACCTAGAATAAAAAACAATTAACAAAAAAGCATTTTCTCATCATCTTCTATACGTGTGCAAAATCTCATTGAAATCGGACGAAGCTCAGTGACACCCCCTATTAAAAAGCGGCCGGTCCCCTTAAAGCTAAAAATGGAGCAACTGTCTTGCAGGTCTTCTAATTATCCTCAGACCTACACATAGGAGCCTTAGTTGTATCTTCGGGGGCCTGGAGTAGCCAGGCATCATCAGGTCCACTTGTTCCTGAAATATCTGGGGTGCTGGTGAGTAGATTGCATAAGGGAGTGCTCATCATATCCCAAATCTGGCGGAACAATACAGAGAGCGTCACTTCTGGTGGAGACTACGTAAAAGGAGGGTTCTAATTGGTGGTCCCAGGGCGGTTGTGGTTGGCTGAGGATGGTGGCTTGTGACTGGCTGAGAGAGTCCTCCGTTTTCTCAGGTGGCTGTGGGCGTGAAAGAGAACTGTGGAATGGACGGCTGGGCATGGTCAACTCAGGTAGATTCTGGCAGACTCGTAGGGGGGACTCAGGTAAACGTCTTCGTCGTCTGTCCTGGGGTTTTGATGTTGCCTGAGTGGTTATGCTGGCCACTCGGTGTATCGTTGGTGTGGAGCCCGTCATCTCAAAAACAATGAGATTGTTACCATTATTATGTAGCAACTTGCACTTTTTCACACATTATTTATCGTGTCACTCGAATTAAATTAAACACAACTGAATTATTTTCATATCCATTACAGAAAACATAATGCATTTCTCTAATACAATTCCCCCTTACGTATCCAGATGTTCTATAACGTACGTTAGTAGGTGTGAATACCCTTTTATCTAGTGTTAAGTCGACGTCACAATAGAAATTTTATTAGCAAATGTGATCCGAGTAAAAATAATTGCATTTGTTAAAAGATGCAAATGCTGTTTTGAAGAATTTGGGCAATTTAGTCTTGTATGCAATACGGTCATTCACGATTATCATAATGGAGGTGAAAATATTCGGATGATGGATTTGTATTTAGCATATATTTTGTTCAACACTGTGATGCCAAGACATCTGCCACAAAACGTGACCGTGTGGCGCGAGATGTTATTAGGACCCTCGGAGTCTCAGTTTCACGTCATTAGTCGAGATTTTAAGAAGTTTCACGTCATGTCATTTGTTTGTCAATGTTCACACGACGATTCACCCCTTTCAGCAGTCGATTTTTCTAGGCAAGCGATAGCGAGCCTTCAAATTAGTACCAATGCCAGGTACGTTTTCCTACCGAGAATATGTATACATTCAGCTTGGCAAAATTTGCACTACTGCTGTTCACTTACCTTCGTTCTACTGCTGGGACGCAAGAAGAGTACCACAGGTGTCGCCTGAAAAGGCAATAACATTAATTAGTTTACTTTCCGCTTCATTGCATCAGTTATAAAGTATCGAATGAAAAGCCAATACTTCGTTGTACATGTACTTGTACTTGTGACTGTTGTGTCATTGACAGATTTGTATATGGTTTGTTTGAATTATAATACTAAATTAACTGTTGATGTATTTCCTTTAAAACTGGTATATTGACTAATTGTTTTTAGTTTTTTTTTTTTTTTTTTTTTTTTTTTCTATATTCCAACTTACTTCCTCTCGGGCATAGGCTGAGAGCCTTAACATTCACCGCTTTACAATGAACAGTGAAGCCCGTGAGGTCTTGTTCCAATCTAGGGAGTGAGACATGTGAAGCACGTAGAGTACAACGAGCACCTGCCATCTTGACTTCACATGAGGCACGGTGCTCACTCATGGCCCGAAATGACCCCATCTCTGAAGCCACCTCGTTCCCGTGCTTCACTGTCTCACCCCCTACACTCGGACTCTCACTCTTACACACACAACGCCACCTGTTGAGCAGCTAACTCACCAGGCATTGCACCCCTATAGCATATTTTGAATATGGGAATATTCATACAGTGCTATTTAATCAGGGAACAATGAGGGTATTTTATTGACGTTTCGGTGGGCTTGTGGTAATGCACTGATACTAGGTACAGCACAAATTCCATCCCAATAATATCTTCCCATTGATACATCGGGATTTGAACCCGGGACCTTTGGATTACCAGGCCAGTGGCAAGACCACTCCACCACACCTCCCCTTAAATATTTACAATATGTTAACCGACCAAATACAAATTAGCCGTTCAATTTATGTTGTAAAGCATTTTGATAATGTTATTATAATTTATGAATGACAGAACTGAATTGAAAGAGATATCCACTTATGTTCTGTTCAATCAAAATACGCGTATTTTATCTACCCTCCCACCAAGCTATTTCAGTAAACAAAGGCAGCGTCTCTTATAGTAACATGGTTTATTTATATTTTAAGATCTACACCATCATCAGATGGTGTTCAGAGTAAGCTTTAAATAGTTCACCGAAAACATAAATAAGAAACTACAATTATTTATTGTTAACACTTTTATATGGCCGTATATATTTGTTTCTACGGCATGTGGGCAATACTATTACTTATCACGTCGAGGGAGTACCAAATTCGTGGCATCTGAATTTGTCACATATTTAGTGTGTATATATATATATATACTGTATATATATATACATTAGTATATATATATATATATATATATATATATATATATATATATAAAGTTGTCTGATTATCTCTCCTAAAGTCATTTTGGGTAGTACTATAGAATTGTTGTGATCTAGTGAGCTTGTATACCATACAACTGGCAGGTAAAATAGTTTACAGGTTTATGATTGGATAGCCGGCTAGCCAAACACTGCATGCCTGCCTTTCCCAAGTTGATTTATTGTATTAGTGACTGGATTATGTTTTAGGGGTCTGAGGAAGCTACACAAAATTCAAACCAACATACGCTCAAACCAGAATGTACAGTGCAGTGCAATCATCCATAAAACATCGATATTTTATGTTGGTTATATATACTCTACCTATATATTCATATCTATCTATCTATATATCTATATATCTATCTAGCTATCTATATATATATACTGTATATATATATATATATATATATATATATATATATATATATATATATACCGGTATATATATATATCTATCTATGTATCTATTTATCTATATATATATATATATATATATATATATATATATATATATATATATATATATATAATCTAATATACATATTTCACTCTGAACACCAAACACCTGCCAATGATATTAATGAAAGCATGTGATCCTCTCGGGATTCGAACCTGGGTTACCACATACAGATCTTAAATACTCTAACCATTACACCATCAAGACGGTTAAAGGTTAAGTACATGACTACGATATTATATCCATCTATCTAATACTGGATATCAATCTAATCATGTACTCAGAGCCAACTGCACACTAAATAGCATAATGTTTAACCCCTCCAGCCCCAGGGTCGAGGCATTGCCGAATGCTGTGTATGGAACGCTCAGCCCAAGCGTCGGCTATAGCCGACGGCTATTCTCGCCCTTATTTGCCCCTGTTATAGGGCTTGTAGAGGGTTGATATTCATATGGTAACTACTTGAGGATACCGTACAACAAAATCAGTAGTTGGCAACTCCCCATATATGGCTGGGTGTGGGCGTGAGAATGCGTGAGGCGGTGCGCGCCAGTGCAAGATCCCTCACGAGTAACACCATGTCCGTCCGCCATAGCTCTCACTTCACACCTCACACTGTAAAGCGAGTGTTGAGCAGGCGATATCAATATGTTTTACTACCAGGATAGTGCTGCAGAATCATATGATAAAGAGCCTGATGAGGATTACCAGCCAACATTGGAGTTGATAGAGAAAATCATATTGCTCCAAATTTTTCCTCTTTGTGTCATGGCGCCACAGCCAGTGTCTTGTAGACTTGTTTATCAACCTCCCCTTCCCTAAACTGTGATGTGACCGTGTTAGCCACAGTATTTCACGGACTACCACACCCTGGAATACTTACAAGCTGCCTATAAATTATCGCATAATATATGTGACAGTGACACTCGCAATACGATAATAATGGCTGGCTTCTCGTGCATTCATCAGTGTATTTTGCTATGGTAAGTTAGACATGATGGCCGCCTGGCACCATGACAACCAGGATGCTCGAGGCTTGGTACTGTAAACACTGGACTTTACTTTGTAACACTCTACCAACACTCACAACAACTTTCAGTGATAGTTTTTGTTATTTTACACATTGTGGAGGTACACATGTAGGTATAGAGAGTGTGAGAGTCAGGCGGTGGAGGCAGGCTAAGCGTACGTTCATCCGTGCATTTTGTTATGGTCCGGGGGCATGATGGCCGCCCGTCACTATGGTAACCAGGACGCGCACGAGGCTTGCCACTCACCGGCACTTATATCACTGGACTTTTCGCACTTATAACACTATACCTACACTTAAATGACAGCCACACTCACCCCCCTAGCCGCCAGCTGATGGCCCGGGAGTTTTGAAGAGGCGCAAGGCACACAGCGTTAATGATGAGCCCCCCCCCCCATTCCAAGATGGCCTCGGTGAGTGGATTAATGTATGTATTCCTTCGTTACTAACCTATACCATGTCCTTTCAGGAAAAACAACACATCGAAAGCTGGCTGGGTCTGGGTGTCAATCAATAATAAATCAGGTGGGGCTTAATGGGTTAATGAAAGGATAAAACATTTGATGGGGCACAGATCTCTAAGGACCGACCTCGATATGAAATGTTCCTGAACCTATTGGAATTATCTAATTTATTAATTTCACTCCAAACACCTAACACCTCCCAATGAAATCAATGAAAGCATGTGATCCTCCCGGGATTCAAACCTGGGTTACCACATACAGATTTTAAACACTCTAACCATATATACAGTATATATATATATATATTTCCCTTATTTGTGTAATGTATTCTACGCCAATTTTTAGACATCGCTATTTAGGTTATGCATGCGATATTGAAGTTTGAGAATGATATCCGTTGACATCATTGCATACCTAAATATCTGAGAAGACCAGGAATACCAATAAGTGACTACACTTGGTTTAATTAACAATAACCATATTCACAGCTGCGGATGGTGTGTTCGAGTCATGTGGTAAGTGGCTTGAAATGAGGCATAGATTCTTGTTGAGCTGATTTAAATGCGTATACATGCTCAACAACACCATTCACGATCAAAAAACAGAAACAGCAAGAATTACTAATTATATTGATGAGCTCTGGAAAGCTTGTTGTATTACTTGTTTTTACCCTTATCTAACCATCAATCAAATATATTGGACTACAACTATACGGACACACGGACCTTGTGAGGCACCCATTATCACTGAACATGTCTGACAGTGTTTATACCAAAATTATAGTTCTTTTGTACTCTGACCGGTATCGTCTGTTAGCTGGAATAGGATGTATACAAACTGAATGGGTTACATATTTTACTTAAATAGCAATACTATAATACCAAATCGTCAACGGATTGATAAAATATAACTATATCCTCAATTAACTTAATTCTGCATGATGCTTCTCTTTATGACTCGGTCAATCGATGATCTGATCTGATGGCTGGAGTAAAGTAGGAGAGTAAAGTAATTTGAATAGAGGAAGAATAAGTTGAAGGAAGGAGGATTCAGTGAAGTAAGGTTTCCCTGAAACTCCCAAGTTGCGGCTAAGCGTCAGATTTAAGCGGCAGTAAAGGGAGATTTATGGCTCAATCTTTGGTACATATTGGCAAACCACAGCCGTCAACAGCCAATAGGACTTCTTGCGTCAATGTAAAATGGTAATTGGTGTGGGTTACATTGCCACCTGGATAGCAAGGCACGAGAGACAAAACTTTAGGAACAAAGACACTAACACATTTTTGAACACTTCGCTTTCCAAGACAAAGTCCAGGGGAAGAAACAAAATATTCGCAGAATAAGTATATTTTTAGAGTTAAGTAGTTTAATGTTACTACTTAGGATACAGTGGGGGTATTTTTTAAATGTGAAAGAATTAAAATATTGCTACACCTGCGCCCGATCACAAATATACAAAATGTAACCCAAGACATGATCAGCAACAAGCATAGTATATATCTACTATGTGTGCATTTCGTGGAGAAAATGTCATGTTATCATTAGTAATATACTGTATATGGGTAATATTTAATGTCATGTTATCATTAGTAATATACTGTATATGGGTATTATTTAATGTCATGTTATCATTAGTAATATACTGTATATGGGTATTATTTAATGTCATGTTATCATTAGTAATATACTGTATATGGGTATTATTTAATGTTCATGTTATCATTAGTAATATCCTGTATATGGGTATATTAATGTCATGTTATCATTAGTAATATACTGTATATGGGGTATTATTTAATGTCATGTTATCATTAGTAATATACTGTATATGGGTATTATTTAATGTCATGTTATCATTAGTAACTATACTGTTATATGGGTATTATTTAATGTCATGTTATCATTAGTAATATAACTGTATATGGGTATTATTTAATGTCATGTTATCATTAGTAATATACTGTATATGGGTAATATTTAATGTCATGTTATCATTAGTAATATACTGTATATGGGTATTATTTAATGTCATGTTATCATTAGTAATATACTGTATATGGGTATTATTTAATGTCATGTTATCATTAGTAATATACTGTATATGGGTATTATTTAATGTCATGTTATCATTAGTAATATACTGTATATGGGTATTATTTAATGTCATGTTATCATTAGTAATATACTGTATATGGGTAATATTTAATGTCATGTTATCATTAGTAATATACTGTATATGGGTATTATTTAATGTCATGTTATCATTAGTAATATACTGTATATGGGTAATATTTAATGTCATGTTATCATTAGTAATTTCATTAGTAATTAGTAATTTCAAACTGCCTGCTTGCTAAAAAATGTGCTAATGATAGATTAAAATCCTCACAAAATGACGAAGAACGGCTGAAATTTGTAGAGCTACGACGCAAAGCCAAAAAGTTAATTAAGCAAAGTAAAAAGACCTTAGAGTTACATATTGCGAATCAAAGTAAAACAAACCCGAAAGAATTCTATAGTTATATCAGAAAGAAAAAAGTTGTTACTTCAACTGTTGGACCGTTAGTCGATGAAAATGGAGAATACACCAAAGACGAAGAACAAATGAGTAATGCCCTCAATACCTTCTTTGCATCAGTTTTTACAACAGAAGACCTCAGTGATATCCCTACACCATCGCCGATTCAGATTGATAATTCAGATGTTCTAAGCAATATCACCGTTACAGAGAGAGAAGTATTGAATTGGTTAGATAAACTCAAGGTAAATAAAACGCCTGGACCTGATACATCTCGCCTAGAGTTCTAAAGGAAGCTAAGGATGAGCTCTCTAAACCACTGACATTAATATTCAATAAATCCTTGCAGTCTGGAACTATGCCCGATCAGTGGAAGCTAGCCAACGTAACACCGATATTCAAAAAAGGCAGCAAATCCCTACCCAGTAACTATCGTCCAATTAGCTTAACCTCAGTTGTATGTAAAATGCTAGAAACGGTCATACGAGACAGACTCGTAAATCACTTAGAGGAAAAATACATACTTTAAAGATACTCAACACGGCTTTCGTAAAAAACGTTCCTGTTTAACAAACCTCTTAGAAGTCTCTTCCACGATATCCTCAACCTATACGATGAGAGTAAAGCTGTAGATATTATATGCCTTGATTTGCAAAAGGCCTTTGGACAAAGTTCCTCACAAACGTTTACTGCTAAAACTAAAAGCGCATGGAATACAAGACGGTGTGTTGAAATGGATAGGAAATTGGCTCAGCGACAGAAAGCAAAGAGTAGTCATAAACGGTAAGGCATCGAAATGGACCAATGTAAGTAGCTGGGTACTCCAGGGATCGGTACTAGGACCAATTATCTTTTCTAATTTACATCAACGACATAGATGAGGGTCTCACCTGTACAATCTCAAAATTTACTGACGATACAAAAATTGCAAATAGCGTACTCTCAAAAGAACAAGTTGACGATATGCAACACAATCTAGATAAATTGTCATTGTTGGGCCCAAATTTGGCAAAATGAGTTTCAATGCGGATAAATGTAAAGTACTACATATCGGATACCTAAATGAGGAAAGCAAAAACTATTCGATGAATGGCACTCAGCTTAAGAATGTTAAACAGAGAAACTGACTGGGAGTAACAATATCGAGTAACCTAAAACCGAGTCAACAATGTTCAGAAGTTGTTAAGAAGGCAAACAAAATAATTGGCTTTATAGGCAGGTCATTTGAGGCATAAATCCAAAGAAGTTATTCCTAACCCTTTACAATTCATTAGTCCGCCCTCTTCTGGGAATACTGCGTTCAATCTGGTGCCCTTATTACCAAAAAGATATAAACAAGCTAGAACGAGTTCAACGTAGAGTTACCAAAATGATACCTAGCCTAAAGAACAAACCATACGAAGAGCGTCCTTAGAGAATTAAATCTATTTCCTTTAACCCAGCGCAGATTAAGAGTTGACTTAATTCAAGTGTTCAAAATCATCAAGGCATCGACAATATGAACTGTAGTAAGTACTTCACTATCGACCAATCTATTACACGCGGGGGGAAACGGTTGCAAAATTATTGGTAAATCTTTTAAACTCACACGAATCTAAGAATTTCTTCTTCAATCGAGTTGTCAACTTGTGGAATGGGCTTCCCCGAAACGTTATAGACTGCATCACCGTTGATTCATTTAAAACTCCGCCTAGACAAATATCTCGCATCAAACCCGCGACTGACTGCGTTTGTAAATGAATAACTTTATTTTATCCCCCCCTCAGTTACTAACCCATCTGTCCCCTACTAACTTCCTAATCCTGCCACGGACATTAGTTCCAGGGCAGTATTTCCCTTTCCAATGTTCCCTTACCCACTCTAAACCACTGTTTGGACACTTGATCCTCAGTGTTTTGGAGGACAAGCAACCTAGAAGGGTCACTAGATCTGTTGTTGCTTGATTTCCTTTGTACTTTGTAATATACTGTATATGGGTATTATTTAATGTCATGTTATCATTAGTAATATACTGTATATGGGTATTATTTAATGTCATGTTATCATTAGTAATATACTGTATATGGGTAATATTTAATGTCATGTTATCATTAGTAATATACTGTATATGGGTATTATTTAATGTCATGTTATCATTAGTAATATACTGTATATGGGTATTATTTAATGTCATGTTATCATTAGTAATATACTGTATATGGGTAATATTTAATGTCATGTTATCATTAGTAATATACTGTATATGGGTATTATTTAATGTCATGTTTCATTAGTAATATACTGTTATGGGTATTATTTAATGTCATGTTATCATTAGTAATATACTGTATATGGGTAATATTTAATGTCATGTTATCATTAGTAATATACTGTATATGGGTATTATTTAATGTCATGTTATCATTAGTAATATACTGTATATGGGTATTATTTAATGTCATGTTATCATTAGTAATATACTGTAATATGGGTATTATTTAATGTCATGTTATCATTAGTAATATACTGTATATGGGTATTATTTAATGTCATGTTATCATTAGTAATATACTGTATATGGGTATTATTTAATGTCATGTTATCATTAGTAATACTGTATATGGGTAAGATTTAATGTCCATGTTATCATTAGTAATATACTGTATATGGGTTATATTAATGTCATGTTATCATTAGTAATATACTGTATATGGGTATTATTTAATGTCATGTTATCATTAGTAATATACTGTATATGGGTATTATTTAATGTCATGTTATCATTAGTAATATACTGTATATGGGTAATATTTAATGTCATTTTATCATTAGTAATATACTGTATATGGGTAATATTTAATTAAGTCGTAAATAGAAAAGTCAATTTCGTTAAATGATCTTAGTCATTAAAATAGTTATGTAAACTGTATATATATATTGATGAGGGACAGTGTGTCGTTGTTCTAATTTGCGATACGGCATATCAAAGAACATAATGACACATTTGATCAATTACTTTGTATAAGGCCTGTTAAATGGTAGACGTAAAAATATGCTCTCTGGGTATAAAATATACTGTAGTATCAGTTTCTGTTTAATGTCCCGAATCTACCACAGATTTGATATTTCAACAAGGTGATTTCAGATCCTACTCGAAATGGCGAGTGAAACAACGAGACAGGCAGGAGTTGCAACCGGCTAGTTCGTAGTATTATCTTCGTAGATATACGGTACCTGGTTGTCTTATCTGTCTCAGAGTTCCATCGCTACTGTCTGCTGTTTCATCTCGCAATATGTGACGACTATATTGTTCAAACGTCACATGTAAGAATATTCATGCAATGTCACTGTATATTAAAAATAACAAGACTAATGCTTACGGTTTAAAAAAAAAGTATTACCCAAATTCTATCCCGATAATATATATATATATATATATATATATATATATATATATATATATATATATATATAAATATATATATATATACTGTATATATACTGTATATATATATATTATATATATATATATAATATATATATTATATACATTTAATATATATATATATATTATATATATATATATTATATGAATATATATTTAAATATATATATACTGAATATATATACATATATATATATATATAGTATATACTGAACATATAAACAATATATATTTAAATATATATTCATATAATATATATATATATATATAATATAGGAGGTGGGTGCCCAACCCCGAAAGGAGTTAATTAGGGGAGCTGACCCCCTGCCAAAGGCGGCTTTCTAGGGCCTTTCCTAGCTGATGCTGAGAGGATTGGGTTCTAGTCATGTGGTGATGGGCTGGTCTATCAGAGTGAGAGCTGAGCGATCTCTGCCATACCCATAGCTTACTCAGACTGTTCCTTTTACTTATATATTTTCTAGATCTCAAGTGACGGCGTCTCTTCCGTGGATTGACTTCCCTACTGCCAACCTAGAGGTTGACAGATTGGGAGCCAGAGCGTCACTGTTTTCGTTTGCCCCTCAACTTTCTGTTCATAATTACTGAGGGGCACAGGGCCTTGGGTGGGGCTTTGGTTTCCCGGGCGTTTCCGCACCCTCCTCAGTTCCCCGCCTTGGAGTGGCTTCGGTCACCCAGGCTTTATTAGTGGTAAGCAGGGAGGGTTTTGTGGGGGTGCTCGTTTATGGCCATGGCCTTGGCCTTGCTCGGGGCATTGAGGCTGTTCGGCCAGGCAGCCTGGGGAACACCGACAATAACAAACAACTATAATATAAGTTTAAATAATGCATTATAATATAGTATTACTAATTGTACATGTATGTTAGTAAGCAACTATACTTTATATATCTGTGCCGAGGTCACTTTGCGGTCATAACCGGCACATTATATATCTGTGTTAGCATTAAATGTTCACTGATTACATACACACCCAGCTAAAAATGAGGTTAGGCTAGATTCATAGAGCCCTATAAACCTGCCTACAAACTTTCATACCAGTCACAGCTGTAGACAAGGCGGTCACAGCATAAGGTAGAAATTACAGTAGAGTTATACACAATATACAGTTCAACACACATTCAAGCACACCATATTATGTTATGATATTGTTCTTACAATAATTGTATCCTAAATCTTAAGATATCCCTGTTTCTGAATAAACGTTGGCTGGTTCCTGATCTTATTATTGTTCATTACCTATACAGTGCTGAGGTAGTGGATGGTGCCTGCGATAACTCGACTACAACTTTATAAGAAATTTCTGTTTGTTTTATGTGGATGAGGGAGACAAATGGTAAAACTGCCTGTGACGAGTGCTTCCCCCAGAATTGAAAGAGTGACAGGGAATGTACGAGCCAATATGCCTGCACACACGGAATTTGAAGCAATTTAAGTCATAGGATGATGGAAAGATGCTTTCAGGGAGAGAGTTCCATAGCTGTTGAATAGAAGAGAGATTGGGTTTGAGAGTTGAACATAATAGGGGTAGCATTGTGTTGCAAGAAGGTGGTATACACTGAGAGAGCTCTGAGGAACACTGCTTATTGTAATAGCGGTAGAATAGAGAGAGAGATATACAACATTGCGGCGAAGAGAGAGAGAGAGAGAGATTGCAGATAATCAGTGAGTGGATGTGAGTTACTGAGACGAAAGGCTTTCTTTTCTACTTTTTTCTAGAACTTCTGTGTGAGGGGAGCCTCCCCTCACATGTGATCAATACTAGATTCATGGACGCACTGTGCCCCTATATAGAGCAAAAAGCTGTGTAGAGGTAAAGAACCCCCAGAGGCGGTTGACAACATCCAGCTTCTGGGAGGATAATTTAGTAGTACAACCCAAGATAATATCTTGCATCATCTATCAAAGATACATTAATTAAGATTACTATCAAGATATTTCCCAAATTACATATTGGGATTTGAACTAGAGATTTTAAGATTACTAGTCCTGTACAGAGACCATTCTACAACACAATTAATAACATCGTTGTCTTTGACATAATTTCGAATTCCTAAAAATAGTTGGGGAATTAATATATGACTCCTGTCGAACAGAGATTTAGTGTCCAAATAAATATATATCCTTCTAATTAAGTACCTGTGACTTTCGTTGAATACCTTTTTAAAATGGCTCGGTCTATAATATTTACACCACTTTCGTCAACCTCTTCAATCCCTGGTGTGTTTGTATTTACGTCATCTGGTTACCATTCGATTATTTCATTGGTCTTTGGAAGCTTGTTCAATAATCAAAGGTGTAGTTACCAAGATTAATGTCCTTTATTGGGAGAATAATCCTGTTGTATCACCACAGCTGGAGTCACGTTTACAATGTCACGGTCCTTTCATGATTATCCTGATGCACATGTTGCTATAGGGACTAGCAGCCAAATATGATGTGTTTGTTAGTATACAAATATGATATAATTGCATCTAAAAAAAAATATGGACCAAAGTGACGTACATAATAAACACTTATTTGGTGCATCAATCAGGTTAGGTATACAGCATAGGAGGCAGCTGAGTTATAGCCGAACAGCGGAGTGGGAGGGAGAGCCCAAACTGATGGGATTGACCAAGGATGAATGGGCCCTATATACTCTATTATCTTTGGAAATACATCACTGGGAAACTGAAAGATATATTGAACCCAGTATTTTTGTAAACTCTCGTTTGTTCATTCAACACTGCTACCTCACAATTTAACAGCAAGATGAAGGAAAGGACATTCATGGTACTAAGTAAATATAACGAATTTCTTTATAATTCTTCATCCTTGGGACTATCAAGCCAGGAAACCGATTGATTTCAGGATGATGATTTTCACAAACTTTCGTGTCCTTTCTTAACATAGCTATTGCATAAACTAACAGAGAGAAAGATAAAGATGAAACTAACCAACAGCCCTTCATTTTTTTGCTAAACAAGCTTGTAAATTACAAGCAATAGAAGAATACATCTTCTTGCTGTAGATCCCTGCTTGCTCTGTTATAACCGTCTAATCTCACATTTTAGCGCTAGCTGTGTCACTTGCTGGACCTGTTTACATTTTAGCGCTAGCTGTGTCACTTGCTGGACCTGTTTACATTTTAGTGCTAGCTGTGTCACTTGCTGGACCTGTTTATATTTTAGCGCTAGCTGTGTCACTTGCTGGACCTGTTTATATTTTAGCGCTAGCTGTGTCACTTGCTGGACCTGTTTACATTTTAGCGCTAGCTGTGTCACTTGCTGGACCTGTTTATATTTTAGCGCTAGCTGTGTCACTTGCTAGACCTGTTTACATTTTAGCGCTAGCTGTGTCACTTGCTGGACCTGTTTATATTTTAGCGCTAGCTGTGTCACTTGCTGGACCTGTTTACATTTTAGCGCTAGCTGTGTCACTTGCTGTACCTGTTTATATTTTAGCGCTAGCTGTGTCACTTGCTGGACCTGTTTATATTTTAGCGCTAGCTGTGTCACTTGCTGGACCTGTTTATATTTTAGCGCTAGCTGTGTCACTTGCTGGACCTGTTTACATTTTAGCGCTAGCTGTGTCACTTGCTGGACCTGTTTACATTTTAGCGCTAGCTGTGTCACTTGCTGGACCTGTTCACATTTTAGCGCTAGCTGTGTCACTTGCTGGACCTGTTTATATTTTAGCGCTAGCTGTGTCACTTGCTGGACCTGTTTACATTTTAGCGCTAGCTGTGTCACTTGCTGGACCTGTTTACATCGCCAGTGTTTTCCTAAAGTCCTCAAGATCTCAGTACATAGCTAGCTGTACCTGTCGGGCACGAAGGCCATCAAGATTGTGTATCTGCTTGATAAAATATCTTTCCTTGAATTTCTTCTCCCATCCCTACCCTTAAGATCGAGTCACAAAGATTTATCCAACGACTGTTCTTCCTAAATTAAATTACCCCCAGGGAAAGGTTTGTGGGGGAATGTTTGCTGTCGAGAATAGTGTTGCGCGAGAAACACGAAAAGGAGTATTAAATAACACAAATCTATCCAGATGCCAGATTCAGGATTTAGTGGACGAGCCTAGAGAGATTCGAGGTTAAGGGGAGGCAGACAGTTTTTGTGGACCCCCTTCTCCCTAATGTTTAGCCCCACCAGTTTTGAGATTATACGACGTTCGGCCCATTAGTTTGTCGATTTTAACACCTTTTCGCCCCATTTCGTTGTCAATTTTAAGACCTTTAGTGCCATTTAGGTGTCGATTATTTCCGGGCAAGCAATAGCGAGCCTGTAATTTTAAATTTTAAGAGGAATCGGCCTTCGGCCGGGACATTTTTCTACCGAAAAATTTACAAATTTATCTTGAAGGGGGGTCTAGGGGGTGTTTTTCTAAGCTTGATGGAGGTCTATGGAGGAAGCTAAGAAAATATATAAATAAATGAATTATAGACCAAGCAAACGGTCAGTCTACCCTTAAACCCCTGCTTAGTGCTTCCTCTCTTATCTTGCTCTTCTCTTCGCTCTTTTACAAGGAACGTTGCATTATTGATTCCTTCTGCATGAACTGAATGTAAATATATTAAGGGGAGACTGGCCGTCTGTTTGGTCTATTAATTAATTTATTCATATATTTATTTAGTTTCCTCCCTTGACCTCCATCAAGCTTAGAAAAACACCCCCGATAAATTTGTACGTTGTTCGGTAGAAAAATGTCCCGGCCAAAGCCCGGTTCCTCTTAAAATTGCGAGCTCGCTATTGCTCGCCAGGAAAAAAACGACACCTAAATGGCATGAAAGGTCTTAAAAGTGACAACGAAATGGGGCGAAAGGTGTTAAAACGGCCAAACTAATGGGCCGAACGTCTTATAATCTCAAAACTAGTGGGGCTAAACATGAGGGAGAATGGGGTCCAGAAAAACGGTCTTCCTCCCCTCAACGCAAATGTGCATCATATATCAACACTATACTTACAGCAATATCTTGAGTGGCATTATTTACTTAGTTTCAATAACAAAAGTGGATAGTCTTCTTCCTCGTTATTTGAGCAGGTACAAAGCACTATATATTAACTTCTGTAAAGATACGAACATTTTTGTCGGTCTTTTCATTTCATGTTAAAGCCAGAGGTCCAGCGGAAGGTAAATTCTGGCAGTTTTATCTTTGTTTTTCCGTCTCACGACTAATTACGTCGTTGACATTCTGAGCGATGGTTTCTTAATTAAAGGAACAAATATTTGTGTCTCGAAGAATCAAAACTTTTGTGGTAGCAAGGCAGAGTCCCCATTAGCCAGACATCTGAATGAACTTAACAGACTATTTTATAGCTACATTTGTCTGGCTTCCTTTACTGTTTATGTTTGTGACTCACCAACACAGTGATCCAGCTAGCTCTCACAAACACCTCCTCCTGCTATCTACTTCACTGCACTTAGTAAGTACACCACATATATTTCTGCCAAAAAATACAAAATAAATCCTTATTTTTTTTAGCATTCCTTGATTTTGGCCTGTCACTCTTTCAACTCTGGGTGAGGTACTCGTCATAGGTAGCTCTGCCTTTGTGTCTCCCTCATCCACATTGGAAAACAAAATATGTATAATTGTATATATATATATATATATATATAACTTGAGGAGTCGAATCATCCCCTCAGTTAACTAATTACTACACTAGATTAATTTCGAGCAAGTTATATCGTGTCTGGTGTGATTAAATTATATTAATGTAGGCTTACCAACACTACTAAAATGGCTGAATTTGCCCTAGGCTAACATATAACACAATAACAAAGGACTTCACCCTCAGCACGATAAAAATTAAATCATAAGAAAAACAGTAAATTATTTAGCTATTTTGTCTGTCAATGGAAGGTATACTGTATCTACAGTATATATATACTGTATATCTCTGAAGTAATGAACCTAAATAATTTCCCAAATAGATTGAGTTGGTGGTGTGCTTGCATTGTATGTTTGTCATAGTTGGAATTTGTAAATTTGATGGAAATGATGGTATTTGTAGCGTCTCTTGGTAAAATTAAAGTCTGGTGGACTTTACTAAATTCATGGAAGTTTCTGTATTACTG
Source organism: Paralithodes platypus (assembly GCA_032716605.1). Taxonomy (NCBI): domain Eukaryota; kingdom Metazoa; phylum Arthropoda; class Malacostraca; order Decapoda; family Lithodidae; genus Paralithodes; species Paralithodes platypus. The sequence goes on along the minus strand of CM064491.1, from coordinate 27,970,877 downwards.
GAATTGAATTAATGTAATTGTGCACATTGTAGGAGTTGAGTGAATTGCTGGAGTGTTCTAGAGAAGAAATCGATGTATTGATAAAATGGAATATTGACTGAAATAAATGCATTGGACCTGACTTGGAATAAACTGTATTACTAGAATTGACTGTATTTGTGAAATTGACTGAAGTGTTTGATTGCTCTGAAGGCTAATACATTGATGGAGCTTGTATAAATGGTTAAATGACAAAGTTCAATGGAGTTAAATACGTTGAAGTTGCTTGTGAATGTAGAATTTGTTGCCAACTTGAAATGGGAAAGAGTTTTTTCAGTCTTAGATGTGTGTCCCTTTGGAATTCGTTGCCCTCCTCTGTGGTGTCCTTGCCAGATCTGCCATCATTTAAGGCTTCTCTCTCCGAACATCTTGCTGGTGTATTGTACAAATATGTCTAATTCCAGTAAACCATTGTCACCCATGTCACCCCCTCTGGCCACTCCACTTGTATATTTGTGTTCGGCAATTATACCTAGCTGCATATGATGCACTTTCCCAGTCCATAGTACAGTACTTTGCACTTGTTTGTTTTACTTCCTTAACACTCCCTTCTGTGGGCTGTGCACCAGCAGCGTGTGGCTTCCGTGGACCTTCACTCACCTTCCAAGCCAGGAATCTGGGAAGCCCACCAGGTAAAAACAACTGGAGCCAGTTAACTTATTTTACAGTTACTTTATTGTGCGATTAATTGTTTTTTTGTTCACCAATAATAGTGTGCACCCATAATTTGCTATCAAAAGATAGTTGTACATGAAAGTTGGTTGTACAGCAAGACTACTGTTGGTATGTACGACAAAATTAGATTCTGCAACTAAATGTAGTGAAGTGGTCTTGCCACTGAACTGAAATTTGTAATTCCTGAGTACACATTCTGATGTATTGATGGGATGATAATACATTCAGTCAAGTACCACAAAACTCACCGGCTTTCCATAAAATACCCTCTATGTATCCATCCAGTACATTAGCATTCTATAATAATTCCCATATTCAAAATATGGACTGGCCTGTGAGTGAGAAGCTCGTTAGTTTGAGAGAGAGAGAGAGAGAGAGAGAGATAAAGAGAGAGACGTTCGTGATTGCGAGATGAGGCGGCCAGATAGTGCTGATGAGGCATCGACACACTGGAGCTGCAATGAGGCAGTACAAGACAACAAGGCGTCTAGGTCTGAGGACTAAAGTACGAACGAGTCGGTTGTAAGAGCTCGTCGGCTCATTGGTGAACTCGCCATCTGAAATAAAGCCTCCTAACTTCATCATATTAACGAGTTAATATACTGTATTGCATAAAAGCCCCTGTCAGGAGGAAGAGTTCGTGGTTGTGGAATTCGAGTGGGTTTTACAATGAGAGGGGAGAGTTGGCTGTGGAACGAGAGTTTGTTGTGCATAATTACAATTGTTCTTTTAGTAGCATTGTAGTAAACGAATGTATCTAAAATGAAAGTCTCTTACACTTGCGAAGTTGACTTAAGCTAAACAAACATTCCTGCACCCGACTATTGCAACAGTTGCCATTAGTCTAGCTTCAGAGCTATCATTTTTCCAGACCTCTCGCTCGAGAATATTGTTATGTAGTTGCTCGTGAGGAACATATTGGCCTGGTGTTCCAAGTGCATTAGTACACTACAGAGTCTGTAAACTCTAACATTTAATTTGTGTCGCCGTGTATTTGTCTAGCAGCCTCTAGTTTAAAAACAAAAATACATTTCCAAGGCAAAAACCGTAAACTCAACAACAGGTCTTCTGGCAGTGTCCAGTTTAAATAATATTTACATTTTTTAATTAATATCCAAGGTCACGGGTGCACACAAAATAGAATACCCTTTACTTAATAATGGAAAGCTCCAGGGATAAGTCTATCTGGACCACGTTTAAGGTTTTAGATATTAACTGCGAATCTGCTGGTGAACATAGCCTACTAGAGTCTCAGGTTCGTTGAATACATTGATGACAAACTGTAGAAGTACTATCATTTGTTTTTTTACCATATTGTAATAATTATCCCATGACAAATACAATTGACTGTAAATGGTATAAGTAATTAGTTATATCTTTGTCGCTTTGAAATATATTAACTAATTGCCTGACCATTGAGGTATATAATTATGCTCATCTATGTACTACATTAACCACTTTGTATGTGTTCATATAATGTGATTAATAGTATATTTCGACTAATCAAATCTAGAACCTCGATTTAATTATTCTGTAACAATGCTTATGCATTTGGTGTGGGTTATACTTTCCCTTGCTAGTACATAACCTCAGAATCACCAAATCTCCTGTTGTGACCCCAGAGCCGCACCTTAATCCTACTTATCCTCCCACATCATAATCATCTTGACCATCACCCTCCTGTTCTTAAATGTATATATTTCTTTCCCTCATCCACTCTATTTCACCCATTAATGCTCTCTCTTTTTTTCTCTCTCTCTCCCAGCCCACGCCTCCCTCTCACTGTCTCTCTACCTCTCTTTTCCTCATCCATACCTCACACAATTTCTCTCTCCTCCACACCCAGCCCTCTTTCTCCTCCACACCCCACCCTCTCTCTCTTTCCTCCCACCTCCCTCTCGCTCTTACTCTCACTAACTCTCGCACACTCTCTAGCGGGCCTAGCCCATACATCACACACGCACAGTCTCTCTCTCTCTCTCTCTATATATATATATATATATATATATATATCCCCCTGCTCTCTCTCTCCCATCGTCTCCCCTTCATTCGCACTCTCTCTCCATTCACACAATCTCACACTCACTTTCTCTTTCGTCTCCCCTTCTCTCTCTCTCTCTCTCTCTCTCTCTCTCTCTCTCTCTCTCTCTTTCTATCTCTCTCTCTCTCCAGGCAGTGTCTACTTTGCAGGTTCAACAGATCCAAAATTATTTAGATTAATTTTCAAACTAAGCCCAAACCTGGCAAATGAGTGTCAATACCGACAAATGTGAATGACTACATACAGTATAGGATACAAGCACGAAAATAAATGTTTGTGTTATGTGTATGAAGGAGACCAAAGGCAGGCTGCCTGTAACGAGTGTCTCCCCCAAAGCCAACATAGTGTCAGAGAGCCAAATTCAAGGGATCTGGTGGTAAAAATGCCATGAAACACGAAGTTTAAAACAGTCTAAGTCAAATGATGAAGGCAAGTTTGATTGAGGGATAGAGTTCCAGATTTCACTTGTTGAGTAGAAGAAGGACTGGACAAATTTGTCAATTCTTGGGTTGGAAAGCTGGACAGAACAGTAGTGGGTATAACATATTTATCTATCTATCTATCTATCTATCTATGTACTAAAGTACAGTAATTAAAAAAATATCATTGGTAGATAATTCGAATACAAATAAAAACAAGTTATTCTCACCATATACCTCTCATTGGTTCGCCCTCATCTGAAGTATTGTGTACAGTTTTGGTGTCTATATTATCAAAAGGACATAGATAAACTGGAGAGAATACAGAGGGGAGTACCGGTAACTAAAATTATCCCTAGACTTAGAAGTATGCCATACAAAGAACGTCTATAACAGATTAATCTGTTTAGTTTGACAAAGCGCAGGCTGAGAGGGGACATATTTTAAGTATTCAAAATTATTAAAGGTCTTGACAATATGGATGTCAACAAGTACTTCACAATTGACCAATCGAATTACACTAGAGGAAATAGTTGTAGGATAATTGGAAAGCCTTTTCATTTACATAAGGCAAAGCATTTATTTTTTCAATAGAGTGGTACATTTATGGAATCTACTAACTAGAAATGTAAAAATGGTTTTACTGTTCAATCATTCAAAAACGACTTGATACATATCTTCTTCTTAATCCCCAATTAACTGCTTTTACAGTTGAATAGCCTCCTGACACTTATTTATTTTCTCCACATTGACAAGTTACGTAAGATACAAGCAGCCTCGTAAGGATCACTATGTATGTTGTTGCTTGTTCTCCTTTGTACTTTGTACCCCTTTGTAATCCATTCACACACTCTCACTCTCATCCTCTCTCCTTCACTCTCACCACTCAAACTCTCTCTCTCTCATTGTTTCCCCTGCACTCTCACTCCCTCTCTCTCCACTCACAATCTCACACTCACTCCCACTCTCTCGTCCTCTGTCATTCACTCTATTACTCTCACCCTCCCTCTCTCTCTCCACGGCCACTCTCACACTCACCAACACTCTCTCTCATCCTTTTTCCTTCACGCTCACTTTCACCCTCTCTCTCTCTCAACTCACTCTCACGCTTTCCCTTTCACTCACACTCTCTCCACTAACACACTTTCACTCTCACTCTCATCTTCTCTCCTTCACGCTCAGCCTCACTCTCTCCACTCACACACACTCTCTTTCATCCTCACTCAAGTAGGCACCACACAAATACCCACTATCCTCCTACTTCATATTCTCTCTCCCATCCCCTCCTCACTCTCTCTATCACACCTCATTCTCGCACACACTATCTCTCTCTATTCATATCATCAACACATGGGATCACTGTTTCCGGCAATCTCGTCTCTTTGATACAGACGGTCTCCATTTGAACCAAGTGGGATCAGCACAATTTGGACGACATCTCAGTGACGCAGTTCACTCTTTCCAAACAAAACATAAACGGTCAGGGGCAATCGAGGGAGTTAACTTAATATATTCATATAATCAAGCAAAATTCATCAACAATCTGCAACAACTCTTTCTAAGCTATTAAAATATGTTTTGCAAATACTCGAGGTATTCGTAGCAAATTTTCAGATCTTGAAGACAAAATTAACACGATAGGCATCCCCGGATCATGGCTAAACAGTTAACAAAGAGACTATTTAGCAGTATACGTGATTACTGAATATATAATGTTTGAATGTAGTCGGATAAAAAAAAATGGGGGAGGCATGTTGATGTACGTCAAGAACGATATTCATCTCGTGCTAGTAATGGTGCCATCTACTGTATATACAACATTGCTCTAATGTATGTTCAGATGAGAAAATTGCATCAAAAAAAGATAACCCTTGGACTAATATATTGCCTGCCTGGACAATCAATAAATATTGTTCGAAAGATCTATGACCAAATTGCAGAAATAGGGGTAACAAAGACATTATACTATTTGGAGACTTCAATTTGCTAGTAGCTAAGTGGTGCGAATCCCTGACATCAAAAACAGGATCGGACCTTTACTCTAATCTACTAGAAAGTTCATTACTAAAACTTGTTCACTATCCATCACCGTGCAACAATGTTCTTGATCTAATCCTTGCAACTAAAGACGGCTTAGTAAACCAAGTAAGAGTAGAAAGCCGATGTCCATAAACTACAAACTATTTTTGACAGAACACATTAAAACTTCATAAACCACATAAGTGATACTAATGATATCAGGAACGCTTTTTTCAGAATTATATAATAACGCCATTAATTCTTGCATCCCTATGACAAATCGATGCTCTACTCGAAACAAAGATGCCTACATCATAGAACAAAAAAATAAAACAAAATTCTACATGCCAAAGAAATAGCTTCCCACAATACTTTTAGCAGAACAAGGAACGAATTAGACAGGATAAGATATCTTACACTCCCATGAAATGCCAAACAACTGATGAAACTTAGTAAGACCAATTTGGAAACATGTATTGCAAGCTTAAGCAAGGCAAACCCAAAAGAATGTTATGGATTTATAAGAAGTAAAAAGGTGATTACTTCTCAAATTGGATCACACACAAATTAATATAGAGATCTAGTTTATGATAGAGTCCAAATGAGCAACAGTCTCAATAACGTTTCTGCATCAATCTTTACAGAAGATTTGAACTCGGTTCCACTTGCCCCACCATGTTTAATAACCAATAATGACATTCTAAATGGACATTAACAAATTACAGTATAATAAAAAAAAATGGACCCGATACTATTTCTCCAACAGTTTTGGTTTAATTAAGAGACGAGATATTAAGACCATTAACCTTTAAACAGCGAAGTTATGGTATTTGAAACGTCCCGCCAGGCGAAGGAATTTTGGTTCATACCCGACTAAAATTGTAATTTTACCATAAATATCATTATTGCTTATTCATATGTGCCTATTTTACGTTTAATATTAAGATATTAACATGTAACAGCAATAAAACAAGTGGAAATAGTATTTGGGGGGTGAAAAAGACGTATTATTGCCGTCCGATCGTATCAGGAGGGGAGAGCCAGCGCGACGTATATCCTCTCTCTCTCTCTCACTTTCCGATCGATACTGACGTTTTGCAAGTGAAGTCTCTCTGTTTCTAGGATCTCTAACTGCCTCCCTTGTGACCCTGAGACCGTGGGCGGGAAATTCGCGCCAAAAATTACCCGGTAAAAGGGGGAATAAGAGGAGGGGGGGAAAGGAGGGGAAGGTGGGGGAGGGAGTGTAGACACATGTGGAGGAGTGATAGGAGGTATGGAGGGGAATTATCTCAATTACATATTGCTTTGTTTTGAGTGCCAGTGGGGTGTTTTGAAAGGTATTTTTTATGCCTAACCTCTTAACCCGTACTGTACCATAGGATACAGTAATAAAAGTCCCCAGCAGTCCCAAGCAATGTGACACAAATGGCAGGAGAGACCACCTATCCACCTCCAAAGATGAGGCAACACTGGCTCTTGTCACCCGTCAGTGGGTCTCATATAAGCTGAGAAGTGTTGCCAACATGGGAGCAGTGCTCAAAAGGTCGTGGTAACTGGTAAAGGGTTGTACAGGCAGTTACAAGGAAAGTACATTACTGACGGATATATACGTCGCTGGGACGGGGGAGTTACTTATCTACTGACGTATATATACAATGCTGGGATTGGAGGGGTTAAAAGTCCCGGCGCCTTCACCCAGTAAAACTTCTTAATAGTTTCGTTACCTTTCCCAGGTTAACACTACTTATTAACAATACAATGCAGAGTGGCATTGTGCCCAATGAATGGAAGTTAGCAAATATAGCTCCTATCTTTAAAAAAAGGCAACACATTGTTCAATTAGCTTAACTTCAATCATATGTAAATTGCTCAATCCTCAGAGATAAACTTGAAAACCATTTAGAATAATAATATATATATCACACCATGGTTTCCGCAACAAGCGTTTATGTCTGACAAATCTCCTTGACTTTTTCACAACAACTTCAATATGTATGACAGAGGTAAAGCCATTGACATTGTCTACCTTGATTTCCAGAAAACCTTTAACAAAGGCCCCCACAAGTGTCTCTTGATAATAATAAATGCTCATAGCATAGAAGGGTGAATTCTTGGATGGATTGAAAATTGGTTTATTGGGCATAAACAATGAGTACTAATAAACTAGAGTGGACAAAAATTCCCAAGTAATGTGCCCCAGGGATCAGTGATCGTACCTGCTTATGCCCCATAAATTGTTCTTTCCTCTCACATAAATATTACTCTATTCAGTGTGCAGTTGGGTCTGCGTACATGATTTCATTGATATCCAGTATACGAAAAATGGATATTAATCGTAGTAATGTAAGCTCTACCTGTCTTGCTGGTGTAATGGTTAATATCTGTATGTGGTATCCCAGGTTAGAATCCCGGGAGTATCACATTTGTTCATTAATTTCATTTGGGAGGTGTTTGGTGTTGGGAGTTAAATACATTAATTAATTATATATATCAATAACATCGATGATGATCTTTCATGTACACATTCAAAATTTGCAGCCGATACCAAGACAGCAAAAATAGTAGTTTCTCTCTTGCAGGTTCAACAGATTAAAAATGATTTAGATAAATAAGCAAATTATGCTCGAACCTGGCAGATTTGTTTCAATACCGAGAAATGTAAAGTAGTACATATAGGACACAACAATTAAAATAAAATTACTCAATGAATGGTAGTCAAGTAAAAAACACTGACAAAAAACCGTCCTAGGAGTATCAATATCAAGTAATTTAAAACCCAACCAACAATTTTCGAAGTAGTTAAGAAAGAAAACAAAATTATTGCTTCATTAGAAGATCGTTTGAAAACAAATCCGAAATTTTTATTTTCACTGTATATAATTCTTTGGTTCGTCATCATCTGGAATACTGTGTATAATGTTGGTGTTCATATTATCAAAAGGACCTAGATAATTTGGAGAGAATACAGTGAAGAGTAACAAAACTGATTCCTAAGCTAAGCAACAAGCTATATAAAGAACGTCTAAAATAGTTTAACATGTTTAGCTTAACAAAGCACAGGCTAATGGGGGACCATATTTAAGTGTTTACAATGATTTAAAGTATTGACAATATGGATGTCATCAAATAGTTCACAATTGATCACTACAATTACACTAGAAGAAATGGTTGTAAGATAATTGGAAAACTTGTTCACTTACATGAAGCGAAGCATTTCTTTTTTAATCGAGTGGTAAACTTATGGAATAGTAGTGTCAGGGAGTGCTGTACTCTTCAAATTGTCAAAAACCGTCTACATAAATATCTTACTATTAACCCCCGATTCACTGTGTTTACAAACGAATAGCACCACATTATACTGTGCTATATTTTTCCTGTGTTCACATAGGATCGGTACTTTAGTTACAAACAGCCTTGTAAGAATCCAAACATTTGTTGTTGCATGATTTACTTTGTACTCCTTTGTAACCCAAGGGAGTCTCGGAGCAGCAATTGGCTGTAGAAATACGTAATACTGCCAGCACTGCTCCACAGTTTTATTAGTTAGTAACAAGGCTAGAGAAGCTCATCCTAAACAAAGCCACGGTGGGGACCCACGAGAGGCCGGTTCTGAAGGACTGGGATCATGGCAGCCTCGTGGAACCAAGTATATCGTTAAACAACATCAGATGTTTTAAACAAAGGAGACTACAATTATGTCAATATAAGACGATCACGTTTGCTTACAGAGGTGGCCATCAAATAATACATACTCGTGAGGGAACCACACTTTAAGTCTGATACAGTTTCGAAAGCATAGGAAAGGCTACTCTCCCCGAAAATACTAATGTGTAAGTAAGGAGAAACTATCACCATAATTTTAATATCTTGCTCATAAGAAAGCCTTTTATTCCGTTCAATAATACTGTAACCTTATCATTTACCCCTACGCCAGACGATGTTTTCAGTATATCAAGGATCTTTTGGAGCTGTTGATAAAACAAATATAAATTTACTAAGTTTAGTATGTGTGATCATTCCTAAAAATTATACAATTATTTTGGAAGTAAATGAAATACTAATACCAACGTTAAAATTACTTATGTCAATATATTTATCTCTCAATGTTTTTTATTTTTGCATTTTTTACTCTGGCTAGACTGATACCATTTGACGTAGTTGTTCATTTACGAAATTTAACGGAGTGGTAGTGACAGTTTGGAGAAACTTTTTCGAGGTGACAGTGGAACAAGCACAACAAGTGAAACATAAGATGGTGTTAGTGGGTAGTGATCATGTAAATAATGTTGCTATGGCTTAATGCTAGCAGGTATGATGTATCATCATAAACTACATGAACAGTCACAGGAATGGATCATAATTGCAACACACAACATTTGTAATATCCTTGGGAGAGCTAAAGTTTGTTTGTTATTTTGCATTTTATTTTGGATGATTGTTTCTTTTTTCTTAGCTACAGTTTAATAGTATGTGTTGGTCATACAAAATCAAACTGTTGTGTCTGTTTAGTGTTAATCAACAACGGATTTGATAAATTATATGTATACAAAGTAAGTCTAGTTTCAGGTTGCATTTCCTCTCACAAAACATTGAAACGGAAAGTGACTCAAATTATAGAGCCCTTCTGAAATGGGAACATGGTCAGAATAGGGCCAAGTTTGACAGTGGAGTATTCAGAAGAGAGTAGTCACTAAATACTTGGTAATTTATGTTCACTATATACTACAAATGCTATAATTTAATATATATATATATTCATCGTTGCTGATCATACATCTAGAATATGTGTATTCTGAACAATTATTACAACATTTTAATCTAAACAAGAATGTGTTTTATAGTATGTACTGTATGTATTATACTCAGGCACATACTCCATTACTGGGGGTGGCCAATACTAGACAGAGCCCGAACAGAAACAACATTTAAAGTTCCTATTATCAGGGTTCGGGACCACTTTTACGTTCCCTCGCCCGTTTCTCTGTTTCATCGAGTAGGATAATTATACAAGGGGAGGAGGATTCCTAGCCTGCCCCAAGAAGGAAAAGCATGATAGTAAAAGAGACAGACAGAAACAACTAAGGTTGGGTAGAGGATGCCAAACCTCACTCTGGATAGGACCAGCCCTCATCATTTAAAATAAAAATATAAAATGGTAGTTTATAATTATGCAAAATTAATTAACCAAAAAAATCTCGTAGTAGGGACATTGTATATTATCAACTAATCAAAATTGATATATTATAATATACACTACCGTCTATTCATAATATAATAATGCAAGAGATAATACGAAACATGCCATATACAGTACAGTAGTTAAGAAACATGGCTACAGATCTGCGTTGTGACATAATCTAAAATACAGTATATTCAACAGAGATGGGTAAGGAGGCAGAGGGACGCGAGACTGGAACTCCTTTGGGATGCATACAGAACGCCAGATACAAAGAGAAGGGAGGCAAACCAGAGAGAGAGAGAGAGAGAGAGAGAGCGAGCGAGCGAGAGAGACAGAGACAGAGAGAGAGAGAGAGAGAGAGAGAGAGAGGACATCAATTATGTGAGATTATCGCATGTATTCAAGCACGCACGTGTAAGTACTAGTCCAGACAGCGAAGGGTTGAGGTTATACAAAATTGGAGGAAAAGGTTTTGCAATTTATATTAGTTTACTGAGGTGTCTAGAATGTGTATGAAGACAGTTGACTTGGATAAGCCCCAATATATATCACTGTTACGAGAAAAGTGCTGCATTAGGATCAATGAAGCTACTAAGGCACGCAACATAGATCTGACAGAAATTATCTACACTCAAAACAGTCGACTCTATATGCACAAGGAATGCAGACGCATACATACACATCCAGCTAGTATCAGGGCGGCTCAGCAACAGGGTCCATCAACGGGAACCTCTCACCATCTTCGATCACATGCCACAGCTTTTGACTTCAAACAGAAATGTGTTCTGTGTGGCATGATTATCGACATGGAAGCTGCATACAAATATCCAGAAAAACGTGCATTACGGTTCAGTCATGTGATGGAGCTCAATTTAGAAGAGAGCATCAAAGAACACTGTATGAAGAGGAATGATGAATGGGCTACTGAGGTACAGTCACGAATTCTGCCCGTCTTTGATTTACCAGCTGCAGAAGCTATGTATCACCATGAATGTGACAAGCATTTTCGTGCAGGGAACAACATCCCTTCAGTCTTCAATAATCAGGAAGAAGTCCCAAGGAAAAAGCAAAAGCTTGGTCAACCAAAGAGCTCAACAAAAAGTATGGCATTTGAAAAGGCAATTGAACATTTAGAAGACTATGATGATGAGACAATCACACTGGATGACTTACATCACATAATGAAGATAAACACTGGACTGAGTGATGATGAAGTCTATACTAAGGTGCAGCTGAAAAGGTGTCTTTTGGATCACTATGGGGAAAAGGTATCCATCTCCACAGTTAGACAACAACCCAACATAGTAACTCTAACATCAAATGTGAAAGATATCATTCAGGAAGCACATACAAGAGGTTCAAACTTAGAGCAATCTAATATGGATAGTTTAATCAAAATCGTAGGTGAGTACATCCGCACGGAGATCAAGTGCATGGAAAAACATGATAACATTTATCCTGACACTGAACAGATGAAGTCAATGGATGCAAATCTTGACTATTTCCCACATGGTTTGAGAACCCTTCTGCAGTCAATAATAAAGAGTAAAAACTCAAAGCTGCACACTGCTTCATTTGGCCAGTCTATAATGCAATCAACATGTCCACGATCCTTTTTGCCACCTCTGCAACGCGGACTCTGTGTGACATTGGAACACAAATATGGCCAACGAGAATTGGTAGACATGATGAACAAGTTCGGTTTTTGCTTATCCTACACTGAGGCATCAAAGTATAGAAAGAATGCAGCATCTTTACAGGGTGTATATATGATTGGAGAAATTTCAGACACATTCGGACAATACCAAGCAGATAACGTCGACCATTCCTGCAGAACATTGGACGGTAGTGACACAATCCATGTTACGGGACAGGTGGCTACATTCTGTTACGATCCAGGTTCTCAAAGACACAGGGCTCTTCAACATTGGACTAGATAATGGCAAAAAGCAACAACGGTAACACTAGATCCAACCCCTGCCTTAAACACTGGAAAACAAAACACCATTACTGCCCTGAGTCGTGCCTGGACAACGAGGTATCCTATGACTCGGTAACTGGTGCACACACACTAGGCTGACGCTCAATGAAACAGCCTATTCTCAAACAGTAAAGAGTACTCGATTATGATACACAAAGAAAAGATAGTTAACGTGATTAATTAACATTACGGTAGATACTCAAATAACTGGCACTCCTGTATTAAAGAAAGTGCAATGCTAGTCCTGCAACATCAACTGGAAACTTCTGAAATAAGTCTGATGCTGGGAAGATGTTCGTAAAGAATCTTGAACAATTATAATGCAGAATACGGGTCACAATAAATGCTAGGACATATAGTAATAATAGGCAGGCGAATAATTAAGACTGCGCAAAGGTAGTAATGCTCGACAACTAAAGAAATGCTTCGTGACACAACGCAACAGCCTACTCGGGTTGTGCAACTCAACAACCTCGGCTCAAAAGTGCAGTGAATAATAATGCTGCATACATATAATAATGGGGCTTATCTCTAACCAGTGTCTGCTCAGTTAATAAAGTCTAGCTTGGGTATCAAGGCAGGGCAACAATGGGCGAGCATGCGGCTCGTAGCCTAACGTTGTCCAAGGGTGGTATAATGAAGATTACGTTATATGACGGGGATGCTCTCTTGATAAATCTAGGTCTCTAGTACCTAGCTCTATCCTGGCGATCCCTCAGAAGTCAACACAAAGAGGCAGCACTATGTTGTGAGGGATAGGCTATGGCCCTCTCACACCACAGCGCTGTGCTCGCAAAGTAAACCAACCCGAAGACAACTTAGGCTCCCACAGTACCTGTCGATGTCGTGCAGAGCTTAGCTAACACTGCACACATCGGAGACAACGACACAGTAACCTTACCCCTAGTCTAGCTTTAGATAACCAAGAAGAATCACTCAACACCTTGCAAGGGAGACATATACCGGTCTACAACCTTCCCGAGAGAGGACACATACGGAAAAGTCCGTCTCTCTAAACCTCAATAAAGCATAATACCTCCTTAACCTAATACATGGAAATATCTGAGAGCTTCGCGTACAATACGACTGGTCGACGGTGAACGTCTATGCTGAAACCAGAAGGGATGTTGAGTTTAATAAAGATTAGAGAATGAGAAAGGAGAAGTCGAGAGAGAAATAGTATGCAAAGTAGCGAGTATGGGGGACAGAATTGCAAAGGATGTAGGCGATACGCGTCTCAGGCAAGCTCTGAGCTGGTAAAAAACACGAGGCAGCGACGGGAAGGGACTAGTTGACCACCCGGCCGCCAACGCCGTCAGCGCCCAAGCGAGCCGTGTCATAGCTCACCACGCTGCTGGGTGTACTCCTTCACACTCTCTCGCTCGCCTCCCACACAAGCAACATTTATATTATAGCGAATATAAAATATAAGGCGCGGCCACAGACCAAAACAAAGACCACTTCTAGCCTGTCTGTGGCAACACGACACTAATGAAATAAAGCAGATCATTCTAGGACAACTGTAGCCTATCCCCCCATCCTGGCGAGCGCTAGCGAGCTGCAATGCCCCACGCAACCATTCTGCTAACGCCGGGAGGCGTCACACCCCTCCCAAGATATGGGACACTCAACCATGAGCCCATATCTGAACAGGCAGAATGTCGCTAAAATCTGCCACTCCTAACCACTCTGCCACTCATGGAATGCAAGCTCAGTCTCCTCAAAAAAAAAAATACAACAACATTTTTATATAAAAAAATCTTATCACCTTTCCCAAATATAATACATTAATTCATAACATTGTGCTCCCAGAGCGAGCTTTAAGAAGCACAGCCTACTGAGGGAAAATCATCTGCACTCAGTACTCAGCTACAATATTATCTTAAAATTAATTATTAAAAAGAAAGAGTTTTTATTTAATTTTTCATATTTTATTTTAATGTTGTTTTTGGCGGCTACTATAGATGTAGCCTAATTTTCTTCTAATCAAAGCCAACAACTCCTGCCCTGCGACTCTACGCTGATGCTACACACGCGAGCCAACAAGCACCAGTGCAAAAATACACCGCGAGCCAAGACAGGAGGCTATATCAACATACTGTGGTAGCCTACCCCGGATCCTCCACCCGCGACAGACAGTCCGCAATCACATTCTCACAACCGGCAATATGGCGAATGTCTAAGTTGTACTCTTGCAACATGAGCGACCATCTGGTCAGCCTCATATTCCGGTTGTGGAATTGATTGAGGAATTTAAGCGGGTGGTGGTCGGTATACACTACCACGACTGGCCCATATGCAGGAACATAGACCTCAAAGTGTCTGAGCGCTAACACGATTGCCAGCAGTTCCTTTTCAACAACCGAATAGTTTTTCTGTGCTGAATTAAATTTCTTTGAAAAGAAACTGACTGGATGGTCAAGACCTTCCTCGTCTGTCTGCAAAAGTACGGCACCAGCCCCTACTCCGCTGGCATCAGTCGCCAACTGAAATGGTCGTTCAAAGTCCGGGGCTCTGAGGATAGGGTGAGTGCATAAAAGGTGTTTAACTACTCGAAACGCCTGCTCACACTCAGGTGTCCAGCGGAACTTTTTATCTTTAGCTAGTAGATCTGTCAAAGGAGCTAACACAGTAGAATAGCCTCTTATAAAGCGGCGGTAATACCCAATCATGCCCAAAAATCTCATGATCTGCCGCTTGGTGGTCGGCCTGGGAACAAGTCGATAGCCTGTATCTTCTGTTGGGGCGGGCTCACCTGCCCTAACCCAACCACAAACCCCAGATACTGCACCGTGGCTTGCACAAAGTCTTAACCACCAAGCCTGCTTTACTAAGTTGACTAAATAAGGCTTCTATGTGCTCACAGTGACTTTGGAAATCGTTGTCATAAATGATCACGTCATCAAGGTAGACAGTACAGTTTGGGATGTCTGCTACGATGTCGTTCATTAAGCTCTGGAAAGTGGCCGGTGCATTTTTCAGACCATATGGCATCACGTTGCAACGGTAAGTACTGCCATCCACCACAAACCCGCACACCTCTTTAGCCCGCTCAGACAGTGGTACTTGCCAGTAGCCTTTGACGAGGTCTACCTTGGTCAAGTACCTTGCTTTCCCGATCTTATCCACACTGTCATCCACCCGGGGAAGAGGATATGCATTGGTGGGGGTCAACCCGTTCAACCGCCTAAAGTCAATGCAGAACCGAACTTTTCCATCAGGTTTGGGCTGCAGAGTGACAGGAAAAGTCCACCGTACTGCCCCCTTCTCGATCAAGCCTCTCGCCAGCATATACTCCAGCTCGTCCCTGAGCGCTGGGAGTTTAATGAGTGGCACCCGATAAGGTATCGACTTGAAGGGGGGGTGCTCTCCTACGTCGACATCATGCACCGCTTGAGTAGTGAGGCCTGGGTGCTCGGCAAATACAGTGGGGTATGAATCGAACAGGCGCTGCACTGCTACCTGCTGTTCCTCCGGCAGGTGTGCCAGAGCATCGTGCGCACATTGGCTCGAATTCCCCGCCCACTGATCAGCCGAGACATGACAATCCCAGTTATCATCCACCTGATCATTGCTGCCCCCCTCTCCTTCTCCACCATGACCGCGGCAGGTCAACACAGAGACAGCTAGTGACTCAGGTGGGCACCTCACATACTCCTTCAACAAATTAATGTGGCATAGTTGGTTACGCTTCTTCTGGTCTGGAGTGGCAACTAGGTAATCTAGATCGGAGATCTTTGACACCACCCGATAAGGCCCAGCGTACTTGGCAGCCAGAGGATGACCTGACAAAGGCAACAGGACCAACACCTCTTGACCTACCTGAAACTCCCGGAGTTTCGCATTGGTATCGTACCTGTCCTTCATACGGGCCTGCGAACTCACCAAATTACGCCCTGCCAGCTCCAGACTTCTAAGCATTCTCTCCCTGCTCTCGAGGACGTATCTCAACATAGAACATGGCTTAGCGGTATCCTCCCACATCTCCTTCACTATGTGGAGAGGGCCCCTTACCTGATGCCCGAAAACAAGCTCATTCGGACTGAAACCGAGACTCTCTCCAGTTACTTCTCTTGCCGCGAACAAAACATACGGCAGACGAAGGTCCCAATCCTTTCCGTTCTCTGCGCAATAACATCGAAGCATGCTTTTCAGCGTGGCGTGCCACCTCTCCAACACCCCCTGACTCTCCGGGTGATACGCACAAGAGACGACAGTGCTGATGCCATGCTGAATCATAGTTTGTTTGAACAGATTAGAGGTAAAATTAGAACCTTGGTCCGATTGCACCTCTTGCGGGTAACCATACCGCGAGCAATACAAGAGCAGGTTCCGGACAACAGTTTTTGCCGTGCCATTTCTCATTGGATATGCATCAGGATAACGAGTGGCCACATCCATGATAGTTAATAGAAATTTATTACCGGCACTAGTAGAGGGTAGGGGTCCGACCATATCAATGATGACCTTACTGAAGGGCGGTCCACTGACAGGAATGGGGTGCAACGGGGCTCTCGGAATTGTTTGGTTAGGTTTTCCAACCCTCTGGCACGTATGACACATTGCTATCCAGGTTACTACCTGCCCCTTCAACCCCGGCCACCAAAACAATTTTTCTAAAGCCGCCACCGTTTTTCTCACCCCTAGATGTCCTGCCAGTGGTACGTCATGCGCCAACCTCAGTAGGCTATCCCTGCACTCCCGTGGCACCACCAACTGGTCCACTACTCCGGACCCCTCTTGCCAACTACGTTTAGGGTCTTGAAAACGCCTATAGAGGATGCCTTCTAAATAAAAAAAATCTCCTGGCTGTGCATCGCCGTCCTCGTCGAGCTCTACAGCTCCATTAGCACACGTTTGGAGCTCAGGGTCCTCTAGTTGCAACCGACGTATATCTGAGGGTGCCAAGCGATCTAACTGCTCCCGGAGCAATGCATGACCTTCCCCGATACTGGGCTGCTCCCTCTGTCTCTCTCGATGTACATAACGTTGCTGTCGTGGAGTCTCGTCATGCCCAGCCTCGTCACTCTCGATGACAGGCCCAGGGGCTACTCCAGAATTAAGTAATGGTGCTAATACTGAATCACCCAAGAGAGCCGCCGAGTCAAAACTCTTAAAACCAACTCCAGCTTTAGCCTCCTCCTGTTGATCGTTCCTCCGCTGGTCTGAAGACGGAGGACTAGGCTGTGACACTATAGCTGCCCGAGCTCGGGTGACAACACACGCCAGGGGTTGTGTCTGGCACCGCTCGACCCACTCTTGCTCTTCCCTACTCACATCGGCAGGCCTTTCGGCAACGACTAAGGGTAGAACCTCAGAAGCGGGCATTGCAAAGTCATTGCCGAGAAGAAAGTCGACGCCCTCCACTGGCAGTTTCTCCACAATCCCAACATCCAATTCACGTGCCACACCATCCACCTCCAACTCCAACCGCACCAGCGGGTATGACCGAGTTGCATTAATACCCTGCACCACTACCACCCGAGCCGCGTTTATAGGGTAGCCAGTCAAGTTTTTCATCAGAGTCTGGGAAGCACCTGTATCACGCAAGACCTCTACTCCATGCTTGCGCCCCGCCCACATCACGCAATCCCGCCCTCTATGGTCGCAAAAAACATCCCGAGCAGGGTTCGAGCCTCCCAGGTGCTTCTGCATTGGCTGTGCCTCAGCCTCTGACGAACTGCCCCGGGCAAACTCAGACGACTTCGGAGACACACCAATGTTGCAGGCCAAAGACACAGCTGCTGTAGGTGGTTTTCTAGGACAGACTCTTGCAAAGTGCCCCTTTTTATGACAATGATAACACTCCAACTCCCCTTTGGGCTTCCCTTGGTACTGGGAAGGGCCCGGCCCCTTCTTAAACGGGACGGTGCTAGTCTTGTGGTCAGTCTTGGTATCATGGCTCTTGTACTTGTTTGCATAAGGTATATCACTAACTCGGGGGGGTGGGGCGTCACGCCCCTTGTTACATGCCTCACTACGCTGGGCAGACCCAGGAGGTCAGCCATCTCAGCTGCCTCCTGTAGAGTTTTTGGTTGCTTTTCTTTCAGGTTTAACGTCAGGTCGCCGCCCGTGCATTTGAAAAACTGCTCTAAAAGCACCAACTGTTTAATGTCGTCAAACGTAGTAGCTTTCTCCGACCTCAGCCAATTCCCAAAAGCATCGGACAGCTCCCGGGCATGTTCCAAAAAGGTGCTCTCCCGACCCTTGGTAACACCCCGGAACTTCAACCTGTACGTCTCTGGTTGTAGTTCATATGCTCTCAGGACAGCCTCCTTGAGTTCCTCATAGATAATACACGACTCTATAGGCAATGCATCATAAGCCCTGAGTCCCTTGCCCACAAGTCTAGAGGAAACAAGGGCTGCCCACTTCTCCCCAGGCCACTGGTGTTCCTGGCACTTCTTCTCGAATCTCATGAAAAATTTGGTGACACCCGACTCATCAAATACAGGGACCAGCTTCAACAGGTGCGACAAAGACTGCTCATTCCCACGATTCCCACCACCAAGACGCTGCCCTGTCGTCTCCACCCGAGTCTTCTCAAGATCGATATCTTCACGGTACCTGGTAGACTCAGCCTCCGACTGGGGTTTTATTCTCGCGAGTTCGAGATCAGCCTGTCGCTTAGCCTCTATCTTAGCGAGTTCGAGACGTTCCTCATGCTCAGCCTGCATCTTTGCCATCTCAAGCTGGAAGAGCATTTCTGCAGTGAAACCCTGAGGAGGAGGTGCAACTATTGGAGGCCCACCCAGCGATCCTAAACCACGCTGCCAGCGGCTATCGGCCTGCGGGAACGTACTAAACTCCGGCATCCTAGAGGTCCCGATGGGAGTAGAGTGGAGGGGGGGCTCGAGCAGAAGTCCCCGAGCACCCTCTCCACCCTGGACCTCACTAGCAGCCCCCAGTACGCAAGCCCTCAAATCGTTCTTCTTGATGCCATGAGCCACCTTAAGCCCCATGAGGGGAGCCAAACACTGTAGACCATACTTGCTAATTCCCTCTAGTCGATCAGCTGTTATAGGCACCTCCAAAAACTTCCTTGCGGCCTCCTCACTAGTTACTAACCCCCCTGGCATCTGCCCATCAGAGCCTGCATCATTCCCTGAACCCTCAGTATGATCTGATTCGTCTCCCATGGTGTCCACCAAAAATTCCCACGTTTATAAAAAAAAAAGAAGAAGCACCCAAGCCCCTATTAGTCCATGAGCCAGGCCAGATATCGGTACCACCTGGGGTGACTAAACACGAATGGTACTAAAATGTTTATAGAGTGACTGTAAGTACATTAAGATATGATAGCCTTCTCGCACTGGTAGCTTAGTCTAATTTTTTTGATGCAATAGGGGCGCTACCCAAAAATAAAGATTTTTAGCGTGACGCTCGGCGTTTTCCTCATTTTCTTTAAAATCCATCACACAATCATCGCGAAACTTTGAACACCTATGTAGAATTATATTCTCTACCAGAGTTGTTCCTAGGTATTTTTCAAATTTCCTCATATTTCGGAATATACTCTATATTTTGGGTATTTTCCTCTAAATCTAGAATAAATCCTTAAATATGGGGAACATTGAAAAATATATTCTAACAGCTCTTGTAGCTTATTTGATTCTCTACAAGAATTATTCCGATGTGTATTTCAAGTTTCTCCATATTTAGGGGTTTATTTCATATTTGGGGATTTTTTGTTATATTTTGGGGATAATTTATTATTGGAAGGAGCAAACATATGTAGAGTGGTTTCCATGTAATGTGTTTGTTTGTTCATGGTTTAATGGTGATATTTTTTGCAGGTGTGTGTCGACTGTTTGACGGCAGGATGGAACCATCTGCGAGGAAGAGAGCACGGATCGACTGTATCATCCACTGCTCTGATGATGACAGCGATGCTCTGGTGTCACCACAGGATTTGGACTCCTGGAACACATTGCTCAGGGCTGCAGAAATCAGGCAGCATGATCCAGTCCTGGAAGCAGCCAAGGGCCTTGAAGAAGGAGGAATACCACACATACATTATCACCGTAAATGTCGTAGTCTCTTTACAATGAAGAAGTCACTGGATTCTATCCTTGCCAAGGGTGTCAAGATAGAATCAGCAAGCGTCGACCCCAGGAGGAGGGCATCAAGGGATGCCCCTAGTACTAGCAGGGTGTATGCCAAAGTATGTATCTTCTGCGAGAAGTCAAGCAAGTACATAAAAACAACAAAGACAAGGGAGCCACTCATACAGTGTGTTGAGCTACGAGCAGATGAGAAGATTCGCAGAGCAGCAATAAGGAAACTCAACCAGAGAATCCTTGGTTTAGTTAGCAGAGACCTTGTTGCTGCAGAGGGTCACTACCACAAGTCGTGCTACAAACTCTTCACAAAAGATGATTTCCCAGCGGCCGCCAGGTCGGGTGCAGGTGAAAATCAGGAAGAAAGCGAGGAAGCACGCTACGAAGAGGTTGAGACAGAAGCCCTCGTGGAACTCTGCTTGTATATAAGGACCAAATTATTCCCCAACCCAGAGGTACTGCCTATGACAAACCTCACATCTAGGCTTGAGAGATCCATGATGTCCCGTGGTATTATCCAACTGAAACCAGCGACAAAGAAACATGTTCGCCGAAAGATTGAAACCGAGTTTGGAGAATCACTACGCTTTGTCCCAGATGAGAAAGGAAAGCTTCTAATCTATCCACGCAGCCTCTCAATGGACGACCTTGCCCGGCAAGCACACAAAATGGCAAAAGACCTGCAAGAAGCAAGAGCAGCTAACTCTGAAGATGTCTTAACCAAAGCAGGAATGCAGCTGAGGAATGAGATCAATAAACAAGATGTGAGTCAGCCATGGCCTCCCGATACAGATCAGAATGTCATTCCTGCAGCAGTCACTCAATTCCTGCACACCCTGCTGACAGGAGAGTGTGAGTGTGAAACTCCCTCTGAAAGAGCTCAACGTCTTGCCACTTCCTTTGGCAGTGACTTGGTCTTTGCTGTTACCAGTGGCAAGACAAAACCACCCAAGCACGTACTGCTGACCAATGCTGTAAAGTCTTTGACAGGAAACACAGAACTGATCCGAACTCTGAATCGTCTTGGTCACTGTGTGTCTTACTCAATGTTTGAGGAGATCGATACAGCCCTTTGTATCCAGAAGCTGGAATGCTCAAAGGATGACATTCCACTGCCAGCAAACATCTACCCTGGTGTGTTCACAACCCTGGCCTGGGATAACATTGACCGACTTGAAGAGACCCTAAGTGGAGCAGGTACTTCTCATAGAGTCAATGGCATTGCTGTCCAGTCCAAGGTTGCAGGCTCTGTGCCAGAGAAAGTCCTGCCAGAGATTACCAAGTCCAAGATAAGAAGCATCACTCAGACATCATCAATGCTGCCAATATACAATGTTGGGCGGCGGGCAGGGCCACCTAGGATTGAGACTGCGTATGTCGACACTACCAAGGAAGTCCAGGATTCAAAGACAAAGAACCATATCTGGCTTCTTACTCGAATGTCAGACCATGAGGACCAGTCCATCAGCAGTTGGACTGGGTTCAACATCAAAATGCGCAGAGACATTGCAGTGGTTCAGGACACTGTAAGCTACCTGCCCACTATCAATGCTCCCGCAACAGAAATGTCCACCGTTAATGAAATCTTGGAACAAACGCATGCTATCATGCAGTCCTTACAGCTTAACAAGATTGTGTGCGTGTTTGATCAAGCACTCTATGCCAAAGCTGCCGAAGTTATCTGGAAACAAGAGAAGTTCAAGAACATTATCATCAGGATGGGCGTCTTCCACACAATCTGTAATCTCATCTCCACCATAGGAAAGAGGTTTCAAGATGCAGGTCTTAGAGATCTGTGTGTGGAATCAGGTATCATCGCAGAAGGATCAGTGTCAGGAGTGATGAACGGCAAGAGGTACAACAGAGCAGTGAGACTACACAAGCTCGTGTATGAAGCACTGATGAGGCTTGCATGGAAAGGCTTCCTTTCATGGCTAGAAGAAAACCATTCAAGGGACATACACCATCTAGATGAAACACTGAAGGACATCAACAGCTTTCACAGCAATGTGTCTCAGGGACTCTTTCAAGAGCTGATGGAGAGTGAATCATGCACACATATCATGAAGCTTTTCCAAGTTTATCTTGAGACCCTCAGAGATGAACACAACCTCTCAGCATTCTGGATGTCATACCTGGACATGGTTGAGATCATGCTGGACTTAATTCGAGCCTCCAGAGAAGGCAACTGGATGCTCCACCTAGGAGCAATCCGACAGATGATACCGTGGTGTTTTGCCTATGACAAAGTGAACTATGCCCGGTTCCTAACCTACTACTATGCCTTGATGTCTCGACTGCCCATTGAACACCCAGAGGTCCATGAACACTTCATGCAAGGTGGCTTTTCGGTCCAGATCGGTAGCAAGAATCCCTTTGGACGGATCCCTGTGGACCAGACAATCGAAGAGACGATCAACAAAGACACCCAGACACCAGGGGGCACAAAAGGCTTCAGCCTGAAAGGCGGAGCTGTCGCCAGGTACTACCTGACATCGGAGTATCGCAGCAGGTACTTAAGGCAGCTCAGGACTATGGTAGTAGGCCAAAAGTATACTGACTTCAGCCACCCAGACCTACAGATGCCCAGGATTAGAAGAGATGAGGCCGATGTCCAATCTTTAGTTCAACTGATGGAGACCAGCTGGTTGAACCCCTTCAACGCAGAGCAAGAAGATCTTGTCAGTTTGTCAACTGCGACTATGGCACCACCAGAAGTTGTCAAAGACCTTCTAGGGGCCTACAGAATAGGAGAGGATGCATATCAAGCCTTCAAGGAAGAGCGCCTGGAGATCGATACGCCAACTATACAGTTTCATGACACGATGACGAAGACGAAACTGAGAACGTTCACTAACATCAGAATGAAGCCACGCTCACAAGACCATGCCAAGGAGGTTATCTTAAAGGCTGACAGGAACCTATTTGGCCAGATGATCCTTGTTGCCGAGAACAGAAAGCTCAAAATGAGTGATGTCTTGGCTCATCCCCTGGGGCCTTTGCCTTGGGCACTTGCCAGCGGTGATGGGTCTCTCCGCAAGACCAACAAGGCTGCCCTCGCAAAGGAGTTAGAGAGGAATGTTTCTCCTGCAGAAGTGATACCCGAGCCCTCTGCTACCATAATTGATGGGATGAGCCTGGTCCACAAACTGAAGGGAAACGACAAAACTTTTTCACAGCTTGCAGGTACAGCACTGAGTCACGCTGTTCATGAAGGTGCTAAGAGCAGGCGCATTGATGTTGTGTTTGATATCTACAAGGAGACATCCATCAAGGATGCAGAACGAGCCAAAAGAAGTGCAGGCACAGGAATTCATTTCAAGAACATTCAACCTGGGCACAACATCCAGCAGTGGAGAAAGTTACTCGGTAGTTCCTCCAACAAGGCAAGTCTTATCAAGTTCTTGGTAGAAGAATGGAAGGCACCACAGCACAGGGAGAAGCTCAAGGACAAGGAGCTGTATGTCACATGTGAGCAGCGCTGCTTCAAGATCACCAAAGAGCAGTGGGAAGAGGCTCCTGAGCTTAAGTCAACTCAAGAAGAAGCAGACACACGCCTTCTTCTCCATGCACTTCATGCAGCAGAATCTGGGAACAAGTCTGTCATCATCACTGCAGAAGATACAGACGTCATGGTGTTGTGTCTTGGCATGTGCCACAAGATCCCATCCCATCTGTTCCAGAAGTGCGGGACGAAGAACCGGACAAGATTCCTGGATATCACCACACTGAGCCGCACACTGGGAGGCAGCGTGTGTGATTCATTGATTGGTATGCATGCCTTTACAGGCTGTGATACCGTCAGTGCATTCGCTGGCCGAGGGAAGATGACGACACTCAAGCAGGTGAAGATGGACAAGACATACCAGCATGCTTTTCACGAACTTGGACGCTCATGGGAAGTGTCTCCTGAACTCTTTGAGAAGCTACAGGAAATCACCTGCCACATGTACCTACCATCTACCCACACAACTAAGGTAAACAAGCTTCGGTATGAGCTGTTCTGTGCAAGACGTGGAGAGGTAGAGTCAAGTCAACTCCCTCCTTGTGAGGACTGCCTCTTCATGCATGCACTGCGTGCAAACTACCAGGCTGCGATCTGGAGGAGAAGTCTTCAGAGCCAGCCATTTGTTGCGAACCCAACAGACTGCGGTTGGATGACAGATGAGGACGGTAAGCTTGCCGTCAACTGGATGCGAGGCTCACCAGCACCAGATGCTGTTATGCAGCTACTGTCTTGCAAGTGTGTGCGGTCATGCGAACTCCCTAAGTGTACTTGCCTCAGCAATGGTCTAAAATGCAGGGACATGTGCAGGTTACAGACATGTCAGAACAAGGCTATTGAAGAAGAGCCGGTGGCACAACAGTCAGATTCCGAGTCTGACGTAGATGATATTTAGGAGTAGTAATTTGCCATAATAGTATGTACAAGCCCATGGCATGCTTAGTGTGTATTTACAGGACTTGTATTAAATGTGACAATTACTATATGCATTTTGTTGACATTTAGGCATTCCTGTCCCCAAATTTGACATTTTAAAAAATTTCGGAATTTTCGGTAGGGTATGTCTATTCAAGAAGTGATAACGACCATTAAGCTACCAATGTGCAAGGGCTATCATATCAAAACATAAACTAGAGACATGTAGCAAGCTAAAAACACCTAAGAGAATTAGTCACCCCGGGTGGTACCGATATCCCAAAATTCGGGTCTTGGCTCATGGACTATATGTAGCACTATTCACCTGCCAAAAATTTCTGAAGACTCTCAAGTGCTATACCACTTTGCCAAAAAAATTCCAACTTGCCCACTATAATCCTCAATAAAACAAATGACCACAACAATCCTGCAATTATCTCTTAGTTCACAAGATCCTGAGCTAGGTCGCCATTTGTTACGATCCAGGTTCTCAAAGACACAGGGCTCTTCAACATTGGACTAGATAATGGCAAAAAGCAACAACGGTAACACTAGATCCAACCCCTGCCTTAAACACTGGAAAACAAAACACCATTACTGCCCTGAGTCGTGCCTGGACAACGAGGTATCCTATGACTCGGTAACTGGTGCACACACACTAGGCTGACGCTCAATGAAACAGCCTTTTCTCAAACAGTAAAAGATTACTCGATTATGTTACACAAAGAAAAGATAGTTAACGTGATTAATTAACGTTACGGTAGATACTCAAATAACTGGCACTCCTGTATTAAAGAAAGTGCAATGCTAGTCCTGCAACATCAACTGGAAACTTCTGAAATAAGTCTGATGCTGGGAAGATGTTCGTAAAGAATCTTGAACAATTATAATGCAGAATACGGGTCACAATAAATGCTAGGACATATAGTAATAATAGGCAGGCGAATAATAAAGACTGCGCAAAGGTAGTAATGCTCGACAACTAAAGAAATGCTTCGTGACACAACGCAACAGCCTACTCGGGTTGTGCAACTCAACAACAACCTCGGCTCAAAAGTGCAGTGAATAATAATGCTGCATACATATAATAATGGGGCTTATCTCTAACCAGTGTCTGCTCAGTTAATAAAGTCTAGCTTGGGCATCAAGGCAGGGCAACAATGGGCGAGCATGCGGCTCGTAGCCTAACGTTGTCCAAGGGTGGTATAATGAAGATTACGCTATATGACGGGGATGCTCTCTTGATAAATCTAGGTCTCTAGTACCTAGCTCTATCCTGGCGATCCCTCAGAAGTCAACACAAAGAGGCAGCACTATGTTGTGAGGGATAGGCTATGGCCCTCTCACACCACAGCGCTGTGCTCACAAAGTAAACCAACCCGAAGACAACTTAGGCTCCCACAGTACCTGTCGATGTCGGGCAGAGCTTAGCTAACACTGCACACATCGGAGACAACGACACAGTAACCTTACCCCTAGTCTAGCTTTAGATAACCAAGAAGAATCACTCAACACCTTGCAAGGGAGACATATACTGGTCTACAACCTTCCCGAGAGAGGACACATACGGAAAAGTCCGTCTCTCTAAACCTCAATAAAGCATAATACCTCCTTAACCTAATACATGGAAATATCTGAGAGCTTCGCGTACAATACGACTGGTCGACGGTGAACGTCTATGCTGAAACCAGAAGGGATGTTGAGTTTAATAAAGATTAGAGAATGAGAAAGGAGAAGTCGAGAGAGAGAAATAGTATGCAAAGTAGCGAGTATGGGGGACAGAATTGCAAAGGATGTAGGCGATACGTGTGTCAGGCAAGCTCTGAGCTGGTAAAAAACATGAGGCAGCGACGGGAAGGGACTAGTTGACCACCCGGCCGCCAACGCCGTCAGCGAGCCGTGTCATAGCTCACCACGCTGCTGGGTGTACTCCTTCACACTCTCTCGCTCGCCTCCCACACAAGCAACATTTATATTATAGCGAATATAAAATATAAGGCGTGGCCACAGACCAAAACAAAGACCACTTCTAGACTGTCTGTGGCAACACAACACTAATAAAATAAAGCAGATCATTCTAGGACAACTGTAGCCTATCCCCCCATCCTGGCGAGCGCTAGCGAGCTGCAATGCCCCACGCAACCATTCTGCTAACGCTGGGAGGCGTCACAATTCACCCCTGCAATAAAGGTCACACGGAAGATACCCTGTGCAAACGTGAACATGGAGGATCTGAAGAAAATTGGACATGTTAAACTGATCTCACAAAAGAACCCAAAGGCCGTAGAAGGAAAGATAATCTACACAAAACTCGGAGAATTCAGTCGTGATGAAAATAGGAGTTTTCCGAAGCCAAGGCCAACGCCACTCTGGTTAGGATGGATGCAAATGATGCACTCTCAGGTCCCCCATCATGGCAAGAGGTCCGAAATATTTTTGCCACTTATCGACATGACGCCAAGTGATCCTACTTGTGTGCGCTCAACATTGGAGTACTTGTCCAATCACGCCATGTGACATGGTCTAACACCAGTCATTACATTTGACCAGCAACTATGGTGAATTGCATACACAGTCATTGAGTCTCAACCATCTGACAGTCCACTGCGTGACATAATCTTGATCCTAGGCGGCTTCCACACTGAAATGAGCTTCCTGGGCACAATTGGGATCTTGATGGCTGGATCTGGCTAGAAGGAGATCATGTCCCAGGTGTATGCTGAAGGTAGTGTGGACCAGATGTTGTTAGGCAAGTCGGTTGCACGAGCTGTGAGGGCTCATTTTCAGGTGGACAGTGCCATGAATGCTATCGCTATCTCGGAGATGTTCAGTCTTCCTACTCCTGAAGAGTTCAAAGATCAGCCTTTGAAGCCCAATGCATGCTCTACAAATAGCAACAGTCAGACAGGTATATGTCAATATGTTTTGCATCCTTATATATATATCATACTGTTTTTATACTTTTTCTGAGTTTGTAGTCCATTGATATGTTAATGACTTCATTACAGGTATATGTCAATACGTTTTACAGCCTCATTTAAGTATGATATGGTTATTTTACTTTTTTCAGAGTCTGTACTCCATTGATATGTTGATCACTTCATTTCAGGTAGTACTCAAGATTCTACGACTGTCTCCAGGGTACAAGATGATATGGAACCGGGTGATGTGGCGGCTGAAGATGATGGTGTTGACGATGAGATGAGCGAGTGATACAAAACAAAATATTTATAGTGAGTTTAATGATATTATGAAATAATTAAATGTACTTTTTTGCCTGTTCTTAAACACTTGTGTTCACATAAAATACTGAAGTAATGTTATAGAACCTGTTGTTTATTTCAGTGTCTGGTGCTGAGGCGCAAGGTCTTCTGGAAAGTGCTGGTGACTTGATATAAAAAATCCACAATGGAAGTATGACTTTAGATGATGCCCTAGCTTCGGATGTCATTACACAATTACAATCGGCATTGGATTACTGGTGTGCGTTGATGTCACCATACCGGACAGCCAACTTTGGATCATGTATATGCATCTGGTAAGCATCCTTTCGTCCTCTAATCCAATCTGCTCGCACTGGGAACTGGACATTATACATACAATCCCTTCACGATATGCTTCCATACTTAGCTGCTTGAGGCCATAATAACTACGCCAAATCACTTGTGCTGTGCTTGAGAAAGTTGGATAAGCTCGAGGAGACACATCCAGCTGTTTATAGCAAATTCGTAGAGGGGCGGTTTGTTCTCCGTCACAGTGACAGTTATTGGTCAGGGATATTCAGAGACCTGTGCATCGAGCAAGTACTGATGGGCAGCATTAAGTCAGTTGGTGGGCTGACCAGAGGAAGAGGATTTCAGGAGTCCACCAGTTTGCTGTGGCTGTTATCTATGCCAGCATGTGGAGAAGTACACAAGGCGCTGCAGGAACTGACTGGTCTTTCAAGCACTAGATAAATGGTACATAAAGATCTCTCCCAAGCAAGAGTTAAGCGTGACGCAAAAGACATCCAGACAGTCATTGCTTACCTAAACGAAAGAAAGCCATTCTCACGAAATAGTAAGGAACTCCACAGTCTCTCATCCTGAATTATTGGTGAAGGATCAGTTAACGTTGACAGTGCAAAGGCAGTTGGGATTCCATCCTGACGTCAATGGAAGGAAAGTAAGTCTCACAACACAAATTTGTCAAGAAAGATCAGGTCAGTAATCTGGCATCCTAAAAATATGTGGCCTTGGATGGGGAGAAGATTGAGATCAATCCACAGCAACTGTATCAACGCCTTATTGTCGCTGGCATCGGCAATATCGAACTTCCTGAATTGTTCCAGTATGAGCTTTATTCCTATCCCTCATCATTGTTCGACTCCAAACCGCTAATGCGGCTTCCAGACAAGGCTGCAGAATGGACTTATCAAGAAAGTTCCAGCATGAGCTGTCACTGATCAAACACTTGATGTTATATAATTATGTCATAGGACATAGATGGAGGGGCATTGCTACAGCGTTTGCCTTGGCAGAAGTCCGCCTTATATGCCAGTCTCTGCAAACTCTACATCAACTTCATTCATAACCACTATCAGCATGTGCTTGTTGTATTTGATGGCTACAACAGTGATCCATCTACCAAAGATGATACTCACCAACAGAGATCTGGCACTGACATAGGAGTGGATGTTGATGTCACAGGCGACATAATTCTCAAAATGAAGAAAAAGCCATTTCTTGCTAACCCTAGAAACAAACAGAAGTTAATCAACATTCTGTCATCACAGATGGAGAAGGAAGGCATCCAAGTAAAGTAGTAATCTGGGGATGCTGACTACGACATCACAATGTCAGCATGTACTCTCGCAGAAACTAGGCCTGTGGTAGTTGTTGGAGATGACACCGACCTGTTAATTCTTCTAGAACATAATTTCAAACCTGCCAAACACAACATAATTTATCTTCAGACCAGCTCAAAACTCATAACATAAGCAGCCTCCAAAGTTCGCTTGATTCCGGCCTCAGTGAATCCCTGCTCTTCATTCATGCTTTATCCGGTTGCGATACAACCTCTAGGTCCTATGGTATAGGAAAAATATCATCGCTGGAAAAATATAGAGATTTACAAGAAGCCGGCCAAGTGTTCATGATGCCAGATAAAAGTCAGGAAGAAATTGAAAAGGCAGGGAATCAAGCGCTTGCAGTGCTATATGCGTGTAAACATGGCACTGACTTAAATCTAGAACGGGCATCCAAATTTTCTGAGAAGGTGGCTTCAAGCTCGAGTTATGTGCCCCCTGAGCGTCTTCCCCCTATTACAAATGCTGCTCGATTCCAAAGTCGAAGGGTCTACCACCAAGTGCAAGCCTGGTTGGGCAACATCATGGTTGCTACAGAATGGGGATGAGTTCTCCACAAAATCACACATGGAACTTTCTTGAAGCCACAGCGAATGAAGCAGCTTGCAGATCCTGCGTCCCTTCTGAAGATGATCCGGTGCAAATTGTACTGGTAACTGTGGAAAGAACAGTTGCTCGTGCAAAAGAAATGGGCTCCAATGTACATTGGCCTGTGGCCATGCAAAAACTTAACATGTACAAATAGACAATGTTATGATGATGACGACTCTGATTGCGATGCTCAAAGTGATGTCTCTACTTGAAGATACTGTGAACCCATGTTAATGTTTCTTATGTAAATACAAGTCAAAACTCTATTTTCAGTAATATATGTCAGCCATATAATTTATTTTTGATTTATCAGTTTTGAGACTGCATCCATCACATGCAGCTTGAAAAACTAGTGTGAATAGACATATTACACTTGAATTTAGCATTCTTAGTTAAATAATTATGGCGATTTTAATGTTTCCGCTGTTTGTCTGGCAGCCATCTTGGATTTCAACAATTTTCAGGCATTTCCCATTCTCGGATTTTCTGGGACTTATTTAACACATTTTAGACACCTCAATAAACTAATATACATTGCAAAACCTTTTCCTCCAACTTTGTTCAACATCCCTATGTATTGCCACCTTTAATTCACCTCAATAAACTAATATAAATTGCAAAACCTTTTCCTCCAACTTTGTTCAACATCCCTATGTATTGCCACCTTTAATTCACCGGACTATACAGAGCAAGACTGATTTAGGCAGGTCATTAAATCAGAGTATCCTAAAATAGCAAGTTAGTTACAACACATACTTTTGTAAGCTAACTCCCCAGGCAACGATCACCTCCCCCCCCTTCCCTCACACACATGCTTATGGTAGTCCATCGTAGTCCGATGATGACGTTCCCTTCCTGCATTCATCTGTTGTGAGTTCTACGATGACTGTAGAGTCCTATCTGTGATGCACATATCCTGCCACAGTCTGGGCACTGGTAGTCCGGGTTAGGAGGTGCTGGTTGTTCCCGGCGTGCATGTCTCCGGGCCCTCTTCTCCTGCTGGTGGTGTTTCCTCTGATGTTCCAGTTCTTTCGCTCCTTGCTGGCAGTGTGAACGCCATAGTGGTCTATCTGATGCTAAGTTTTCAAGAGCAGTTGGTTGTATATTGGACCTTTTTAGTATTTTTTTTATACTGTCTTTGTATCTTAATTTTGGTCCTCCAGCTGCTCTGCGGCCTTCATGCAGCTGTCCATATAGTATTTTATGAGGTAGTCTCTCCTCTGGCATACGGATGACATGCCCAACCCATCTGAGTTGTTGTTTGATGATAAGGGTCTCAATACTGGTGTTGTTGGCTCTTTCAAGTATTGTTATATGAGGAACACGGTCCTGCCAGGTTATACCCATAATCTTTCGGAGGCATCTGATGTGGAAAGCCTCCAGGGGTCGTATATGGCGTCTATAATGTCCATGTCTCACAACCATAGAGCAAAGTGGTTAAACACACAGCATTATATACAGCCACTTTGGTACAAAGAGTCAGGTGATTATTTTGAAAAACTCTCTCTTGTAGGTGGCCAAAAGATGCTGCAGCTTGTCTCAGTCGGTGTTGTACCTCATCATCAATACTGGCCGTTTCAGACAGGAAGCTTCCCAGATACTTGAAGGAAGGAACTTGTGCTATCTCCTCTCCTGCTAATCTGAACACTGGCTGCACAGGTGGTATCTGAGCTGACCACTGAGAAATTATTTGTGTTTTCTGGATGTTAACTGAGAGGCCCATTCTGGAGTAAGCACTTGCTGCAGCTTCAAGCGCGACTTCTAGTTCCTCTGGCGAGTGAGCTACAAGAGCACAATCATCTGCATACTGAAGATCCAGGATATTTTCCATAGAGAGTTTTGTTCTTGCTTGAAATCTACGAATGTTGAAGAGGTTGCCATCTACTCTATAGTCTATGTTGATTCCACTTTTGTTTGCTATAGTCCTATGAAGAAGTATTATAACGCATATAATTTTTTTTTGAAAAGGACTGGTGCCAGTACACACCCTTGTCTGACTCCGGCATTAACAGCATATGGTTCTGATGCATGGCCTCCTGCAGTGACTCTCGCCATCATGCCATCATGAAACTGCCTTACAAGTGCCACAAATTTTGGTGGACAGCCAAAGATACGGAGAATATTCCATAATGTTTCTCGATTTACGGTATCAAAGGCTTTTGACAGATCAATGAAGGTTATACAAATGTGTATATTTTGTTCCCTGCATTTTTCTTGCAATTGACGTATAGTAAAAATCATGTCAATAGTTCCTCGATCTTTACGGAAACCGCATTGTGACTCTGGCAGTATTTCCTCAGTAATTTTGGTCAACAGTCTTTGAAGCATGATTTTTGACAGCACCTTCCCTGCCACAGCTAAAAGAGAAATGCCTCTGCTGTTGCCACAATTAGATTTATCACCCTTGTTTTTGTAAATTGTGATAATATTTGCATCTTTCCATGCTGAGGTATGTACTCCTTGTCCCAAACCTCCAAAATGAATGAGTGAATATCTCGAAGCAGTAGGTAACCTCCATATTTAATTAGCTCTGCTGGTATACCATCTGGACCAGGAAATTTGGTATCTTTCAGGGTCTTAACTGTTCTAGTCACTTCATTAAAGGTTGGTGGTATATCAAGATCTTGAATAATGGGTTGCTCTTCAAACTCTTGTTGGCAAGTTGGATCTACATGATTGTCTTGGTTCAGCAAGTCCTTGAAGTGCTCCCCCCATCTCTCAACAATTGCCTTTTGATCTTTTATAAGAGAATTCCGTTTTTTTTTGTTTTTTTTTTTTAAGAGACAATGAACGGAGGAAGG
This sequence comes from Paralithodes platypus, assembly GCA_032716605.1. Lineage (NCBI taxonomy): Eukaryota > Metazoa > Arthropoda > Malacostraca > Decapoda > Lithodidae > Paralithodes > Paralithodes platypus. The sequence goes on along the minus strand of CM064491.1, from coordinate 27,937,806 downwards.
AAAACACAGATAAAACAAAAAGGTCCATGTGCCTAAAGGCATCCTCCATTCATAAACATTTTGTAACAACTGGATTTAAACATTTGTAGATTGTAAGTTTGTGGAAAGCAATTCGAGGGAAGTGAATTCCAAAGAGTAGTAGCTCTGGGGATAAATGAATTCTGATAAGCAGAAGTTCTGCATTGTGGAGGAGAAAGTGTAAATTCATGGGCGCTCTCAGCTGCCCTAGTTCTACGGGGAAAGATGTGGAGAGGCGGCACAATTGAAGCAAGTTCCTCGGAACAATTGCTGTGAAAATATCTGTAGAATAATGCAAGGGATGAAACGTTTCTTTGTATGGATAATGTAGGAAGGTCCTGTGTGATTGCAGGGTTATTTATTAATCTAATAGCTTTATTTTGAATTTTGTCCAACTGCCTCAATGCAACCACTCCACTTCCACCCCACAGAGGTGAACAGTAATCCATCTGAGAACGCACATGACTTTTATATATTACGGCCAACTGTTCGTCAGTGAAGAATTCTCGAACTCTGTACAGGAGTCCCAGTTTTTTAGAGGCATTCTTAGCAATGCCTCTAACATAATGTGTCCAGCTCAAGTTAGTAGTTAATGTTACACCGAGAATGTCAATACTAGGGGAAGTGGGAATATTTACATCATTAAAAAATATATGGGAGTCAGTGAGATTCTGTCGGTTAGAAAATTGAATGTACTTGGTTTTCTGTGCATTAAAGGAAACTAGATTCTTTTGTCCCCATTCATTAATTCTAGAAAGGTCCTGGTTCAGAGAAATTGCAGTGATTATTTTTGAATTTATAAGATCGGGTTGGGTGAAAGAATTGGTAAATGTGAAGGAACTGTGGAGTGTTGAGTCATCTGCGTAGGAATGTATTGGATTATGAGTGGTAGATATGAGATCATTGATATGAATGAGGAAAAGAGTTGGGGCCAAAACTGATCCCTGGGGAACACCAGCATTTATTGAGTGAAATTGAGAATAAAGGCCATCTACCATTACACGTATTTTTCTGTTATGAAGATAAGAAGAAATTAGTGGAACTAATGATGCAAGGCCGTAGTGTGACATCTTCGATAATAAGGATTGATGCCAGACTCTATCAAATGCCTTTGATATATCCAGTGCTATTGTATATGTTTCACCATGTTGGTCTGTAGCTTGGTTGATTTGATGCGTAAGAAGGCAAAGAATGTCTGCAGTTGATCGACATCGTCTAAAACCATATTGCCTATCACTGATTAATTTTATTCTCAAGATGCTTAATTATGTGATTATTTAATATAATTTCAAAGACTTTACCAAGAGTGGAAGTTATAGCTATTGGTCTGTAGTTTGATGGATCTGAAGAGGCACCTTTTTTAGGAACTGGATGGATGTTTGCTTCTTTCCAGGGTACTGGGAAGCATGAGGTATGAGTACACAGACGGAAATTTTTGCCAATACAGGAGCGAGCACCAAGGAGCAATTCTTAAGTACTATTGGAGGAATTTCATCTGGACCAGGAGCCTTATCTACGGAGAGATTCTGCAAAATAGTTTTGACATGTCTGGTGTGGATCTTAAGTGAGGGAATTTCAGGCAAATTAAAATTAAGTACAGGGACATCTTGATTTATTTCATCTAAGGTTGAGTTGGTGGAGAAAATATGCGCAAGAAGGTTAGCTTTACCTCGTGGGTCACTTACAAGATTGCCAGTCGGAGATTTTAATGGTGGAATGGATGAAGCAGTAGTGAAGTTGGATTTGAATGAGTTAAGAGTAGACCAAAATATGTTGTTATCATTTGGATTATTTATTGGGTCTGCATTCCTTAATGGTGTAAGTGGACAGCTTGTAGGTCCATACACTTGTTTTACAGCATTATAAAAGTTGTGCATGTCATGTGCATCGGCATACCCTTGTATTTCTTGTCCCTTATTTGTCCACCAATCATTTTGCATTTTTCGTAAGGTTCTTTGTACATCGGATCGTAATTCTTGCCAGTTAATTTTTAAGGTTTCAGAGGTTGGGTTGCTAAGAGTTGCTCTATGAGCTCTGTGCATCCTGTATAAAATAATGGAGATGTTACCCACACACATACACACACACACACACGTCCCCTACATCCATTTTCAACAAACACCATATCCTAAACACAAAAATAATGGGATAAAACTATATACATTACAAGGGTCGAAAACAGGATTTAAGAGAACAATTTCACACTGCAATCCGTGTGCCAAGTATTAATGGTCATTGAGGTTGAATGTGCAATAGCCGTATAGCTATTTACTCACTCGTTCAATTTCACGTTTGGGAGTAACTGCCGATTTTCTGTTTTTCTTTGTTTACCCATACAGACCAATTTCCTAGGGCTCCCATATCCGGCACCAAGATCTCTATTCTATTGTGTTCAACTTTCTAACCCATTAAAGGATATTCTTCTAAGTCTTTATTGAACACAATTTGTATGTTTTGGAACATACGTCTTCAGATCAACTTTCCTTCTTCCAGTGATTAGAAACTCTTGACAAATTTATTTTAATTGTACCTTTAATTGACGACTTTTAAGGGATATTTGCTTAGAGGAACTGCCTTATATCCCTTTTTTTTATTATTATTATTTTTTTATATATATATTGGGCACCACAACTTCTATATTAACAGGGCAGTGAGAAGAAATACGTTTTGAAGCATCATGCATTATTCGAATGTTCGGTAACGTCACACAGCCATCTTCAGAAAAGGATCCAACATATCCTAAACAGAATCTAAACTCTGAAGTTATTGCTAAAAAAGGCTCACAGAAATATTTTAAGTTAAAATCGTTGAAGTTCACTATCTTTATATGATTTAATTGCTTCAAATACCGTGTGTCCAGGCATTTTGGCTCGAACGTCCTTTGATTTTGGCTCTGTCACTTTTTCAACTCTGGGGGAGGCACTCGCTAGAGGCAATTCTGCCTTTGGTCTCCCTCACTCACTTAGAAAGAAAAAAACATCTACGAAACTATTACAAACGTACGCACTAGTTCTGCACAGCTAGTCACGAGCTTATCATTGAGAAGTTAGCAACAACTAGACAGCGTCCACATTGTAATTAGCTTTATTTCATGGTAACAAAGAATATCAAAACATAAGAATATTATAATTCAAACAAAATAGTTTTTGTATTCATATAATTTCTACAAATTGAATAATACTTCATTTTAAACTGCAAACACTAGGTAACGAACTACATGTATGAAATTATAATCTACAGGCAGACAACGTCCATGTTTATATTTAACAACTATATGATGCCAATATTACCAACAAAACACAACTGTATACATACTTGGCAACAAAAATGGTTTTATAAAAATGTTTCCAATATATTTGATGATAGAAAATACCGTCAAATCTTCATAAACCATACTACACCGAACCACACTATACAGCAAAATAACCAAACAATTAGTTCATAATTAATAACTTTCCTTTATGAATAACATGATTTATATTTTCAAATATCCGTGTTGATTACGTTAGATTAAAACAGTGCCAATTGTCAAAAATCAGTATTCACCATGACGCCAACAGTCTTCTATGAAAAGCAATGAGCAAGTTATTTTGTTCTTAATTTAAATAGGGTTTTAAAGCTCTACTGGATTATTAAGCCAGCATAAGCCAGGAATAACATTAAGCCTAGAGCCTCTGTTCGAGAACCCCAGACCCTTGGAGTTACTATACAGTATATTAGCCAACTACAGAATGAAAGTTAAACGAAACAAAGAGAAACCCCAAACTATATGAACACCCAAAAATCACCCAATTGTATGTCCTGATGAAGTTTTAAGTATTTTTGGCAAGATTTATTACTGGTTTGTGCTTCATACTTAGCTTGATTTCACCCATTAAAGCATCATATAAGTTTCTAAGCCTGACAATTATTATAAAATCCCCCTCCAAAAGAAAGTAATCTTAATTTCGGGAGCTTACCGCAGAAAAAAAAATATATATTTTAGAAAACTTGCTTTTCCCCATATGATCATGATATTCTCAATTTCATTGTTTGTTCTATGTGATTGAAGGAGACAAATGGAAAAGGCAAAGCTGCCTGTAACAGGTGTGTTACTCGAAGTTGAAGGATTGACAAAGCTAAATGCAAGGTGCCCCCACTCTTCGTAAGGGGGGAGGCATACACTAAGAAAGCTCTGAAGAACACTGATTATTGTAGTAATAGTAGAAGAACGAGAGAGATGCAACATTACGGCGTGTAAAGAGAGATTACAGGGTATGAATAAGAGGAGGGGAGTTGATGAAACAAAATATTTTGTACTCTAGCCTTTCGAGAAGTGAGGTATGGCATGCACCTCCCCACACATGAGAACAATACTCAATACATGGGAGCATTGTGCCCCTATACAGAGTAAGAAGTTGTGCGGGGAAGAAGAACCAAAGGAAACGGTTGAGCATAACTAACTTCTGGGAAGCTGTTTCAGCAAGAGTGGTAGTATGATCTTTCCAGGAAAGGCCAGAAAAAACGAAACAAAAAGAATACTGAGAGAAGATGAAGGATTGATTTGTGTATTTGTTTAGGCATAAGGGATAGACGTGTGAAAGTTCTTGACGGTTAGATAAATGGAGACATTAGGATTTGGAAACGTTGAAAGTAAAGAAGATTCTCTCTGCCCCCAATCGAAAATAGTTGATAGATCAGAAGATAGGTGTGCTATGGCCTCATGGGGTGACAGCATGTTGGGTCGTTGTTGAAAACTAGTTTGAATAGTGTAAGGTAGAGTCATCAGCATATGAGTGGATAGGACTAGCGGACAATTGAGATTATTTATGAGTATTAGAAAGAGAACTGAAAACAGGACAAAACCCTGGGGAACACCGGAGTTGATAGGTTGAGGAAGCGAGTGATGGCCATCCACAATCACAGCTATGGAACGGCCTGAAAGGAAATAACAAATAAAGGCACAGATGGAGGATAGAAATTAATGAAGGGTAGCTTAGAAATTAGAGATTTCTGTCAGACTCTATCGAAGGTTTTTGATATGTCTAGCGTAATGAAGAAGGTCTCACCGAAGTCCTGTAAGGTGGATGACCAAGAGTTAGTAAGATAACACAGAAGATCACCAGTAAAGCGGCCCTTAACCCATAAACGGCGAGCGTCCTCATATGATTTCGTACTGGGCAAAGGCGAGTGTCCTCATATGAGCCAAGGCCTAAAAAAAAGCTTTTAAAAGGCCCCAGTAGCACTTTAACACCTTACGAGCGGCCTATGCGGTTTATTATATGTACCGCACAGCGGGGTGTTTTTAGCCAAAATAGGGCTGTTTACGTGATCATTTTCATGCCTAAATAAGACCCAGAACGTAAAACAAGTACCTATCCCTGAAAGGGCATAAACAGAGCTTTCGAATGACACCATAACGATCCTTGTATGATGGATAGTTTTCTTGCAATAACCGTGCAACGCGAGTGCAAAAAGCAGGTAATTCGGTAGTTTCGGTACATAATTGAGTATGTAGCGAGTGAGAGAGGGAGGAGGGAGCTGAGATTTGTGTCAGTAGGTTCGCCGCGGTGGTCTGGAGCAGTCATACGCTCGCTAGTCTCCTGCCACCACTTGTCTCTCTCTCTCAGCCACATTACGTGCTGAAATTGCCACTCGACCTATGTCGAGCGCCGCCACATAGTCCAGCTTTATTTAACTCGACTTATGTTGCTCGCCGCTAATTAAGGGTTAAAAACAAAAAATGGTGTTTAAGTGAGATAATTTCCCTCCATACCTCGCATCACTTCTCCACATGTGTCAAAATCCCCTCCTTCCCCCCTTTCAACCCCCCCCCCCCTTCAATTATCACCTATTTGTCCTCTTATTCCCATATTTATTTATTTTTTTAATAATGCCAATATCTCCAAACCGGTCTAAGCCATGCTCATTTTGCTAGAGAGGATGTAGAGTGTCTGAGAGTGTGAGTGAGTAAGTCAGTGTAGCTTCAGGCTCCGAGAAGGTAGGGTGTGGCCCGCCTCCGCTCCACACTTGATGAATGGCCGGTCGGCAATTATTCGCGATTTTGACCATGCAATCACTATTCCCACTAGTTTTATTGTTGTTAAATGTTGCTATCTTCATATTAAACGTAAAATAGGCGCATATGATTAACCCTTAATTAGCGGCGAGCAACATAAGTCGAGTTAAATAAAGCTGGACTATGTGGCGGTGCTCGACATAGGTCGAGTGGCAATTTCAGCACGTAATGTTGCTGAGAGAGAGAGACAAGTGGTGGCAGGAGAGTAGCGAGCGTATGACTGCTCCAGACCACCGCGGCGAACCTACTGACACGAATCTCACCTCCCTCCTACCTCTCTCACTCGCTATATAAGGAATTGTATGGGGAAAGTGCCTAATTACATGCTTTTTGCACTCGCGTTGCACGGTTATTGCAAGAAAACTAGCCATCATAAAAGGATCGTTATGGTGTCATTCGAAAGCTCTGTTTATGCCCTTTCAGGGATAGATACTTGTTTTACGTTCTGGGTCTTATTTAGGCATGAAAATGATCACGTAAACAGCCCTATTTTGGCTAAAAACACCCCGCTGGGCGGTATATATAAATAAACCGCATAGGCCGCTCTTAAGGTGTTAAGTAATAACGATATTTATCGTAAAATTACGATTATAGGTGGGAATGGAGCCTAATATTTCGGCCCAGTTGTGTGGTGTCCATTACACATAACTCGCCGTTTTTGGGTTAAGGAAACCATATTGGCGATCTGAGAGCAGATTATGGGAAGATGAATGCTTAAGAAAATTAGAATTAAGATTAGTTTAATAAAACTTTAGAGATGCAAGAAATGAGAGCAATTGGAATTTGGAGGGCTGAGAGCGCTCACCCTTTTTTGCGACAAGTTGAATGAGACCAAACTTCCGGCAAGAAGGAAAGATGTTAGAGGAAAGACAGAGACGAAAGAATTTGCCTAGGCAGGGAGTCAACACAGAAAAACAGTGAGTGAGTGCAACAGAAGGAACACCATCTGGACCAAATGCCTTCTTAGTATTAAGCCAAGTGTGACGCCTCCCGGCGCTGGTAGAATGGTTGCGTGGGGCATTGCAGCTCGCTAGCGCTCGCCAGGATGGGGGGATGGGCTACAGTTGTCCTAGAATGATCTGCTTTATGTTATTAGTGTCGTGTTGCCACAGACAGTCTAGAAATGGTCTTTGTTTTGGTCTGTGACCGCGCCTTATATTTTATATTCGCTATAATATAAATGTTGCTTGTGTGGGAGGCGAGCGAGAGCGGGTGAGGGAGTACACCTGGCAGCGGGGGGTGGGGTGTGACGCGGCTCGCTTGAGCGCTGACGGCGTTGGCGGCCGGGTGGTCAACTAGTCCCTTCCCGTCGCGGCCTCATGGTTTTTGACCAAGCTCAGAGCTGGCCTGACACGCGTATCGTCTACATCCTTTGCAATTCTGTCCCCCATACTCGCCACTTTGCATACTATTTCTCTCTCTCGACTTCTCTTTTCTCATTCTCTAATCTTTATTAAACTCAACATCCCTTCTGGTTTCAGCATAGACGTTCACCGTCGGCCAGTCGTATTGTACGCGAAGCTCTCAGATATTTCTATGTATTAGGCTTTAATGAGGTTTGGAGAGACGGACTTTTCCGTGTGTGTCCTCTCTCGGGAAGGTTGTAGACCGGTATATGTCTCCCTGGCAGGGTGTTGAGTGATTCTGCTTAGTTATTTAAAGCTAGACTAGGGGTAAGGTTACTGTGTCGTTGTCTCCGATGTGTGCAGTGTTAGCTAAGCCCTGCACGACATCGACAGGTACTGTGGGAGCCTAGGTTGTCTTCGGGTGGGTTTACTTTGTGAGCACAGCACTGTGGTGTGAGAGGGCCATAGCCTATCCCTCACAACATAGTGCTGCCTCTTTGTGTTGACTTCTGAGGGATCGCCAGGATAGAACTAGGTACTAGAGACCTAGATTTATCAAGAGAGCATCCCCGTCATATAACGTAATCTTCATTATACCACCTTCGGACAACGTTAGGCTACGAGCCGCATGCACGCCCATTGTTGCCCTGCCTTGATACCCCAGCTAGACTTTATTAACCGAGCAGACACTGGTTAGAGATAAGCTCCATTATTATATGTATGCCACATTATTATTCACTGCACTTTTGAGCCGAGGTTGTTGTTGAGTTGCACAACCCTAGTAGGCTGTTGCGTTGTGTCACGAAGAATTTCTTTAGTTGTCGAGCATTACTACCTTTACGCCGTCTTTATTATTCGCCTGCCTATTATTACTATATGTCCTAGTATTTATTGTGACCCGTATTCTGCATTATAATTGTTCAAGATTCTTTACGAACATCTTCCCAGCATCAGACTTATTTCAGAAGTTTCCAGTTGATGTTGCAGGACTAGCATTGCACTTTCTTTAATACAGGAGTGCCAGTTATTTGAGTATCTACCGTAACGTTAATTAATCACGTTAACTATCTTTTCTTTGTGTAACCTAATCGAGTAATCTTTTACTGTTTGAGAATAGGCTGTTTCATCGAGCGTCAGCCTAGTGTGTGTGCACCAGTTACCGAGTCATAGGATACCTCGTTGTCCAGGCACGACTCAGGGCGGTAATGGTGTTTTGTTTTCCAGTGTTTAAGGCAGGGGTTGGATCTAGTGTTACCGTTGTTGCATTTTGCCATTATCTAGTCCAATGTTGAAGAGCCCTGTGTCTTTGAGAACCTGGATCGTAACACAAGAAAGGGTAGAAAGTTCATCGTTTGAAGAGATTAAGATATTAGGCAAAAGAACGAAAGAGGGGGTTTGAGAGGGTGGAAGAGCATCGGAATCATCCAAGGTGGAGTTTTTAGCGAAAGTTTGAGCGAAGAGTTCAGCTTTGTCAGAGGAAGACATGGCGGTGGTGCCGTCAAAGTAGAACAGTGGAGGGGAAATTGAGGAAGTAATATTGTTATACAGGTTTTTGGCAAGATTCCAGAAAGCTTGGAAAGAACTTAGAGTTGAAAAGTTCAGAGCATCTATTAATGATAAAAGAGTTTTTGGCAAGTCGAAGAACAGATTTGGCTTGATTCCGGGCAGAAACATAAAAAAGTACAAGATTCTTAAGTTTGAAGGCGACGGTACCATTTGAATGCTTCCTCCTTATTGTGGACAGCAGTAGAAGAAATGTGAGTAAACCAAGATTTTTGTGAGATAGTTTGAGAGAAAGAAAATGTAAGCTTCCTCACTCAAGAGGATTACCTCAGTAATGCGCTTGGCACTCTCTGATGGTCCCCGGCCACGGAAGCAATAATCATTACAGGGAAAATCAAAGAAGTACTGCAGTAGAGGCTCCCAGTCAGCAGCACCAAAATGCCACAAGCACTGCCGGCTGGGGGAGTCAGAAGGTCGTACTGGAGAGACAGGACAGGTGACAGAGATAAGGCTATGATCGGAGGATCCCAAAGGAGTAATAAGATTTACAGTTGACATCACCCAAGTGGAGATTTCAGAGATGGGAGGGATGAATAGAATGTCTTCCACTGTGGAAGTAAGATGGTCAATACAATTTGGATAGTCGGTAGAATTATGGAAGAGATAAACATCACATACATATTTAGTGAGAGAGTGACAAAATAACTTAAGCCAGAGAGTTGAGAAATTCAGAAGAGTCAAAGTTGGGAACACAAGAGCAAATAAGTTTGTTGCGTAATTACACACAACATCCACCTTTTTGCTTTGAATTGAGGATAGAGATAGTAGGAGGATACAGAGAAGGGTTTGCTGTCTGTTGCCTTAGACAACTGGGTTTCGTACTTTGTTGAACAGATTGATATATAGTTATTTGTCAAATAATACTCCCTTAAACTGCAAATTTCTTTATGAAATGTGAAAACAATTGAATAAATACAATAGTCTCTCTCAAGTAGTGCGTTGATAGAATTGTGCTTATAGTTGTGTGGGCAAGACCTAACCAGCTTATGCCCAAGTTGGGCTTTCTAAAAGCTCCAGTAGTTTGAGATTAAAACATCCAAGATATCTATAGTATTTTTATGCTAAGTTTCATACGTAAACTTTATATTGTTATGTTGTTTATTCATATATTGAAAACATCTAAAATAATGATAGCCAAACAGAAGGAAAACTGGCTTCATAGTAGTGAAGGCGTTTATCACAACAACAAAATTGTTTTTCTTTAGGTGTTGCAAAATAGGGACGAGCTTCGCTATGATCAAGTTAAGAATACGCTCGATAACCTTTCTGGAGTGGTGGAGAAACTTACTAGTCTAATACACAAAAGTGACAAATATTTTCAAGTTGACTCATTCGCAGCTCCTCAATGACCAGAACTACTCGTTACTACAAAACCTTGATAGTTAACTAACACCAGGATAGTTAACTAACACCAGCTGTCATCCTTCATTTTCTTCATCAATAGAACAGGTAATATATAATTATTTAAGGACTAAAATACAGCATCTTATATACGAAAGTTTGTATTAAAAATGAATAAATAATATAGCTCGTGTCAATTACAGGCAACACTACACTTCTAACGTGGTGCCAAAGGAAATATTGTTCATTTGTCTAATGACCATAGCAATTACAGTTATTAGTAATAGATGACAAATTAGTTTGTGGGGTGTTATTAATTGATTTGTAGAATATAGATTTCAAAATACCATTTGTTTGTTTTACTGTGACCATAGGCCTTTGAGTAGACGATGACACCATTTTCAATATTAATTTGCTGCGATTAGACTTATAGAGTTATATGACGTAGTTATTACCTCTTAGATTTTTAAAAGTTGTTCGTAAGCTGAATACAATCAGAGAGAGAGATATATAGATAACAAATACACATGATTAATAAAAGTCTTGTATTCGCTAGGAAAATGAAACACAAAGTTTGTTTGCATCTGTATTCCAAGATTTCTACCGGTATGTATAATTATATATATATATATATATATATATATATATATATATATATATATATATATATATATACTGTATATATATTAGATTATGGGGTTGCAATCAAAGGACAAAAGCAACCCCCTCAGAGGTCCTAACAACTCAGAAGAAGGAGCAACCTACCAGTCAGAATAGCTGCAATTAAGGAGAAGAAAAGGACAAGCAAAAGGGTGAAGATGGAAAGGGAAACCGCAGTCCCCCCTATTTACCCGTACTCTAATACCTGCAGGAATACTACAGTCTACCCAACAGAGAGAACGTACCCATGCTCTAATACCTGCAGGAATACTACAGTCTACCCACCAAAGGGAACGACATCCGGGACCTACAGGAAGTTCAAGCCAGGACCAATCGCAGATACCCCTGTCCAGCCAATCACAGAGCCTGAGACATACAAGAAAGGTGTGCACCCAACAGCAGCCAGATTTGGATTACGATGAAGAAGAATTTATGCTAATTCCCCATAAAGACCCAACGGCATACCTCTACAGATGGGACCAAGAGAATCACCTCTACAGTACCTCCCATCGAGTGTGGAAATAATAGAAAAAAAGGAAGAACGAAAGCATGGCCTGCAACATAGAAAAAGCAAAGAAAGATGAATATAAGGAAAACATTTATCTTGCAGCCATGCAAGGGTTCTATACAAAGAGTGTAATCTTAAGATGTAGAGAATAACGATGTACATGTATTATTAGGGTAAGTGTATTTTTAGAATAATGATTGTCTTCACAATGATTAAAACACTGAAATTTCCATGTCACTACTATTCTGAGATAGGTCAAATTGAGTTCCAATTATCATCCAAATATAGTCTGAATGAAATCGATGGAAGGTATGCAAACACGCGGTAATAGCTTCTACTAGTTCAGCTTTTAGTGGGTAGATAACAATGTTGGCGAAACCTTTCTATAGGACAAGCCCTTGTCCCTATAGTCAAGTCCAACAAGGGTGGCGAACGAGAGTGTGTTGGAGGAACCAGGAGTGACCTTCTCTAGTGTCTGTGAAAGAGGCAGCTCCCTTGATGTACAGCCGGAGGAAGAGCTACGAGTCCTACGTCGTCCAGATTCTCCCTCATGGAAATGACTTCTCCTCTACACCCGTACCTTAACCCTTCTTACCCGGGCTGCCTTAGGTAAGGACAGCACGAAAGAAGGGCCGCTACCCGGTATGCCTTATCTAAGGCATGAGCTTAATAGCCTAATTAAGCTTGGTCCGAACGCCGTGCGTACGACCTATGTCAACAAACCCAAGCGTTCGTCACCGCACCTCCGAAAACAAGAAGGAGAAGACTCCTCAATGTTATTGTTCTGACGTCATGACAAAATTAGTGTCTAAAAAGCCCCCATATTGGCAACATCTCTGCAATATTGGCTCCACTGAAATCGTCATCACAACTGAACCAGTTGACTTACAGAGCTCTACTAAATGCCAAAATACAGATTGAAAACCGCACTACGATTATAGATGAGTGGGAAAGTTCTAGCAGTGAAAATAAACATAAATACGGTAGCCTAGGCCTAGACGTTTTTCGGCCATATCGCCCGGGTAGGGGCGACCGTCATTAGCTAAGACAGCCCGGGGAGGAAGGGTTAAGTGTCTCTGTGTTAATAAGTTTTGGGAATTATTGTGAAGGTAATATAAAATATGCGAGTGTTCAATTTAACTTGTTCGTAGAGATCCGCTTCTAGGACTCCCCTTGTCAATTTAGTACATGTGTGAAATTAAACGAACTTAGTGATTTTATAGAAATACGGTTTGTGATCTACAGTATATAATTTATGTTCGAGCATTTCTTCAACTATTTTTACCTACGTTACATAGTCGATATTATACGTGATATTTAGTGAATGCTCTCAGATTTTATTCGGTTGTGTTATTATTCGTTGTGTGTCCAAGTCGAAGTGAAGTGTGTAACGAAAGCTATTTTCCTTCTTGAAACTTAAAAACCCTAAACTCAGGACAGTGCTACGTCCAGTTGTTATAAGAGATTACTTAGAGTATAAAGTCGCCACCGCTGAAAGTAAAAACCCGTTCCGTTGAGTTAGAATTAACCTATGTTCAAGATTTCTAATTTGTATTAGTTCTTGTGAATAATCTAATCATATACGTTATCCGGTTTATGTAATTCTTTCACCACCAATTTAGGAATTCAGATTATACATTCCTGTATTCATCAAGCTTATTATTTGGCTATTGATAAGTTACTACTTTGTTCTGTATCTATATAATTGTAACTTTTATTTAAGCTATAGTTAATCGCCACTCCGTTCTGAGTTATGTTCAGTAGATTGTTAATTCATTCAAACTTCTTCATTAGCCATCATTTCGGCTATTTATTTAATACTACTTTGTTCTGTATCAAATCTTATTATTTAATTCATTGTTTGTTAATTCATTCAAACCAACTTGTCTATAGCTATCGTGCCGCTATAATTTATTCACAATATTTACTGTGAATCTGATTTCCTCATTCCGTGTGATTTTAGCTCATTTACGATTGAATTTATGTTGTGTATCGTGTGAGATATTATTCACAATAATTAATCTTTGATAGTTAAATCCTAAATTAAATTATCATTCCATCTAGAGTAAGGCGAAGTTCATATCTTCTATCCTCGAGTTAATATTTATTTAACCTGACCTCAGTCCGTCTGACCTTTACCCCCTTGAGCAGCACCTTTGAGCGTAAACCTGAGCCGGCCCTATTTGTATTTCACGCCGCGCACACCTGTGCGCATCTGAGTAGATGATCTCAGCTGCCCATACATCTTAATTATTATACCTCTCGATACACACTTGACCCGTATAGGTATTGTCATCAATATTTATAATATGAATTTGTTTTATGTAATAATATGTTTCATGTTTGATGCTTTGTAAGTGACGACATTATTCACTAAAAGAGTAAAACTTATTCAACTCTTTATAAGACACCTTGTGCTACATTAGACTCCTATTCAATATAGTGGAGATTCTGATGCCCCCATTTACATGTACAGTCTGTCTAAGATCCAGCTGACCCACCCTCGCTCTGGGACTCGAAGTTTTATCTGGCAATATTTGGTGTAGTAAAGAGGCTTTTTTTTTTACAGGGATTGTGATTGGTCGATCTGACTTCGCCTATATCAGTGTCAGAAGACATATTAAACAAGGCAAAGGAAACAAATAGCCTAATGCAAATTTAATGTATTCATCGCAATATATGATCATGAAATGTCACCAAAAGTTTATAGATATGCTTAACAATTAAGCACATTATATTGATTGGTTGGCAACGCATATAAACCCCGTTGGCTGCCACAACTTACTCGAGTTTCAAGAATATATATTCGTGTTTTAATGTTGGCTGCATAATGAAGGAGGTATTAGTCTTCACAATGCGAACATTGCATAATATAATCTGCCGTAATATACGGGACAGACACAGGTGACCCAGTAATGGCTAGTGGTATCCCTGTGTAGTAGCGAACGGGTGTGTGCAGAGTTAAATTATTTTCCTTCATGAACGAAAATTGTAGAAACAAAGTGTTACCTCGAAGAATCTGTCTGATATGAAGTTTATCTTTCACATAATAACACTCAGTCTCACTTTGGCATCATGCATTAAACAGTAGACAAGACGTAGGCATGACTAGAAATACGGTCCTATGTGTTCTACCTATTGTCAATTACGATATTAGTATTTACATGAACAAAACAAAAACCATAGACGGTGCAAGACATACTTTAGTGAGACACACTTGTATACATTATGAAGAGCCCTAAGCTGGTTAGGGCTCTATGCTATGTAATATGTTGATTTGGTTAACAATATTTATCTTCCATCTAATCGCTGGTAATTATTCTTCACACCACGTCATTTGCAATCATATTGAAATGTGATAGTCTTAATACAAATTAGCATAATACTCTCTCTCTCTCTCTCTCTCTCTCTCTCTCTCTCTCTCCCCGAAGAAGTGGACAGGGTTCTCCAGTCATACCAACACATTTCTACTATATGTTTGTAATTATTGTGTCTATTGTCTTCCAAGTTAGCAAATATGTATTATTATTGTTCATATTTAGTGGAAGTTAATCAGAAAGAACCAGATTGGTACTGAAGCTGAATAGTTTAGGTCATAGGATTTACCCTGAGACATGTTGGTAGGTCTTACGAGTAAGAAATGTGAAATTTAGCAGTAGAAGTGGTGTTGGTGGAGGGATCTGTATAACGAATCATGCTAATCTCAACCTAGTGTCAGAGAGCAAGAAAGGCTAAGATACTCAAAATATACAATGGGGGAGGGAGGGGGGCGAGGAAAGTGGGTAGTTTGACAGGAGCCACACAGGGAAATCGACTTTATATCATCATTAATAGAGAAGAATTTGATATAAACAGTTCAAGCACGGTTGCCAGCTGGTATAATTATACCGTGACCATGAGGGAAACATTTTATCAACAAATATGCCTCGATGTAAATCAATTGTTTAATATATAATCAGAAGTGTCATAACTATCATTTGGCTAAATACAGTCAAATATGACATCATCTGCAATGTTTCTTTCTGGCTACTGGTAATTTAGAATCATGATAACTTTAATCAATATTTAACAAACTCATTATCAACTGTGACTCTAAACACATTTTCCCAACACAAAGATAATTTATCTAAATTATGATATTTCATATCTTATGTTAATTTAGTTGATGTAATGATATTATTTACTGCGTGTATACAAATTTTTGAAACTATTTACGTAATAATAATATAAAATGTAATATACAATATATGGATTAATCAACAATACTGTAAAATGGTACTGTTGTTAATTATTTGTATATTTACATATACAATGGAATGCAGTTATTATGCAATAGTGTATTTAGTTTCACAAATTGTGACTGTTCAATACCATTGTCATTTGTTACCATGTCTATTGAGGTATTATATGACCTTAAGTGTAGGTTAATACACATATGTTTCAGTTTGAATTAACGTTGTCTCAGATATTTTCGTCAAAGCATGGTTATATTCAGCAATAGTCATATGAATTCGCCATGCATTATATTAGGTGATGTGCGTAGGTAATGAAGAGCTGAAACGTGAACAAAAATAATAACTGATATTTAGCGAATATACAGTATATTTCAATTAATACTAGAGGAGGTCTCTCTCTCTCTCTCTCTCTCTCTCTCTCTCTCTCTCTCTCTCTCTCTCTCTCTCTCTCTCTCTCTCTATCTATCTTGTCTGGACTGTGGGGACAAAAGCTATATGTAAGAAACAGGAAATAATCACCTTGAAAATGATGATGTAAAACATAAATTTAAGCACTCATAAAATAAAATGGGTCCCAGTGATTATAGAAAAGGCTCATCTGAATGTAGAGCGAAGTATTGAAGAAGTTGAATGGAGGATGTAGCAGATAATTGATGATCACTTATATTGGATGTGGGCAGATGGACTTCTATACAGCAAGTGAGGTCTCCTTTGTTTACATACGGGACCTCGGTTACGAATCTTAAGTCTTAACTAAGGGGTTACATCTTTCTATCTATCTTATACCCAAGGTACACTCATACATTCGCATATACATTGATCAATACCAGTAAATTAAATTGGATACTATAATGTATGAATGTAATATTTAAACTACATATTAACGAAAGAACTTATATTATTGTTACCAAAGAAAACGTATTGGAGAATAAATCAAGGTAGACTTAATTAATGTCAAGTTATGACACTCTCTCTCTCTCTCTCTCCACGCTCCTTTATGTCGGTCGTTATGCCTCACATTGTCTCTCCCTGTCTTATAGTAAGATGTTATTAATAACATTGTAATACTATAGGCAGTTAGTAGAATAACAAATACCCACGTTAGTGTTTTACCTCTCCTACAACCCTCTCTCCCCCCCCCCCCCCTCCGACACAAACACACGCAAAATCGTTCGCCGCTATTTAATGATACCATCTGCCATTATAGTGTAAATTTATTTAAGAACATCTACGAACATTTGGAAAAATGTCATTATATTATATAGCAATTTATGCATTTGTA
Source organism: Paralithodes platypus (assembly GCA_032716605.1). Taxonomy (NCBI): domain Eukaryota; kingdom Metazoa; phylum Arthropoda; class Malacostraca; order Decapoda; family Lithodidae; genus Paralithodes; species Paralithodes platypus. Next base: position 27,920,795 of record CM064491.1, on the reverse strand, counting down.
TTACATATATGTTTCATTTGTATTGTTAAATATATTGTATGGCACTGATATAGCCAAAACAGATCTACCAATCACAATCTCTGTAAGACACGCCTCCTTACTACACCAAGTATTGCCAGTTACAACTGTGAGTCCCAGAGCAAGGGTGGGTCAGCTGTATCTTTGACAGACTGTACCTTTGTTTATTTAATAAAAACGAGTGTAATTATTCCGTGTGTTTATTGTGTTTTGGAGAGTTATTGAGTAATCTAGAAGTAAAAGTTATCAGGCGAGATATGTTCCTGTTGAGCATTATCGGATTCTAAATATCCGTAACCCGGATTATAATAGAATACATAATAAAGCGAGTTGGAAAACAACCCGGCATAATATATATAAACATTCCGGCATTTTTAATACAATTGTGTGCAATGGTAATGCAAGATTGTAATTTTGACTATATCTTGAGGTAGCCGATTTTTTTTTTTTTTTTTTTTTTTTTAAGAGACAATGAACGGAGGAAGGAAAAACACAGATAAAACAAAAAGGTCCATGTGCCTAAAGGCATCCTCCATTCATAAAATGTTTGTAACAACTGGATTTAAACATTTGTTGATTGTAAGTTTGTGGAAAGCAATTCGAGGGAAGTGAATTCCAAAGAGTAGTAGCTCTGGGGATAAATTAATTCTGATAAGCAGAAGTTCTGCATTGTGGAGGAGAAAGTGTAAATTCATGGGCGCTCTCAGCTGCCCTAGTTCTACGGGGAAAGATGTGGAGAGGCGGCACAATTGAAGCAAGTTCCTCGGAACAATTGCTGTGAAAATATCTGTAGAATAATGCAAGGGATGCAACGTTTCTTCGTATGGATAATGTAGGAAGGTCCTGTGTGATTGCAGGGTTATTGATTAATCTAATAGCTTTATTTTGAATTTTGTCCAACTGCCTCAATGCAACCACTCCACTTCCACCCCACAGAGGTGAACAGTAATCCATCTGAGAGCGCACATGACTTTTATATATTACGGCCAACTGCTCGTCAGTGAAGAATTCTCGAACTCTGTACAGGAGTCCCAGTTTTTTAGAGGCATTCTTAGCAATGCTTCTAACATAATGTGTCCAGCTCAAGTTAGTAGTTAATGTTACACCGAGAATGTCAATACTAGGGGAAGTGGGAATATTTACATCATTAAAAAATATATGGGAGTCAGTGAGATTCTGTCGGTTAGAAAATTGAATGTACTTGGTTTTCTGTGCATTAAAGGAAACTAGATTCTTTTGTCCCCATTCATTAATTCTAGAAAGGTCCAGGTTCAGAGAAATTGCAGTGTTTATTTTTGAATTTATAAGATCGGGTTGGGTGAAAGAATTGGTAAATGTGAAGGAACTGTGGAGTGTTGAGTCAGCTGCGTAGGAATGTATTGGATTATGAGTGGTAGATATGAGATCATTGATATGAATGAGGAACAGAGTTGGGGCCAAAACTGATCCCTGGGGAACACCAGCATTTATTGAGTGAAATTGAGAATAAAGGCCATCTACCATTACACATATTTTTCTGTTATGAAGATAAGAAGAAATTAGTGGAACTAATGATGCAAGGCCGTAGTGTGACATCTTCGACAATAAGGATTGATGCCAGACTCTATCAAATGCCTTTGATATATCCAGTGCTATTGTATGTGTTTCACCATGTTGGTCTGTAGCTTGGTTGATTTGATGCGTAAGAAGGCAAAGAATGTCTGCAGTTGATCGACATCGTCTAAAACCATATTGCCTATCACTGATTAATTTATTATTCTCCAGATGCTTAATTATGTGATAATTATGTGTGAATTATCTGACACAGGAACCAGCTCTGTTCCTCAGGGCCACTCCCACCCCTATTATGTCCAACTCTCTGACACAAAATTGAACAGATTTTCTCAGTCTTTCTTCTACTGAAGAAAAGACTAGACAAGAGGTGTAGACGAGATGGAGAAAATTGAAGGGGTAAATTTGCAAAGACTGGCGAAGTACCTAGAGTCGTGGAAAAGGTCCACTAGGTGACTCCTTATTTCTGATAATGGTGATGATATGCATACACAATGATGTATACATACAGTAATTAAAAGACCGAGTACTCCACACAAAGTGTGGTTCCAATCACACGTCCTAATAGCGGCACATCAGGCAGTCCTTTTCAGAGGTGCCTCACTTGTCAGATTATTTAATTGAAAATCCGACTGTATGGTTGTGGGATCTTTCTTGGTCTAGTGCTTGATGCAGCTCCTTCCTCGTGCACGGATTTTCATCTTTTCACACAACTTGGTTCGTCCTTCCTGTCCACATGCTCAAATCATGCAAAGCTGCTTGTAGGCATCTCGTCAATGTTACTTTTGATACACAATCGTCTCCTCAGCTCTTCTCTAGATATTCTATCTGCAGTTTGGTCCCACACATCCATCTCGCCATTCTCATCTCGTTACATTCCATTCTGTTGGTATCGTTCACTTTGACAGGCCAATTGTTTTAACCATAGGTCATTGCGCTTCTAAAACATGAAGCGTACACCTTTCCCTTCAAGGGGAGAGGGATTCTTCTCATAATTAGAATGGGCAGCACTTTTCCCAGCCTAATAATTATTTTGGCAATAGTGTGAGATGGCAGAGATGGTATCTCCCAAGTAGCAAAACTTGTGCACCATCTCCACCGACTCATTGCCAAAGTTGACACTCGCAAGCCTGTCATTCAACATAAACTCACCTTTGCACATTATACATACACATTTCTCAACTTCTCATGGTGTACCCAGCAATAACAAATACTACACTGAATTGAGCTCCCGCATACCTCTTTTCTGCATTTTGCATCTGGGTATACACCACATTTTTCTACTGTGCAAAACCTTGGATTTATTTACATTATTTTGTAATCCTTTATTTGCCATGCCCTCTCTCCATCTCTTGAAGTTGACCTCGGCATCCTGCTCATTATCTGCAATAAGAACTAGGTCATCTGTATATAGCTGTCCCCATGGGTGGGGCACCCATGGGGAAGTATTGAATTATTGTTACTAAGCTGCTCTCTATTCTACTTAAACTCCACTTTGCATGATCGTTTTTAGTATACCTTTCAACATTCACTGATCTTTTCATCAGCATAAACAATTGTCCCATTATCATTCCTGACACACTGATCTCCCACAATATATCTACTGTCATTGTTAACTCTCCCATCTAGGTTGATGATCCCATTGGGATTTTATCTGTAATATATATATATATATATATATATATATATATATATATATATATATATATATACCCGGTATATATATATATATAGCCGTCCGGCTGGCTCAGGTGATAGCGTGCCTGATTCCCATCTTGAAGGTCTCGCGTTCAATCCCCGCTCAGATTGAAAAGTTTTTCTGGGATACAGCCGGCGGTTACCATCTCCCCATGAGCAAGAGGGATGGATAATGGTCCCTGGTAGACTGCGGTTGTGAATCCTCGAAGGAGGAGATACGGGCGCTATATAAGTAACCAGAAGATTATTATTATTATAATATAGAATATATATGTATAATGTATATATACAGTATATCCTTTTTTTTTTTTTTTCCAACTACTCCCTCTCGGGCATAGGCTGATAGCCTTTACACTCTACCGCTGAACACGGTGAGGCCCGTGAGGACTTGCTCCAGTCTAGGGAGTGAGACATGCGAAGCTTCACGGCTCGAAGCAGCTCCATCTCTGAAGCTGCCTCACCTCTGCACTTCACAGTCTCATCCCCCACACTCGGACCCTCACTCTCAGAACGCCACCTATTGAGCAATTAACTCACTAGGCTTTGCCCCCCTGTAGCATATTTTTGAAAATGGGAATATTCATACAATGCTATTTAATCAGGGAACAATGAGGGTATTTGTTTTGGCATTTCGGTGTGCTGTGGTAAAGCACTGATACTAGGTACAGCACAAATTCCATCCCAATAATGTCTTCCCATTGACATAATGGGATTCGAACCCGGGTCCATTGGATTACCAGTCCAGTGGCAAAACCACTCCGCCAAACCTCCTATATATATATATATATATATATATATATATATATATATATATATATATATATATATATATATATATATTAAAATATATACATTTAATGATAAATATATAGATAGATGAGTAGATATATTGTATATGCATTATTATATACATATAGTATATGGTTTCTTTACCGCATTCTATTTATTTAATAAATATATACAAACATAATATACTCAAAAGTGATGCCCACTAAACTATAAATTATCACAGCACATGAGAAATAGAGACATTTGGCCACATGAAATGGTATCCATTCCTTCATTTAATTTCTGAAAGGTAATTAAAACAGTATGATTTATATAGAAATGTAAATGGTTATTAAGTAGTTGATTTATGTTATGATCTAACGGCTATATAATAATTTACTCCTGTAAATAGAACCATGAAGTGGGTATTAATTTTTGCGTCCGACTGAGCCTGTATACCGCTTTTATTGACATTGTTACTGTGTTGTTCTGGGTCATGTAAGTCACTTGTCCAATTGTATTCAGCGTCGAACACGTTACCTTCTAATACAATTACCAATTTCAAATAATGTAAGCCTAGAATCTTGGTTTTCGATGTATTAAATATATAAATACTGTTACGACCGGGGCTCGTATAAAACAAGGGCTCGTAATCATTGGACTAGAAAGGCACACAGCCACAACGGTAACACTAGATCCAACCCTCGAACTTATAATGCCGGCGCACAAAAAGCACCTATACCCTCCAGAGTTAAATCTGCGATAACGGGGTATCCTATAACTCAGTATAAGTGCACTACTACTACAGGCTGATGATCTCTGATACATGCCTGATCACAACAACATACAATTACGTTAATAAGGTATACTAGGAAAAGATAGAGATCGTAATTAAATCACTGCAATGATTTAATGCAAACTAGAAGAAGGTATATTTAAAGTTACTCTAAACAATAATGAACTGTCACTCCTATACTAAAGAAAGTGAACTAAAGTCCCAACACATCGAGCAGGAATCTTCTGAAGAAAGTCTTATGCTGGGGTAAGATGATCGTATCGGATTTTGAACTGTTATATAAAGCAGGGTCAATATAGGACAAGTGACACAGGAATAACGATAAATGCACACTAGTATTATCTCCAACAACAAAAGAAGTACTTCGTCAGGCAACTCAAAAAACCTGCTCAGGTTGTGCAACTCAACAACAACCAAGGCTTACAGTCAACGTGAATAAGAATGCTGCATGCATAACATAAGAGTTTATAATTCTAAACGGGTGTCTGCTAGGCTAATAAAGTCTAGCTGGGATGTCGTAGGCTATGAAACAATGGCTGAGCAAGCGGCTCGTAGCCTAGCGAGGTCCTTAAGTCTGTGCGGCCAAATTACGTTAATTGACGGGGTGCTCTCTTGAGAGATCCAGATCACTAGTATCTGGTTCTCTTCTGGCGACCCTCTCAAAGTCAAAGCAAACGAGTTAGCACAGTGTTGGGTGGCAGAGGCAAAAGCCCTCACTCGCAACACAGTGCTAAACTCACAAGGTACACAGTCAGAAAGACCACCTAGGCTTCTCACGTCTCCGTTGCGATTGTACAGGTTCACCAAACCCTAGTACACATCGGAAATCACAACAACAATGGCCTCACCCCAGTCTAGCATTAAATAGCCCAGCAGACAGCCAAGGAATAGGCAGGGAGACACCGTGAGTGTGTCGAACATCTACAGACAAAATGGTAACCCCTCCAAAATGCCTAACTAAACATATAATATCTGAGAGCTTCAGCATATAATATGATGGCCGATATATGAAGTCGTGCAGAACCAAAGGGGAGTTATGATATTATATAGAGAGGAAGAATGAGAGGTAAGAAGTTGAGAGAGAGAGAAAGTGCTCTATAGGTAGAAGTCGGTGACAGGTGGCAAGGGATATGTGAAGGGTATGCTGGTCAGGCAAGCTCTGAAGAGAATAGCTCCTCGGGACCCCTCCAGGATCACACACAAAGGCATGGTGGTCAGCCAATCACAGGCCGATACGTCACCAGGCAGCAGGCCTGCAGAAGACGCCAGGAACCACCAGCCAATCAAAACCGAGAGAAAGCCACGCGGGCGAGGGACTCCTCCGGGAGGGAGGAGGGAGGAGGGAGGAAGGAAAGCAACACTCCTGCCACGCTGCTCGCACGCTCTCTCTCCTTCACTACAATGCATCTTATGTTCAACTCATGATATAAAATATAATGCATTGTCACAGGCGAAAATAAAGACCACTTCTATACTGCCTGTGACATGACGATTCACAAGAAAGAAAGTACAACATTGTAGATAGACTGTAGCCCATTTCACTGCCCTGGCGAGTGTTAGCGAGTGGCCAAGCGAGCGGCTGAGCCAGCGTTCTGCTGAGCTGCAGGCGTCACACCCCACCCAAGATATTAGACGCTCAACCATGAGCTCTATATCTGACAAGCAGAACCCCGATACGACTCGCCACCCATAATCACTTCGCAACAAAGAAGGCAAAGCTCAGTTATCATAAAAAAAAAAAAAAAAATTACAACCCCTCCCAACACAATAGCTTAATTAATTCATACTGTTATGCTCCTAGAGCGAGCTTCTACTAGCCCAGCCTTCTGAGAGAAGCACAGGTTCGACTCAGAACTTTAGCTATAACATACTTTAACCCTTAATTAGCGGCTCACCACATAAGTCGAGTTAAATAAAGCTGGACTATGTGGCGGCGCTCGACATAACTCGAGTGGCAATTTCAGCACGTAATGTTGCTGAGAGAGAGAGACAAGTGGTGGCAGGAGAGTAGCGAGCGTATGACTGCTCCAGAACACCGCGGCGAACCTACTGACACGAATCTCACCTCCCTCCTACCTCTCTCACTCGCTATATAAGGAATTGTATGGGGAAAGGGCCTAATTACATGCTTTTTGCACTCGCGTTGCACGGTTATTGCAAGAAAACTAGCCATCATAAAAGGATCGTTATGGTGTCATTCGAAAACTCTGTTTATGCCCTTTCAGGGATAGATACTTGTTTTACGTTCTGGGTCTTATTTAGGCATGAACATGATCACGTAAACAGCCCTATTTTGGCTAAAAACACCCCGCTGGGCGGTACATATAAATAAACCGCATAGGCCGCTCGTAAGGTGTTAAAAACAATTTAACTATTAAAGAAAGAGTTTTTATAGAATTTTCATTTTTAATATGTTTTTGGCGGCTGCACTTACAGGGGCAAGCCTAGTTTTTACTCCACTCTCAACATACACTGACTGAACGGCGAGGGTTCTCCTGCAACCAAACCCTCCCGTGACAAACAATCAGCCAAAACATTATCAGTGCCCTTAGCATGCCACACATCCAACTTGTGTTCCGGCAGCACAACAACACCTGACACTGATAAACTGCCCAGTTCATCACAAGACTGGCACTTCTCTTCGCTGTTTCTGGCAACGGGGCCTGCCAATAACCTTTCACTAGTTCTACCATCGTGATAGGTGATGCAGCCCCGATGCGGTCTATGGTGTCGTCAACTCTCGATAAGGTATAGGCATCTGTCAGGGATAATGCACACCCACACTCGCAATCAACACACTCACTGATCTTGCCACTTAACACAGGTTGCAAAGTTACAGGCAACGACCACTCACGACATTCCTTATCCCTCATACCCTTCGTCAACACGTAACCCAGCTCTGCTTGCACCACAGGCTGTCGAGCAGGATTTATACGGTAGGGAATTAAACTGAGCCTTGCACTGTCCCCAGCCTCCATGTCGGATTCTACCCCGTACATCAGGCCTGGAGAAGCAACAAACATGCGGATGCACTGCCACAGCCTAGTAAACAACTTATCTCGCAGAACATGCCTAGTGCCCTCCCACAACCCAGCCGAGACCGCAGCTTCTACCCTGTAGTCTCCCTCCTTCTCCACCTTCGTCCCTAGAACAGCCAGGTCATGAGAGGAACAATCAGTACCACCTGTGCAGTCACTCCCATAGTTCATTATTGCTAAGGCTTACCCGCCGATACCGAACATGCGTACCCCCGCATTCCTTACAACTACATCTGCCAGCGCAGCATCACCGCTTTTAGCGACATGGCCAGATACAGTCGGTCTATGGTAGGGCTGTTGCATTCGACCAGAGCAGCATTGGGAGGCTATGCGACGACCGGGCACTTCTATGCCACAGCCAACCTCACCAATCTGCTCAAAGTCCTCCTTTTGACCACCACCCTTGGCAGCCATGGGTCGACCTTGACCTGACAACCATGTCCAAGCCTCGTCGCCCACCTTGAACCACCGAAACAACGAGGCTAACGGTCTCCCAACATTCACGTGAACTGCCCGCGGAACATCTTACACCGCCTGAGTTGTGAGGCTCGGGTGCCCGGCACGACCAGTGGGGTATGAACTGAGCTGGTGCTGGAGCGCTGCACACTGCTGCTCAGGCAGGTGCTCTAGCGCTTCCACAGCCACCAGACTCGTGTCCCCCGCCCACTGCTCCGCCGAGACATGACAATCCCTACTCTCCTCAACCTGTGCCCTACTGCCCCCCTCTCCTTCTCCACCTTGGCCGCTGCAGACCAACGCAGGGACAGTAGGCTGCTCAGGTGGTTGCCTCACAAACTCCTCCAACAGGTTCACATGACATGTTTCCCCTTCCTCGTGTTTGATCTCGACAGCACCATTACCACACTTCTGAACTTCCGGATCCTCCAACTGCAGTTTACAAATATCTGAGGGAACCAACCTGTCTAGATGCTTCCGAAGCAACCCAAGTCCTCTCCCAATATCAAACTGAGCAAACCTTTTTTTCTCTCGGTGTGTAACGTTGCTGCCTCGGAGACTCTTCCTGCCCTACCTCCTCACTAGCTGTGACAGGTCCTGGGGCCTCTCCAGACTCCAACAATGGTACCAATGCTGAGTCGCCAAGAAGAGCTGCTGGTACTAAACTCTCCAAACTTTTACCAACATTAGCCGTCTTCTTCCGACCGTTCCTCCGTTGATCAGAAGACTGAGGAATAGGCTGTGACACTTTGGATGCAAGAGGTCCAGTAACAACACACGCCATTGGTTGTACTTGACACTTCTCTACCCACTCCTGTTCCTCCCTACTCACGTCGGCCGGCTTCTCGGCAACGACTAAGGGTGAAACCTTAGAAGTAGGCACCGCAAAGTCGTTACGGAGAAGGAGGTCGACGCCCCCAACAGGCAAGTTCTCCACGACACCCACATCCAACTCTCGTTTCACACCATCCACCTCCAGTTCCATCCTGACCAACTGGTATGACTTGACAGCATTGATACCCTGCACCACAACCACCCATGCCGCGTTTATTGGTCTACCAGTAAAGTTCTTCATTAAAGTCTGACAGGCACCCGTGTCTCGCAACAGCTCAACTCCATGCTTCTTACCAGCCCACCTCACGCAGCCATGCCCTTGATGGTCACAAAAGACATCGCGGACAGGGTTTGAGCCTTCCGGATTCTTCTCCACTGGCTGTGTCCCAGCCTCTGACGTTATACCCTGGGCAAACTCAGATGACTTCGGGGACACCCCAATGTTGCGAGCCAAAGACACAACTGCATCAGGTAGCTTGCTTGGACAGGCTCTTGCAAAATGCCCCTTCTCATGACAATGAAAACACTCTAACTCCCCCTTGGGCTTCCCTTGAGGTGGGGAAGGGCCCTGACCCTTCTTAAACGGGACGGAAATTAGGTTTATGGTCAGACTTAGTATCGTTGCTCTTGTTGTAATGGTTATATGGTGTATCACTGACTCGGGGGGGGGGGGGGGGGGGGGAGTGTTGCGCCCCTTGTTACCTGCATCGTTCCGTTGTGCAGATCAGCACCCACGAATCAGTGACATCCGAAGGTCAGCCATCTCAGCTGCCTCCTGAAGAGTTCTTGGGTTTTTCTCTTTAAGATTCAACGTCAGATCGCTGCCCGTACACTTAAAAAATTGTTCTAGAAGCATCAGCTGTTTCAACTCCTCAAACGTCGATGCCTTCTCAGAACGCAGTCAGTTTCCAAATGCATCGGACAGATCGCGGGCATCCTCAAGAAAGGTGCACTCACGACCCTTCGTTACACTCCGGAACTTCAGTCTGTACATCTCTGGTTGTAACTCATATGCCCGCAGGGCAGCCTCCTTCAATATCTCGTAATCGATGCACGACTCCAAGGGCAATGCATCATATGCCTTGAGTCCTTTGCCAACCAATCTAGAGGAAACAAGGGCTGCCCACTTAACCTCGGGCCATTGGTGCTCCCGGCACTTCTTCTCGAAACGCATAAAAAGTTCAGTGACACCCGACTCATCAAATACAGGGACCAACTTGAGCAGGTGCGATAACGACTGATCAAGACCTCGATTCCCAGAACCGAGACGCTGCCCTGTTGACTCCACCCGAGACTTCTCAAGATCTATGTCTGCACAGTACAGGGCCTTTCTCTCCTCAGACTGAATCCTAAGCTCAGATTCATGCTTTCGTTGCTCAAACTCAGCCTCATGTCTGGCCCTTCTCTCCTCAGCCTGAATCTTAAACTCAGCCTCTCGTATGGGCCTCAAGCCGAATCCGCCGCTGCTCGAGCTCAAGCCTAAACAACACCTCGGAAGACAAGCCCCCACTGTACACTGATCCGTCGTCCGACATAGTGTCCACTGAAAATTCTCAACGTTTAAAAAAAAAAAAAAGTACCTAAACTCTTATGCAGCACTATTCACTCAAAAAATACAAGATGTTCGAAGACTCTTAAGTGTTATACTACTTGCCAAAAAAAATTCCACGTGTCCACTATATTCCTTTAAACAAAAATAAATGATCACAACACTCCTGCAATATTTCTCTAAGTTCACAAAATCCTAAGCAAGGTCGCCATTTGTTACGACCGGGGCTCGTATAAAACAAGGGCTCTTAATCATTGGACTAGAAAGGCACACAGCCACAACGGTAACACTAGATCCAACCCTCGAACTTATAATGCCGGTGCACAAAAAACACCTATACCCTCCAGAGTTAAATCTGCGATAACGGTGTATCCTATAACTCAGTATAAGTGCACTACTACTACAGGCTGATGATCTCTGATACAGCCTGATCACAACAACATGCAATTACGTTAATAAGGTATACTAGGAAAAGATAGAGATCTTAATTAAATCACTGCAATGATTTAATGCAAACTAGAAGAAGGTATATTTAAAGTTACTCTAAACAATAATGAACTGTCACTCCTATACTAAAGAAAGTGAACGAAAGTCCCAACGCATCGAGCAGGAATCTTCTGAAGAAAGTCTGATGCTGGGGTAAGATGATCGTATCGGATTTTGAACTGTTACATAAAGCAGGGTCAGTATAGGACAAGTGACACGGGAATAACGATAAATGCACACTAGTATTATCTCCAACAACAAAAGAAGTACTTAGTCAGGCAACTCAAAAAACCTGCTCAGGTTGTGCAACTCAACAACAACCAAGGCTTACAGTCAACGTGAATAAGAATGCTGCATTTTTTTTGTTTTTTGTTTTTTTTCTATATTCCAACTTACTTCCTCTCGGGCATAGGCTGAGAGCCTTAACATTCACCGCTTTACAATGAACAGTGAAGCCCGTGAGATCTTGTTCCAGTCTAGGGAGTGAGACATGTGAAGCACGTAGAGTACATCGAGCACCTGCCATCTTGCCTTCACATGAGGCACGGTGCTCACTCATGGCCCGAAACGACCCCATCTCTGAAGCCACCTCGTTCCCGTGCTTCACTGTCTCAACCCCTACACTCGGACTCTCACACTTACACACACACAACGCCACCTGTTGAGCAGATAACATAAGAGTTTATAATTCTAAACGGGTGTCTGCTAGGCTAATAAAGTCTAGCTGGGATGTCGTAGGCTAGGAAACAATGGCTGAGCAAGCGGCTCGTAGCCTAGCGAGGTCCTTAAGACTGTGCGGCCAAATTACGTTAATTGACGGGGTGCTCTCTTGAGACATCCAGGTCGCTAGTATCTGGTTCTCTCCTGGCGACCCTCTCAAAGTCAAAGCAAACGAGTTAGCACAGTGTTGGGTGGCAGAGGCAAAAGCCCTCACTCGCAACACAGTGCTAAACTCACAAGGTACACAGTCAGAAAGACCACCTAGGCTTCCCACGTCTCCGTTGCGATTGTACAGGTTCATCAAACCCTAGTACACATCGGAAATCACAACAACAATGGCCTCACCCCAGTCTAGCATTAAATAGCCCAGCAGACAGCCAAGGAATAGGCAGGGAGACACCGTGAGTGTGTCGAACCTCTACAGACAATATGGTAACCCCTCCAAAATGCCTAACTAAACATATAATATCTGAGAGCTTCAGCATATAATACGATGGCCGATATATGAAATCGTGCAGAACCAAAGGGGAGTTATGATATTAAATAGAGGAAGAATGAGAGGCAAGAAGTTGAGAGAGAGAGAAAGTGCTCTATAGGTAGAAGTCGGTGACAGGTGGCAAGGGATATGTGAAGGGTATGCTGGTCAGGCAAGCTCTGAAGAGAATAGCTCCTCGGGACCCCTCCAGGATCACACACAAAGGCATGGTGGTCAGCCAATCACAGGCCGCTACGTCACCAGGCAGCAGGCCTGCAGAAGGCGCCAGGAACCACCAGCCAATCAAAACCGAGAGAAAGCCACGCGGGCGAGGGACTCCTCCGGGAGGGAGGAGTGAGGAGGGAGGAGAGAAAGCAACACTCTCCTCCCACGCTGCTCGCTCGCTCGCTCTCTCTCCTTCACTACAATGCATCTTATGTTCAACTCATGATATAAAATATAATGCATTGTCACAGGCGAAAATAAAGACCACTTCTATACTGCCTGTGACATGACGATTCACAAGAAAGAAAGTACAACATTGTAGATAGACTGTAGCCCATTTCACTGCCCTGGCGAGTGTTAGCGAGTGGCCAAGCGAGCGGCTGAGCCCACGGGGCGTTCTGCTGAGCTGCAGGCGTCACAATACATAATGACGTACTATGAATATATTTTATAGTGAAGTAGGCCTACTGTTATTAACATTCTGACATACGGAGCCCTGTATGTGTTTATTTAAGAGTTAGAATTAAGAGTTGAAGGAGTGCCGAATTACCCAGGCGGCGAATCAGACCAGCGAGCGAACCAGCGAGTGGAAACCAGCTCGCCTGCATACCAGCAAACAAGCCTTCACACCTGCTCATATGGGACCCTGCAAACTACTTCGATGACCCGACGCTATGACGATAAGCGACACCATTGGACCACGCATCTGCTACGCAACTAGAGGAGCTGTGATTGGGGCACGCACCATCCCCCGCCTCCTGATTCGTTCCTACACCATCATTGCATAGTATATAAGACCCGAGTAGTGGGCATTCAAATCAGTCACATTTGGAGTTGGGAAGGTGAACATGCAGCTGGAGGAAGACGGGGTGAAGTATTATAATGGGATTGTGACTGTCAGTCAGATTATATAAGTGTGTGTTAAGTGTGTTCGGTGTAAACACTTACAGTATGTTGGTTAGTGAGATATGTGATTGGGAATTAACGTTAACACTACTATTATGTACTTAACTATTTTAGTTGACTGACTTGTGGACTAAAGCAACTCTTTAAGTAATTGGGTTATGATAAAAGTAATACTATTGTTTTATATTAAGACTTACGAGTTCTTTCATTATCTTTTAATTAAGCTTACATTGCTGGTAAGAACAAGAACGGTGATACTATTGTCTCATATTAGTAATATCGCCTTAGACTAACATGGCTCTTTTAATGTTACTTCTAGTGATTTCCTAAGCTGAAGAAAATTCTTTTAGCTTCAAAATATTATTTTTGCTTTTCATATTATTTGAGTGAGACCTGAATCGAATCTATGAAGCGATCCTGTAACTTAATTTACTCATAATCAAACCTCAATGTTACGTGGTTAAGAAATACATTTATCTAATTATTAAATATTTATCTAACTTTTTATGTGACTTTGATATTGATCCTGATAATAATAATATAAAACTATTAATGTAAGACAAGAACCAAGAATAGTAACTACTTTAAATATAAATAAAAGGACATATAAGAAAACTATCTATTCATTTCAAAAAGGGTAAGAGACAGAAATATTCTTACCTTAATATTTATCTTTCAAGACTTGATATATAATTAATAGTCCATCTTTAGATATAACTTATTCGGTTCATAACCATAGCCTACTAAGCTTCGGTTAAATAATAATTCTTTATAAATACTACATGACTTTAATTAGTTTCAGTATTTTTCATAATTAAAGAGTATCAGTCAATAAAGGATACCAGGTCCTAAGATCCAAAAGGAAAGGAAGCAACAACAGGAAATTATGTTATTAGATTTTACTTTCGTTTTGCCTTCAGCTGACTGATACCTTAATAATATCTCTGAACTATCTAGTTTCATCAAGTTAACCACTTGAGGATCAAGATACGTAACAACATTTACAGTATTACATAAATAATGTACGTTAACTTAGTTGAGTCTTGCTGCGGCACGGTTTACACTATGCCAACATATCAGCCAAAGTGATGACATGATGGGGCGGTGTTGGGACGGGACTGTATTGTATTATATTCCAACTTCGGAAAGGCAACCACGTCTGAGCCGTTACAATGTATGTAATATAATACGACGTTAAGCCATTGATGTATGTATATATGTATGTATGTATATATGTATCACATAAACTGAAATTTTAACTGGTTTTCGTTCTAACACATCCATAACGATAGCTTAAGAACCGTTGTCAATCCTTAGTTTTGTTTAAAAATATCCAGTTCCTAATTCGTAGCCTCTTCTTAACTGATATTTCTTAAGCCTAGATCCCCCAACCATTTGTGGTTTTATATTGAATAAGAACACGAGATATAATTCCAACACACCATATAAACTGCTTGTGCGCAATAAATTGTCAGTGCTTACCTATTTGCACTAATTAAATTTACGTTGTTAACTGGTAGGAACTACAACTCCCACTAATACTAATTACAGCAATGCTTATTTACATACCCCTCCAAATGTTCACTATATCTTCCCCTTGTAAATGATACTGAAATTGAACAATACCTAAAAACATTAAAACCTACTGTTCCTGGTTACGACAATATCCAACCCACATTGTTGAGCCATAGCTCAAAAACAATTTCGACACATATTATTAATCTTTCATTTCGTTCAGGAATTTTTCAAAATAAATACAAATAGCTAAAGTAATTCCTTTGCATAAGTATGGTAGTAAGGAGGATATCAATAATTATTGTGCAATTTAAATACTCCCAGCGTTTAATAAAGTTAAAACAAAAAAAAACTATTTCTATCCGTCTCACCATGTTTCTTGAAAATAATACTTTACTCAGTGATAGTCAATATGGATTTCGTCGCAACCGTTCTACTGAGTCGGCTCTACTGGAATTTATTAGCAATGTATATAAATATTTGGAAGAAAAATTATATGTTGCAGGAGTGTTTATTGCTCTTTCAAAAGCCTTTGACTCCTTTGACCATAATATTTTACTTGACAAATTTAAACACGTTGGAATCAGATGTATACCAGTGCAACTATTTAATGCTTATATTAGTAACAGGTCACAAGCAGTCTATTGCAATTTGAAATATTCTCCTTTTAGACCTATTTCAAAGGGAGTTCCTCAAGGATCAAGTTTAGGCCCTATCTTATGTTTTATTTATATTAATGACATAATGTGAGCTAGCTCCAAATGCAAGTTTGATATCTATACAGATCATACAAACCTTTTATTAGATGATAAGAACGTAAACACTTTACACTGTAATCTGAGCAGATAATTGAATTATATTGCTAATTGGGTAAAACATAATAAGTTAAAACTAAATGTAACTAAAACTAACTACATATTTTTCCAATACCGTTCTATAAAACATATTATGCCCCCTTTGTTATATATTAAAAGGTGAATTGACCACTTGCGAGTTTCAGGCTATAAGGAAGTTCGGCCTGTAAACATCAATATTAAACACAAATACAGTAATTATGTAGGTTTCTGATGGATAAATAGTATGTTGAATTTGGTTGTATGTATAAATAAATACAGTATCACCGTATTATAGCTGGTTATTCTGCTAAATATCGATGTCTACTGCTCCAACTTCCTTATAGAATGAAACTCGCAAGTCGTCAATTGATAAATCGTGTAGACAATACAAAGTTTCTTGGAGTATATATTGACCAAAACTTGAACTGGAGCTATCACATCAATGCAGTATGTTTAAAACTATCAAAACTGTGCGGTGTAGCTGTATAATAACCTCTGCCTCCAAAACATTACCTGTGTATCATAAGCATATCCAGACCCTCTCCCTTTAGAAGTTGGTACTAACTAGGTTTATTTAATGCGTCCTTACCCAGTCTTTACCATGTCAGCATCAAATTCATTGTATTAATAGAGTTACGAATCTAACTTTCCACAGACATGACCAACACTGAAATATAAACAGTAAGACACGATTATTTAGCTAGACTATATAGGAAGTAGCTGAAGCAGGTGTTCTTTGTAGCAATTACAATTGTAATTTGATTAGTTTAGTATAGTTGAATTAAATTACCTTTGTGTATTTTGCTCAAAATGGTAAGTCATTTGGCTTATAATTTGGCTAGGTAATATCCTAGTAATTGATAGGTTTGACAAGCAAGTAAAACTAGATTTGTTTGCGTTGAGTTAACATATGGTTACACATAAGACCGATGGGGGTGAGGAATTTTCTGGTAGTAAACACCGTAAAACAAAAAATGTTCATTAAGACGCCCGTTATTACAACCGATGGTATTCGTAATTAACAGTCGTATATAAACGTTGCAGCACTCATAACAAACACCTGTCAATCTTAATGCACATACTTATTTGTTCCTTTCTTGAAAACACAAATCTGGTATATATATAATGTTATTTTGCTATCATTTTCCATACACAGTATAACAGGTAGTTTTCAAAAACTGAAGGTAAGCCATCATTTGTCCTTGCTATATATCTGTACATGTTATTATACATGTATGTAGATACTAATTATATTACAAATGCGGTGTTCCATTTGTTGACAGTAAAACCACTGGGTGCAATTAAATGTAATAACACACTGACTCTCTCTAACACACACACACACAAAAAAGTTAACCGAATCAGTGGAAGGTCCATATACATATATGTACAATATGCATATAATCAAAATATATCTATTAACACACGTTGACATAATAAGACTTGCCCACACACAAGTGACATGATGCCAGCAACACAAACACTCCTCTTGATCTAATATACAGTACAAACAAATTATACAGACACTCTTACCAGATTCAAATCCAACTCACACAATTGTCCGTTCAATAATGCACACACACACGGGCGGGGAAGAGACATTTGGGCAAGTCTCCTAACGGTGTAGCCTCTGTTCACCTAGCAGTATAAATAGGAACCTGGTATAAGTGGACGAAGTTGTGACGTCCCATCTGGGGTTGGTGATCGGTTACAAGGTGAGATGGGTATCGTACTGGTCAACCGAAGCTACTGGTCAACCTAAGCCTTTGGGTGAGACTGGTACCGTAGTGAGAATGGTATCGTACAGATTAACCCTATGCCTTCATTTCCAGATGTCGCCAATTGGCTAAAATACAGACTACACACACATCCACAGCCATTCCAACGATACATAAACACTTAACATGCATTTCACGCAATACATTCCCAGTTAAGGAGGCGCGATATTAATGAGCTTAGCTCGCATTGCGTGGATTCTCCTTGACGAACAAGCAAGTGAATTACACACACACCATCTTAACGACACTCAATCATAAGCTATCAACATTAATATGCAGCCATACGGATACTCAAACACAATCAGTATCTACAACTCAAGCATAAACAACATAAATAATCTCATCTCCACAGTCCCATGATGTGGGTTTCTAGAGTGACACAAACACTTATAAAGACGCATACACTAAGTGTTTACTAAATATGAACAGTGCAAGATATCAACAACGCAAACGCAATAACAAATACCTTACTCATCATCAACAACAAAACACACACACACACACACGAACATTCCCTCTCACACCTAGCAACAGACACAAACACACGCACACACACACAGGCAGCATAACAAGACACATACCCTCACAGGGTGCTTGAGGAGTAATTAGTGAATGTTAGGGGAATGTCACCATGTTACGCAGAAACACTCATTACCAACATACACACATACATAACAATTATTGATCTCTCTCTCTCTCTCTGTCTCTCTCTCTCTCTCTCTCTCTCTCTCTCATTTGTACAGATTGTTCTCCTAGTGAGTGCATAACTGTGCAAACCTATTATTTTCTTTAAGTATGTTAAGAAAAACTAAATTAAGTTTATAGGTAAATTCGAGTCCCTCTAACTTAAAAGAGTGTGTGTATCAGGATTTATTCCCTCTATGCACTTCCCCAACATTTTCGTAGTTGATCTACCTAAGGGGTGTGTCCAAAGTGCTCTTAAATCAAGCATATCCACATTAGATATAGTCCAACGTGATATGTATAAATGTGACATGTACTGCATATAATCCGGTCGCGTTATGCTAAACAAAAACAAAATAAATAAATAGAGGGGGGGGGGGAGCAAGAGAGTTCTTGCAAGCTTCTTATAGACTCAACCCACAATGCAATTGGTATCCTACTGTATCCAGTAGTTTTGTATTGGATTGTATACATATAGGATTATTATACGATAACTACTATGACTGTTATTAGCTGTGAAGCATATTTATAGCAATTATGTATATATGTATAAGCATGATATATATAATTATATATATATATATATATATATATATATCTATATATATATATATATATATATATATATACAGTACATATATATATTTTATTTTTGTCTATGCAAATGAGGGAGACAACAGACAGAAATGCTTGTGACGAGTGCCTGCCCCAGAGTAAAAAGAGTGACAGGGCCAAGATCAAGGAATGTTCGAGCCAAAATGCCTGAACACACGGAGTTTGAAGCAATTTTAGTCATAGGATGAGGAGAGAAGATGGATTCAGGGTCGAGAGAGTTCCAGAGCTCAGCTGTTGAATAGAAGATATATTGGAACTATCGTTTCATTCTTGGTTTGGAGAGTTGCACAGAGATTGTGTTGCAAGCCGGGTGCTATGTACTCTACGTAGAGGAGGTGGTGTACACTAAGAGAGCTCTGAGGAACACTGATTATTGTAATAGCGGTAGAATACTGAGAGAGATGCAACATTGCGGCTAAGAGAGAGAGATTGCAGAGAGTCGGTGTGTGGACATGAGTTAATGAGACGAAAGGCTCTATCAAAGGCCTTCAATAAGTCTAGCACAATAGAAAAAGTTTTACCTAAATCCTGAAAGGAGATTGACCAAACGTTAGTAAGATATAAAAGAAGATCCCCAGTTGAATGACCCCTAAGGAATCCATACAGGCGATCTGAGAGTAGGTAATAGGAAGAGAGATGCTTAACCCTTGTCTAGCGGGGGTTTTTGGGCTTATTTGGGCATATTCAGGCCCTCCTGCATGATAAATCAAGTATCTGCATGAAAAAAAAAATATTTAGCAAAAAACTAGGCGCTAAAAGCTTCAAAATGAGACCAGAACGAGCTACGTAGCAGTAGTGGTTCTCATACAGTGATACCAGTAACATGGGAGTTTAGCGTATAGCGGCATATTTTTCCCAGCTATGCTCATTACTGGCTACACTGCCGGCCTCTCGAGAACACAGGGAACATGAGGTGAACAGGGCGGTAAGCCCTGGGAGGCGGCTGTCTGGCCTGCTGCGCTCCCGGCCATTTGCACTCGATTTTAACCCTTTAAAAGCCTTAATAATGCTCCTAACTTGCTGCAAATTGGAACCAGACTTAAGTCCGACCCCGATCTTTAAGGGTTAAGAAATTTTGAAATAAGAATAGTTTCAAAAACTTTGGAGATACAAGAAATGAGAGCAATTGGACGATAGTCAGAGGGTTGAGAGCGGTCACCCTTCTTTGGGACAGGTTGAATGAAAGCAAACTTCCAGCAAGAAGGGAAGACGTTAGAGGAAAGACAGAGATGGAAAAGTTTACATAGCCAGGGAGTCAGCACGGAAATACAGTTTTTTAGTACAACAGGAGGAACACCATCCGTCATACGCCTTCTTAGTATTAAGTCTAGAGTGGGTAGAAACTACATCTTTAGAAAAGATTATGATAGGATATTAGGCATGAGTAAGTGAGAGGGGGTGGAGAGGGAGGGATAGCACAGGAATCAGCCAAGGTGGAATTTTTAGCAAAAGTTTGGGCGAACAGTTTAGCTTTGTCAGAGGAAGAAATTATGGTTAGTGTGGAAAATGGGAAGGAAAAACGAGGAAGAAAAATTATTGGAGAGATTATTGTCTAGATGCCAGAAAGGTAGGGAATAGCTAGAGTTGGATAGTTCAGGGCACATATTATTGATGAAAGAGTTTTTGGCGAGTCAAAGAACAGATTTGACTTGATTCTGGCATCAGCACCGTTTAAATGCTACCTCTATATTGCGGACAGCAGTAGAAGAAGTGTGAGTATACCAAGATTTGTTTGCATTAGTCTGAGAGAAAGAAAAAGGGAAAGTATGTCTCCATGCCCGAGAGGAATACCTCGGTAATGCGTTCAGCACTCTCCGAGTGCCCACGCAAGCAAAAATTATTCCATGGGAGATAAAAGAAGTACTGCCGGAGAGCCTCCCAGTCGGCAGCCCCAAAGTTCCACAAGCGCTGCCATTTGGGAGGATCGGGTGGCCGTACTGGAGAGAACAGGTGACAGAGTTAAGTTTATGGTTGGAGGAGCCCAATGGAGAAAAATATTGACAGTATAAAAGGAAGGGTTGGAAGTTGGAAATAAGTCAAGAATGTTGGGCCCATCTCCGAAGCAATCCGGGATACAGGTGGGTTGGTGAACCAACTGCTCTAGGGCATATAGGATAGAACAGATGTAGGCTTGTTCAATAGGTTGGTCATTGGAATAAGAGGAGAGCCATTAGCTGTGGTGAACATTGAAATCTCCTAAGATGAAGATTTGTGAGGAAGGAAAAATGAATAGGATGTGTTCCTCTTTAGAGTTTAGATAGTCAAAGAATTTGGGAAAGTCAGTAGAGTTAGGGGAAAGATAGACAGCACAACATAATTTAGTATAAGAGTGACAGGATAGTTTGAGCCATAAAGTTAAGAATTCAGAGGAGTCGAATTCGGGAACACGAGAGCAAATGAGTTTGTTGTGTATGCATGTACAACATCCACCTTTGGCTTTGAAACTAGGATAAAGACAGTAGGAGGAATCAGAGAAGGGGTTGCTGGAAGTTGCAACACCTATATATATATATCCTCTTGTTGACTTGCGACATTTCAGACGTTTAGTTAAAATTTACATATTCCATCTTTACATTTTGTTTTCTCCGTTACCTTGTATTTAATTGCACTTTCACCACTTTGTTCATGCTAATACTGGTAAATACAAAACCTACAAGCAAATATTAAGATTTCTCCTAGTGTTTGTTTTCTATATTTACCTTTGGGCATTATTTTATCATTGATGATGTATGGCTTCTTCCATATTTTAAAACCCTGGAAACCTCATTTGTGTATTATATTTATCAACATAATGACTATTTTAGAAATATCTTAAATGTGTCTCAGACCTGAACACGAGTATATCACGCCAAAATTGTACCCTCGTCACTTCACCTCAGTTTATCCTCCAAGAACTGAGAGATATGTGGTTCAAGAACATCCTGTAACTTGGGGATACAATAATGGAGATGTCATGCCAAAGTGTCTGTATGGAAAGAAAAACGAAGGCAGTGTACTTGGACTAGAACCGTCTTCCGAAACAAATGCTTTGAGCAAGTTCGCATTTCATTACCAAAGTTGTTTACCTTCATCAACATTTGCTGTAGAGTACCCCAGGAAAGGTTTGTCATGAGTCTGTCCTAATTGAACTTGGCTCTAGTTACGCAATTGTAACGGAATGGTGTAGTTTCACCCGGAAAGTGCTTATATAATGGTGTATTAAGAACACAGTGACATTAGAGGACTGCCCACCATAGTAGAGATCTAAGGAAGCACAATCGAGGGGCGAACATACAGCGTGGGTAGACTTGTTGAGGAAAAGGGGTCTTTGGTGAAATTTGTAGGCAATCTTTGAAACTTTTTAGTGCTAGTAAATGACATAGGTAAATATAGGCTACACTACTAGAAATAATAATAATAATACAAACAAACAAAATAATACTGCCGGGAACAAAGACATTATCTCTGATTGTTGGAAGGCTTACCATTGCCTCTCAAAAGAGGGGTACCAGCATCTCAAAGTAACCCACTCTGTCAATTTTGTGGATCCTCAAACATTAGCCCACACCAATAGCAGTGAGCATTTGTGGAAAGAGGCAAAGCAGAAAATTCCCTTGTGTGGCCACACACAAAAACATTTTGTAGGGCACCTGGCCCATAGTATGTTTCTCATGAGTCAGAAAGATCCCACTAAGAGGTATCACCAGTTCATGATTGCCACTACAGACCTATACAACCCCTCTCGGCCTAATCAAGCACAATAACAACAATAAAGGTCAGTCACAAACCCAACTTAAGGGGAGATTTTCATTTGAGTTATTATTTTATCTGGACTTCCTTTTGTCTCATTTTTAGCCCCATTAATATTAGTATGTTACAACGTTTTCCTCATTAGTTTGACTATTTTAAGACCATTCGCCCCATTTTTTTCCATTTTAAGACCTGTCATGCTATTTAGGTATTAAATTAGTCCTGGCAAGCGATAGCAACCTTGTTATACCCTGTACAGGTAACACTCAAAAACATAATTTTCATGGTACGGTCGTTGTGAATATGCAACATCAACTTTGACCTCAAATATCTCCCAAACCAAAAAACTTAGAGACTTAATGAACATTGCTAAATATAATATGATGATCCTTAAATATTATGTCAGTAAATGGTGGATATTGAAAGGTAATTAGTATTTTTAAAGAATTTAATACAAAAATAAGTAGAGGTTTTGAGTAGGTTGTACTTAAATATAGAAACAAAATACTCAAGTTGTCTTGAGGGAGCTGGCACTCTGGTGGGGTGGACGGGAATGGTGAGGCAGCCTGCGGTGGGTGTGGCAATCCTACAGACCCCATAGGCTGAAAGACCTACGAAGTTGAAAAAAGTGTTAAAAGAACATTCCCCCCCCCCCCCCCAAAAAAAAAAATAAATAAATAAATGGCCATTTTGAAAACATTGGGAGGGTACCTAAATATTGTTGGATTCATACCCAATTCAACACAGTGCTTGTCACATGATCCTAGTATGATACAAAAGTGTAATAATCAACATCGGAGTAATATAAATACTACCAAAAAAATCTTATATGGAGGTAACTGAAAAAAAGGCAACAAATTTAAGGAAAATTCGGAGGAAAACATTTGTGGTGCACTTATATATCAATGAATGTTGCTGATTTTCACTACAGTTATACTTTAGGGCCTGATAAACATGATATATCCGGCAACAAGGTGATAACCTGAACGTAGGACCGCTCAGGTGCCCATCTAGCGAGGGCGCTCCAGCGCCGGGTTTGGCTCGCGATCCCGAGAATTCTCACCTTGCCCTTTAACAAACTCTGGAAGCCTTAAATACATATGGATTGCAACGAAATTTTAAATGAAGGTTCCTTTATGATTGCTTTCTAGCTAGTGTGAATAAAAATTAAATCTTAGTATAATAAATGCCTAAAATCTGATGTAAATTAACAACTTTGCTGATTTTTACCTGAAAATGATTAGGAAATAAACACATAAGTCTCTGAACTTGCACTTTATATTACCTATTTTAACTGAGCTTGTACTAGGGAACTAGGGAACCGAGTCAACAATGTTCAGAAGTTGTTAAGAAGGCAAACAAAATAATTGGCTTTATAGGCAGGTCATTTGAGCATAAATCCAAAGAAGTTATCCTAACCCTTTACAATTCCTTAGTCCGCCCTCTTCTGGAATACTGCGTTCAATCCTGGTGCCCTTATTACCAAAAAGATATAAACAAGCTAGAACGAGTTCAACGTAGAGTTACCAAAATGATACCTAGCCTAAAGAACAAACCATACGAAGAGTGTCTTAGAGAATTAAATCTATTTCCTTTAACCCCGCGCAGATTAAGAGGTGACTTAATTCAAGTGTTCAAAATCATCAAAGGCATCGACAATATGAACTGTAGTAAGTACTTCACTATCGACCAATCTAATTACACGCGGGGAAACGGTTGCAAAATTATTGGTAAATCTTTTAACTCGCACGAATCTAAGAATTTCTTCTTCAATCGAGTTGTCAACTTGTGGAATGGGCTTCCCCGAGACGTTATAGACTGCAGCACCGTTGATTAATTTAAATTCCGCCTAGACAAATATCTCGCATCAAACCCGCGACTGACTGCGTTTGTAAATGAATAACTTTATCCTCCCCTCAGTTACTAACCCATATGTCCCCTACTAACTTCCTAGTCCTGCCACGTTAGTGGCAGGGCAGTAGTTCCCTTTCCAATGTTCCCTTACCCACTCTAAACCACTGTTTGGACACTTGATCCTCAGTGTTTTGGAGGACAAGCAGCCTAGAAGGGTCACTAGATCTGTTGTTGCTTGATTTCCTTTGTACTCCTTTGTACTCATAGACAATATAAAACATATGGGACGGGTCTCACCTTTACGTGTTGCAGGTGTCGCAGATTGGAATGAGGTGGTTGTGGCAGACAGGCTTCCGGCAGGTGCCACATCCGGGTCCTCCCTGTCGCTGTCGTGGGGCAAATGTGGCATCTTTGTCTCTTGTTGAGCTTGATTCGGCCTTCATCAAGTAGACCCTGGGTTGGGTGGACGTCGTAGGGGATGTTGAAGGCCTGGCCGATAAATGTTCTGAGGGCTCTAGAAAGGTTGCTGTGCTGACTCAATCTGTAGGATGCCCAGGGGCGGCACAGTTCCTCAGCCACCTCGTACCCGAAGGTGACCCTGTTCATTTTCTTGTCGTGGTGCCTTATGTTGTGGATGATGTGGAAGTTTGTCATGGACAGGTTAATTATGCCATAGAAGTAGCACATGGGCCAGCGTCGGGTCTTCCTGTTGAAGGTGGTAGTGGCACAAAGCTGGTCAAAGGTGTCGAACCCTCCCTTTGTGGCGTTGTAAAACATTTGCCGGTCAGTCTTTTTCTTTTCGGTGATTGTGGGATTATGGTGCACCGTTGACATGAGCATGACACGCTTGTTGGGCTTGGTGCGGTTGACCAGGAGTGCTACATTTTTATCATAATTGTAGGCAGCCATAACACCACCTACAGGAATATCCTGACCTGACACTGCAACAGGGATGTAGAGTTTCTTCTTGATGGTGCCCACGAAGGCAAAACCGTCCTCCTTGAGCTTAGAAATGAGAGGTAGAGAGGAGAACCAGTTGTCTGTAGTGATGGTTCAACCCCGACGTCCATAGCACCGCGTGAGTTCGACGGTGTAGTATTCCCCCATGGTACGAGGCTTCTCCAAGGTGACCGTGCCCTTTCCCAGGTAGGGCATGCCGTTACACGTATAATGTGCTGTCCTGGCATGTAGCACCGCTTGCAGGTGTCAATTGTGGCATCCCAGATTTTCCTGATGGGGACAAGACGGTCAACTTTCACCCTCTCCTCTCGTGTGGCTGACTCATCGAAATGTAGTGCCCTCATCAGGAAGGCGAAACGGCGCTCAGACATGGTGGCACTGTACAGGTACACCCCACGAAGAGGGTGCCGCATCTCAGAAGTCCCGACGTGGTTGTCCTTCCTGACGCCAGACATTATAAGGATGCCCAACAAAGCCTTTAGCTCCATTATACCAATAGGTCGAATAATGCGGAGCTCCTGAATTTTATATTTCTCTCTCAGGGTCTCCATCTTCGTGTCGGTGTGGACACAGATCTCTGCAAGGCTGGTGTCTGTCAAGAAGAATGAGAGTAGCTGGGCATGTGTTTGGCATCTACGGTCACCAATGTGGGTCTCCCTTCCTCTATCTGGAACGTCCTGGTGAGTGTGGGTAGTTCTGGGTTCGGGTCTCTGTGCCAAATTGTTCCGTCCCTGGCAGTAGCTGTGGGTGTGTCTAGCAAAAGAATGGGTGACCCCTCAGCAGGTTGTAGGGGACCCCTCCTCCTTTTTCGGCTCTTCACCTCGTTTGGTGACAAGTCACCTTCAGGAGAGGGTGTGGGTGCCTGTAGGGGGTAATGGGGGCCTGGCAAAGGCTGTCCAAGGGTGACGCCAGGGGGTACCAGGTAAGTCCAGTGGTTGGGCCGGGTCGTCAGGAGCTTCTTCGGAGGCATGTGGGGCTGGATCTTGATAGTCAAGCCTCCTGAAGGTGTTGAGAGATTCTCTAACCCTCTTGAGGGAGTCAGCGCGTGAGGAGCGAGTGGTAGCAGGCGAGGACAGAGGTGCGGTGGCTGGCGCCGGGCGGGTGGCATCAGGCGAGAAGGGGACCTCGGTGTTGCCACTGTCCACCTCGTATTCCTCTGAAGAATCGCTCTGAAATTCATCTTCCCACCTAGCCTGAGTCTCCCTATCGCTCTCTTCCTCATCACTCAGCAAGCAATACGTTGCAGCCTCCTCTGCAGTCCATACTCGTCGTGCCGTGGTCACATCTGAAAATCAAGGAAAAACACAAATTAGAAAAAAATTCACCGACGCGCATATGGCAATACGAGAGCTGCTAGCTTTTGTGAGCATGATGGTCCGTTATCTGGCTAAGTTGCCTATTAGTCTTAGATCGATATCTCAAACACATTCTTCACAAAGGCACAATATGTACAATTATCCACAATCAGTAAAGTTACTTACCAGGTATGCTAGTTGCATCTAAGCAACGGCGGATTCTTGTTTGAGCGTGTTGGGATAAAGCTGGAGCGGCGTACCTTCGCTCACCACTGGAGATACCCGTAGACTGCCCGCCTGCAGGCCGATAACTGAGGAAACAGCCATGTGGGCTTCGCAGACTAAAAATAACACGTTTTGCGCACCACGCAAGTGCAAATAGGCAACAGCGTTACCTGTCCATGGTTAAGAAGAACCAACCTTTGGCCGGGAACTTGTTCTACCGAAAAATGTACACATTTATCTCGAAGGGGTATCTTGGAGGTATTTGTTTAAGCTTGATCGAGGTCTAGGGAGCAAACTAAAATACTCCCATTAAACTAACCTGCCCGTCACCCCCTATAATGGGCTATTAACCTATAAACGGCGAGCAGGGGGTATTGAACTCGATGACCATGGGCGAGCATATAGGCTCCATTCAGGCCTAAATCGTCATTTTACGATAAATATCGTTATTACTTATTCATATGAGCCTATTTTACCTTCACTATGAAGATAGTAACCTGTAACAACAATAAAACAAGTGAAAATATAATTTTTCTGGTCAAAATCGCGAATATACATGGACCAGCCCATTCATGAATTATGGAGCAAATTGAGGCAACCCCTCCCTCCACGAGGCCTTAAGCCACACTGAGCCTACTCATACACACTCTCGGTTATGTAACACACCCGCTAGGCACGTTTTTTTTTTTTTTTTTTTTTTTTTTTTTTTTTTTTTCAATATTCCAACTTACTTCCTCTCGGGCATAGGCTGAGAGCCTTAACATTCACCGCTTTACAATGAACAGTGAAGCCCGTGAGGTCTTGTTCCAGTCTAGGGAGTGAGACATGTGAAGCACGTAGAGCACAACGAGCACCTGCCATCTTGCCTTCACATGAGGCACGGTGCTCACTCATGACCCGAAACAACCCCATCTCTGAAGCCATCTCGTTCCCGTGCTTCACTGTCTCACCCACTACACTCGGACTCTCACACTTACACACACACAACGCCACCTGTTGAGCAGATAACTCACCAGGCATTGCACCCCTATAGCATATTTTGAATATGGGAATATTCATACAGTGCTATTTAATCAGGGAACAATGAGGGTATTTTATTGACGTTTCGGTGGGCTTTGTGGTAATGCACTGATACTAGGTACAGCACAAATTCCATCCCAATAATATCTTCCCATTGATACATCGGGATTTGAACCCGGGACCTTTGGATTACCAGGCCAGTGGCAAGACCATTCCACCACACCTCCCCAGCACATCCTCCACACATTTTGCTAATGTTAGCACAAAAATATACCAACGAATTAGGGAATAACAGGGAAAATAGGTGATAATTGAAGGGGGAGGGGAAAGGGAGGAAGGAGGGGATGTGGAGGAGTGATATGAGGTATAGGAAAAACAAAAAACAAAATTTTTTAGTGCTACTGGGGCCGTTTAAATGTTTTTTTTTAGGCCTCCCTCTTAAGAGCTTTGCCGCCCTCGCCCAGTAAAACTTCTTATGAGCTTTCTCGCCGTTGCCGGGTTAAGTGAGGGCCGTGTGGTTAATTAGATGATTTATGCCTTAATTTACCCATAATGTGTTTCCCCCACCCATAAAGAGTCCCGTATTAACCCTTTACCGGGCACTCATAGAAATACTTAGAAATTTCATTTTTTGACCCTAGACCATGAAAGTAGACCTAATTCTAAGGTATTTTTGCTTATGATTTTTTTTCACATTTTTGCATATTGAATTAGCAAATCGAGGTTGACGAAGTGATCATCTTTGGTCAAGCGCCGGTCTAGGGTAAAAATAATCTTGAATTATGCTATATTGAAAATGTAAATTTAAGGTAAACAAAATACACAGAATAACAGTTATATCATTATATTACCCCAAAATAAGCGTTTTATTTTAATAAGTATATAAATAGATTATATATCAATATTTTAGTTTAGGTACTTTTCACAACCCAGACACTGTCTGGTACCCCATGAAAAATTAATTCCAAAAAACAAATTGGGCATAGGTTCCCCCTGAACAAGTAATTCCAGCAACATTTGGGCATAGCTTCCCCATGAACAAAGAATTCCAGCAACATTTTGGCATAGGTTTCCCATGGACAATGAATTCCAGCAAAATTTGGGCAGAGGTTCCCCCTGACCAATGAATTTCAGCAAATTTTGGGCATAGGATCCCCATGAAAATTGGTATTTCTTTATGTGACAGTACTCATATCTCAAAAAAACTTCAGTATATGCCTCACAATATCAAAAATATATGTGAACTCACTAAAATATTTGTGAACTCACTAAACTTACCAAACTCATATTTATTTCACTGTACACTTATGAGGAAATAATAGAAATCGGTCATTTATTTCTATGTTGAACATTCTAGAATCCCTACCCAAGTTGTGGCCATGTGCCATGCTGGTTTGGGTAACTATCATCAAAGTGATATGGTTTTATGTAACTTGGGAGTACAACCCCTTACCGGGCGAAATGATCATATTTAGTAATTTCAATTCTATAGGCTACCGGGCGTAAGTCCATATATGATCACTTGGGCTTTACCCCTTACCGGGCGCATGTCCATATTTGATCATTCACTTTTTCGCAAACAAATTTCACCAATTTCCGTATGTTCCACGTAAATGACAACTATATCAGGTTATAGTACAACTATTCAACTGCATAATATCAGATTATTATCAACTTACCGATATTACGTGATGAGCTAGGGTCGAGGGCGTCAAGAGAAAAATCGCTGAGATCCTACTTTCTTCATGTCTGGCCTGCAACTGAACTTCGAGTTGCTCTCAACCAATACTGAGATGGCATCAGCTCTTACACCATACCCACGTGAGTAGCCTGATCATCGGTGATTGGCTGAGGCATGATGACGTGGTGGCAGACACACACCGGGCGGCTTGGGAGCGCCCTTTTGGATGCCCATTTAAGTTACCATATACGGTTCCTCGCCCGGTAAAGGGTTAATGTTTAGGGATATGGAATATTGATGTAAAGTGATTTCCGCACTTCATAATAGTTAAAGAAAGCATATGATAATAAACACATGCCGAAAAAATAAATATTAATGCAAACAAATATTAATGGAAATAATATGAAGATTTACCAGCCATCTTCTCTTGATACTAGTTTGTATTCATCACATCTGATAATTATGCAGTCTAATCATCATATTTTTGTGTTTTGTGAATGAATTTTAAGCTAATTTTTGACAACTTCACTCATTCATATTGACATTTATATATCCCACCTTCCACTGATGCTAAAATAGTTATGTACATATAATCTAAGCATATCATATTCTATAACAAATATTCTAAATTTCAACCAGTAAGGAGGTATTGACTGGTATATTACTGTATAGTATCCTCCCCCATGACCCAGTAATGGACTCTTCCATGCCAAGCAGTTTCCTACAGGTCCAGTTTGACCTACAATGCTTCTAATAATTATGTAATTTAAAATATTATAATATCTTGTTTATAGTATTGTATAATCAACACATTCAGGTGAGTGTGGCTAGAAACTTTGACAACTGGATTAGCCTTAGGGGTAATACATGGGAAAATAACAATTTCAACAGTCTGTCACGTTTGAGATTTGGAAAGTTATTTAATAAAACCTTTGAGGCTTAAAATATTGTTATCAACTCAATCCAGAAGTGGGCACACCTATTTTGAGACACCCTGTATATTATCCATTGATTCATTGTTATGTATTTTCCCCGTTAACATACTTTCCTGTACTGTCTACATCAGCGATTGTCTCCTTGTCTTGGTTATTATGTATTGGTGCTCCAAAGTCTGGCAAGATTTTGGAAAAGAGTTTCTGCAATACTTTTTGTGAATAGTTTGATACACAGGCGAACCAGTTTGATATATTACTGGAGACACCAAGTTCAAGTTACTGGGATTCTGTGGTTAATTCTCAACATCATATTATTGTTTGTAAATGTTTACGTATTCCTGACCATTAATGCAGTCATAGTCATGAATAATTGAACGCCACCTTCCGATAAATAAAAATAAGAAGCACACAGTGAGCACTGGCTATTGAATCCCAATACATTTATCTCTGTGGGAAAAGCATTTAGTCAAAATAGTTTGTCAGTGTATCTTAAAGTTTCCTCCAACATATTTCCAGAAATTCCTCTCCACAACTGTATCTTCTTTGTCATATATAATTATATAACATTATATATTTCCCGTAATTTCGTTTAAGGTGTTTATAATAAAATATTATGCCAGCTGACCCCTTTGATTGTTATATTGGTGAGGATTTTCCATTTGAATTTCTAAATGTGTTCACTAGCCTTGCTTACTGTTGTCTGTTTCATTGTCTCAGTTTCGTTCGCATTCTTAACCCTTTCACAAACTCATGCGGCACTTTTATTTTATTCAGGCTAGTATTAGACGATTGTTAATAAGTTTAGGAAAGATCTGTGAAATCAAAGGATTACCCGAGAGCTTATGATTATATTTGACTGCCAAAGGTCCTTCTTTTGCTGTGAAAACCATATAAGGTTAGCTAGGATGGAATAAGATGCCGTGCTACAGAAAGGAAAACGACCAACTACTGTGATTCCCAACGCATTGATGAACAAAATAAGTATAAATGTACTGTTTTTGTTTCTTACATATTAACTCGCAGCTCCTTATTGCTTGTTCCACAACGCCCTTCCAACATCTTCATGAATACGATCATGTGTCACAATGCTGTTGTTTCTTTAAGGTTCGGTTGTTATTCGGCTTGATCCATGATTCATTTGATTACCTTAAACACTAATGAAGCTAGGCACAATTAAATGTTGGTAGTTAAGTGGTATGTTGTTATGGAGGAGCTGAATGTTAATCCTTATGAAGGTTAGTTCATGTGGTAAACAGCTGCCACAGTAAATCAAGGTTGTATCACATGCATCACAACCACCAAACTGCAAAACAACACATATGCGCCGTGGGAAAGGCCTGCTTATAATACCCTCACTAAGTTTACCTTACCCATTTTTAATCCGAATGCAATAGTTTTGTTATATTCAATAGTAATATAGCTATGCAGTGTCGCTTGAAAAGATAACATGCTTTAAAAACGCACATTATAATTAACCCTTAATTGTCGGCGCGCAACTTATGTCGTGTGAAATAAATTTTGACTATGTAGCGGTTCACAACTTATGTCGAGCGCCATTTTCACCACATAATGTGGCTGAGAGAGAGAGCTGAGCGGTGTGAGGAGCGTAGCAACACTATGACCGTCCCCCACCACCGCGGTGGACCAACTGAACTGTATTCGAACTTCCTCCCCAGGGTTGTCAGATTTCTTTTCTGGAATTATCGTACTAGTATTTCAAAATTATCGATTTAGCCATCAATTTATCGTACACATATATCGTTTTCTTTAGAAAGAAATCTTATATTTTTACTACTAGAATTACACATACTATAGTCAGAAAAATACAGTAATTAAACAATCTTAGGTTTTATTACCAAGTTTCTCCCCCTCCTCCCTCTCTCTCTCTCTCTCTCTCTCTCTCTCTCTCTCTCTCTCTATATATATATATATATATATATATATATACAGTATATATATATATATATATATATATATATATTTATTTATTTATTTATTGTGATCATGATAGGTTCGAATTGTTAAAGAAAATTTATGCATTCACTAATTTGTTTGTACTTTCATTTTAATAATAACAAATAAAAAAGGTAAAAACCCAGAATTCTAAAACTTCACAATGCCTACCTTTTTCTTTTTATGTGGTGTTTCAGGTATCACCTCCGGGTCACTTTTGTCTGATTCACTCATCTTGGGATATAGTTTTAACCCCTATGTGTCGCGCGCAACATAAGTCGAGTATAATAAATCTGGACTATCTGGCGGCGCGCGACATAGGTCGTGTGGCAATTTCAGCACGTAATGTTGCTGAGAGAGAGAGACAAGTGGTGGCAGGAGAATAGCGAGCGTATGACTGCTCCAGACCACCGCGGCGAACCTACTGACACGAATCCCACCTCCTCCCTCCCTCTCTCACTCGCTACATACTGAATTGTATGGGGAAGTACCGAATTACATGCTTTTTGCACTCGCGTTGCGCGGTTGTTGCAAGAAAACTAGCCGTCATAAAAGGATCGTTAAGGTGTCATTGGAAAGCTCTGTTTATGCCCTTTCAGGGATAGATACTTGTTTTACGCTCTGTGTCTTATTTAGGCATGAAAATGATCACGTAAACAGCCCTATTTTGGCTAAAAACACCCCGCTGGGCGGTACATATAAATAAACCGCCTAGCCCGCTAATAAGGTGTTAATGACAGGGAAGGGAGTCCGTAAGTGATGGGAGTTATAGTTGTGTGAGAGCAGTGTGACTTTGCCTGCTGTCTGAGTCAGTCTGATCAAACTTACAGGAACTGAACCAGACCGTCCAGACGTCAGACGATCAGGTACTGTACACACACTCACACACACGTTTTGGACACGTCACTTACATCGTCAAGTTTGCGTATGGCCGTGGGAACACACACACACACACACACACACTATATATATATATATATATATATATATATATATATATATATTATTTAATCATAATTTACTATAATTTTCCATGGATTTTTCAGAATTATCGTACATTATGGTACACTATGTCAAAATTATGGTACAAAACGTACGATAATGAGAATCACTATCGTACATCGTACCAGGGTCCAAATAATCTTACATGTACGAAATTTATCGTACGAATGGCAACCCTGTTCCTCCCCCTCTTCTCACTCGCTACACAGGGAATTATGTAGGGAAATTACCTAATTACAGGATTTTTGCACTCGTGTTGCACGATCGTTGCAAGAGAACCAGTGGTCGTACAAGGATGGTTCGGGTGTCATTGGAAAGCTCTGTTTACGCCCTTTTAGGGATAGATACTTGTTTTACACTCTGGGTCTTATTTAGGCATGAAAATGATCACGTAAACAACCCTATTTAGGGTAAAAAAAAAACGCTGGGTGCTACGGTCAAATAGACCGCCTAGCCCGCTAAATAAGGGTTAAGGTAAAATCTTAAAAACATATCTTACATTGGCAATACGAGATAAGAGCATTATAGCCAATATGGAACATGGTTTATTATTTGTTATCACGCCGAGGCGTAGTTGATTAAAGAATGGTCCTGACTGTCCATGGTTCTAACCCCGGCTGAGCGTAAACTATATTATGTAGCTCACGTCTATTTGTGAGATAAACTAAATATTAATGTAACTCTCGTGTTTGGCTGGTAGAGAATAAAATAATATCAATTCATCCCGCGTTGCATGGACATAGCCTAGTGGTAAACATCCCTGTATGGAACTCTGGGATATGGGTTCTACGAATTGGTATAAAATCAAATACTTTCTGCAAGTATGATTTATCCAGCTCCTTAATATTAATAGGAAATGGTTAACCACTCTTTAGCACATTGTGGTGTAGTTGATTAAAGCACGGACTCTCGTCCTGACTGTCCGTGGTTCGCATCCCGGCTGAGAGTAGAAACACTATTTAGCTCGTGTATATACAGTATATATATAATATATATATATATATACAGTATACATATATATATATATATATCTATCTATCTATTGCCTGACGCCGTGATCCCCGAAGGGGTGGCCACGAACGAGCCGCCCCCATGCACCTCTGTCCCCAGTCAGTCGACGCCCCTCCTCCCAACCAGCACCGCCTTCATTCATATACTTCCTCACTCCATCCTTCCACCTCTCCTTCGGTCTACCTCTCCCTCTCTGTCCTTCCATCTCGCTCTCGTACACCCTCTTAGTCATTCTCTCGCTTCCCATACGTTCCATATGGCCGAACCATCTCAAGTTGTTCCTTTTCACACTTTCCAACACATCTACCTCCACACCACACCTGCTTCTTACATCCTCATTCGTCTGTCTATCCCTCTATGTAACTCTGCACGCACTTCTCAAGTAACTCATTTCCACCGCTCTCACTCTCGGTCTGAGTTTCTTTCCGAACGTCCATGCTTCGCTCCCGTAAGTTAGTGTCGGGATTACCACACCGTCATGCAAGGACTTCTTCACTTCCATACTGACCACTCTATTTCTTGTTACTGCTTTCAATGTTCCTACAACCCTCTTCCCCTGTTGCAACCTCTCCCGCACTTCTTTATCCATAGTCCATATATATATATATATATATACATACCGGTATATATATACTCTATATATATACATATATATATATATATATATATATATATATATATATATATATATATATACTGTATATATATAGTATATATTGACAGACGCCCTAATTTCCAAGAGGATGACCGTGGATGAATGTCCTCCGTGTACCGTTGTCATTCGGCGTCCCTCCTCCCACCCATCACCACTTTTACTCACGTGTCTCTGAACTCCATCTTTCCAGCTCCCTCTCTGATCTGCCTCTTCCTCTCTGCCCTTCCACCTCACGCTCATACACTCTTTTAGTTATTCTCTCATTTTTGTGCAGGTGAAGGACGTCAGCGAACTTCAGGAGCTCCAGCAGCGCTTCATGGCCACCTCCGGACTCAACTTCACCTACGAAGAATCCACCAACGGACAACTACCCTTCCTCGACCTTCTGGTATCCTTGAACGACCTTGGCTTCAGAACCACGGTACATACAAAACCTACTAACAACGGTCAGTGCCTCAATGGTGACAGTGAATGCCCTCGACGATACCACCTATCTACTGTTTCAGCCTACGTCAGGAGAGCCCTCACCCACTGCACCACCTTGGGAGACACCCACCAGGAACTTGAATGACTCTCCCAAGTGCTGGTTAACAATTGGTACTCTAACTCTGATGTCTCCCGTACCATTTACCACCACCTAGAACAATGGTACAATCAAGATTCCCTCAACACCAACCCCTCTGACGACATCAAGATTTTCTACCGAAATTACATGTCATCTGACCACAAAACTGACGAAACCATTATGAGATAAATTATCAACACACATGTCCTACCCTGACAACAAAATTAAATTAATAATATACTACAAATCCCCCAAGACCTCCAACCTTGTCCTCTGCAACAGACCTACTTCCACCAAGAGCCCGATGAATGACGACTATGTGGTATACCAACGCACCTGTAATAATGGGGACTGTGGGCCCCAATCTTATATTGGTATGACACAAACTATGTGGTATACCAACGCACCTGTAATAATGGGGACTGTGGGCCCCAATCTTATATTGGTATGACACAAACTATGTGGTATAACAACGCACCTGTAATAATGGGGACTGTGGGCCCCAATCTTATATTGGTATGACACAAACTATGTGGTATACCAACGCACCTGTAATAATGGGGACTGTGGGCCCCAATCTTATATTGGTATGACACAAACTATGTGGTATACCAACGCACCTGTAATAATGGGGACTGTGGGCCCCAATCTTATATTGGTATGACACAACTATGTGGTATACCAACGCACCTGTAATAATGGGGACTGTGGGCCCCAATCTTATATTGGTATGACACAAACCATGTGGTATACCAACGCACCTGTAATAATGGGGACTGTGGGCCCCAATCTTATATTGGTATGACACAAACTATGTGGTATACCAACGCACCTGTAATAATAGGGACTGTGGGCCCCAATCTTATATTGGTATGACACAAACTCGTCTGTCCCGTCGGCTCACCCTCCACCTCCAGTCAGGCGCAATAAAAGACCACTACACTATCCCCGCACCACCATCCCTTAACTCGCACCGACTTAAATAAACACACCTCCATAATTGATAAAAAAATTACCCTAGAAGACTCTCAATACTCGTAGCTCTTTATATTCAAGCCTTGAGTCCTAACATTAATAACCAAACCCTTGACCTCCAAATGTTAGCGAAGCGCCACTACCCTGCAATAGCTCCCACACACCACAACCATCCTATGCCCCCCTCTCATACGCAGCCAAGAGCGGAGCTGAACAGCACCTCGACCACCAGCAGCCAACCAGCAACGACTTCATCCACTCCCAGCCAACCACCGACAAGATACAGCGTGCAACTTGCCAGGAGGTTACCCGCCACGAATGGCAGGCGCCCGAGCGCGCAGTAGCTCCGCCCACCTCTCGCTCCCCTGATCCACGAATATGTATATATACCCGTAGTTTGTTTAGTTTAATCATTCCTTAAAAATGCTAGGTGTCTAGCAAAACGTCGGATCATAACCATAAACTTTGCCAACCTTATTCACCTTCTTACTGAACCTCAAAGAAGATTGATTGTAAATATTGAAAACCTGAACAATAAAATGTTGAATGCGAAAACAGCTTCATCTGTTAACCTGTATATTAAGGTTAAAAGTCTATTAATTCGTGTATTCATATATTTGTTTTAGTTTCCTCCCTAGATCTCCATCAAGCTTAGAAAAACACCCTTCAAGATAAATTTTGTAAATTTTTCGGTAAAAAAATGTTCCAGCCGAAGGCGGGTTCCTCTTAAAATTGCAGGCTCGCTCTCGCTCGCCAAGAAATAATCGACACCTAAATGGCACGGAAGGTCTTAAAATTGACAACTAAATGGGGCGAAAGGTGTTAAAATCGCCAAACTAATGGGCCAAACGTCTTATAATCTCAAAACTAGTGGGGCTAAACATTAGGGAGAAGGGGGTCCAGAAAAACGGTCTCCCTCCCCTTAACCCTCTCGATGGTTCCTTTCTCTGGCGTCATAACCTTCACCATGGACCGTCTTCCGCCTCATCTCGCACAAATGTCTTCTTATCACAGACAATTTTTACCCGTCGCTTGTCTATTAATAATTCCTCCTTGACGTCTTCTGGTTGGTATGAAGAGTTGTTACATTATTATATATACATCCAATAACTTGTCAGCAATAACAAAGTTTACTAAGTAGGCGGTGGTACATACAATAATTACGTGGCACAGAATAGATAGTATTCAATATTCTACGGACATTCTATAGATAGCAGTTAAACATTTAATTATTATGTAAGTGTCCATGATATTGAGCTTTGCCTTTACATTCACCGGAAGGATGGTATAATATAATATATATATATAGACAAAGTAGAAAAAGTAGAAAGGAAGGCCTTTCGTATCATCAATTCCCTCCCACTCACCAACTCTCTGCAAACTCCCTCTCTTCGCCGCAATGTTGCATCTCTCTCGCTATTCTATCGCTACTACAATAATTAGTGCTCCTCAGAGGTCTCCCAGTGTATACCGTATACCACCTCCTCTACTTAGGGTACGTGGTACCCGTCTCGCAACAAAATCCCACCCCTACTCTGTGCAACTCTCCAACCCAAGAGTGAAATGTTACTTTCAGTCTTTCTTCTATTCAACAGCTGAGCTCTGGAACTCTCTCCCAGAATCTGTCTTTCCCTCCTCCTATGTCTTAAATTGCTTCAAACTCCGTGTGTCCAGGCCTTTTGGCTCGAACGTCCCTTGATTTTGGCCCTGTCACTCTTTCAACTATGGGGGAGGCACTCGCTACAGGCAGTTCTGCATTTTGTCTCCCTCACTCACATAGAACAAAACAAACAAATATATATATATAAATATACAGTATATATATATACAGTATATATATACCGGTATATATAATATACAGGTATATACAGTATATATATACACACAAATGTGAATAGTTTGATATACAAAATTAGCAATCTTATTACTATGCAGGAATAATATAGTGCCTACTAGTACTCAAAGTATATTATTGGACCTAATATACAGTATAAAAGGTGAAAATAATGTAGTATTTTTGACAAAGACCAAGAAAACCAGTGTTCCTTTTGTGAAATAAACCGAATATTAATAAGCTTCTAAGAGAATGACTTTTATTTCTACTAATCTTCGTTCGTCTATCATAGACCACCTTATCAAAAAGGCTCTAAAATAGTTTTGATGTCTACCTCTCCGCATCGAAATTTATATACCTGCATTTTGTTAAGCTGAGTTGTTTTATTACTTTCAAGGGAGGAGGTATGCACAGAAAAATCTCTGGAGATAATTGATTTGTGTAGTAGCGGCAAAAGAGAGTTGGATAGATGTAACATTGCGGCGTGTAGAGAGAGACTGTAGGGAATTAGGAAGAGTAGTACAAAGGAGTACAAAGGAAATCAAGCAACAACAGGTCTAGTGACCCTTCTAGGCTGCTTGTCCTCCAAAACACTGAGGATCAAGTGTCCAAACAGTGGTTTAGAGTGGGTAAGGGAACATTGAAAAGGGAACTATTAATTACCCTGGAACTAATGTCCGTGGCAGGACTAGGAAGTTAGTAGGGGACATATGGGTTAGTAACTGAGGGGAGGATAAAATAAAGTTATTCATTTACAAACGCAGTCAGTCGCGGGTTTGATGCGAGATATTTGTCTAAGCAGAGTTTAAATGAATCAACGGTGCTGCAGTCTATAACGTCTCGGGGAAGCCCATTCCACAAGTTGACAACTCGATTGAAGAAGAAATTCTTAGATTCGTGTGAGTTAAATGATTTACCAATAATTTTGCAACCGTTTCCCCGCGTGTAATTAGATTGGTCGATAGTGAAGTACTTACTACAGTTCATATTGTCGATGCCTTTGATGATTTTGAACACTTGAATTAAGTCACCTCTTAATCTGCGCTGGGTTAAAGGAAATAGATTTAATTCTCTAAGACGCTCTTCGTATGGTTTGTTCTTTAGGCTAGGTATCATATTGGTAACTCTACGTTGAACTCGTTCTAGCTTGTTTATGTCTTTTTGGTAATAAGGGCACCAGCATTGAACGCAGTATTCCAGAAGAGGGCGGACTAAGGAATTGTAAAGGGTTAGGATAACGTCTTTGGATTTATGCTCAAATGACCTGCCTATAAAGCCAATTATTTTGTTTGCCTTCTTAACAACTTCTGAACATTGTTGACTCGGTTTTAGGTTACTCGATATTGTTACTCCCAGATCGGTTTCTCTGTTTACATTCTTAAGCTGAGTGCCATTCATTGAATAGTTTGCTTTCTCATTTAGGTATCCGATATGTAGTACATTACATTTATCCGCATTGAAACTCATGTGCCAAATTTGGGCCCAATGTGACAATTTATCTAGATTGTGTTGCATATCGTCAACTTGATCTTTTGAGAGTACGCTATTTGCAATTTTTGTATCGTCAGCAAATTTTGAGATTGTACAGGTGAGACCCTCATCTATGTCGTTGATGTAAATTAGAAAGAGAATTTGTCCTAGTACCGATCCCTGGGGTACCCCGCTACTTACATTGGTCCATTTAGATGCCTTACCGTTTATGACTACTCTTTGCTTTCTGTCGCTGAGCCAATTTTCTATCCATTTCAACACACCGTCTTGTATTCCATGCGCTTTTAGTTTTAGCAGTAAACGTTTGTGGGGAACTTTGTCAAAGGCCTTTTGAAAATCAAGGTATAATATCTACAGCTTTACTCTCATCGTAGAGGTTGAGGATATCGTGGAAGAAGTCTAAGAGGTTTGTTAAACAGGAACATTTTTTACGAAAGACGTGTTGAGTATCTTTAAGTATGTTATTTTCCTCTAAGTGATTTACGAGTCTGTCTCGTATGACCGTTTCTAGCATTTTACATACAACTGAGGTTAAGCTAATTGGACGATAGTTACGGGGTAGGGATTTGCTGCCTTTTTTTAATATCGGTGTTACGTTGGCTATCTTCCAC
The DNA here is from genome assembly GCA_032716605.1 of Paralithodes platypus. Lineage (NCBI taxonomy): Eukaryota > Metazoa > Arthropoda > Malacostraca > Decapoda > Lithodidae > Paralithodes > Paralithodes platypus. The sequence goes on along the minus strand of CM064491.1, from coordinate 27,880,051 downwards.
TGATCAGGCATAGTTCCAGACTGCAAGGATTTATTGAATAGTAATGTCAGTGGTTTGGAGAGCTCATCCTTAGCTTCCTTTAGAACTCTAGGCGAGATTGTATCAGGTCCAGGCGTTTTATTTACCTTGAGTTTATCTAAACAATTCAATACTTCTCTCTCTGTAACGGTGATATTGCTTAGAACATCTGAATTATCAATCTGAATCGGCGATGGTGTAGGGATATCACTGAGGTCTTCTGTTGTAAAAACTGATGCAAAGAAGGTATTGAGGGCATTACTCATTTGTACTTCGTCTTTGGTGTATTCTCTATTTTCATCGACTAACGGTCCAACAGTTGAAGTAACTACTCTTTTCTTTCTGATATAACTATAGAATTCTTTCGGGTTTGTTTTACTTTGATTCGCAATATGTAACTCTAGGGTCTTTTTACTATGCTTAATTAACTTTTTGGCTTTGCATCGTAGCTCTACAAATTTCACCCGTTCTTCGTCATTTTGTGAGGATTTTAATCTATCATTAGCAAATTTTTTAGCAAGCAGGCAGTTTGAAATATCTTTATTCCACCATTTGGGCTTATTATTATGGCCTGGACGCCGTATTTTCGATGGTATGCAGTCTTGCACTGCTTTTAGGTAAGTGGTTTCGAATAACTTCCAAGATGTATTTATGTCGTTATTGTCAATTAAAAAGCTCCAGTCAGTTTCTTTAAACATAGCTCTAAGTTTATGAAAGTTTGCTTTCTTGAAATTAGGGACTTTTTCGATGCTACTATTTGGTTCGTTACTAGTAAAGTTTAAAGTGAAAGTTATCGTACGATGGTCGCTGTTACTGAATTCATCACCAACATTAAAATTCTCTATTAATTCTATTTTGTTGCAAGTACAATGTCAAGAACGTTATTACCACGGGTCGGTGTTCGAACAAATTGATAAAGCGAACTCTCTTGCAAGTTCGTATACAAGTCATGTCCGGAGTGTGAAGTAAGAGTATCGCCCCACTTGGTCACAGGTAAATTAAAGTCGCCAATAGATACGGTATCTTGTGACTTACTTACATCTGCAATTTGTTCATAAATTTCTCGGTCAGTTTGCAGTGATTGAGCTGGAGGTCTGTATATTAATGCAAGTATTATTTTTGTACCTTTATTATTCTTTATTAGCACAAAAGATGTGTCGACGTTCACAATTTGAGGTTTTGACAAGAGGGTCGGGTTAAGACTTTCTTTGATATAAAATAAAACGCCACCTCCATTTTTATTCATTCGGCTTTTCTCAAACATTACATAACCGGGAAGTGAATACTCTGCTAAAAAGTCTCTATCTACTGTATTGAGCCAAGATTCTGTTATACCAATCACATCATAATTTTCAGTAAACACTAGTTCCTCTAAATCTGAAAATTTATTGCGTATGCTACGAGCGTTTGCATAGAAAATCTTTAAAGTTGCGGTTTTAGAACTCACAGAACGTTCTTTAATCAAATTTTTGGTTCTGGCTAGATCTACATTTACATTCATGGCTGACATCGGTCCTCGGTCGTTATCCCTGGCGGTTTTGAATTTGGGTCGTGTTGGTGGAGCTTTATCCAAATTTGCGGTTCTTGACAGATTAGCATTTAATTCCTTCGCAGGTTACCGCCCTCGCTGTCTTCGGTCCTCCTTCCTGGTTGTCCTGTGCTGAGTCGATTTCTTCTCCGAAAATCCTTCACCGCATCGTTGAGAAGACGCCCAAAACGTGCTGCTCCCACCTGGTTCAGATGAACTCCATCGTCCGAAAACAAATAGTCATCGTAGTAGAAATTGTCCCAGGTGTCGACGAATCCCACGTTTTCCTTCCTGCAGAGGTTTGCTAGATGACTGATGGGACATAAATCTTTTGACTCGACCCTTTTGAGAAGTGCGGTATGGGTGGAACCTCCCAAAATATGTGACTAATACTCGATTCATTGGGGGCATTGTGTCCATATACAGAGCAAGAAGCTGTGCGGGGGAGAAGAACCCGCGGAGACAGTTGAGCACACCTAATTTCTGTGAAGCTGTTATAGCAAGTGGGGGCCAGAAGAAAAGGAAACACCAAGAATATTGAGAGAAGATGAATGGTTGATTTGTGTATTGGTGAAGAGTAAGCGATAGTCATGTGGACAAATTTGACTGGTAGATAGACGGAGAAATTGTTATCCTGAATTGATATTTGCACTTTTTGGTTTTATATGCTATTTAACAACTCAAAGAAGATTTAGGACGGATATTTAAGCCTCACTCTCCCCATTTTGTTCTTGTATTACCCTGGAGATGTCTTGAGAGAATAGAATTTTTTTTTGTTTCTATGTGAATGAGGGAGACAAAAGGCACAACCGCCTGCAGCGAGTGCCTCCCCCAGATTTCAAAGAGTGACAGGGCCGAAATCAAGGGACGTTAGAGCTAAAATGCCTGGACACACGGAGTTTGAAGCAATTTAAGTCATAGGAAGAGGGGAAGACTGATTCTGGGAGAGAGTTCCAGAGCGCATTCTACCATAGATAATTATATATATATATATATATATACCGTATATAGTATATGTAGGGAGGTGTGGCAGAGTGGTCTTGCCACTGGACTGGTAATCCAATGGACCCGGGTTCGAATCCCAATATGTCAATGGGAAGATATTATTGGGATGGAATTTGTGCTGTACCTAGTTTCAGTGCATTACCACAGCACACCGAAATGCCATATCAAAGTACCCTCATTGTTTCCTGATTAAATAGCACTGTATGAATATTCCCATATTCAAAATATGCTACAGGAGGGCAATACCTAGTGAGTTAATTGCTCAATAGGTGGCGTTCTGAGAGTGAGGGTCCGAGCCTGGGGAGGGAGACTGTGAGGCGAAGCAGCTTCTATCAGCCTATGCTCGAGAGGGAGTAGTTGAAATATAGAAGAAAAAAAAAAATATATATACTATGTTTATCATCGTTCTTAACACCAACAAGAACCCATATGAAATGTATAAAAGCATGTGGAGAGAGAGAGAGAGAGAGAGAGAGAGGGAGGGTTATTTGTTCATAAAATGTATCTATGTTTAAATAGTTTTGTGGTAGAAGGTCCATTATATAGGATTCGATTCATAGAAGCATATTCAATAATTGAAATCGAACAAAATGATATCCGTGTCATTCGTTGGGGTCTATTGAAAAGGGGATAGGATCGTGGCGGATTCCACATCTCAACTAAACGTGAACAGTACCGGTATGTAGATAATTACAAATTGATTGTCCTTACAAAGTGTTGTCAACAATTGTTTCATTGATCTTGAAAAATTGCTAAATCACGAAAATCGACCACAAATATGTAATATACAACTTGGAAGGGGGGGGGGGTAATGAAGGAGGCGATCGGGGTTAAGGGTAAACGTATCTTAACCTATTCAGTACCGGTGACGTCGTACTAACTTCATTCTGGCTACCATTAGACGAATATATTCAGTATACAAAGGGCCTCCACCAATTAACAGGCTTCGAACTATCTCACTTAACCTTTTTTATTACTACAGATCCTTTTTAAGCTGCACAAAATTGTTTATATATAGGTAAAATAAAATTGAAAAGACGTCGCCGGTACAGTAGGGGTTAACTAAACTTAAATAGTTTGTAGAAGACTATAACATGATGGTATTGACCAAACTGTGTTTAAATATCTTCCTTCGTTATTGAGAAAATACGAAAATATATTATTGATGTGCCAAACTCATCCCATTTGTCGGTACCTTTTTAGCTGAATGACAAGCATATACATTACTGTAGTTCATTAATGGGCACCTATTTTATGTTAACCTCCCCGAAATCTTGTTTTTAGGACATAAACCTAAAATTGAAAGAACAAAAAATAAGCTATGGGAAATACTAGACATTGGAAGTGCATATTTGTTTACGTATGGCCTATGGACTATCAGTTGGACTTCATGATGGTAAGATGGTGAGATTTACGGATATGATCGTAAATATTAAAACAAAAACATATAATTTAATTATAGCGCTTGAAATAATAACAAAACGCCCGTTGTGAATTATCTGTCGTGGTTAACTGACCCAAGCCTACGTTTAGGTAATTCGTTCTTACGTTCCAGCCTTGAACGGTTTCCTTCGGACTCAGGAGTTTAATTAAATGAGGAATATTCAGTCTCGTGTAGAATTAGCCGAGATTACGTCCCAGCTATTGTGTTGGTGGTGGTGGCTCATGTTATCTTGTATGTGGCTCTTGTTTCCTTTACTGCCTCCTTTAAGGGGTACGGTAGTTGCATTCTCTCCCGCATGTTCAGTCCCATTAGCTTTGAGATTTTAAGGCATTCGTTGCAATAGTTTGGCGATTTTAAGACCATTTGCCCCATTAATGTGTCAATATAAAAGTCTGTCGTGCCATTTAAGTGACAATTTTGTATCGCTCACCTGTAATTCCAGGAGTTTCCTACCGAAACATGTACAAATATATTTTGAAGCGTGACCAGGGCGGTGTTTGTTAAAGCTTAGCGAGGAAACTATAAAATAAATTAATACATATATGAATCACCCAAAAAATAACCACTACTCCCTTAATACACCGACATATTTTAGCTTGGAGACGCATGTGAACAACCACCAACCTCGTATAGAGCTACTTGTATTGATGCACATAGTCAACACTATAATACACAAGATTTAAATTGGAAATAAAATAGGGTTGTAGGCTATATATTTGTATACATGGAATTATATACTCGTAAATAGCTATAATGACATAAACAAGAGCTCTGTTTCTGACATCGTTGTTGGTAGGTATATAATCCAGCCAGCTAAATTGAGTTCTTGACCCTGACAACCATTATTCTAAGCCTTATCCGAAATGCTGTTGGCATGTAATTCGCGGGAAATGCTGGATATCATCCGTTTTACTGCGTGAGAGCTTGTGCGTTTCCCAGTTGCCTGCAAGGGTTCGCCTTTCAACTCCTTAACTGTAAATCATTTTGTAATTTCATTTGTATGTCATATATTTATATATTATGGTGAACATTCATAACATATAATATGGCAAACAATCGTGCTTTCTTTGTATTACTTTTCCATAGAATATTTGTAAAGCCTTTAATCCTTTATGTTAATTTTGTTCTAGGAGATATTTGTTATCAATATAATTAAACAAATATATAATAATGTAAAGTAATATTGTGTAGTAATCATTCAAATCTTGGAGTCATGATTGAGAAAAGTGGAAAATGTGCAAGAGAAGTAGAGAAAAGCGTAATACAAGGAAGAAAGGTAGCTGGATCGATCAAGAGCAGAAACTTAAGTGAGGAAGCAGTGAGACGATTATATGAGGGTGTGTAAGTGCCAACATTAATGTATGGGTGCGAAACTCTTGTATGGTAAAATTATGAAATGTCGCTAGTGAGAGCAGTTGAATTGGATTTATTAAGAAATGCCTGTGAAATACGAAGAATATGCACCAGGATGTGTGAACATAAGGGAAGTATGTGCAGTTACGAAATGTGTTGAGCAAAAGAAATTGTTCTTAGATGGTATGACCACATGACTTGCCTGAAGGAAGAGTAGTAAAAGGAATGTTTGTCAGTGAAGTGGACGGAAGAAGAAGACGTAGAAGTCCGAGGAGAAAAATGGTATAATGTGGTGTCTCCATGTGTGTCAAAGCCTGAAAAGGGAATGGGTGAAGCAAAAGAAATAGACATTGATAGGAATGAATGGAGGAAATGTGTTAGGGAGAGAACATGAAGGTCTATTTTCTCTTTCAAAGGACAAACCTGGAAGGTCTTCATCCCAGATGTAGATGTGAAGAGACTTACTTGTGAAAAAATGTTTAGCATCTGAGGTGAAGCCAATGATTTTTGGGGGCTGGTGAATGAATGGTGTTACAAATGCGATAGTGCTTGTTTTTGGCTGGCGTCTACTACATGTATTATTCCCCTGTCATCTCTGCTCTCTTTCCTATGTATCAGTCTGATCCTCCCTACCCCTGTAAGGGAATGTGGGTTTGGTTACTAACTGACTGTCTAATCTAATTTCGCAGGTTAGTCTCCATAATGAAGGATAATGGTAGTACTCAAGTATGTATTTTAGTAGTAAAAGTACTAGAATCGGTAATTATTGCAATCATATAATATATATATATATATATATATATATACCCGGTGTATATATATATATATATATATGGGAGTAAAGGATTAAATACATAGGTAAAACACCAACAAGCATGCTAATAGCTGCACAGTATACTATTCAATAATAAACTATGTTGAAATTATACTTGTTTAAGCTATCATGGACTTTCTAGAATCCGTTCAACAATTTGTTATCTATTAATTGCCTTTACAGTCATAGGCGTAGGTATGAATACATGAACTCCCTCCAAAGATATAACAGATAAAACACGCATTATTTTACTAGTGTAAGTTAGTTATATGATCTTTGTGGTTAAAGCTGTTTACCAAAATGGTTGGTCAGTTAATCATAATTTACCAGAAAACTGTGTTCAAACATTCCTGTCCACGTCTGTATGCTTAGCTGTTCGAGTCCCAGTCCCAGTCTTGTTTAATTGCAAGTTAAAAAGGATACTGAAAGCTTTGACCAGTGAACATGAGTAATTAGCGTGTGTCCAGAAACTTGAAAATTATATCTGAAGTTCTTAGTTCCTCATTTTGTGGTACTTGTTGTGATATTGATGCAACAATTTCATTATTTTACTAAGCGTATGAAAAGTAATATTAATTCATCTATCAACGATGCTTGATATGTTCATAATATGACAATAAGGGGAGAATGGATGGTATAATATGCACTTGATTTCCTCCTAGGTTTAGTTTAAAAAATAGGTACCGATTTGCTTCGTAATTTAATATAACCATAAGTTTCGCCTACGATGCTAATATATTGTATTTGATTAATTTAAAAGTTAGCTAGATTATGATATTAATCAGGCTAGTGCCAAACGAGTTGCATACACTGCAGTAATAAGGTTATCCCACACAAATGTTGCACAGCACATTCAGTCTATTCTAATTTGTTATATTGTAAAATCCTACATTGCTAGGTGTGTTTCAAGTGGCATTTAGTTAATATGTAAATAATGCTGGCTCTCTTATTATGTTATTTTGTGCTATTCCACTGATATTCTGCACTTTAGCAAGTTTCTGCTTCTCAACCATTTCCGTACTATAAGGAGACCTCCTGGCTGTGTTCTCCTCCACTTTTATATATCCTTCTCTCTCGTCTGTTGGTCCTCCTGGCTGTGTTCTCCTCCACTGTTATATATCCTTCTCTCTCGTCTGTTGGTCCTCCTGGCTGTGTTCTCCTCCACTGTTATATATCCTTCTCTCTCGTCTGTTGGTCCTCCTGGCTGTGTTCTCCTCCACTGTTATATATCCTTCTCTCTTGGCTGTGGTGTTCTCCTCCACTGTTATATATCCTTCTCTCTCGTCTGTTGGTTCTCCTGGCTGTGTTCTCCTCCACTGTTATATATCCTTCTCTCTCGTCTGTTGGTCCTCTTGGCTGTGTTCTCCTCCACTGTTATATATCCTTCTCTCTCGTCTGTTGGTTCTCTTGGCTGTGTTCTCCTCCACTGTTATATATCCTTCTCTCTCGTCTGTTGGTCCTCTTGGCTGTGTTCTCCTCCACTGTTATATATCCTTCTCTCTCGTCTGTTGGTCCTCCTGGCTGTGTTCTCCTCCACTGTTATATATCCTTCTCTCTCGTCTGTTGGTCCTCTTGGCTATGTTCTCCTCCACTGTTATATATCCTTCTCTCTCGTCTGTTGGTCCTCTTGGCTGTGTTTTCCTCCACTGTTATATATCCTTCTCTCTCGTCTGTTGGTCCTCTTGGCTGTGTTCTCCTCCACTGTTATATATCCTTCTCTCTCGTCTGTTGGCCCTCCTGGCTGTGTTCTCCTCCACTGTTATATATCCTTCTCTCTCGTCTGTTGGCCCTCCTGGCTGTGTTCTCCTCCACTGTTATATATCCTTCTCTCTCGTCTGTTTGTCCTCCTGGCTGTGTTCTCCTCCACTGTTATATATCCTTCTTTCTCGTCTGTTGGTCCTCCTGGCTGTGTTCTCCTCCACCGTTATATATCATTCTCTCTCGTCTGTTGGTCCTCTTGGCTGTGTTCTCCTCCACTGGTATATATCCTTCTCTCTCGTCTGTTAGTCCTCCTGGCTGTGTTCTCCTCCACTGTTATATATCCTTCTCTCTCGTCTGTTGGTCCTCCTGGCTGTGTTCTCCTCCACTGTTATATATCCTTCTCTCTCGTCAGTGGGTCCTCTTGGCTGTGTTCTCCTCCACTGTTATATATCCTTCTCTCTCGTCTGTTGGTCCTCCTGGCTGTGTTCTCCTCCACTGTTATATATCCTTCTCTCTTGTATTTTGGTCCTCTTGGCTGTGTTCTCCTCCACTGTTATATATCCTTCTCTCTCGTCTGTTGGTCCTCTTGGCTGTGTTCTCCTCCACTGTTATATATCCTTCTCTCTCGTCTGTTGGTCCTCTTGGCTGTGTTCTTCACTGTTATATATCCTTTCTCTCGTCTGTTGGTCCTCCTGGCTGTGTTCTCCTCCACTGTTATATATCCTTCTCTCTCGTCTGTTGGTCCTCCTGGCTGTGTTCTCCTCCACTGTTATATATCCTTCTCTCTCGTCTGTTTGTCCTCCTGGCTGTGTTCTCCTCCACTTTTATATATCCTTCTCTCTCGTCAGTGGTCCTCCTGGCTGTGTTCTCCTCCACTGTGATATATCCTTCTCTCTCGTCTGTTGGTCCTCTTGGCTGTGTTCTCCTCCACTGTTATATATCCTTCTCTCTCGTCTGTTGGTCCTCCTGGCTGTGTTCTCCTCCACTGTTATATATCCTTCTCTCTCGTCTGTTGGTCCTCTTGGCTGTGTTCTCCTCCACTGTTATATATCCTTCTCTCTCGTCTGTTGGCCCTCCTGGCTGTGTTCTCCCCCACTGTTATATATCCTTCTCTCTCGTCTGTTGGTCCTCCTGGCTGTGTTCTCCTCCACTGTTATATATCCTCTCTCGTCTGTTGGCCCTCCTGGCTGTGTTCTCCTCCACTGTTATATATCCTTCTCTCTCTTCTGCCGGTCTGAGCTCCATTGGTTGTCATTTATACTCTAGAACTGCGGATGCTTTGTCTTCGGTTGTCAGATTGCCGTTCTTAAGTTCACTAGGACGATATACTGTTTGTTTACAAAGATGTAGATAATGGTAAGATGAGCAGTGTGTTTTGGTGTGTGTGTGTGTGTGTGCGTGTTTTGTTTATGTAGGTGTACTATCGGCAAAGGTCATGTCGCCTCACCCATCTCTCTCTCTCTCTCTCTCTCTCTCTCTCTCTCTCCAGCCGTCCGATTGGCTCAGTTGATTGCTTCTCTGCTTACCATCCTTGCAGTCTCACGTTCAGTCCCCGCTCAGGTTGAAAAGTTTTCTGGGTTATAGCCGACGGTTACCGTCTCCCTCTGAGCAAGGGAGATAGGTATTACTTTTGTGGTTAACTAGCCCTTTCATGCTTATGACGCGATTTTGAGCCTATTAGGGATACTTTAAAGCCTTTGTTATCATCAGGGGTATTTAGAAACCTTTAGTTTAGTCACTTCAACCTCTGCAGTTGTCTTTGAGTTAGCTGTGGGCAGAACACTAATTTTGGAGAGGTAATTATAGGAGTGAGAGAACTCTATTTCTTATTGCTAATCTGGCAACTTCTGCGTCATAAAAGCGTGAAAGAGTTAAAGAAGGTCAAACGCTTGTGAATCCTCAAAGGAGGAGCTACAGGCGCTATATAAGTAATCAGACTATTACTATTATTAGCTATCTATCTATCCCTTATGTTGTTCACACAAATTAGTTCACTACAATATAATATAATATAATTTATACTAACACTCATTTATTTACTCGCAAATGCACAATACATTGTATATATGTAAAAACATGTACCATACATATAAGCACTCAACAATTATATTCATGGGTTATACAAAAATATGCATATATACTGTTTATATATACTGCACATGTGCACACACAGCACTGATACATACGTATACATAAATAATTGTATGCTTACATAGCACATACACATACAATAAATGTAGCCTAGTTTAATTATTTTTATAAATAATTTTGGAAAAATAAAATAAACACTTATGAGAGACGATGTTTATCTTTACATTTGCTGGTATCACACAACTGGAAAACACTTCTCATTGTATCGAATTACACGTGTGATAAGACGACAATTTTGTTTCGCTCTCTCAACTCTCTTTCATTCTAACTATTTCTGAATCTAATAACTGTTTATATCTAACTAATGTTATGTCTCTATATCACACACACACACACGCACACGCACGCACACACACTCACACACATGCACAAAATAATAAATAAATAATAAATATCATATACTGTGCATACATACATATACCTATACATACAAACATGTACACATTATCTACCTGCTGAAAGATTTCTTGGAATACAGACGAAAGTTTGCGGCTGCTTGCTTCACTTTCCTAGCGAGTACAAGGAAAGAGTAATTATATATATATATATATATATATATATATATATATATATATATATACTGTATATATATATATATATACTGTATATATATATATACTGTATATATATATATATATATATACCGGTATATATATATATATATATATATATATATATAGAGAGAGAGAGAGAGAGAGATTGATTTTGATTTTGCCCCGAGGGGCGAGTTTATTGAGCAGCGCCCCCCATCCTGTGAGGGGACAACCACTAGTAAGGCGATACATACTGCTCAAAGAGCCATTATTCCACTGAAACAACAGCATCGTCGTCTGGTTACATTCATATTTGTGTTTATAAATCAGGTTGGCATTATTCAGATGTGTTATTATAGTTTCCTCATTTAATTGTTACATGGTCTGTATATACGTATCTCTAAAAAAAAAAAAAAAAAAAAAAAAAAAAAAAAAAAAAAAAAGCAAGCTTCTAGTGACTGAATTATTAATTGACAGGTTGTAAATAATAGCACTACAGAACTAGTGCAATCGTATGAGGAGACTATTCATATTTTCATTACATCAATGGTTATTGAGATCATAGTTAGCTGAATACAATTATTGTCAAGAATTGATTAAACACCGAATGAAGCTTCAAATAATGCACTCGTTTCCAGGGACTACCACTCGGAGAGAACATTGAAGTCAAACGGTCGTCAACCAACACTTAATATGCTGAACATAAACTGTGTGTTTGTTTGTTTATTTTCTTTTTTCCCTCCCTGTTCTTTTTTCCTCTTTTTTTCCTTTAATAAATTGGCTGTGGTTCATCTTCTGTGTTTATTTTATTTAGACTGCTTTTAAACCAGTTGTTGAATCTTAAATTTGGTTGTTGTGACTGTTGGTGGATATAAATGAGTTGGGGGTGGCTATTCAAGAATGCGTGAGGTGAAGGGAGACAATTTGGATTTGGATCATTATAAAACATGGTGAGATAATTTAAGTGGACATAATAAGTTATATGGTAGGTTAGATAAATGATAACCGAAACTGAAACACCCAACGACATGTTCAATGACTTCACAAGGTCCATTGATATTGCTTGACACCGGCTTCATGCCCGCGAACCTAGCTGTTTCCCTATCCAATGCATGCTTTTAGTGTTCCAGCATGGGCAATATCATGCTAATATTCAATATAATTTTGGCCGAGTCATTATTTTTATAAGTGGATGGAACTAATTACGGTACAGCATTATTAGCACGTACACGGTCCTCCGCTCTCTATGATGGTATTTACAGAATAATCTTATGCAACAAATCTTTCGCACAATTACCACACATTCCTTGAAAATGTTTGTTAGGGATAAAATTTTCCGGTATTTATAGAGTGTTATCATTCCATTATATAATCAAATGTTAAATATATATATATATATATATATATATATATATATATATATATATATATATATATATATATATATCGTATCATTCATTTACTTATTAATTTAATCTTTTGACAACAGATTTTCCTTTGACGGCATGTGTTTCTGTAGCGTATCATCTTCACGGTCATGACTCCATATTACAAATTCAATGTAATTGGACGCATTCATTAATCGAATCATGACTGTTAGTACATTGTAGTGTTGAGTACATCAATATATATATATATATATATACTGTATATTGTGGATTCAGTAACTCCTTTCTGATATATTATATATTCCAATATTCCCATTTACCTTTCTCTTTTCTACATTCACTTCTCCCTAATGTATTTAATATACAAGTATTGTGTTATGCTCACATTCCCATTGATCCCTATGAGTGTACTTCATTTTGTTTGTGCCACTAAAATTCGGCTCAATCGTTTAATCTGAGTTGTTATTCTTCTGATGTTGTCTTTCTGTTCTCTCCGACCTTTTGATTCTTCCTGTAAGTCTGGATTCGCTTCTTGTAATATATCTTTGTTCATGGTATATCTGCCTAAATCAAATATATACTTATCTTATCCCTCTCTATTTCGTCATATTGCAAAGTCAGAATATAAGTTAAGCACAATTTATTGATGAGGGAGGAATATTTGAATATTTTCGTTTTCAATATTTATTTTCTTGTGTTTTCATTCGTGGCTTTATATGGTTATAATTATATATTCTTCCTGCACGCCTACCCGAAAATACTTGTACAGAAGAGTGATGCAAGCAATGAGCTGCGACTCTCACTTTGACCCTGTTTTCTGTTATTTGTTTACTTTCACTAAGTTTGTTGTCTTTCAAAAATATGTAAACTAGTTTCTCTTCACGTTTCCTCGAGCACAGGTAAGTATCTACAATATTTTTCGTCGGGTACTCTCTCAAACAGTAGTGTGTTCAAGATTCCCATATAGTGCTTGTGAGTAAGAAAGAGCAAGGTTATATTTGATCTATGAGATTAAGAATTAGCCCGTATTGGCAAATATGTCAATATATAAATATTAATAAGATTATCTATTTATAATGGGATTCCATCTTAATATCTACTGACAAATCCAGTACGTATTCAATCGACCAACACTTCCCCTGTGAGTAAGAGTGTATAGTGCAAGTGTATTTCATTACACCGGCAGCTTTCAGGATAATGTTAAACTAATGGTGAATTGAATGAAGCACAGTAGGATCGGTTGTAGGAAGGATTGAAGGTGCTACAGTAAGTTGTGGGACCAAATCTTCCAGTGCCACCACCACCTTCGTGACTACCATAGGCTGCAGTCACCACCCTTGTCTTGTACTATTCAATCTTTCCAGCTGATTTGGAGGCAGCGTCATTATTAAAGTTGTATGACAATTATTGAAGCAACCAAAAATGTAATTACCGTTGCTGTATGATTCTCCATTATTATTATTTTTCTTAACAGGGTTTTTCTTTGCAATTTTACCCCCAAATCTCAACACAAACAAAATAGAGAGGGATACATGAGGATATTTGACAGACATCAATCTAAATAGTTTTTCTTTAAGGAAACCTTTGTTTGTTTCCTGTGTTTTATTACATGTGCCTCTCTTTCTCCCGGGTTTTACTGATTATATATGTGTTTACATATATTTCTTTCCAATTACTGTAAGACATATATATTGTCATCGTCATAGTCATATCTGTATTTATACGTCATTAGTTAAGTTCATTTCGTCAAATGACAGGTCCCAATGCGTTCAAGCAATATTGATATTGTTTTTCACTTCAGTGGTTATACATGTCTTCCCACCTGAAACCTTGGCCATACCTGTCTCTTCAAAAAACGTCTTAAAATCAACTAGTTATTAATTTTGTATGAACATTTATATATTTTGTTTAATTTAACACATAGTCGGCTGCACGAGACATATATTCTACGTGTCCATTATTCAATGGTGTGGAATCCACCAATTCAGTTAGCTGGTTTCAGTGGCCCTTAAACGACACATACTGTGCTAACACAAATATCAGCAAAGGTATAGTCAGTAGGGCACTTACATAAACCAAACGTCCAAATCAGATCCGGGGTTGCTCAGATACATTTAAATCAGAACAACTGTAATTAAAATGTGTTTTATCCGCAACTGTATTGATCTCCAGCAAATTATGTTCACAATCCATAGTTAATATAATCAAAGGCGAACAGTCACCATGGTGTATTTGTAAATGGCCAATGTAGTCCACTGCTGATAAGTATATGCTAATCTGTCCGAATATGATGGGTTATTTGGGTCTGTGACCATATTATCCGACGCTGTTTGTGTCTACAGTGGTTTAACCCGTGGCCACTTTGGTCTTTGGCCTACATTTTCAGATCTGAGTTGTGAAAATAGTCCGATCATTATTGGCAGGGTGACCGCTTTGGTTTGCGGTCATTTTGGTTGTAGTCCTTTTGCTTTGTGTCCGATATGGGTTTAGCATTTAAAAAAAAATATATATATATATATATATATATATATATATATATATATATATATATATATATATATATTGTATATATATATATATATATATATATATATATATATATATATATTATTATATATATATATATATATACCGGTATATATATATACTGTATATATATATATATATATATATATATATATATATATATATATATATATATATATATATATATATCCATTTCCATGGCCGGTTTGGCCAATGGGCAATTGATCCGTAGCCTATTTGGGTAGAGCCTATCTGTTTGTTTGATCATTAATGGCTGAAAACTTAATGTTTGTTATGCTGATGGTAAAAACTACTAAATTTCATATTAATTCGTCCATGCGTTTTTGATCAATTGTCTTCACAAACAAACATACAGACAGTATCGATTACTTACTTTTCGCAAACTTCCTTTGATCAATATATAAAATACTCACACTTACATGTTTGCGTACACTCACGCACGTTCATTGCTCACGCAAAGGAGTGAACACACGATAAAACCTTATACAAACGTGCACAAACATACATTAATCTACCCTTAATTAGCGCCACCCACTGGGTTATTGGTGTTATTAGATTTTAGCATTTTTGGTGCTAAGAAGACTATCTTACACATAGCCACATTCAGTGCTAAAACATCTTAAATACCAACTATCTGCCAACGTAAATACGTATGTACAATCACTAATACCTAATAATACGAATAATAATTGCTCGAATCCCACTCACTTGATGCTTTGATTAATTATAGACGAACACGCACATGCAAAATATAGCTTCATAACAAAAGTGTTATGAGCAATGTACAGGATATTTACTCACGCTCACCAAAATGAAACTTGGAAAAGAATATAAGCTGCGGGCGAAAATATTATGTGTTACTTGAAAAACTTGAATCATCGATTTCTGGAAATAGATCCCGAGTTCCTGGCCGTAGCCTAATTAGAGACTTGCACAAGAACCGAAGGCCACGTCTCGTCTTAATTGTCAATAGAACACGACCTCAAGCACCCGTAAAGGATTCTGTCTTCTACAGACAAACTTCTGCAGCCTTGAGTCTCCTTTTTGTCATGTTGTATTCCTTTGATTTTGTCTCTTATTATCCCTGTGTTTTGTTATGTATACATAATTATGGTCTAAAGGCCTTCTTCATCCATACATCCATTGCAAGTGTGTTGATTTGTTTAGTTTTACTAAAAACTATTAGTTCTGTGATATTTTCTTAATAAGACCTCCGTCTACATATTGTGAAAACAAAAAATTATCCATAATTGTCTGTATATGCTCTGTCACTAGTTTGGCTTTAGGGAGACACTCGTTACAGGCAACATGCATTGTGTCTTATTCATACACATCGAAAACAATACATTATTTGATATTTAATAAAATACTTTTTTTATTCATTTTTAATAATCTGTTCAGTTCACGCATCACGACCTTGAGTTCAGGTTATGAGGTCAGGCGGATATAACAAGCTCTTCTCCAGGCTCCAAGTCCTGGGTAACAACTGTGCTCGGTATGCTGCCGACCAGGACCCCCGCGGGGGGGTAACAAATAAAATAGAGCAGTGGCGGAAACGTCGTTCGGGTGAAAGGCAGTGCACTCCGGGTCTGTGCTTTCAATGCCAATGGCATAAATAATTCCGTTAAGAGAGAATGTATGGTGCAAGAAATTAAAGATGGAAGTATGGATGTGTGTGGGATCTGGAGTGTGGGATGGTGAGAGTGAGCATGATTTGTGGGGTAAGGAAGGATGGGTTGAAATGTCTGGTATGGATGCAGGATATAAGCAAAATAAAAAAGGGGTAGGATGTAGTTACCGGGTGTATCGTCTCGATGACTGTATAATTATGTAATACCACATAGGCCTACCCTGTTAGTTGACACTCTAAAAACACGCATCCCAAAAGTGGGCAGGGCTTTAAAGCGGAGGGAATTTGTGGGGTAAAAAGAGGTATAAAAGTAATAAAGCACTCTAAATGATAAACACACAAGTAACAGAAGCAATAAGTCCGAACACAACCAAGTTCTAGGAGTAAACAAAAGGCCATCTGAAAGGATGGCGGTGATTGGCCGACAGCTATGACGTCACGACCACCATACGTCCGGTTTCAGAAGCGGGCGTTTCAAATAAGCGAACTGTATGATTGAATACCGCATACCCTTTAATTTGTTATAATCACCTAATATAATGTAACCTAGCGTGACCTAGCTTAGTGAAGTGTATTGAGGGTAAGATAATTATAGGGAATAGGCTCGCAGCCTTATTATACATAATTTATTAGGGACAATGTAGGTCTATGGAATCCTTAGGTAAATATTGACCTATGTTCCCGTTAAAATATCCTCAAGAAACCTATTAAAAACTGGTCAGGGGACTGGTTAGAATTTGTAGGATGTTTAATTGAAGTGCGGAAATCAGTATTTACTGAGAAATAAAGGTCTTAACACCTTACGAGCGGCCTAGGCGGTATATAATATGTAGCCACCAGCGGGGTGTTTTTAGCCAAAATAGGGCTGTTTATGTGATCATTTTCATGCCTAAATAAGACCCAGAGCGTAAAACAAGTATCTATCCCTGAAAGGGCATAAACAGAGCTTTCCAATGACACCATAACGATCCTTTTATGATGGCTAGTTTTCTTGCAACAACCGCGCAACGCGAGTGCAAAAAGCATGTAATTCGGCACTTTCCCCATACAATTCCGTATATAGCGAGTGAGAGAGGGAGGGAGGAGGTGGGATTCGTGTCAGTAGGTTCGCCGCGGTGGTCTGGAGCAGTCATACGCTCGCTACTCTCCTGCCACCACTTGTCTCTCTCTCTCAGCAACATTACGTGCTGAAATTGCCACACGACCTATGTCGAGCGCCGCCAGATAGTCCAGATTTATTATACTAGACTTATGTTGTGCCCCGATAGTTATGGGTTAAAATGCGCTATGTTTTACGGGGAGGGTCTGTACGCCGCCACATACCTTACACATGCGCGGCCCTGCCCACTGCCCAAAATGTACAAATATTATATTAGATTAGATTAACCTAACCTAACCTAACCCTAATATAATATAATATAATATAACATAACATAACATAACATAACATAACATTTTTGCCTGAACTAGTCATTGTTTACCTGGGACCCTGGGTGACCCATAGCGCATTTTAAGACTGTTATTTCTCAGTAAATACTGATTTCCGCACTTCAATTAAACATCCTACAAGTTCTAACCAGTCCCCTGAACATTTTCTAATAGGTTACTTGAGGATATTTTAACGGGACCATAGGTAAATAATTATCAATCCTTATACTGTACTCATGTATAATCCACTGTGGGAGAATCATTTTGATCACATTTATAAAACCCGATATTAATAGAAAAAACGCCCATTCTAATCAATCTCTGAGCTGTTTCGGACATCCTCACTGTTTACAAACGCCTTTTTTATGCAGTATAATCGATATTTACCCCCTGCTGGCAACATAGATGACGATTTCAATCATTCATGGGGAGGTGAGGGGGGCAAAGCCCCTCCTCAACCCATCGTGTATCCCACATTGGAATTATAACTAAGACCATGAAAACACGAATTTCTCAAAATCTGGAGGAAAAAAAACATGAACAATATGGGTGGGAGCCTATTCCCTATAATTACCGAGGGTAATTATAGGGAATATGCTTGCACCCTTATTGTTCATGTTTTCTCCTCCAGATTTAGAGAAATTAGTGTTTTCATGGTGTTAGTTATAATTCCTATGTGGGATACACGATGGGTTGAGGGGGGCCGTTGCCCTCCCTCCTTCACCCTCCCCCCTCCCCTCCCCCCCATGAATTGTTGACATCGTCATCTATGTTACCAGCAGGGGATAAATATCGATTATATGCGTAAAGAAGGCAAGGCGTGGAAAAATTGGATTTTTGGTCAGGTATGGGATATAATGTTCGAAATGTGTACTATAGCTTTGGCGTTTGTAAACAGTGAGGATGTCCGAAAGAGCTCAGAGATTGATTAGAATGGGTTTGTTTTCTATTAATATCGGGTTTTTATAAATGTTATCAACATTATTCTCCCACAGTGGATTATACATGAGTACAGTATTAGGATGCCATAGACCTACATTGTCCCTAATACATTATGTATAATAAGGCTGCGAGCCTATTCCCTGTAATTATCAAATGGAGTAAGGGCAATACATGCATCTGTAACGGCTAGGACTTACCATTTACGAAGGGACAAAGTTGAAGAGTTGTCGCATATGATGGAAGAATGAGGAAGTCAAGTTTGTCTTAAACTTTCGTCGAAAAATAAATTCTTGGAGATAAGTGTCCCTTAGAGATTCGGAAGTGTTTCTGTCTGGGTAAATGGCCTTTGCGTAGCGCCAGTTACTTTCAATGGTTTGGGTATGGATGTTTGGATTGTTAGGATCCACAAAGTTTCTTTTGTGGCAAATAGTCTGGTGTGTATAGCCACGGTCCTGCAGAGCATTATAGGCCTTCCATATTATAGTGGTTCCTGGTCTGACGTGCTTCTGTATGATAGGAATTAATGTTTCTGCAGAGCGGTTGGGCACAATGACCAAAAAACACTCCCGACTCCCTCGCTCCACTCCACCAAATACGCAACCCTCTTGATGGCTAACCAGCTGTCTGCCTCGGTTATATTTCCTTTAAAAAAACTTGCTCTCATCTAATTCGACGACCTTTGAAGGACCGCCAATTATACAATGTTCTTTATAAACTGCAGTAGCGCACACCTCGCGACAGTAATTATAATAGTCAATTACCGTATGATTTGTCACACCGACTTCCTTGACAGTAAGGTTAACAGGGAATCTATTCAGGAAACACTACACTATTTCCAGGACCTGACCCACAGTAATTCTACAGGAAGTACCATCAAAGAAAGTGTGTTTGAAAGGGGGAACCTTATATTGGCACAATTTCCCTACTCCAGAACAGTGTAGCCTCAACTGAGATTTGCGATCTTTAGAGGCTTTGAATTTGTAATATTTAAAGTACCCCTGTTCGACCTTGCGAGATACACTTAGGGCACGGTAAATTGTCACTGGCAATCAAGTTATGGGTTTTCAACCACTTTAGGCAAGTGTCATCAGTGCAGTTACAAAACGGAAAACGTCTTTGAAGTGTCAAAGTGAGTAACGGGTATTATAATGTTAGAAGCTAAAGGTGGAATGATAGAAGAAACACTTGCACTGCATTGTTCCGTATTATTTTCATCTCCAAACCCTTCAAAATCAAAAGTAGCATCACTGTCAGTAGCCTATGTGAGAAGAGGGAATTTATCTAGTTTTACACCGGGTCGAAACCATCGATATATTATTTAGACAAATATGTTAGTTAGGGCATGTACTTCATTGCCATATATGTCCACCCCGTCGGAAATTCATTATAAACAAAATATAAACAGGGAACGTGAGCTGGGTTTAGACCGTCACGCACCCATAGACAGGGAACGTGAGCTTGGTTTAGACCGACAGGTTAGTTTTCGTTTAGGTTAGGTTAGGCTAATTTTTTGGCATTTTCCGATGAGGTTCATCAAAAAACATTCCTAAAAAAAGAAAAGAAAAAAAAAAAAAAATACTTGTAAAAATCGTCCCCGGTGTAAAACTGAATATTTACCGAGAAGAGCCCCTGGTCACTTGCTAAACAAGTTGAGGTTTTCTGTGCTTGCACTCGACTAGCCAAAGGTATATTCTCTACGTCACTATCACTGGCATTAGTTTGATCATGAGATTGTAGAGGTGCAAGATCAGTTGATTGTGAAAGTAGTCCCAAGTCAAAAGTAACATGAGTAAGAGTAGACCGTTTTTTTGGATTCACTAATTTCAGTCTGTTAGCCAAAGGTATATATTATCCACCTCATTGTCACTGCCGGCGGTGCGAATTGGAAGTTCTACTTGATAATTAGGCCTACTGTCAGATTCACTATCAGATATTATATAAATATTTCTGGGTGGACGTTCTGTGTCAGACTCAGTTAGAGGCGATAATTTTGGGCGTTTTGGATATTTAGGGTTGATTAAAAAAGTCATCTGAATCACTAGAGTGCTGCATAGTAGTACTGTGACCCGGCCAAGTCAAACCGGCAACTAACATCTCCCTGGCAGTGGCCCATGGTGATGGGGTCTATTTTCAGAAATTATCACTATCAAAGTGTTTCATATATATTGGATAATGTGTGAAATGTTTCGTGAAGGCAAGTAGCGGCTTTACAAGCTAAGGCTCGAGTTGGGAAGGAAAGTTGGCTCGGATTTTGCAAGATTTCAGAGAAATAAAAAAAAAAAACACAGTAAACTAGTTTCGAAAGGTAATATTGTCTTTGTGTTTTAGCTATAGTTATTATGTTTTCTCCACTAACCAACTTTACTCCTAAACTCGATTAATGAAATTAACAAACACATGTGGCAGTCCGGGGATTCGAACCCAGGACGCTCACACCGAAAATCAACACACTTATGCATTGCACCACGAACACAGTTATCATAAGCATACAGTTATTGTATTTAGTTAGGCAAAACTTGGCTAATTAGGTTTTGCGTGTTTGAAGAAAAAAAAAATAACAGGTAAACAAGACTAACCCTCACCTAACAGCTAGTATATGTCCCTATAGTACCTATAGTAGGCTACATTGGATTAGGACTAACCCTCATCTAACACCTCGTATGTAGCCTACCTAGTTCAATGTTTATATCAAGTAATTACACTTGAGAAAAACCTCATACAACCCAGCCATGATTCGAAGCCTGTACCATGTGATCAACATGAACTCGTGCTAACCACCTATAGTACATTTATTAGCGTAATAGCGTACTCCAATAGACCCGTCTACTGTAGGCCTATAGTATTGACCTTTAAATAGAAAACACATCTTACTACCGGATATACTTAAAAGCCACCAAGATTAAAGAAACTATATAGTGAAGGGGAATTTGACAGCTTGATGGGGCCAGAAGTGGATGCCAAACCAAAGAGGCGAGTCTGCGGCCCAGATTGCACGCGGCCCGAGCGGCATGGACCATGTAGCCATGGTCCAATCATTAGCCAGCGATGGTCAAGTTCTACACCTAAGCGAATCAAAACTCTTACTTGATAGGGACGCAACAGGTGACGTCATATACAGTATATCCAATAGAAACAGAGCTCTTATACCGTATGGACAGACACCCCTGATGTGCTCGGAACCGTTCCTACTGGTGTTGCGAGTAGCATTTGTTGACATGGACGCTGGACACGCGAATAACAATAGCCTACGTGTATTTAAAATCAGTGTTATTCTCTATGTATGTCTTAAAACATATATTTGTATATAGCATGGCACACCAAACTTCAATTATCATATACCCGTTATTATTATTTACGTGATATTTACATTTACGAGGTGTAGGCGATACGGTACTGTATTTGTAAGGGTGACCGGTCAACTCAACCAGTAGACCATTTCAACCAGTACCAAATCGACCAATACGGTTAGGTTAGGTTAGTACTATATTTTGGCACTGGTTTGGTTGGTCTGGGTTAAATCAATTTGTAAACGCCACAAGTATAGCGACCGTACACCCGGTAACTACATTCCTGTGGTTTTGTCAGACAGGTTTAGGAAGTGTGTGAAAATCTATAGATGCATAGATTCGAGAATTGTGTGGTGAGAGCAACATCGGAATAGATAGATATACATTAATGTTTGTGTATGCACCTGTCAACCAGGAAACTGGGAAAGGTGTGGAAGAAAGTAGAAAGTTTAATTGGAATAAAGTCAAATGTTTAAGAGAAAGGCAAGAGTGTATACATGTAATTTTACTGGGTGACATGAATGGAAGAGTTGGAAATGAGACGATAGAAGGTATAGTAGGAAAACAGGGTGTGGGAGGGTAGGAATATGAATAGTGACTTTCTTCTAGAGGTATGTGTAGGGAGATAATTTGTTTTGGCTAACACAATTTTTTAGCATAGTCACATTCATAGACATACATGGCACAGAGGTGAAGGTGAGCAGGA
Organism: Paralithodes platypus; assembly: GCA_032716605.1. NCBI lineage: Eukaryota > Metazoa > Arthropoda > Malacostraca > Decapoda > Lithodidae > Paralithodes > Paralithodes platypus. The sequence continues at coordinate 27,857,576 of CM064491.1, read as the reverse complement.
ACAAAACACTCTTAATTGACTACGGTATGATATTTTTATCTGAGCGAAAAGGAAGACTTCCAGATTCGAAAGCCGTATGTTAACGGGATCAGCTCACTATGCAGTGCTGACGAAAGTGAGGATAAGGAAGGAGTGGAAATATGAGATAAAAGAGAGAACACTGACAGTATAGAGAATCAGTGTGGGAAAACTGACTGAAGAATGCAACAAAATACACTGATAATCTATGCTTTTATTAATTTCACCACAACACCAAACACCTCCAATGAAATCAATGAAAGCACACATGTGATCCACCAGGATTCGAACCCGGGTTATCACACACAGATTTTTAAACACCTTAACCATTACACCACCAAGACGGTTAAAGGTTTATGCACACGCCTACGACTTATTATCCATTCTAGAATACTGGATATTAATCTAATCATGTTCATATTCCCACCGCACTATGGTAGCCTAATGTTAAAGTGAGAGGAAAGAATACTCATGGGGCACAGATAATTTAGAACAGCCTTGCTACGAAATATCCCTGAACCTACTGATAATCTATTTTTGTACTAATTTCACCACAACAACAAACACCTCCACTGAAATCAATGAAAGCACACATGTGATCCACTGTAAAGAGCATAGCCGATATGATACATCTAGAAAATACTGTAGACGAAGTATGGAAGGTACAAGAGATTCCATGATCAAATCAGCTGAGAAAGTATGTAGCTAGAAACTAATTCAAATGTAGACAAGAACAGTTAAGCATGGTTTAGCAAAGTTATAAAATAATGGTGAAAAAGAAGAAAGAGCTGCAAAGAAACTAGAGATGCGAAGGAAAAGAATATAAGAACTTGAAACAAAAAGTGAAGAGGACAATACAAGACGCTAAAAGAAAGGCAGATGAGGAATATCGGAATACGATTAGTGACCAGTTTCTGAGTGATTAGAGAGCATACGTTGACCGGTCACCACTATGGAGCTATGAAAGAAGCGAGAGGAAGGAAGAATGAAAATGTCTAAGGTGGTAGAAAGAGGGACATGAACGGGAAGGTGGTGGTTTGTGTTGTGGTGTATGTGAGTAAATATCATCTTAGTAGTTTAGCTGTGTAGAGAAGGGGGGAGGCAAAGATCTCAACCATGGGATTGGAGAGAGGTAGAATAAACAGGGTAGATGAGGGACAGACAATAAGTAAAAGGAGCAATCAATTGACTCCGAATGAGCAAAGCTGCTGGAGTAGATAACATCCCAGGTGAAATGTTGAGATATGGGGGAGATGAAGCTGTAGCCATAATGCAAAGGTTATGCCAATTAGCATGGGAAAATGGAAGTGTACCAGAGGACTGGAGGAACGCAGTGATAGAACCATTGTACAAAGAGAAGGGTAGTAAAGAGGAATGTAAGAGTTATAGGAGAATTAGCTTGCTTAGCATTTTTTGTTTGTCTATGTGTATGAAGGAGACAAAGGTAGGTTGCCTGTAACGATTATCTCCCCCAAAGCCAAAAGAGTGACAGAACCAAATTCAAGACGTTGTGGTTAAAATGCTTGGACACACATAGTTTAAAGCAGTTTAAGTCATAGGATTAAGGAAGGATTTATTGAGGGAGAGAGTTAACTAGTTGAGTAGAATGACTGAGGAAATTTGTCAATTCTTAGATTGGAGAGTTGGACAGAATAAGAGTGGGACTTTGTTATCAAGTTTGTGCATTACACTCCCCGCAAGGGCGTGGGTATACACATTGTTGTAATAGCGATAGGAGAGTGAAAGATATGGAATATTGCGGTGTGTAGAAAGAGATTGTAGGGAACTAGTAAGAGTTGATGAGGCGAAATGCTTTTGACTATTCTTTCGAAAAGTGCGGTATGGGTTAACCTCCCCACACATGCGAAAAATACTTGATACATGAGCGTACTGTTCTCCTATACAAAGCAAGGAGATGTGCGGGGATGGAGAACCCACGGAGTCGGTTGAGCATGCCCAAATTATTAGAAGCTTTTTTAGCAAGAGTGGTAATATGACCTTTCCAAGAAAGGTTGGATGAAATAGATACACCAAAAATATTGAGAGAAGATGAAGGGTTGATTTATGTATTGTTGAAAACAGGGTGTCAAACCGAAGCAATTTTGTGTGGAGACTCGAATGAATATGAGAAGGAATACAAGAAAATTAACTTGGAATAGCATTGTTTTGGCCACTTTATCACTTCCAAAGACATAATTTAAACTATAAATCATAATTTTATCTTTACATATACATATTATACAATAATAAAGACAACAAATATTGGACTCGGCTCTCGTTTGACACCCTGGTTGAAAAGTAATTAATAGCCTTGTGAAGGATTGCGACAGGTAGATAGAGGGAGAAATTAGGTCTTGGAGGGATTGAAACTAACAAGATGTTTTCTGCCCCAATCAGATATAATTGATAAATCAGACGATAGGCATTCTATGGCCTCATCACGTGACTTTTGGAGTTATTGCTTGCTGGTGAAAATCTAGTTGAATAGTGTTAGGTAGAGTCATCCGCATATGAGTGATGGGACTAGAGGTACAGTTTAGGAGATAATTAATGCATATTAGAGAGAGAACTGGAGACACGACACCCGAAGTTGAGGAAGCTGAGGAACACCCGAGTTGATAGGTTAAGGAAGTGAGTGATGGCCATCCACAACTACAGCAATGGAACGGTCAGAAAGGAAACTATAGACCAAGGCACAGATAGAGGGATAGAAACCGATGGAGGGTAGTTTGGATATTATAGATTTGTGCCAGACTCTATCGAACGGTGCAAATATGGTAACGTGGAGAGTTAGATATATAAAGAGAAAAATACAAGGGAGAAAGGTAATTGATAAACTTGATTGTATTATTAAGGAATAATGGTTAGTCAAGAAGTGAAAAAGTCATTGAGGAACAGTGTGCTGCTCCCATCACTATTGTATGGAAGTGAGACATGGACATCATGTGAAGAGGACCTCTCCAAACTGAGAGCTGTGGAGATGATCTATTTCAGAATGGTAGCTGATGTGAATAGGCTAGATAGACCAAGTAATGGGGAAGCGTATGCGTTTTGGGAAAGGAAGAGCAAGCATTGGGCATTGAATGTGTAGTGGTCGAGTGGATACAGAGAAGTACTTGGAGGTGGTATTGTAATGTTCAGAGAATGGATGAAGACAGCATATCAAGAAAGATACATGGGATTCAGATGAGGGGCGCAGCTAGTAGTGGAAGACCACCAATGGTACGGGCAAATAATGTGGACAAATATATTGAGGAAAAACTTCCACGTGTGGAAGGGGCATTGTGGCACAGACAAAGGAAGCATGCTTGGATGTTTTTTGTAATAGCCATCATTTAGCGGGGATTTCCCAGGGGGAAACAATGTGTTGCAGTTAATGATGATGATTATCCAAGGGCTATCTATACAGTATATCTATAAAATAAAATTAATAATTTCCTCGAAAGAATAAATAGACACAATGGCTCATGGTACACGTTATTAGTTTGAGGGTTTCAAGCTAAACCTGCCTCCCTCTTAAATGGCCACACCCAGAACGACTATACACTATTAAGCTGTTATTACTCAGTATAACCTAACTGAGCCTAATTTAACAACCAGACCTAATCTAACACAAATAAACCTAATCTAAGCTAAACTTTGTAAGTAATAACTTAGCCTAACGGCAATTATCGCTTGCTATGCTCTATGCTTCTAGATGTGACAGAGGTATGCTGAAAATTACTGACCTCTTGCTTGTATTGCTAAGCCTTGTATCTCCTCCTGCCTCGCGGTATTTGGCTATGAGGCATAATGTGTAGCATGCATCATTCCATGCGATCTGGCACCATGCCTTTATCGCATGATGAATGGCACAGTGCAAATCCAGCATAATCTAGGCTGCCTAGGATTGCTGACGATTGTGTTATGGCCAAGTAGAAGTGTGGCTATGTTGACTGATTTTCACAAGGCGTTGGTTAGCTTGATAAAACAGGATACCAGTTATTTAACATTAACCATTTCGTTGCGGTGAGTTACATAGCTAAGAATCAACTGTGGCAGTTATTTTCCCACTATAACTGTTTGAATATATGATGCCCTAGCGCCATATCAATAGCCCTGACTTTATTCAAATGAGTTCCAATGAAATGATTGGGTCAAATTCTCCCCATACAAGTCTTCAGTCATTTATTCTGAGCAGCGCAGCCTTTCAAATTTTTGGGAAAGTTTTCTCCTGGCTTTGCTCGCAGCCAATCACCAAGCATAAAAAGCATAAAAGCAGAATGACGGCTTTATAATACTGGAGGGGTAAATAATGGCATATACAAATAATGGCAGATACAGATAATGGTATATTTAGAGACAATTTGGCATATCAGCGTAATCACTGCAGCCTATGTACTGGTACGTCCTATATAAAAAAAGGTCCATACTACAGGCGACGCACCCATACGTTTTGTTAGTACTGGCTGAGTTCGTTGGATTTATGTACAATGAAAGACAAAAGTTGTGTTGTCAATATTAATGAAGACATCTGGTAAAGGGCTAAACTTTGCGTTACTATGGTAGGGCTCTCATAAGGTTGCACGAGTTATAATAAATCATCGGACATTGTACATACTCCTCCATCTTTGTATATTACGCTCGCCATAACTCAAACAAATATTCTGTTGTTTTATCAAATTGTCTTTTTAAAAGACATGAACCTCATATTTGTACCTGGTATATTGCTGTCACAAATATATGTATAATTAGGAGAGTGGGGCAGCAGGAACAGTTGTCAGCCAGAGTGGACAGAAGGGTGCTGAGCTGGTATGGTCATGGTGAACGAATGGGAGATGAAAGGCTTACAAAGAGAATATGTGAGTCATATACAAGGGGAGATAGAAGGGCAGGAAGACCCCCATTGAGATGGAGAGACTGCGTAAGACAAGCTTTAGATGATAGAGGAATGACTATAGATCAGGCAAAGGAAGTGGTAATAAACAGGAATGAATGGAGAATGCTTGTGAATAGTTGAGTGAACACGTGGTCATTTGGGGGAAGGGGTCGGGCGCAAGTTGGACTAGATACTAGTCCATCAGGCGCCTGGCCCGGGGGGACGATTAATATGAAGGGTGCGCCTGGAAGTGTGGTGGGCGGGCTTGTGGCTTTGGCTCCGCTGCAGGTCTGCCTGCCGAGATCGGAGCCTCTCCGAGTGGTCGGGGGCCGGGGGAGTGCTGGAGTGACCTTGGTGACCCTGGTCTCTGGGTATTCTCCTGGGTTACCTAGATGTCTGTGAATTTTGTGTTTTGTCTGTGTTTTTTTGTTATTTTGTCTTGTGTTTTGTGTTTTCTCTGTTCTTGCTCTGTCTTCGGCCACCCCCAAGACAATTAAAACAAAACAACAAAATAATAAAATATAATACAATTGAAAATATAAATAAAACAAAAATAGGAAAAGTGGGGATTGGGCCTGAGTATATAGATAGATAGCTCTATTTTTGGTGTACTTACTTTCGAAAACTCCCCTTGCTTGGAATCACGCCATCCCTCAACGAATGCATGGAGCAGACTTGATATTACTATGGGTGACAAGCTTAAAACTTCATGAAAGCATCTGGCAACAAGTGGGGTGGGTTGACCCATAGAGTAAAGAAGGATAGAGCCGAAAGTGTGACGTCACACGGTCATTTCCTTGCGCGAACTAGGAGTGTCTGCACTATCGTGGAGCATAATATTATAGGCAAAAGGCCCCAGCGGTTAATCCTTATTAAATACTCTTTGATATCTGCGCGCCTGACTTGTCTGCAGTGCTACCGCAGTTAAGGGAAAGTCCGCAAAATGAGGGGGGCAATCGAATAAAGAGGGAACATCTTTAAGAGTGAATTCTATCTATCTATCTATTGCCTGATGCCGTGATCCCCAAAGGGGTGGCCACGAACAAACCGCCCCATGCACCTCTGTTCACAGTCAGTCAATGCCCCTCCTCCCAACCAGCACCGCCTTCATCCATATACTTCCTCACTCCATCCTTCCACCTCTCCTTTGGTGCACCTCTCCCTCTCTGTCCTTCCACCTTGCTCTCGTACACCCTCTTAGTCATTCTCTCGCTTTCCATACATTCCATATGGCCGAACCATCTCAAGTTGTTCTTTTTCACACTTTCCAGTACATCTACCTCCACATCAGACCTCCTTCTTACTTCCTCATTCGTCTGTCTATCCCTCCATGTAACTCCGCACGTACTTCTCAAGTAACTCATTTCCACCGCTCTCACTCTTGGTCTGAGTCTTTTCCCGAACGTCCATGCTTCGCTTCCATAAGTTAGTGTCGGGATTACCACACTGTCATGCAAGGACTTCTTCACTTCCATACTGACCACCCTATTTCTTGTTACTGCTTTCAACGTTCCTACAACCCTCTTCCCCTGTTGTACCCTCTCCCACACTTCTTCATCCATAGTCCCATCCTTACTCAACACACTGCCCAGATACTTAAAAGAGCTGACGATCTCCATAGCCTGACTGTTCAACTTCACCTCACACTCTGTGACTTCACCCCTTTGGAAGACCATAACCTTGCTCTTCCCCGCATTTACCTTCAAATTCCATTTTTCGCACACGGTTCCAAACTCATTTACCAGACCCTGCAACTCCCATTCATTATCGCTCATCAGAACTGTATCATCCGCAAACAGCAGTATAGGCAGGTTCCACTCATTTTTTTTTTTTTTTTTTTTTTTTTTTTTTAAGAGACAATGAACGGAGGAAGGAAAAACACAGATAAAACAAAAAGGTCCATGTGCCTAAAGACATCCTCCATTCATAAAATGTTTGTAACAACTGGATTTGCCTCCCTTTTCAGCGATACACCAACATCCACTGCTCTTCCTAGTATTTCTTTCATGACTCCATCCATTCTACAGTAAACAACCACGGGGACATCACACACCCCTGTTTCAACCCAACATTCAGGTCAAAGAACTCGCTCTGCTCATTCTCCACAGTACTGCCGCCTTTGAACCCTCATACATGCTCTTCACTGCTTTCAGCAACATGCCATCTACTCCGTATATTCTAAGTACTTTCCACATACCTTCTCTATCTACTCTGTCATAGGCCTTCTCCAAGTCCATAAAGGCAACATACACCTATTGTTGCTTCTCCAGATATTTTTTCACAACATAATTCAGAGTAAAAATCTAATCTACACATCCTCTTCCCTTCCTATACCCTCTCTACTCGTCGCCTATCCATTTCTCCGTTCTCACTCTCTCTCTCAATCACTACACCTTCCCTACTACGCTTAACCCTTGTCTAGCGGGGGTGGACTTAAGTCGGGCTAGAGAACCAAGGACTATGTGGCGGGGCCCGACTTAAGTCTGTGTGCAATTTTTGAGCAATAATGGCTCTGAGAGAGAGACGAGTGATGGGAAGAGTGTAGCTCGGCTCATGACCGCTCGGCACGGGTCCCGCGCGACTACTGACGTTTACTCCACACACACCCACACTCACTGCCTCGCTACACAGGGAAATATGTAAGGAAATTACCTTATTTTAGGGATTTTGCACTCGTCTTGTACGATCGTTGCAAGAGAACGCGTGGTCATAGAAGGATGGTTCTGGTGTCATTCGAAAGCTCAATTAACGCCCTTTCAGGGATACTTAATTGTATTGCGCTCTGGCTCTTGTTTATGCATGAAAAAGAGCACGGAAACAAGGTCGTTTAGGGTAAAACCACCCGCTTGGCGGGTAGTAGAAGTTACTGACGGGCCCGCTCGTAAGGCGTTAAAAGACATATTCCTCGGTGCTTACCACACACTCCTCTTTCCCCTTTGCCCTTATATAGGGGGACTATTATGCCAGTCTTCCACTCATCAGGTGCACTCCCCTTCTCCCATGGTAGTTTGCACATTTTCCATACCCATTCGATCACTATCTCACCATCATACCTCAACATTTCCCCACACACTCCATCTGTTCCTGATACTTTTCCCAACTTCACTCTTTTCATGGCTTCCCACACTTCTGACCTCCTGATCCCCACCTCCTCCTCCACTACTTTTCCTCTTCTCCCTCCCATACCATATTCAACTATGTTTGCTGGCTCTTCATTCCTTACATTTAGCAACTCATTGAAGTACTCCCTCCATCTTTCGACTCTCTCTTGCTTCTCGGCTAGCATTCTCCCATTGTTATCTTTCACACCTTTACTGTTTCCCTTGCTACCTTCCCTAACTTTTTTACTTCTTTCCAGAACAGTTTCTTACACTCCCTCCATTTTACACTCAGATTCCTTCCAAATTCCTCATCTACTCTTCTCTTACTTTCCTTCACTACTCTCTTCACCACTCTTTTTCTCTCCACGTACCTCGCTCGTTTCTGCCTCTCCAAATCTTCATTCCCTCTACTACCCAACCACTCTCTATATGCTTTCTTCTTGTCTTCCACAGCTATTTTTACCTCTTCTGTCTACCATGCTGTACCTTCACTCCCCTCCCTCTTCTCCTCACTCCACACACCTCCTCACATGCTGCACAGATCTCTTCCTTAAACACCTTGCTCATCTCCTCCACTTCCTCCATATCTTCCAGGTCGAACCCACCTAGTCATCTTTCAACTGCTATCCTGTTCTCTTCCCTGATTTCCTCCTCCTGTAGCCTCTCCACCCTCCTCACCATTCCACCTTCCTCTCGCGCCCTCCAGCTCTCCTCACCCACTTATTTTGTATCCTAATTTTAGCTACTACTACATAATGATCACACAGACCCCCTCCAATACCCCTATACACCCTAGCATCCAGCACAGATTTCTTCATTCGTTCATCCACACATATATAATCAATCAGTGACTTTCGTTCCACCACTGTCTTATCCTTATCCTTCATCCTCCGCACCACTTTCCATGTGTACCTGTGTATCATTCTGTGTCGGAAGAAGGTGTTGGCTATCCACAGCCTCCTCCCCACACATACGTTCACAAGTGCACTACCATTCCCATTCACCTCTGATGGTACCCCCCACCCTCCAACTACTCCATCAACTTTCCTATCACCCACCTTACCATTCATATCCCCAATCAGAAATATTCTTTCGTTCTTGTCAAACTTATCCAGGCACGCCTCCACATTCACCCAGAACTCCTCTTTCTCACTTACAAGTTTATCCTCTGTCGGAGCATACACACACACAAAAACCCATGTTTGTATTCCTACTTTCATTCTCACCCACACAATCCTTGAACCCACAGACCCATGTTCTCTTACACGCTCCTACCATTTGTTACTTACAAACAAACACGCACCTTCTCTCGCTGCTCCCTCACTCACTCCAGCACACACACCCATTCCACACTCCCACTCTCTCACATCTGTACCCTTCCATTTGGTCTCCGTCATTCCACATACATCCAGCCTGGCATTCACTAACAATTCCATGACCTCTCCTAATGTTAGTAAAAACCCTTGTAAATTATTTAATATTAAATATATATATATATAAATGCAAGACGAAAACATTAAGTATGCATAATTTATACACTATACAAAATACTAATATATGATGCAAGCTGTATAACTCCAAGCAACACAACAAGAATTAAAATGTCATTTTGAATATACAGTATATTATTATTAGTTACATGTTAATTTGTAAAGCTGCACTAAAACTGGACATGTACACGGAATACGTTCTTAGGTTATACTTATGACGTCTAGGGATATTTTGTCCCAGCCTGTTAGATGTTGGCTACTCCCGAATCTCCCAACAACAATGGTGGGGGTAGTAGGAGGTTTGCTTGTGAACCTCCTCATAAGGATTCGCGGTGTGGTTCTCGGAGAGTGTGGAAGTGCCTGCTCTCTCTCCTGTCCACTCTCGGTTTTTCTTTGTGTGTGGGTGTGTGCTTGGTCGGCTGAGACCTCGTGGAGGTTCTAGCCATGTCTAATAGTGTGGAGGATGGTGAGGCGGCCACTACTGTTTCCCAGATGGACGCCTCGTCGACGGTTGGGGAAAAGCGGAACAGGAATCCCTCGCCGGATGGTGGTGGTGGTCAGGTATGTGGGGTGAAGCAGTCCAAGGTCTCTGACGCTCCGCTACCGCCGCTCCCCCCCCCCCCCCCCCCCCTCCCCCCAGGTGAGTCTCCCCTGCTTATAACGTTTCTAATCAATGCTGTTTCTGGTGCCGCCGTGTTTTGCAATTCGTCTAAGGTTTCCCGGGCCGTGGATATTTCTCCTTTCGGGCGCTTATGCAGGGATAGGCAGGGGATTGTGGAGTGTAGGGGTGGTGGCAAGACTTTGGTGGTGCGTCTTAGGGAGGCCGACGTCCTCCTGGTGTCGCCCTCCATTGAGGCGCTGACAGCCCTGGGTGAGTGGGCGGTCCGGTGTCGCCGGGTCCGTGATCTGCAAGATTTCTCAGTATCCTATGGTACTATCGGGCCTGTGGACCGGGATGTTACCTCGGCAGACTGCCTGACTAGCCTACGGGTCCTTGAGGCCTCAGGGGCAGGAGCCCCATGTACCCTCCTGGAGGCTCATTGCCTTCCCGCTAGCTTCCCGGGCCCTGGTGATCCCCCCAAATCCCTTACGGTCCACCTTATGTTTAAGGGTCCACTCCCACTCCGTATGAGATTTGGCTCAGTCTCGTATCCCGTCTCTCGGTATCATTTCCCCATGCTTAGGTGTTACGATTGCCACCAGTTCGGTCATGGGTCCACTTCCTGCAGGAGCTCGGACAGGTGCTCGATGTGTAGCGGGGGTCACCGGTTCCGCTCCGAGGGGGGTGTACGGTGCGAGCTAGACCCGTTTTGCTACCTGTGCCTCAGCTACCACCGTGTTGTGTCTCGTACCTGCCCGATTTATGGCAGAGCGGTGGAGCTTCACCATGCGGTTCGTGAGGATGTCAACCTGGAACTGCGCGCGCTTCCGGCCCGGTTTCGTCGATCGCCAGCTGCCCCCCGGGGGCCAGCGGCGTCGCCTCATCCGTCGTCGTCGTCGCGCTTTGGCTCGGCACCCGTCTGCGGTCCATCAGTGTCCACCCCGTCACGGGACGCGCCGCGGCCACGTCAGCGCTCCCCTCCCCATCATACGGATGTCTCGCTCGCGAATCGCTTCTCCGCTTTCGCCGCCCCCGATGAGAATGAGTCGGTGGTGGTTCAGTCGCGTCGCCTTCGGTCCCCATCTCGCCCATGGTCATACTCACAGGCTGTCAGTCGCCCTCCCACCCCGCCTCGTGATCGTGTTGCTCGCCATCCCAATCCGCGCCCTCGCCGGCCCGCCGCTCGGGATCATTCGGGTGTTTCGGACACGCCGTCCGACGTTTCCGTCCCATCAGAGATGGACCCCCCCCCCCGCCGCCGTCCGGAACATCCGTCCCTTTGTCGCTCTTCCTTTCCTACCTCTTCTCACCCCACCTCTCCTCCTGGTGTCTCGGTCCCGTCCCTCACTGTCTCCTTGGAGGCTCTCCTCCGCCCACTTATTGAAGGTATCTCCTTCTATCTCGCTGGTGTTTCCTCTCAGGATATTTGTGAGCTGTTCATGCCTCGGTTTCTTAGTCTCTCGGTCTCTTCATAGGCTTTATTCCTCGTAGTCTCTCTTTGGTTTTCTGAAGCCACACTGCTCCTCCAACAGCGCACCCCGAGACTAAGCCCACCACTGAAGACGAGCACAAACTAGCCGCTCCATGAGCTTACCCACACACTGAAGGAGCACAATTGGGCGGTAACCAGAGGGACTGGAGAGGTCCTTCCCGGGTTTAGGGAAAGGGAAGAGGATAGACTCCTTCCAAACACCTGGGAAGACCCCACCCACCCATCTACAATTGAAGAGATCCAACATGACAGCAGAAGAAGTGGGAGGGAGAGAGCGGAGGAACTCATAAGGGACCAGGTCAGGCCCTGCAGTTTTACGGGGCGAAAGAGCCGAGAGGGCAGATGAAAGTTCCAGAGAAGTGAAAGGAAGAGAGAGACCAGGAGGGGAAGGAGATGCCTCCGCCAGGCGGACAGCGGCCGCCAGGCGGGCAGAAGCAGGGAGAGGGACAGGAGTGCTAAGCAGCGAGGAATAGAAAGAAGCAAGGAAATCGGCCTTGGAGAGATCAGACAGGAGAGCCACGCCATCCTGGCGAAGAGGAAAGAAGAACGAAGAAGCACGACCCTTCATAGAGAACAGGAACCTCCACGTGCGCGTGGCAGAAGAGGAGAAGGAGAGGGAAGAGACAAAGTATGAGTGGCGCGCGGCAACCAAGACACGGGTACACTCCGCGTCCAGGCGCCAGTACCGTAGCTTGTTTGCCTCGGACCGTTCCCCTAATACTCCTCCAGAGCAAAGTCTTTTTGATTCTCTGTCCTCACAACTCAGTGTCCTCAACTTAAATGCTCCTTCTGAAATCACTGTGTTGGGTGATTTTAATGTCCATAATGTTGAATGGCTCACTCATTCAGCCAGGACTGATGATGCTGGTCTTGAATGTGAGCTATTTGCAGACTCATTTAATCTCACTCAACTAGTCAACCAACCCACCTGTGTACCAGATAATCCTAATCATAATTCCCACCTACTGGACTTATTTTTAACAACCAATTCAGAAAATTATGATGTTACAGTGAGGTCCCCGCTTGGATCTTCTGATCACTGTCTGATACAGTCCACCTGTCTATCACCTACCACACCTTCCCACTCTGAACCTGTTTTGGTGACTAAATGGCATTACGATAGGGCAGACTGGGAGGGTCTTCAAGGTTTCTTTATTGATATTCCCTGGACCTCTTTCTTTTCTAATGATGCACACTCCACCTTGAGCCACATACAAGATTTTGTAAAAATTGGAATGGAAACTTTTATTCCTCATCAAAAGTACAGTAAAAGATCTAATTCACCTAAATGGTTTGACCATAATTGTGCTAGAGTAACTGAACAAAAAGAATAGCCTACAATGCATACACAAGATCAAAAACACATGAAGCCTTTAATTACTTTAGAAACATCAGAAATCATGCCAAAACTGTATTAAACCTAACTAAATCAAACTTTCTCCACAAGCAGGCAAATAAACTTCTAAATAATCCAAATGATAACAAAATATTTTGGTCTACTCTTAACTCATTCAAATCCAACTTCACTACTGCTTCATCCATTCCACCATTAAAATCTCCGACTGGCAATCTTGTAAGTGACCCACGAGGAAAAGCTAACCTTCTTGTGGATATTTTCTCCACCAACTCAACCTTGGATGAAATAAATCAAGATGTCCCTGTACTTAATTTTAATTCGCCTGAAATTCCCTCACTTAAGATCCACACCAGACATGTCAAAACTATTTTGCAGAATCTCTCAGTAGATAAGGCTCCTGGTCCAGATGAAATTCTTCCAACAGTACTTAGGAATTGCTCCTTGGTGCTCGCTCCTGTATTGGCAAAAAATGTCCGTCGGTGTACTCATACCTCATGCTTCCCAGTACCCTGGAAAGAAGCAAACATCCATCCAGTTCCTAAAAAGATGCCTCTTCAGATCCATCAAACTACAGACCAATAGCTATAACTTCCACTCTTGGTATAGTCTTTGAAATTATATTAAATAATCACATAATTAAGCATCTTGAGAATAATAAATTAATCAGTGATAGGCAAAATGGGTTTAGACGATGCCGATCAACTGCAGACATTCTTTGCCTTCTTACGCATCAAATCAACCAAGCTACAGACCAACATGGTGAAACACATACAATAGCACTGGATATATCAAAGGCATTTGATAGAGTCTGGCATCAATCCTTATTGTCGAAGATGTCACACTACGGCCTTGCATTATTAGTTCCACTAATTTCTTCTTATCTTCATAACAGAAAAATATGTGTAATGGTAGATGGCCTTTATTCTCAATTTCACTCAATAAATGCTGGTGTTCCCCAGGGATCAGTTTTGGCCCCAACTCTGTTCCTCATTCATATCAATGATCTCATATCTACCACTCATAATCCAATACATTCCTACGCAGATGACTCAACGCTCCACAGTTCCTTCACATTTACCAATTCTTTCACCCAACCCGATCTTATAAATTCAAAAATAAACACTGCAATTTCTCTGAACCAGGACCTTTCTAGAATTAATGAATGGGGACAAAAGAATCTAGTTTCCTTTAAGGCACAGAAAACCAAGTACATTCAATTTTCTAACCGACAGAATCTCACTGACTCCCATTTATTTGTTAATGATGTAAATATTCCCACTTCCCCTAGTATTGACATTCTCGGTGTAACATTAACAATAACTTGAGCTGGACACATTATGTTAGAAGCATTGCTAAGAATGCCTCTAAAAAACTGGGACTCCTGTACAGAGTTCGACAATTCTTCACTGACGAGCAGTTGGCTGTAATATATAAAAGTCATGTGCGTTCTCAGATGGATTACTGTTCACCTCTGTAGAGTGGAAGTGGAGTGGTTCCATTGAGGCAGTTGGACAAAATTCAAAATAAAGCTATTAGATTAATCAATAACCCTGCAATCACACAGGACCTTCCTACATTATCCATACGAAGAAACGTTGCATCCCTTGCATTATTTTACAGATATTTTCACAGCAATTGTTCCGAGGAACTTGCTTCAATTGTGCCGCCTCTGCACATCTTTCCCCGTAGAACTAGGGCAGCTGAGAGCGCCATGAATTTACACTTTCTCCTCCACAATGCAGAACTTCTGCTTATCAAAATTAATTTATCCCTAGAACTACTACTCTTTGGAATTCACTTCCCTCGAGTTGCTTTCCACAAACTTACAATCTACAAAAGTTTAAATCCAGTTGTTACAAACATTTTATGAATGGAGGATGCCTTTAGGCACATGGACCTTTTTGTTTTATCTGTGTTTTTCCTTCCTCTGTTCATTGTCTCTTTAAAAAAAAAAAAAAAAAAAAAAAAAAAAAAAAAAAAAAAAAACTACGCAGAGACATAGGTAGTTTCATATATGTTCATTAAGTCTCGAGATATCAAGCTTAATATATTTTACAATTAAATGTCCATAAATATGAGGTAATATGTTATAGATGATAGCTAGCATACAAATATATAACATATGCTCTAAGTAAATGTTTTAATTCTCAACATTTCATATTGGAGAGACAAAAAGAGAGAGAGAGAGAGAGAGAGAGAGAGAGAGAGAGAACGAGAAAGTGGGAGGGGTTGATACCTCATTAGGGACTATTTAATTCTAGGGAAGGGTATATTTATCATTAGCAAAGGAATGGAAACACGCACACACATTTGCGCGTGTGTGAGAGTGAGAATGAGAATGTGAGTGAATGCGTGTGTGAGAGATAGTGAGAATGTGTGTGCAATGTTCTACCTTTCCTGGGTTAATCACTGCACTAGACAATTTATTCCACACATCTACAACTCTGTTTCCAAACTACTGCTTACCTATATCTCTTCTAAAGCGGAACTTGTCCAATTTGATTAACCTAATGTAACTAAACTAACTAACCTAAGCTAACTTTTAAACTAAGTATACCATTTTCTCCCCTTCCCTCAGTATATATTTAGTTTTCTTAATTATTTCCTTTCTTTTTATCTTGTTATTATGTATTCAAAATCGCTTATAGATGTTTATACACAAGTGATATTATCATACTGATATTATCTTCGGTATAAAGAGTAATGTGTATTGTTATTGAGATAAAGTGTACGCCAGTAAGAGCAACGACTCCGCTAGAGGTTCTACCGTCGGGGCGAGCCCAGGCAAACACACAACAATAAGACTGACTGGTTCATCCTTATATTGACTATCCTTGTAGCATATTATGATTATGGGTGTATTTATACAATGCTTAGGTGTATTGAATAAATTGAGGCATAGACTACAGTAGATCTGGACTGGACACGAAAATGGAACTTTGCAGTAAGGGACCCAAAATTGGAGAATGAAACCCCAAGTTTGAACCTCGAAACCGCAAAAATTTGATATTTTTCGCAGGTTCGAGTTTCGAACTTGGGGGTTCGTTCTCCAATTTTGGGTCCCTTACTGCAAAGTTCCATTTTCGTGTCCAGTCCAGATCTACACTGTAGTCTATGATTGAGGGTATATATATGGCGTGTCAGTAGGCTTTGTGGTGGTGCACAAAGTTCATCCCAATAGTATTTTCCCATTGATACATCATGATTTGGATGCCAGGATTTGAAGATTACCAGTCCAGTAGAAACAACACTCCAACACACCCTCCGTGAGTAATTTTAAGACGTTTCTGAAGCAACTGCCAGCAGCCCCTTTACTGTATCCTCCTATTTTCTCTATTCTGGTTTCCAAGCCAAAGTTGGGTGTTGTATGTACAGTATGTGTACAACATACTCAGTTGCTCTCGAGCTCTAGACCTCTACTGACTTCTTAATTCTTTGGCTCTTTTCCTGTCACTTAAAATGTATATTTCTGTGCTGTCTATCTATCGCCTACCTCTACTGAGTTTCCTAAATGATTTGACTATCTAAATTATAATGTGAAACACATCCTATCACACTCTCCTTTCACTGAAATCTCTGTCTTAAGTGATTTCACCGGCAAAGGCTCTTCTCTCATTTCACGGATCAACCTGGTGAACAAGCTTACATCTTCTCTATCCTAAAATATCTAGAGCAGTCAGTTCAGCACCCTACTCGTAACCATGACCATAGAGTACATATGACCTAGAGACGAAAGCGTGACGTCACACGGTTAGTTTGCCGCGCGTCCTAGGGATTTGGTGGCAGCACTGTTGTACTGTACAACAACCAAAGCACCTCAGTGGCTTGTCCTTATTATAGATAGTCTGTGTGCCGTGTGCGCCTGCCAGCTAGCTTGCTGCAGTGTTACCAAAGTTATGGGAATATCCGCAAAACGAGGGAGCAATAGATTAAAGAGGGAACGTATTTAAGAGTTAATTAATGTTGGTAAAAACACTTGTAAATTATTTAGTATAAATTAGATATATATAAGCAAGATGAAAACATTAAGTATACATATACACTATAAAACATAGGCGTATACTCATATATGATGCAAGCTGTATACCTTCAAGCAACACAACAAGAATTAAATTGTCATTTTGAATATATATTATTATGTTACATGTTATGTAGATGTTAATTTGTCAAGTAGCACTAAAACTGGACATTTATACTTATGACATCTAGGGATATTTTGTCCCACCATTGACGTTGGCAACTCCCGAATCTCACATCAACAATGGCGGGTGTTGGAGGAGTTTTGCTTGTGTACCTCCTCATAATGACGACAATTATACGATGACTGGCCTTTACCGTAGCCTCTGCTTATGTCTATTTAACTATGTCATGTCTGCAGAGTCTCTGGATAATGTTCAATTGATTATTAATAGCGTTATTAGTACAAGGTAGGGATTATTACGAATTAATGGGGGACCAAGGACAAGGATAGTCAATATAATGTCTTTGTGGGGACCCTCCCCTCCCATTGTCCTTTGAGATCGTGCTGCCATCTCTCGAACGCGCGGATCCCTATTTACAGATTTGTGGCATCTTCTTTCGTCTCTAGGTCATATGTACTCTATGACCATGACCGCTTTGAAGATCAGCTCAACATATTTGACTTATTTCTAATCTCATTCTGTTTACACTGTAAATCTTTTCTCTCTTCCAATCATTACCTAATCTCTGTTACCTGTCTTACCCCTCCAGTGCGGCCATATGATCCACCCGACCGGCGGTGCTTGTGGTATTTCGACGCTGCCGACAGGGGGCCTCTCAAGCAGTACTTCTTTGATTTCCCATGGAATGATTTTCGCTTCTTTGGGCGGGAACCCTCAGAGTGTGCCGAGCACAGCACTGAGTTACTCAGGCAAAGAGACATACATTCCATTTTGTTACTCATAATTGAATGCAATTTGTTTTTGGCTTACTCATGCCTATTTTCCTGCATTTCTACAAACAGGATGAAGCATACAGGTGTTACTGACGCCTTCAAACTCATGAATCTCAAACTTGTGTATTTGCCCAGAATCATGCCAAATCTGTTCTTCGACTTGCCAAAAACTCTTTGATCAAACACACATGTAATGAACTGTCTAATTATAGCTCATCCCAAGCTTTCTGAAACCTGCCCAGACACATCTCCAACAATTCCACTTCCTTGGCCTTTCTCCTTTTTCCCACTCTGATGGAACTACCGTCACTTTGTACTAAAACAAAGTTGAATGCTTCGTTCAAACCCTTACTAAAAACCTCCATCTTGGATAATTATGGTGCTATTCCTCCCTCTCCAACCCACTCTCTCTTACTTATGCCTAATATCCTAATATCTTCTAAGAATATACTTTCTACCCTCTCTGGGCTTAATACTAGGACAGGATACAGAATAGATGGCATTCCTCCTGTTGTTCACAAAAACTGTACTTCCGTACTGAATCCCTGCCAAGGCAAACCCTTCCGTCTGTCTTTCCTCTTACATCTTGCATCGTGCTGGAAATTTGCTCTCATTCATCCTGTCCCAATAAAGGATGAACGCGTCAAGAATTCCAACTATTGTCCAATTGCTGTTATTTTTTGCATCTCTAAAGTTTGAATCTGTTCTTTATTCAAAATGGCTTAAGCATTTGTCTTCTTATAGTCTACTGGCAAACTGCCAGTATGGTTTCTGAAGGGCCACTGCTCTACCGGTGATCTCCTTCCTTATCTTGCTAACACTTGGTCATCCTCCTTTCGGGACTTCAGTGAAACCTTTTATATTGCGCTAGACATATATAAAACCTTCGATAGAGTCTGGCACAAACCTCTAATTTCTAAACTGCCCTCCTTCGGCTTCTATCCCTCTATCTGTGCCTTTATCTCTATTTTTCATTCTGGCCGTTCCTGAGCTGTGGTTGTGGACTGCCGTCGCTCACATTCTCAACCTTTCAGCTCCTGTGTTCCTCATGATTCTGTTCTGTCTCCAGTTCTCTTTTTGATATTCATGAACGATTTTCTCAACCGTACCTTACTCCTATCCACTCATATTCAACTAAATTTCCACAACGACCCACAATGCAGATACTTTATAACTCAAATTATGAGGCCATAGCACACATATCTTATGGTATATCCGATTGAGACAGAAAGAACCTTGTTACTTTCAATGCTTCCAAGATCAAATGTCTCCATCTATCTACAAGTCACAATCCTCTGAGTCTACACGACTATCCCTTACTCTTCAACAATACACAAATCCACCCTTCATCTTCTCTCAATATTTTGATGTATCTTTTTCTTCTGACCTTTCTTGGAAATATCATATGACCACTCTTGCAAAAACAGCTAAATTTAGTGTGCTCATCCATCTCCGTGTTTTTTTGTTCACCCCCACACAGCTTCTTGCTGTGTACAGGGGAACAGTGTTTGCAGGTGTTGGGAGGTTCCACCCACACCGCAATTTTCGAAAGGGTAGAGTCAAAGGCATTTTGTCTCATCAACTCCCTTCCATTTACTAATTCCCTACAATATCTCTCTACACGTAGCATGTTGCATCGCTCGCACTCTTCTACCACTATTGCAACAATTATTGTTCTTCTGAGCTTTCTCATTGAATCCCTCCTCCTTTACGCAGTGTGGGGCACCCACCTTACAACACATTCCCACCTCTATTTTGTCCAACTCTCTAACCTAAGAGTAAGATGATTTTCCCAATCTTTCTGCTACTCAACAAGTAAGCTCTGGAACTCTCTCCCATAATCTGCCTTTCCCTCATTCTATGACCTATGACTTAAACTGCTTCTAGCTCCGTGTGTCCAGATATGTTGACTATAACGTACCTCGAATTTGAGTCTCTATCATTCATTCAACTTGGGGGGGGGGGAACTTGTTATAGGCACCTTTGCATTTTGTCTCCTTCATATACATAAACAAATAATTCAGAAGTCGATTTGTTTCTACAACAAGCTACAACGAGCCTGCAATTTATAAGAAACTGGCCTTTGGCAGGACACTATTACTATTGAAATATGTACATGTTTAAATTGAAAGGAGTCTGGGTGACATTTTTAGTATGAATGGGGTCTGGATGGATGTTTATTATAGGCTAGGGGGCATTCTAAACAGAAGACATTGCTCGAAAATGGAAAAAGCAATCGAAACACACATAAATACTAGCAAAGTATCATAATCACCCCCAAGATGACGCAACAGTTAGTGTTAAAGCAGGAGTAACACAAACAATTTTAGCGGAGATTCACATTAGCCTTGTATCTGGTACAAGTGGTTCCTTGCATTACATATTACCGTAGATATTTACCTTAACTTATTTTTCTTTACCTTGCAATACCTTTCTTTACGTATACAACAATGGATCATCTTTACTCTTTCAGTATTTGAGGACGCCTTTTTCATTTTACTCTGGTTAACATTAAATCAATGTAATAAGTTTTGGAAGACTGGGAGTCAAGGGGGTAAAATCTGTCTCAATTGACCATCTTGACATGTCCTTCCCAAACTGAATAAATTCGTCTACTAACTACCAAATCAAAATTATGAAAGGCGTCCTCGCATCTTGGAGGGGTTTAGTTAATCTACCCTACTCAAACCGTGGTTACCTAACTTATGTTGTATGCATGTTGCAAATTAATATCGTTAGACAACATTTGTGAGGTTCTGTGTCTGAGAGTTTGGAGTTTACATGACGAAACATTAGTAGAATAGTCGACCAGCATGACATTATCGGGAGGAAAAAACCTAGTCCCATAATCTGTCCTGTAAACTGGTTTCAGAGAACAGGATATGTATCTAATTATGACATATTTACACTGCAATACTCATCAAACCACACACGCACACACACATGCACATAACATACACACGTTCAACACACAAACGTGCATACATATATATTTTATATATATATATATATATATATATATATATTCTTTAATACATACGAGGTTGAAAGAAATGGCAA
Source organism: Paralithodes platypus (assembly GCA_032716605.1). NCBI lineage: Eukaryota > Metazoa > Arthropoda > Malacostraca > Decapoda > Lithodidae > Paralithodes > Paralithodes platypus. The sequence continues at coordinate 27,836,684 of CM064491.1, read as the reverse complement.
TTTCTGCGTTGGAAATTTTATTATTCAAAGTTTTCAGGTCTCTGATGAGTTTTCGCTGGGTGGCAGGAAGTAGATGAATGAGATGAGCAAAATTGATGGTGGTACAGGGTTACATAAATGTACATGATGATACAGGATATACGACGCGTTTCACTGGACAACCAGTATTATCAAGTAAGGGTAGAATGATATAAAAGGTAAACAGGAAGGGTATATATAGAGGGTGGAGGATCAGAGGAGGAATCAGGGGGCAAAAGTCTCCTATTGGTGGAGGGGTATTCTAGGAGTGCAAAAGGGGGAACCGCTTCACGCAGGCGCACTGGATGCGGGATGGTATTGGTCGGGTGGCGGGGTCAAACCTGATTGGCTGCGTGTCGAGGGGCGTGGCTTAAGTTGTGTGGTCCGTGTGGCGCCGGCAGAAGACGAAGCTGAAGGAGGTAGCGCGGGGGGGCTGCGTCAAGGGCACCGGGGGGCGAGGAGGGGCGTTAGGTCCTATAGGGTAGTGCCTTTTGGCAGAAGGAAGGATCTGAAGGTCTAGAGTTTGGTTGTTGATGATAGGATGTAAGGCTTGGATATATAACGCTTCGAGTATAGGTAATCTCCTTAGGTCACTTTCTTTATCGAGTATGGTGGTGTGTTTCTCTAACTCGTTGCGTGTGAGGTGGAGAAAAGAAAAGTGACGATAAAGAAAGTGACCCAAGGAGATTACCTATACTCGAAGCGTTATATATCCAAGCCTTACATCCTAACATCAACAACCAAACTCTAGACCTTCAGATCCTTCCTTCTGCCAAAAGGCACTACCCTACAGGACCTAACGCCCCTCCTCGCCCCCCGGTGCCCTTGACGCAGCCCCCCGCACTACCTCCTTCAGCTTCGTCTTCTGCCCGCGCCACACGGACCACACAACTTAGGGCATGCCCCTCGACACGCAGCCAAAAAGCTTTGACCCCGCCACCCGACCAACACCATCCCGCATCCAGTGCGCCTGCATGAAGCGGTTCCCCCTTTTGCACTCCTAGAATACCCCTCCACCAATAGGAGACTTTTGTCCCCTGATTTTCGCCTCCTCTGATCCTCCACCCTCTATATATACCCTTCCTGTTTACCTTTTATATCATTCTACCCTTACTTGATAATGCTGGTTGTCCAGTGAAACGCGTCGTATATCCTGTATCATTATGTACATTTATATAACCCTGTACCACCATCAATTTTGCTCATCTCATTCATCTACTTCCTGCCACCCTGCGAAAACTCATCAGAGACCTGGAAACTTTGAATAATAAAATTTCCAACGCAGAAATTGCCATTTCTTTCAACCTCGTATGTATTAAAGACAATTTATTACCTGGCTTTACTAACATATATATATACGATTACAATCCAAAATACTTATACAGCTTAACCCCGAACTGTGCATTCCTATTTCCAAATAGTAAACTTTATTGCAGAACCTACGCCGAAGCATTCTGTATCTTATCTAAATATACAGTACCTTACACTATTCAACTAGTTTGTGCAGAACCTCCCAGCAAGCAATCACTCAAAAAATAACGTGATGATGCCATAACACACTTATCTTCTGACCTATCAACCATTTCCATTTGGGGCAGAGAAAATGTTGTTGCTTTCAATGCTTCCAAAATCCAATTTATCCATTTATCTACTCATAAAGAACTCCAACAGGACTATACTTTATATTTTAACAATACACAAATCAACCTTTCATCTTCTTTCAGTTTTCTAGGTTTCTCTTTTTCTCCTGATCTCACTTGGAAAGACCATATAACCACCCTTGCTAAAAAACAGCTTCCCAGAAGCTGGGTATGCTCAACCGCCTCCTGGGGTTCTTTACCCCTGCACAGCTTCTTGCTCTGTACAGGGGCACAGTGCCTCCATGTATTGAGTATTGTTTACATGTGTGAGAAGGATCATCTCACACAGCACTTCTTGAGAAATTATAAAAGAAAGCCTTTTGTCTCAATAACTCACGTCCAATCACTGACTATTTGCAATCTCTCGCTCTCTCTCTTCGCCGAAGTTTTGCATCTCTCGCTATTCTACCGCTATTACAATAATCAGTGTTCCTCAGAGCTCTCAGTCTCAGAGTATACCACCTCCACTACGTAGAGCACATTGCCCCCGTTTTGCAACACAATCCCATCCCTACTCTGTGCAACTCACCAAGCCAAGAGTGAAATGATATTCCCAATCTTTCATTTATTCAACAGCTGAGCTCTGGAACTCTCTCCCTGAATTCATCTTCCCCTCATCCTATGACTTAAATTGCTTCAAACTCCGTGTGTCCAGGCATTTTGGCTCGAACATTCCTTGATATTGGCCCTGTCACTCTTTCAACTTTGGGGGAGGCACTCGTCACAGGCAGTTCTGCCTTTTGTATCCTTCATCCACATATATTTGTATATATATATATATAACCTACTAATAATCTTTACAAATACTGTCCTATTTCTAAAACTTTCCTGAAATTCATGCTAAACGATTACTCAATTATTTCAGAATCCTCTCCGAATAATTCACAAGCTCTTCCTACAGAACCAACTCATTCTCAAACTTCCTTAGAATACCGGTAATTTGAAAAACAAGCGTTGCAAATGTATCACACATATTTTCCAACTCATTCCACAATCTATGCTATCCATTCAAAGGTAAAAACTATTCCCATTTCAAAATCCCTCTCTGATTCATACTACACTTTCTTAGAATCATGCAAATATGTTTGACATATAATTACCAAAATGTCATAAAATACATCGAAAATCCTCTCCAATACCCTCCAGCACCAATATTTGTTTGGTTTCAAAATTATTAGCTATCTCGCCCTCATTTCACGTTTATGACACACTCATTTTAGAATCTGCCTCGCCAATTCCAAATATTTCGTAATGTGTAGTGTTGCAATCGGCTCGTTCGTAATCTGAGGCTGTTTCCTCAAGGCCCTCTGTAGCTTTGACGTCTCGAAGCCGAAGCCGCATCATCACGGTTTCAATTCGTAATCTTTGACAACTCTTCTTTTTCTTTCAAACGCAAGAATTTTAGTTTTTCATTCACTAACTGCTACCCATTGCATATTTTGATGATGGTAATATTCACATATTGTTAAAGTGTATTGGAAACGGCGAGGTTGATTTATGGCGCATGGGTGGCTTTTGCGGTATTGCACTCAACCCAAGTACGTACAGTACATCACAAATTCAATCCCAATAATATTTTCCCATTGACACATCGGCATTTGAATCCGGGTCAGGAAGTTTGCTAGTTCAGTAGCTAGACCACTCCACCACATTGGTGCAGGAATATTTCCTAGCGAGGTCTCGCTTAACACCTAACGAGCGGCCTAGGCGGTAAATAATATGTAGCCACCAGCGGGGTGTTTTTACCCAAAATAGGGCTGTTTACATGATCATTTTCATGCCTAAATAAGACCCAGAGCGTAAAACAAGTATCTATCCCTGAAAGGGCATAAACAGAGCTTTCCGATGACACCCCAACGATCCTTGTATGACCGCTAGTTTTCTTGCAACAATCGCGTAACACGAGTGCAAAAACCATGTAATTCGGTACTTTCCCCACACAATTCACTATGTAGCGAGTGTGAGAGGGTGGAGGAGGGTGGGATTCATGTCAGTTGGTCCACCACGGTGGTCTGAAGCAGTCATACGCTCGCTACTCTCCTGCCACCACTTGTCTCTCTCTCTCAGCAACATTACGTGCTGAAAATGCCACACGACTTATGTTGTGAGCCGCCACATAGTCCAAATTTCTTTCACTCGACATATGATGCGCGCCGCTAAAGAAGGGTTAATCATTAGCGCAGTTGGGTGCAGTACATGATTAGATAAATATCCAGTATTCGATAAATGGTTATTAATTGTAGTAATGTGCTGTACTTATAACTGTCTTGATGGTGTAATGATTAATGTGTTTAAGATCTGTATGTGGTAACCCAGGTTGGAATCCCGGGACGATCACATGCTTTCATTAATTTAATTTGGGAGGTGTTGGGTGTTTGGAATGGAATAAATAAAATAAGAATACCTCCAGTAACAAGACCTCCACTACACCTACCCGATAATCAACTAATGCCAACAATAATCTTATTGTGTTCCAAATTTAGCACTAACGTGTCTAGAATCCACAATATCTATTTAAAATATGAAAACCGTTTTCCAACTCATTCCGTAACCTGGCTCGACTCATTACGGAACCGGGGGTTGGACGGGAAGGAAGAGGGAGATAAGAGGACACATTTGTATTTTTAACTCGCTCTTTGGCTATTCCCTCTCTGTTGGCTTCTGTTGACGGGGCGTTTTTCTCTCCTTTGCCCTCGTTTATCTGTAATTACAGAGAACCTCAAACTGCGTAGCATTGCCTTCGTTATTTCATGGTATGCTGCTTGCCTCTAAATGCGACATACTGTAGGTATGTTACAAAGACAATGACCTTTCTACTTGTGTTAGTAAGCCGTGCGTCACTTCCTGCCACTCAATATTTCATGAATGAGACATGACTTGTGGCATCCATCACTCTATGCCTCATGGGCCATGTCCTTAGCGCACCAAAAATAACACTGTGTTAACGTGGCTTTCCCTTGTCGTGTTATCTGTGGAGTCCGGGTTTACGGTTGTTTCGTCGGTGTTCCTGGTGATCTATTGTATTATCCAAACTTAGGCAGTCTTACCTGTTATTTTAACCACAAGTCACCCAACGCTCAAATTGCCTTATCCTAAATGGAGTATAAACTCCTTGTATAAGAACGTTCATCTAGGCTTCGTTTTACTTTTACTAGCTTTAGTTATAGTGTATTCTAGGATAAGATACTGAATATTCGGCTTTGATACGTTATGTTAGGTTCAATTGATTCGGTTAGGTTTGATTAGGTTACAATGCGTTTGGTTATGTCAGGTGTCGGCAGGTCAGAGTATTTTTCCATGTGTATTATGTGAAGTTAGAGTAGGCGACTATATTTATCAACTTGTGCTGAACTGGAATAGGTATATTAGGGTTGAACATAATCTATATCGACTGTAATTTGTTCAGATGTGTCCAATCTAATGGCATTTTGGAGGAGGTGAGCTAAAAGAATTATCTATTTTGTACATCCCATCATTTTGGAGGAGGTGAGCGAAAATAATTGTCTATTTTGTACATCCCATCATTTTGGAGGAGGTGAGCTAAAATAATTGTCTATTTTGTACATCCCATCATTTTGGAGGAGGTGAGCTAAAAGAATTGTCTATTTTGTACATCCCATCATTTTGGAGGAGGTGAGCTAAAAGAATTGTCTATTTTGTACATCCCATCATTTTGGAGGAGGTGAGCTAAAAGAATTGTCTATTTTGTACATCCCATCATTTTGGAGGAGGTGAGCTAAAATAATTGTCTATTTTGTACATCCCATCATTTTGGAGGAGGTGAGCTAAAAGAATTGTCTATTTTGTACATCCCATCATTTTGGAGGAGGTGAGCTAAAAGAATTGTCTATTTTGTATATCCCATCATTTTGGAGGAGGTGAGCTAAAAGAATTGTCTATTTTGTATATCCCATCATTTTGGAGGAGGTGAGCTAAAAGAATTGTCTATTTTGTACATCCCATCATTTTGGAGGAGGTGAGCTAAAAGAATTGTCTATTTTGTACATCCCATCATTTTGGAGGAGGTGAGCTAAAATGATTATCTATTTTGTACATCCCATCATTTTGGAGGTGAGCTAAAAGAATTGTCTATTTTGTACATCCCATCATTTGGATTCAGAGCGTTGTTATATGATCGATCAAGGCAGACTCCGCCTTGTTATGTTATTGTTTTACACACATCATTATCCTTACTATGATATATATATATATATATATATTCATTAGTTCACTTCTGTATGTATATATATTGTGGTTATATTATTCATATAGGCTTTTGTTGTTGGCGACTATATAATTTATATTTATTCTTAGACTATTTATGTGTTCCATTAATAAATATGATTAATAATAGCAGTAAACTTTGTATACAAATTACAATGTAAAGAATATCTAATTGTATAGATATAATTATATACTGTTAACAAAAATATGTAATGTAAAAATAATCAGAAAAGGCAGTTTGTTTTTATATGCTAGTTAGCATATCACAGATGATATACTGTAGAAGGGGTATTTAAGCCTCCACCTTCCACTGTATTCTTGTATTACACTGACGATGTGTTGAGAGAATAGATGAAAGCTTGGTGTTTCAATGTTTAATTTTTCCTGCGAAATGTACTACATAATTTGATCACATGTATTTGTGACCTATTCTCCATATAATATAATATATATATATATATATATATATATATATATATATATATATATAATTAGCAATATTATAGCACTGAGGACTGGATAGCTCATGGAATATGGTATAATGAACTTTGATAACAAAACTACTGTATTTATGTTAAAAACAACGAACACAGTGAGTTTGCAGAAATGTGTGGATTAGTATACATTTTATTACGAGTGTTGAACTTTGACCTTGAAATTTATGGAGGATTGAACTCTTCGCTCTCCTGACCATTGATTTGGCAAATACAATTGTGTACCTATTGTTATTAAAACTTATTAAGCTAGTTGGTTTTGGAGATCATAAGAACATAGTTGACCGTGACCTTTACATTTTATCTTTACCTTTATTATGTGTCTGAAAATATTTAATTTTCACCTTCATGTTCGATACAACTCAGTGAATTTTGTAAATTTCGAATATATAGTAAATTAAATAATAAATAGGTCATATATTTGACTTTGGCCCTTCAGTAAAATTGTATTTTTGTTCTGCATGACCTTGACCTACTATGCATTTCAGGGACCGTGAGGCATCGTTTTTCGCAAATATCTTTCAAACTAATGAATTGATCGGAATGCTACTTTGACACAGTGTACAAGACACCTTCCGCTAATTTGTGGTAATATAGGGAATTGGCAAATGGTGTTAGTAAAGGCGTTTACTCCTGACGTTTAAAGGCAAAGTCACAGGAGTCGCCATGACTAGTATACACATTTGAACATCCGATACCCCCATCCCGTCCCTCTCCCTCCCTCTCTCCCACTCTTTCCCTCTCCCCCACTCTTTCCCTCTCCCTCTTTCTCTCATCATTCCCTCCAATATCTGTAAGTAACATACCGGTACAATATACAATAAAATACTTTTACCATTATATTATTCAATAGTAGCAGATAATTGGAAAGTGAATAATGAAAAGGATATAGCGTGGTATGACCTAACGACCATAACAATGGTTAACTCATTCCAACGTGGCGTGTGTCAGGTGCAGCCGTCACTGCCATAAGAAGAGATTGTCTGTCGGCTGCACCACCTGTACCATACCTACTGACTGCATCAGTGAAGGACACGGATGCCCCATCGCTGTCATGGCCTCCATGTTACTTTGTCCGCGTCGTTGCAGAAATGTATTTGCAATCCGACTCCTAACCACATACAGAATGGAGAAAGCTGACAATAGATTAAGGATTAATCTCAATAGGTAAGTGAATCTTCAAGTGTCTAAATACATAAACACACACTCACATGCACAAAACACACACATATCGGTCAATCAATCAAATCAATGCATCTATCTCGCTATTAATCTAAGCATTGTTCTTAACATCAAATCACACCTACCGAAATTAATGAAAGTATGCCACTCTCCCGGGATTCGAACCTTGGACGGTACATACAGAACGTAATCCCCATATCCATTCCGCCAGCAAGACAGTTCGAATTATCTATTACTCTGACTCTATCTCACCCGTAATATATATACCCGGTATATATATACATATTTTTATTTGTTTCCTAATTTTTTCCTCCCCTGATCATATACCATTATTTTTAGAGTACTTCAATCGCCACCATGCTAATATTGAGTTTACTAGTGAAACTGAACAAAATATGAAGATCCCTTTTCTCTCTCTCTCTCTATATATATATATATATATATATATATATATAACAGTGTCTCACCAGTATCCATTCAATAATTGCTACACTCGTAGTAATGAGGTCATTTTCTATGCAATATATATATATATAGATATATATATATAGTGTATATATATATATATATATATATATATATGAACAAACAAAATCAGTATTGTGGTATTCTTTAATATTTGACGAATGCATTACAGACTATATTATTGTTTTAACTCCATGCTTCCGTAGGTATTCTACAGCTGTAGTTTCTCCCACACAGGCCTTATGATCGCGTTGCAGACGTCATGGGAATGACGGCGAAAGCAGTGCGTGCACTTGTACGCCGCAACCCGGGTTCTGGCCGTGGTACACTAACAACACCACCTGGGACAGACACTCCCCCCGCAACACCACCTGACACCCCGACACCCACCGACACACCACATGTCTTTGACAATTTTGCCATTGGTGCCATACGCCGCTATGTACATGATGAATTTGCTAAGAAACATACCTTCACCATTAGCACGTTGACAGACGACTTACGGAAAAAGGACATCATCCCTAGTGAAACCTCAGACACAGCGGTGTGGCGATTACTACACAACATGGGGTTCCGCTATAAGACCTCACAAAGGAAAATGTATGTAAGGAAGGAGTCAATTGATATTGTGTGCTGGCGCATTGGCACTCTCAGAGCACTCAGGGAATATCGGAAGGAGGGGAAACGAGTGGTATACGTTGATGAAACATGGTTCACCACGAGGATGCATCCCAGCAAGGAGTGGGTGGACACCTCACAGCCTGCGACCAGTGCCACCTACAGTCGTCAGGTCCCTCCTGGAGAAGGGGAGCGCTTTGTGGTTGTTGCTGCGGGCACTGAAGACGGTTTCGTCGAGGATGCATTCTTGTGGTTCACCGCAAAAAACAAAAGTGGTGACTACCACGGCGAAGTGAACAGTAACCTCTGCAGCCGCTGGCTGACGTCGCAGCTCCTTCCAGCATTGCCTGAGCCATCAGTGCTGGTGCTTGACAATGCGCCATACCACAACCAGCTGTCTGAGGAAAGTCGCTGCCCTACCACCTCCACCATCAAAGCAGAGATAGTGAAATGGTTGACGTGCCGCCAGATACCATTCCCACCACACGCCACGCGCCCTGAGTAGCTGCAGATCTGTAAGCAGAACCGGCCACAACCACTATACCAGATTGACAACGTCATCCATGCATGGGGTCATGAGGTCGTCCGGCTGCCACCTGCTCATCCTGAGCTCAACGCCATTGAGCAGGTCTGGGGTTCCATGAAAAGACATGTGCGTTCCTCACTGCAGCGGTTCACTCGGGCAGATCTGCAGGCCAGGATAGAGGAAGCCAAGTTTAGCGTAACAAGGGAGGTGTGGGAAGGTGCAGTGAGACGGTCCAGAGCCTTCGAGGATGAGTACTGGTGCACGGATAACATCCACAAACGTGTAGATCCCGTAATAATCAACATCGAGAGTGATTCTGACGATGATTTGTTCCTTGATACTGACGAAGACTGTGAAGAAAATGTCTGTGATATGCTCAATTGTTTGTATCACCTTTTCCACCTAATATTATACTTAATATGTGTTCGAGAGAGAGAGAGAGAGATAATTCTCTTACCACCCTATTATGTAGTGTTTATTATATACTGGTTTGTAAGTTAAACTGTGTGATTGAATATTGGAAGCCTTATCTTACCAGCTCGTAGTAAACACGTCGATACGGGGGTAGAGGAATTAAGAGATCGTGATAGTGGGTACTTTATATTGGGTGAATAGGGTGACGGTCATACGCTCTTTAGCTCCCGTTTATATAACTTCATGACATACAATAACAATAATTAAATTAACACAGATTCTACAAACACCAATATATTTATGACATCCGATATTATTTATTATAACATAATAGAGTGGACAGGGGTGGGGGGGGGGGGGGGCACAGCGAGGCCGTGAATGTGGGTTGAGGGGGGAGGTGAGGAGGGGGAAGGGAGAGGGAGGGAGGTAAGGAGGAACGGGATGGGGGATATTGGACGTTCGTATGCATTGGTTGGTAATGCTCGGCAACGCCACGTGTGTCAAGAGTAAACGCCTTCACTAACACCATTTGCCAATGCCCTATATTACGACAAATTAGCGGAAGGTGTCTTGTACACTGTGTCAAAGTAGCATTCCGATCAATTCATTATTTTGAATGATATTTGCGGAAATGCATAGTAGGTATTTCGAATATCTTTGCTAGTTATCGTGACCCTCTACTAGCCATTAAAATATATATGATTACAAATCATATTTGGCCTTTGATCTAAATATTTGGAATATTTAACGAAAATGTAGTCAACATAATACCAAATTTAGCAGCAATTTGTATAGTGAAAATGGAAATTTTGAACAAAATCCAAAAACTATGAAACATGTCCATCTTTTAACCCTTGACCTTTGATTTCAATAAAATAAATAATTTTGAATGCCGATCGCACTGACTAATCAGATATATCTGTGCAAATTGGTGAAAATCCACTGAACGGTTTAGGAAGAGTTTCCGAACAGACAGACGAACTACGGACAACCTCACTGGTTGTGTATACGAGCGGGATTTGTGTGTGTGATACCACACAGCTTACGCAGAGTTGATAAAGAGAAGCCTGGAAGTAGTGGTAATTTGTGACCTCCCTTTAGGGTAGCAAGCAGTGGTAAAGTATTCTGAGTCCTAGTTAATTCCTTTTGAAGAATTGGCATATTATATAGGACAAAATATTATAATATGTTGATTAGTTCAATATATTGATAATGCATATGTTCCCTTTTTTCTTCAGTCCCCATGATAATTTGTAGTTACTGATATTAGGCCTTTTATTACCGGTATTCAGTTAAGAAAATCATTTCGGAAGTCAAAATGTTACTGTCATCGAGAGAAACCCTTACTTTCGTGTTTTGTTTCTAAACTTGGCCACAATGACATATTAATGCGTCATGCTAAGCTGAAAGGGTTAATGTAAATCCACTGCTTAAATATATTTTAAGATTATGTTTTTCTTCCACTTTTGTATTGAAATTATTCATGGAAGTATAGTATTGTGAACTATTAATACACCAAAGTAACATTTACAATATCAACAAGTTTAATTTTCTGTTACTCATGAGCACCGAATTTCAATCTTCATTTAGTATTAATGATTTGGTTGGTGGAATATTACTTTCCAATTCATGTGGTGATTGCATTCTCGTTAATTTAATAAATGGCCAATGATGATAGTAACTGAGTACCTAATATTAGCATGCTAATATACCAATATAATCAGTACCAGATATTAACTTCTAACACTTGATTACAATGTAAAACAAGTTACAGATAGAAACAATAATGGCAACTAGCAATTAAAGTTGGTCATTCTGAACCTATACTATTTGTTTAATTGGCTATAATTATTAAATGTGAAATTTAATTAGTTAAACCATTTAACATTGGTAAAGACATTCATAACGATAATCTGACTACCACTTGGTGATTGTATTAAACTTACGATCAACTAATTAAAAATTGCAAACAGGTTAGGAAATAGTTCTCTAAGCGATATGGATATCGTTCTTATAATGGCTTTAAGTCAAGTCTGCTGCTTGTCAATAGCCCAGTGAGAGCCTGTGCCGCCGACCCCCCATGACCTTTAATAGGATCAATTTATTAAAATTTAGCCAAGGTTTATAGTCTCGACGAAAACTGAACTCTATCCAATGTTTTATACACATCAATTATTTGCATCAAGAATTAAATCTAGCAAGACATCTGCGGTAGATAACGTTTTAATACGAAACAGACTAATTAAAACCTAAAGTAAACCCCGTGAACAACATTTCTGCAATAAATATAGCTTTCTAAAGTCCATTATGTATTACACTATATTTACAAAGCGTATTTCCCAAAGACGTGTTTCATTTTCTACATTAATATCCTAACTGAAAAGTTTGGAACCTGTCCACACTGATGCGTTATTTGTAGTGCTAACTCCACGTTTCTTGCTGATGGGCAATTGTTTTCCACGTTAGTAGACTATATATCACGAGTCTGCAGCACTATGACGCAGTACATCGTTTCACTAGCGGATATTTCTGAGCCGTCAAATTTATTATAGGTAACTAAATACATTGTAATAAAGTGTGTAGTAAAAATACATGATACATGCTTTGCTTTGATAATCTTATGACAAAATAAAACAATAATCGCTAGGTTAAGTGTAGAAAATTGGAATTGTTCCCGGAATGTTTATGGATTTTACATTATATCTCATTCAGGTAGTATTTACCAAACAAGTTTAACATTTGTTGACACCACGAACTGCTTGAATAAATGTATGACATGCAAAGTAAAAATTATATATATATATATATATATATATATATATTTAGTAGCAGAGTCTACGTTTCCAACGTAGGGCTTATGATCTCAGCCGCTACCACAGCGGGCCGATTTATAGGTACTCACGCGAAGTAACCAAATAATCTCTAGAGTTGCACCTCAATTCACTACTAGCCACGTTGTACACACTCCGAGACGACTAAAAAGGAAGAGAAAGCGAAGGAGAGAAAGAATTGTTATAGTTACCCATTTAATCTAGCTGCTCTCCTCTAAGCCATGCTCCATGTTCTATGAGCCTGCGCCAGGACCTGCCAAAGTATCAGTCACTTCGCGCCCACCGTCGATGTCACACGCCTTTTTTGTCTGTGCTTCTCGAGTGCCTGCTTTGCATCCCCTTCGCTTCAACTATTAGTGAGTGTGAGCCTTTTTAGGCTGTTGAGGTTTTAGAAGGATGTTCAGTGATGTAGGCAGCACTTTATACATATTTATGGCGTGTTTACTGGGTGTGCGCGTAGTGCTGGAGACGTGTTTATTTATTTGTTTTCTTCGGGGGTGTTTGGTCCGCGACGCCGCGTAGCGGTCGTTGTGTGTCGATATTACCCTCACTTTCGGGTTCATCTTCACTTTAACTACCCTTAACGTAACTTGGGGGGGAGATGCTTCCCGCGGGATGCATTGTGTTTCTTTCCCTTTGTGACTTTTTGTTTTATTGTTTTTTCATATGGCTACATGTCGATGTTTTATAAGACTTGAGCATGAGGTTTCTCTGGATTCTGCTTTTGTGTAAGCATAGGCCACACAGCCTTTATTCTCTCACAAACATGCTGCTTTGGTCTCCACTGACCTTTAGCCCTTCTGACTTGTTTATTAAACCTGTCCATAGTTGGTGGTCTTGTATTTCGTTCGCCTGTTCACGCTTTTGTCAGTTCCTTTTCGTTTCCCCGGGTCTACTTGGCTCGTGGATACGTGGTTCTGGTGAAAATGTCGGTCAAACCCTAGGCTAACCTCCTTTTATTTTATTAATTTAACGTAATTGTGGGGCTTCTCGGGCAGTGTTTAGCTTTGTTACTAGGTTTTTTCACACAGGGATTGACGCTGCCCTAGTGTTTTCTCTTTTATGTGAATTGTGTAACTAGGCTAGGCCTGTGTTTTTTAACTTGAGCTGACCACCGTCGGATTGGGCCACATAGTCCTGTCCTTCTGTTTTCCTCTTGTCTCTACTGACTTGCGGGTTGGTCTTCTACGCTCTTGTTAAAATTCTCATTATATTGTGTGTTTAAGCTAATCAGTTTTTTGCCTTGAGCTGCCCGCCGTTGGAATGATCCACACAGGTCCTTTCCTTCTGACTTCCTTTTGTCTCAACTGACTGGGAGGTCTCGGTCTCGTAGCTCTCGGTTTAATTCTCGTTTTTCTTACTTTTTACATGTTTCTGTTCTTCCCCTGCCTGTGGTTACTTGATCACTATAAGGAGGGGGGGGGATGTCTGGAAACTGTACGCGATAGGGGCCCCGCTCACAGGGAGGATATGCTTGGACAAGTTGACTCGATTTTCGTGTTTACTCACGTTTTTTCGCCACACAGGCAAGGATCTTCTGGTGTCCTCAGCTCCTTCATCTTTTTAAATCCGCCCTACAAGCGCCTTTATCTTCTTGATGTGCCCTGTGCCTTGTCAAGGCCTAGGCCACAAAGCTTTTTCACTTGACTTGGTTTATGCACCCTGTTCTGCCCCCTATTTCATGTACCTGGACGCATTCTTGGACAACGGCTGATTGGCTGTTTTTCCTATCCATTCTGTCCTGTTCCTTGTGTCCTCCTTCTGTACCTGGTTCCCGCCGTACAGGCGGCCTCCTTGTATACTGGGTGGACCCAAGGACCACCTGAAAAGTCCTAGGACTCGACCCAAAGTGGCGATGTCCTGTGTGTTTTGGATTCACTCCCCGCCCCTATTTAAACTTATAGGGTACTGTTGGGTTGCTCACAATTGACCTTTTCCTTCCAGCTGGTACCCGCTCTACTGCCGGCTGTCCCTACGCCGCCGCCACTTCGCCACCTCCTCCCTCCGCTCTCACAGAGGGTTCTCAGGTATTTCGGATGGGACAAATTTCCCCAAAATTTGGTTTGGACCTGTTCCCAGGGTTGGGCCTCGCTAAGGGGCTTGTCCCAGCCCTGGTGTTGAGGGTCTCCGGTGTGGGTGGTTTTTATTTGACTTTCCTGATATACTTGCTATTTAGCTTCTTACTGGATATTGTCTTACTGAGTATTACATGCTGATTTGGCTATACTGCCTTATATTGCCTGTCTCACCTCCACTGGTGGGTAATGCTTCCCCCATTTTTCAGTGCTGTGATGCCGGCTCCTCCCTGCTCTCGGCCGACATGTCATGCCCTAGTCATAAACGTCATAAACGGTAAGGCATCAAAATGGACCAATGTAAGTAGCGGGGTACCCCAGGGATCGGTACTAGGACCAATTCTCTTTCTAATTTACATCAACGACATAGATGAGGGTCTCACCTGTACAATCTCAAAATTTGCTGACGATACAAAAATTGCAAATAGCGTACTCTCAAAAGAACAAGTTGACGATATGCAACACAATCTAGATAAATTGTCATGTTGGGCCCAAATTTGGCAAATGAGTTTCAATGCGGATAAATGTAAAGTACTACATATCGGATACCTAAATGAGAAAGCAAACTATTCGATGAATGGCACTCAGCTTAAGAATGTAAACAGAGAAACCGATCTGGGAGTAACAATATCGAGTAACCTAAAACCGAGTCAACAATGTTCAGAAGTTGTTAAGAAGGCAAACAAAATAATTGGCTTTATAGGCAGGTCATTTGAGCATAAATCCAAAGAAGTTATCCTAACCCTTTACAAGTCCTTAGTCCGCCCTCTTCTGGAATACTGCGTTCAATCCTGGTGCCCTTATTACCAAAAAGATATAAACAAGCTAGAACGAGTTCAACGTAGAGTTACCAAAATGATACCTAGCCTAAAGAACAAACCATACGAAGAGCGTCTTAGAGAATTAAATCTATTTCCTTTAACCCAGCGCAGATTAAGAGGCGACTTAATTCAAGTGTTCAAAATCATCAAAGGCATCGACAATATGAACTGTAGTAAGTACTTCACTATCGACCAATCTAATTACACGCGGGGAAACGGTTGCAAAATTATTGGTAAATCTTTTAACTCGCACGAATCTAAGAATTTCTTCTTCAATCGAGTTGTCAACTTGTGGAATGGGCTTCCCGAAACGTTATAGACTGCATCACCGTTGATTCATTTAAACTCCGCCTAGACAAATATCTCGCATTAAACCCGCGACTGACTGCGTTTGTAAATGAATAACTTTATTTTATCCCCCCCTCAGTTACTAACCCATCTGTCCCCTACTAACTTCCTAATCCTGCCACGGACATTAGTTCCAGGGCAGTAATTCCCTTTCCAATGTTCCCTTACCCACTCTAAACCACTGTTTGGACACTTGATCCTCAGTGTTTTGGAGGACAAGCAACCTAGAAGGGTCACTATATCTGTTGTTGCTTGATTTCCTTTGTACTCCTTTGTACTCCTATACCTTGTCAAGGCCTAGGCCACATAGCTTTTTCACTTGCCTTGGTTTTCAGCGCCCTGTTCTGCCACCTTTTTTCATTGTACCTGAACAGGACTCCTTGGACGACAGCTGCTTGGCTGTTTCCTCTTCCTTGTGTCCTCCTTCGGTACCTAGTTTCCGCCCTACAGGTGCCTCCTAGTATACTAGGTGGCCCCCAGGACCTCCTGAAAAGTCCTAGGACTCGACCCAATGTGGCGATTGTCCTGTGTGTATTGGATTCCCTCCCCTTCCCTATTTCCTCTAATAGGGTTCTGTTGGGTTGCTCACACTTGACCTTTTTCCTTCCTGCTGGTGCCCGCTCTCCTGCCGGCGAGACCTTCATCGCTTCGCCCCCTCCTCCCTCCGCTCTCCCGGAGGGCTCTCAGGTATTTTGGGTGGGGTCTTTTTTCCCCAAAGGACTTGGACCTGTTTACCAGGGTTGGGTCTTGCCAAATGGGCTTGTCCCAGCCCTGGTGGTTGTGGTCTACTGTGTGGGTGTCTTTTAATTGACTTTCCTTGCTACTTGGCGTCTTCCTGGATATTGTCTTACTTGGGTTTCAACTGCTATTTTGGCTCTACTGCCTCATACTTTTCCCCTGTCTCACCTCCACTGGTATGTGACGCTCCCCCCCATTTTTCGGTGCCGTACTGACGGCTCTTCCCTGCTTCCGCCTGACATGCTTTCGGTCGGGGGTGCTGCCTCCGCGCGGCCTGCTACGCCAAGGATGTCTACGACCCCCGCCGATGTGAAGTTTGTCTCTCCGCCCTTCACCTCCTGGACGCACCCTGCTTCGGAGGAAGGCCGACGGGCCTAGATCGCCTCACAGGCGAGGATCTCCTGGTGTCCTCTGGCTCTTCATCTTTTATAGAATTCCACTATACAAGCAAATTTTCTACTTTTTGATGTACCCTGTATATCTGTATCTGGGAATCGGCCACATCGCCTTTTTTCTCGGTTATTGATGGAGTTGGTGCCCTGTCTCCGTTTGAATGTACATATGGTCCTGAATATGGCTACTTGGCTGATTTCCTATCCTCTGTGTCCTCCTGTGCTTCGTTTCCGCCCTACAGACGGCCTTCTAGTGTACTAGGTGGAGTCAGGGACCTGTTGCCTAGTCCCAGGACTCTGCTCGCGTGGCGATTGTCCTGTGTGTCTTGGATTCCCCCTCCTATTTGTACCACTTAGGTGTCGGGTAGCTCACACTTGACTTTTTACTGCCAGGGGGTTCGGCCTTCATTCCGCGTTGTGTTTACACACGTTTTCCGCCAAACAGGCAAGGTGTCATCTGCCTCTTCCTCTTTCTCTAGAACCTCGCTCCACAGGTGGGTTTTATAGTCTTGGATGTACCCTGTGCCCTGTATCTGTCACCAGGAATCGGCCACGTGTCTTTTTCCTCTGGTTCTTTATGCCCTTTGCATTCATATGCACCCAGGGACCGGCTGCTTCTCTGGATTTCCCCCCCTTGATGTGTCCTCTGTTAATTTCCTTCTGTGCCTCGAATCCGCTCCACAGTTGGCCTCTTGCTCCTAGATCGCCACAGAGCCTCGCTGACAGGTCCCAGGCCTCCGCTCACGTGGCGTTGGTCCTGTGTGTATTGGATTCCCTCCTTTCTTCATTGACCTTTTACCGTCCATCCCCACCGTGGCCTCCACTTTTGCGTCTGGCCTGCTGCTCCGCTCCTCGGACTTCACTGGGTTCTTCAGCACTACGTTGCATTCGCTTTTCCTGCCCGGTCCAGGACATTCGCCACCCATTGCCGTTGACTGGTTCGGGTGGTTTCTCTTCTCGTCAGCCCTTGCCGTCATCGACGCAGTGTCTCAGGAGGTGGCCCAGGTACTCCGGTACATGTATGGGGGAGGTGCCGTCGCGATAACATCTCCACACATTGTGTCCTGGACACACTCGCTGTAGTCGTCCGTGTCACAGGCCTGGGGTTCACCATCGCTATTTCACATGGCGGTCCTCCCAACTTCACACTGGGGGCCATGGAACCTCCACTGTGCTCCTGTTCCCCCGGGTCGGGTGTCCACGTCCACACTTGTCGTGTTCTGCCCGTTCTCTTTCACGAACGTGTTCTGGGTGTTTTCCCGGTTGGGATCTTTACCTTGGGCGGAACTGACCGTGCCTTTAGGCCAGCTCGGACTCGACTACCTTGTTCTACTGGTCCCCTAACACTTCCCTGTATCGCCCCCCCCCCCCCCTTTACTGGCTGTGGCCGGTACCGCGCTTGCTACATATGAGACTATCACACTGGGTCGCTCGGGGCTCGCTCGCGGCAGCGGTGCCCTCGCCTGCTCCCCCGGCGGCCATCTGGATAGCCACAGATGCGTCGTGTGAGGGGGTGGGGCTCCCGATCTAACATGGGTCTTCGCCACCACGGCGAGTGGTCAGAGCTCTTCGCTTTCGCGTCCGTGCCTTGATCCTGTTGGTACCGTTCTTCTTCCTGCGGGATCGCTGTCTTGCCCTGGCGGGCTTGTCGGTGGCCTTTCGGTTGGTCTTCTTATCCGCTGATGCCTTCGGCATGGACTGGAGTGGGTGACAGTCGGTGTCCACATTGCCTCCGCCCGTCGCACTCCTCATGTGCTACGTCCTCCACGGGCTGGGATTTTTCTGGCGCGGGGTTTGGTTGATCGCGCCCATGTGGCCGGCCCATGCTTGGTACGCTCCGCTATACATAAGTGTACTGGGTTCCCGTCATTTGTCCGTTCACATGCATTGTACCGGCTCAGACGGGTTGCTTTTCGGTAGTTGGGGTGTACTGTAGGACGATCAGGTCCCACCTCACCACTGCCCCGCCCAGTCGTCACTGTGGATGTTGTTGGTGTGGTGCTAACCGTGCCTCAGCACGACTCGCCGGAGTTCCCCCCCCCCCCCCCCCCCTGCTGCACTTGCTCCTGCAGTCTCGGTTACCACACCAGCCTTAACAGTGTTCCAAACAGACTGCACCTTCACAAGACTCTCCTGTCAGTTAGACAATTGGCCTATGGAACAGTAAAGTCCTGCCCCACCGCTGCTCTAACATGTAAACTCTGTTGCCGCCGCAAGTGTGTTGCCAAACGGCTGAAACAATGGTGTCCGTGTTCCGTTCCCCTCCCTGTCTCCGGCTTCCTCTTGGGCCGGATTGGGGCCCTAGGGACCTTGTTGGCATTTGTGTCATAAATGTTTGTGTGGCTGGGTGGTTGCCGCCTTTTGCCCTCGGCTTGGCTGTTATGCTTCATCGGCGCTGGCTGATGTCTCCGTGGAGGGCTTCAGTCATCTTGGATTGGGTTCCCTAACTGGCTCCGTGACGCTGGGTAGTGAGCACACATCTCCCTCGGTTGCGTTTGTGTTTCGTTCCCTTCCTCACTGGTTTGGGACACTCGCCGGCATGTACGGTCCTACATCTTTCGAGGCCGCCTGCCCGCTCTTGGGGTACTCACAAGGGGTGTCACCTTTCTGAAGACCTGCTTTAGGCTCCGTCTGGCTCCAAACCATAGCCAGGGCCCCTTCCCTCGGGTTCGTCACTTTGACCCCTTCTGTTCGTTTTGTAGACTCTTATGGAACTTCTGCTATGCCAGATTCACGCCCTGTTGCTTCTGTGTGTGCCACTGTGCCGGGACGGGCTTCGGTGTGCATATAGCTCTCCATGCCCACGGCCAGGCTTTATATGCCTTGGGTCGCGTTCCATCAACGTGTCCCCTGCTTCGTCATCCATCCTGCTTCTCTTCCTGCTGTCTTCGTCCCATACTGTATTTTCTTCCTTTCCCTGACAAAGGGGGGGGGAGGTCTTTCTTGTATGCTTGTACAAATCCTTTCTTTCAATACATGTCTGTTTGGTATGGAGGATGTCGCTCTTACGGTTTTTACATTATGACTACACTGTCTACGGGTTTTACCTTGGTATGCTTATGCCGCATACCCATGTCTTGTACATGACGAATGTCGGATGATGTCATCAGCCGGCTATACCGTGCCATTTTGTTTTGTAAACACTTAACACCTGCCTTCACTTACGGTATTCGCTTTTACACTTTTTCCGTTCTGACTCCACTGTCTCCGGGTTCTGTGTTGGTATACTTATGCCTCCTACCCGTGTCATGTACCTCCAGAGTGTCGTCTGATGGCGTCCGCCTGCTATGCCGTGCCTTGTGAATACTTTCCACTTGGCTTCACTTTAGGATTTCGCTCTTCCAGTTTTTACTTTCTGACTCAACTGTCTACCGGTTTTGTGTTGGTATGCTTCTGCCTCCTACCCATGTCGTGTAACTACAGAGTGTCATGTGGTGACGTCCACCGTCTCCTGTGTCTCTTCCTCCCGTACTGTATTTTCTTCCTTTGCCTACAACAGGGGGGGGGGGGTTGTATGCTTGTACAAAGACTTTCTCTTTCAATACTTGTCTGAACAGTACTGTCTGTTTAGTGTTACGGATGTAACTCTTAAGGTTTATTACGTTTGGACTATACTGTCTACGGGTTTTTGTATTGGTATGCCTATGCCTCATACCCATGTCTTGTACATAAGAGTGTCTTCGGAGGTCATCCACATGCTGTGCCGTGCTGTTTGTTATTGTACTACTTTACAATTGACTTCACCTTTCCCATGTTGGTGTGCCATTCCAAGGTCGACATGACCTCTTCCTTTACCTGCCTGTGCATTTTAGACCCTAGACTGATACACTTGTAACATGTACTTTCTTAATATGCACCATACTGTTACGCTCTTTTTCCTATAAACTGATTTGTTTATTTGTGTCTTTTCTTGGTCATCTACTTTTGCTAAGGCTTGGGGTTTTTAAGGTTTCTTGGATGTCCGCCTCCAATTTGGGATTCAAGCCCTACGTTGGAAACATAGAGACTGCTACTAAATTGGGAGGTTTGACAACCTCCCTTATAACCAAATAAGGAAAACCTCTTATTTGGTAGCAGTCTCGGAGTATCCAACGACAGAGTATCCCGCCCTCATGCCGATCCCCTGTCCATCCAATCTAAACTGATTACTTGATACCTCGATACTTTGGCAGGTCCTGGCGCAGGCTCATAGAACATGGAGCATGGCTTAGAGGAGAGCAGCTAGATTAAATGGGTAACTATAACAATTCTTTCTCTCCTTCGCTTTCTCTTCCTTCTTAGTCGTCTCGGAGTGTGTACAACGTGCCTAGTAGTGAATCGAGGTGCAACTCTAGAGATTATTTGGTTACTTCGCGTGAGTACCGATAAATCGGCCCGCTGTGGTAGCGGCTGAGATCATAAGCCCGAGTTGGATACTCCGAGACTGCTACCAAATAAGAGTTTTTTTCTTATTTGGTTATAAGGGAGGTCGTCAAACCTCCCAATATATATATATACATAATTTGCTTCGTTGCTGCATTACCATGTGAGGTTTAATTGTGTCATTCATGATCTCGGCTCACAGGATGTTTGTATTCGGTTAAAATTCTTCGGTACACTAAAGATATGATAAAGTATCTACAGGCTAATATATATTTTTTAGACAACCTAGAATGTTGCAAATCAATAAATCATATATTACAATAGTAGATATACAGTATATGATATTATCGTCTTATATTTTGCCTAGAATCCCAAAGAAACCAAGGTGCTTCATCAAGGTTATGAACATGTTCACCATATTCATGAAACTTCTTCATCCCTCTATGGCGTCCAACTTATAGTTATATAATACACCCCTGTACACCTGAGTCAGACCAGTAGGTTTCGCTGCAGGTTTATCGGAGTCACTGGATCAAAATACTATATCAATACAATACTATTGTGAGTACATTCTAATATAAATCATTGTTTGTAATATTGCAATGTTCAATCATATACCTCAATATTCTTCAAGAAACACAGGGGAAATCAGAATTTGAAACAAATACCGCGGGGTAATAATAATAATAATAATATAAATATTATCAGGTACTATTAATGCACCAACCATATTAGAACTTCCAACACTATGCCACTATGTATTACCCTACATAGACAGTCATAAATGTGCAGTCATTTCGGGTTCATACTCACTAATATAATATGAACACAGACATCGGGTGTTTGGTGATTTCGAGTGTAGGAAGACTTGCCAACCCATATCGTTTACAAGGTATCGAATCCGTGTCATCTAGGTTGTTTGCCGAGTGCACTACCAATGCCCGACATCATGTCAATATATAACAAAAGTCCTACGCATCAATTTAAAAAGCACGTCAAATGGGGCGGAGTAACTACGGCTTTAAACTCTCTGATGAATACCGGCAGTTTTTGCCTTCATTACTGGCCTTTGATTCATGATTTCATAACGCGCCAGAACCATGAAGCGTGTCTAATGACCTTCATAATAATCATGGCAACTATGCAACCACTCATAAATATTAGCGACCACCACTTTATATGTAGGTGTATCTATGGAGGTAACTCTAGCGATTTAAAATAATACGGTATATACAGTATATTGTTTGTGTATAGCATTATGAGTCTTAAATAATACGGTATATACAGTATATTGTTTGTGTATAGCATTATGAGTCTTAAATAATACGGTATATACAGTATATTGTTTGTGTATAGCATTATGAGTCTTAAATAATACGGTATATACAGTATATTGTTTGTGTATAGCATTATGAGTCTTAAATAATACGGTATATACAGTATATTGTTTGTGTATAGCATTATGAGTCTTAAATAATACGGTATATACAGTATATTGTTTGTGTATAGCATTATGAGTCTTAAATAATACGGTATATACAGTATATTGTTTGTGTATAGCATTATGAGTCTTAAATAATACGGTATATACAGTATATTGTTTGTGTATAGCATTATGAGTCTTAAATAATACGGTATATACAGTATATTGTTTGTGTATAGCATTATGAGTCTTAAATAATACGGTATATACAGTATATTGTTTGTGTATAGCATTATGAGTCTTAAATAATACGGTATATACAGTATATTGTTTGTGTATAGCATTATGAGTCTTAAATAATACGGTATATACAGTATATTGTTTGTGTATAGCATTATGAGTCTTAAATAATACGGTATATACAGTATATTGTTTGTGTATAGCATTATGAGTCTTAAATAATACGGTATATACAGTATATTGTTTGTGTATAGCATTATGAGTCTTAAATAATACGGTATATACAGTATATTGTTTGTGTATAGCATTATGAGTCTTAAATAATACGGTATATACAGTATATTGTTTGTGTATAGCATTACGAGTCTTAAATAATACGGTATATACAGTATATTGTTTGTGTATAGCATTACGAGTCTTAAATAATACGGTATATACAGTATATTGTTTGTGTATAGCATTATGAGTCTTAAATAATACGGTATATACAGTATATTGTTTGTGTATAGCATTATGAGTCTTAAATAATACGGTATATACAGTATATTGTTTGTGTATAGCATTATGAGTCTTAAATAATACGGTATATACAGTATATTGTTTGTGTATAGCATTATGAGTCTTAAATAATACGGTATATACAGTATATTGTTTGTGTATAGCATTATGAGTCTTAAATAATACGGTATATACAGTATATTGTTTGTGTATAGCATTATGAGTCTTAAATAATACGGTATATACAGTATATTGTTTGTGTATAGCATTACGAGTCTTAAATAATACGGTATATACAGTATATTGTTTGTGTATAGCATTACGAGTCTTAAATAATACGGTATATACAGTATATTGTTTGTGTATAGCATTATGAGTCTTAAATAATACGGTATATACAGTATATTGTTTGTGTATAGCATTATGAGTCTTAAATAATACGGTATATACAGTATATTGTTTGTGTATAGCATTATGAGTCTTAAATAATACGGTATATACAGTATATTGTTTGTGTATAGCATTATGAGTCTTAAATAATACGGTATATACAGTATATTGTTTGTGTATAGCATTATGAGTCTTAAATAATACGGTATATATACAGTATATTGTTTGTGTATAGCATTATGAGTCTTAAATAATACGGTATATACAGTATATTGTTTGTGTGTATAGCATTATGAGTCTTAAATAATACGGTATATACAGTATATTGTTTGTGTATAGCATTATGAGTCTTAAATAATACGGTATATACAGTATATTGTTTGTGTATAGCATTATGAGTCTTAAATAATACGGTATATACAGTATATTGTTTGTGTATAGCATTATGAGTCTTAAATAATACGGTATATACAGTATATTGTTTGTGTATAGCATTACGAGTCTTAAATAATACGGTATATACAGTATATTGTTTGTGTATAGCATTACGAGTCTTAAATAATACGGTATATACAGTATATTGTTTGTGTATAGCATTATGAGTCTTAAATAATACGGTATATACAGTATATTGTTTGTGTATAGCATTATGAGTCTTAAATAATACGGTATATACAGTATATTGTTTGTGTATAGCATTATGAGTCTTAAATAATACGGTATATACAGTATATTGTTTGTGTATAGCATTATGAGTCTTAAATAATACGGTATATACAGTATATTGTTTGTGTATAGCATTATGAGTCTTAAATAATACGGTATATACAGTATATTGTTTGTGTATAGCATTATGAGTCTTAAATAATACGGTATATACAGTATATTGTTTGTGTATAGCATTACGAGTCTTAAATAATACGGTATATACAGTATATTGTTTGTGTATAGCATTACGAGTCTTAAATAATACGGTATATACAGTATATTGTTTGTGTATAGCATTATGAGTCTTAAATAATACGGTATATACAGTATATTGTTTGTGTATAGCATTATGAGTCTTAAATAATACGGTATATACAGTATATTGTTTGTGTATAGCATTATGAGTCTTAAATAATACGGTATATACAGTATATTGTTTGTGTATAGCATTATGAGTCTTAAATAATACGGTATATACAGTATATTGTTTGTGTATAGCATTATGAGTCTTAAATAATACGGTATATACAGTATATTGTTTGTGTATAGCATTATGAGTCTTAAATAATACGGTATATACAGTATATTGTTTGTGTATAGCATTATGAGTCTTAAATAATACGGTATATACAGTATATTGTTTGTGTATAGCATTACGAGTCTTAAATAATACGGTATATACAGTATATTGTTTGTGTATAGCATTACGAGTCTTAAATAATACGGTATATACAGTATATTGTTTGTGTATAGCATTATGAGTCTTGCGTATATCATTTTACGAATTAATCCTCATTACCGCACTGGCATCCGGTTATAGAATGAATAAAGTCTTGCAAAATGTGTGGGTGTAAACTATTTTGAGCCATGGAATGCGAGCAAAATTATCATTAGCAATATTTAGAAATAAACATGATTAGTCTGCTTCATAATCACCTTTTATCTTTAAATATAAGCAACCATTTTAAATGGCAAGCAGATAATAAATGGAGAGTTTATTCTCCTAATGTGTTCTGTATATATTGCTATTGAAAATTCACACTAGACAAATTAGTACCGATTCGCCTATGCGTATTACAACATGAGGAATAGTGTACTGAACTTAATTTATACATTTTATATATAATTCATAGATTTATATATAATTGTCCCAGCAAAACATAATTTGTACCACAGAGAAGCATCTAATAATTACAAAAAGAACAGTGTGATATGTAGTATAAACTATATGAATAAATGTTTTAATTGTGAATGTACATTGCAATGCACATTATATGTGCATTGACCAAATAATGTTAACCGAAATTGGAAGATGAATGTTATACAAGTATGGTAGCCAACATTTAAGCTTAGCACAGCTTCTGAATAGTTTATATTAATCGTCTAAACTTCCTAGAACGTGTTTGTATAAACCTCTTAGCCAACATTTGTTAATCAGCCTTTGAAATATTTAATTTCACGTACAAGCTTTATCTCTGTTTTATAATAGCCTACATTTTCTGTATATAATAGTGGAGGCTGGTCCTTGTTCAACAAATTCAGTACCCAGCAAAGAAACCGTTGATATATTATTGGCTTGTAATCTGCTTAATGCACTTGCTTATTTAAGTACTTGTTGTTACATCTTATTTTATAAATAATGTGTTTATGATTACTGAGGATAAGTGGAGTTCTCAGGATGACCATTATTACATTTTCTTAGCCACAATGAAACTATATATTCCAGAACTTAGCAAAATTATCTAACGGTAGCAAAAGGTAACCTGCAAGATCTTTAATATGCTTTCAAGATAATCTTTGATACGTGTGCATACGATTAAACAATTATTGTCTCCCTAGTTTGATTGGCCTGGTAATAAGCTATATAATAATACATACAAACACATACATTAGAAGTCTTAACCTGTCCTCTTCATCCTGGAATTTGTCGCCGGTGCGTTCCTTTTGTTTTGGCCCGACGCGAAAAAGGCGTTTCCAGTCAACCTGCGTACTGAGTTTATAGCAGACCTGGTTTATATGTTATCGTTCCCTTACCCCCCACAGAAAACCTGAATGATTACGAAGTTTTACGATATATTTAACAAAGATACTAAGGTGTTTAAAAGTCTGCATACCCCAGAGTTTTTAAGACTTAATACATAATTGTTTTATAAACAATTTCATGATGGTTATAGCAAATTTGCATTTAAGTCATATGTGGTTTCGAGGCATTTGCAGTACATGACGATGCTAATGTGTCTGCTGGTTCATTTATTAGTTAATATTATACATAGTTTTCTATTTACGTTTATCACCCATTTATGCACTTTCATTCATTATTAAATTTTTGGATCAGATTATATACAGTATATATATATATATATATATATATATATATATATATATATATATATATACTGTATGTATATATTTTTTTTCTTTTCTAGGTACAAACACGCTAAGAAGTCATGACTCGATTCCCAGTACCTTTCGTTCAAACAGTGTTATCTGGCAACAATTGAGGCTCTACTATATTCATTTATTTCACATATACTGCATTGAAGGGAAAAAAATGCCAAAAACACGATATATAAATTTTGTTGCAATATATTTCTCTCATTATGTGAGAACAAACCAAATAGTACGAAAGTTGAGACTAACCCAAACGAAAGAATGTGTAACTCGTAGTATTTTGCTCAGGATTATAATGTGGAGGAAGTCTCTCAATGCTTGTATTGCTTTTTAAACCAACCAAACTGGGAGAAAAGTATCTCATCAAATTAAAACCAAAAGTTAAAAGTAATATTTAAACCATAAGTGTCAATAAATCACGTAAATACACATATAACAGTATGTTTGTTTCCACAAGGAATTCTTTAAGTGGGACAACAGTCTGCCTGAGAAACAAAGCGGTCTCCAGTATATTTTGTGAGAAAGTTGGAATACTCGAGAACAGCTTGTAATTTGTATAGACAGACGATGAATTTTCACTTTTACAATATATAATAACCCATAGGGACTCCTCTTTAAGAACAGAAGATGGAAAGGCAAGCGTTAAAGGACAAACATTGATATAAAAGGAAAGAGATACACGTCCCCTCATATCCTGACAATGACTGACTTGGTCGCTGAATATCCTAATTCCTCCGGGCCTGGGAATGCAACATGCTAGATAGTGCATGTAAATTAATTACTCTCATTATTTTGTACAGAAATTGAAAACAAATATTACATATATTTATTCAAACTACAACATAAATGAAATTTAGAAGGCATAAAGAGGTTATTTTTGTCAGTAGGCCAATTTTTGGGAATATCCAAGACCTATAGTTTAAAATTAGGAAACGACCGGGCTCCTAGTGGCAGTGGAGAGTTGCCAGCGGTAGCCAGATTTGGGGACTATGGTCCGAGAGTTAAACAAATCGAGTCATGACTTCTTAGAGCGATTGTACAGTACATGAAGCAGACAAACGGAAATGGTGCCTGTAACAAATCCTCCCCCCCCCCCCCCCCTGCTTGAAGCAGTTTAAGTCATAGGATATGAGATAGATAAATTGAGTGAGAGAGTTCCAGAGTTTACATGTTTAGGAGAAAAAAAAATTAGGAAAATCAGTTCACTCTTGAGTTAGAGTGCTGGAGAGAAGAGGAGTGGCAATTAGACCATGATCCCGGCGACTTCAGGGTAGACGAACTAGGTACCAATATTTGAGTGTGGGAGTATGTAGGGGGTCACTTGGGATGTACAGATATGGTAGTCTGCCGGGGACCCCCGTTGCGTTGGGTGTGGGCCTGGAGGCCTACCTGAAGGGCCCAAAAATGGGTCTACCCTAGATGACTGAGGTTTATCTATCTATCTATCTATCTATATGCTCAGGCCCAATCCCCATTTTGGGGGTAGCCGACTCAAGACAGAGCAAGAATAGGGAAAACACAAAAACAACATAAAATAAAAATATAAACACAGATA
This sequence comes from Paralithodes platypus, assembly GCA_032716605.1. Taxonomy (NCBI): domain Eukaryota; kingdom Metazoa; phylum Arthropoda; class Malacostraca; order Decapoda; family Lithodidae; genus Paralithodes; species Paralithodes platypus. Next base: position 27,808,331 of record CM064491.1, on the reverse strand, counting down.
AAAAACACAAACTCACACACATCCAGGTCACCCAGGAGAAGATCCAGAGACCAGGGTTACCAAGGTCGCTCCAGCACTCCCCCGGCCCCTGACCACCCGGAGAGGTTCCGATCTCGGCAGGCAGACATGCAGCGGAGCCAAAGCCACAAGCCCTCCCACCACACTTCCAGGCACACCCTTCATATTAATCGTCCCCCCGGGCCAGGCGCCTGATGGACTATTATCTAGTCGAACTTGCGCCCGACCCCTTACTCCAAATGACCACGTGTTCACTTAACTATTCACAAGCATTCTCCATTCACTCCTGTCCACCACCACTTCCCCTGCCTGATCTATAGTCATTCCTCTATCATCCAAAGCCTTTCTTACACAGTCTCTCCATCTCAATGGGGGTCTTCCTGCCCTTCTATCTCCCCTTGTACCTGACTCACATATTCTCTTTGTAAGCCTTTCATCTCCCATTCATTCAACATGACCATACCAGCTCAGCACCCTTCTGTCCACTCTGGCTGACAAATGTTCCTGCTGCCCCACTCTCCTACGTATCTCTTCATTCCTCAATCTGTCTCTACGAGTAACTCCACACATACTCCTCAAGCAGCTCATCTCCATCACATCCAGCCCTCTTTTCTCCTTTTTCTTCAGAGCCCATGTCTCAGCCCCATACATCACTGTTGGCACAACAATTCCTTGATACAGTGCACTTTTTACTTTCACTCCGAGATTTCTCGTCTTCCACATACTTCCCATTGCTCCGAAAACCTTCCTTCCTTCACACACTCTCTGTTTTACCTCCACTTCCATACCTCCACTCCTGCTTATCGTTCCTCCTAGATATTTAAAACACTCTACTTGTTCCAATATTTCCCCATCCAGCCTCACATCTAGATTCACCCTATGCTCTCCCCTATTACACACCATTACTTTACTTTTATTGACGTTCACCTTCAGTTTCCTCCTTCCACAAACCACACCAAACTCTTTGACTACCCGCTGCAGTTTCTCATCAGAATCCGCCACCAATGCTGTGTCATCAGCGAACAGCAACTGATTCAACTCCCAATCTCTACCATTCTTTCCTACTAAACCCAATCCTCTTCCCATAGTTCTCCTTATCACCTCCCTCACCACACCATCCATAAACATATTAAACAGCCATGGTGACATTACACAACCCTGTCGCAAACCTACCTTTACCTCAAACCATTCACTCAACTCACCATTTCCTACTCTCACACATGCTCTGCTCCCTTCATAAAAACTCTTAACTGCTTCTAACAAATTTCCTCCTATTTCATAAATCCTTAACACCTTCCACATTGCTTCACGGTCCACACGATCATACGCTTTTTCCAAGTCCATAAAAGCCCAAAATATCCTTATGCTTCTCTAAATACTTCTCGCATAACTGTCTTACTGCAAACATCTGATCAACGCACCCTCTTCCCCTCCTAAAACCGCACTGTTCTCTCCTATTGCAACTTCCGTACACTTTATTATCCTCTCTATCAACACCCTGCCATACAGCTTTCCAACCACTGACAATAAACTAATACCTCTATAACTTGAACACTCCTGCCGATCTCCCTTCCCCTTGTACAACGGCACAATACATGCACTCTTCCAGTCTATTGGTACCATTGACACAGCAAAGCACACATATCCACCCTTCTTTATACACTCCACAGCAATACCATCCAAACCTTCTGCTTTTCCCGCTCTCATTTGTTTCACTGCTTCTTTCACCTCATTTTCCTCAATCCTTTCATTCATTCCCTGCCACCTGGGTGGCCTGGGTAACCTATCTCCATCCACCTCTGCTTCAATCACTGCTTCTCTTCCATCTCTTGTATTTAACAAAGATTCAAAATACTCGGCATGACTGAGGTACCACTTAGAAATGCTACCATTATGGGCACACTACATAACATATATCAACAATACAAACAACATATTTTTTTTTCGCTGCTAAAGACCCACCAGACCTCTCTAAAGGGGCCTAAAAATTGGGCTAGCCTAGATGAGCCGATACCAAATAAAATTACTGCCAAATTAGCAAGTTGTATCTATAGAATGTAAAACAAGTAACTCCAGACAATTCGGTCGTTGCCATATTGGTGCCAGACACCCCCAAAGTTGGACTCCTTGGCCTTGTAGTACTAATAGACTACACTAGATATTTCAGCTATCGCCTGAAAACAGTTATAAAAGTTTAGCGCATCTTAGGGAATACACAATAAGACATAACACACAGTTTATCCATTGTATTAACTCTACCAGACATAAATTGTCTGCAAGGGTATTTCAGTCCTTCATCCCCCACCTGGCCCCCTCCCTCGGAGAAAATTTCAACAACAAAACTGGTCTTACACAATATATGTGATTAATACATATTCAATGTATGTTATGTTATCAGTAAATATAAACTAACACACCTAAATTAAAAATTACATAGGTAAAATATTCAAAATACTACATCAAAATAACAATCATGAACTCATAACTGAGCAATCAAGAGGTGTTGATTAAATCTGCTTTATTTTGATTTACTTCCTCTCTTGACGACATGCTGATGAAAAGGTCGATCAGTGTTCCATCATTGTTATTCTCTAGTACTTCATAGAGCTAAGGGCTTTATCTTCCCCTTCCTATAGAATGGTACTGTATAATCACAGCCGGTGAAGGCATGCAGCCCAGGTAATGCTGCAGAGAGTCCCGCTTGCTTCATCTCTAATGTTTTGCCAATACTGGTTACATCATTGTACCTTCGACAGTTGCCTGAACCACAGTCCATAATGATCTGCTGTAATGGTATCCCTTTTCGTAAGTTCCGACCAAGCATGCCCAGCATTATATCGATGACATCATTCTGTGTCCGTGGCTCGAATAAGTATACTGCCAGTTATGGAGGCAGCATGGAAAGCCAGAAGGGTATCCACTTCCTCGTGGTCTCCTTGCAATGAGCTTGGATAGTTGACAGTCATCTTCCCATTTTCATTGTATGTGATACAAACACCCTTGCCCCCATGATATACAAAAAGTGTCTTCTGGCCAAAAATTGGCCCGTACTGATCTTTCTGCCATTCATTTAGAAGGAATTTGACCAGTTGGTCCTTGAAAATTTCATTCTGCAGCAGCTTTTGGCAACTCTGTCCAGGCGCTTGCTCGCTACCACAAATAATGAATGGATGATCTTGAGCTCCACATATTTTTATGTTCACTCACTTTAAGGGAAGAAGTCACATATTTGTCAAACAAGATGTGTATTTGACTTCCAATGGCAATGCTGAAGCAAACGTGCCCCAACAGGTTCCTTGCAAGATTTCCGTATGAGGATATGTTGCCCGTGGCTGAAAGATTATAACAAGCAACAGTCCGCAATCAATCAGTATTGCATCAATATGTGGCAGGGTCTTCACTCCATCTTGCATAGATTCCAGTTTGTTCAAGAGCTTGCTTTTTACTGTCTTTAAAGGTGAACCATCAGGTTGAGCAATGGAGAGTGGAACATTATTGATAGGATAGCTAACAACATGTCTCAAATCGAAGTTAGTTTTCTCAAATATTACTACTAGCATCCGGATAAACTTGTCAATAATTATTGACTACAGAAGAGTCTTGAGCTTGTAGAATGGTTGGCCTTCATGTTCTCACAGGCTAAATTATTCACTTTCCTCCATTTTATTGGCTTCACTAATCTGGAGCTATCCACACTAGACTCCTCTCCGAAGTTCATGTGCAGATCATGACCAATTGATAACGAATCTATGAGGTACTCCAGGGTGGTTGCAGACGCCTCCTTTCCTGTGGCAATGTTCAACAGACATGCAGATGTGTAGGCAATTCCAGAGAAGGTTATCAAAAGATTCGGTCACTGCACTGATAAGAGCTTGAGTTTGATGATTATCTTTCTTGATCCTAGTAGCCTGAAGTTGTGTCCTTGGTTGCTCTTCTGGTAGGAGTCCTGCAAGTCATTTAACTCGGTTACCATCATTCCTCGCTGGGTTGATGTAATGTACCACCACTGTATTGCATTTGGAGAGTTATGAAATCTGACAATTCCCCTCATCGGTGATGCTGCATTTCTGTTCACAGATTGCTCAAGTGCCAGATTTATAACTGTCCTTCAAAAGTCAAAGGATGTGCGAAGAATAGAAAAGGCTCCCTTCTCCAGTACTGAGCGAATCTGGGGTTCTGCTATCTCAAGCTTGGTTAAGAAAAGTACCCCTCATCGGGCATAGTTTGGGAGGTTGAGGCCAAAGAAAACATCAATAATTGATGGAAGTATGGTAATGTAACCATCAATGTAATTTGTTCACAATGCTCGCCTAATGTCTCTGCGTAACCGATTGATCAAGTACTGTAGATATATCCACACCAGTACTTAGCTGTTGGACCCAGATCACCCTGCATGACACTTGTGAAGAACTTCTCATATTGTTCCAAGTGCTCTCTGAACATTTGATTTTCTTCCAAAAAGGGTTTCACTTCACTGCAATCTCTGTGGGCATATTTTGGTGTAAGTTCCCACAGCTCCGTAAAAGGCCAGCTCAAGATGAAAGTTACCCAATATTATAAGTAGACGATCAAACGACGGTGCTACAAGCGACTGAATCATGTATGCTTTCAGAGCAATTGCCAGGTCGTATGTAACAACTGCATAATCCTGATTTGTATCAATGGCGATCTTCATGCTTTATTTTATAGTTTCTTTCACAATATAATTTCTTGTGGCTGATGCCAAAATGGGATCTGTGTAACAATTCTTCTGTTTTGGCAGGCCATCCTGTATGAGCTGTGAGAAGAATCCAACAAAAAGAGGTTGTGGCATAACCTGGGAGAGCATCAACCAATAGAAATCAATCGTACGTTGAGTGACAGCATGTTGCTCATAGATGAATTTTTATGAAAAATCATAACCTGGTGGATCTTGAATCATTTTTCAGTTGTATATTACATATTATTCCCTATGATGCGCTTACACTTGAATACCTGTTTTCAGGCGGTAGCTAAAATATCTAGTGTAGTCTATTAGTACCAGAGGCCAAGGAGTCCAACTTTGGGGGGTGTCTGGCACCAATATGGCAACGACCCAATTGTCTGGAGTTTCCTTTTTTACATTCTATAGATACAACTTGATAATTTGGCAGTAATTTTATTTGGTATCGGCTCATCTAGGCTAGCCCAATCATTAGGCCCCTTTAGAGGGGTCTGGTGGGTCTTTAGCAGCGAATTCAAGATCTGTTGTTTGTATTGTTGATATGTTATGTAGTGTGACCATAATGGTAGCATTTCTAAGTGGTACCTCAGTCATCTATGGTAGACCCATTTTTAGGCCCTTCAGGCCCTTTCAGGCCCACACACAACGGGGGGGTCCCCGGCAGACTAGCATATCTGTACATCCCAAGTGACCCCCTACATACTCCCACACTCAAATATTGGTACCTAGTTCGTCTACCCTGAAGTCGCCGGGATCCTGGTCTAAATGTGTTGTAAGGCAGGTGACACCCAATCTCCATAAGGAAGGAGGTATGCACTGAAAGAGGTTTGATGACGATTTTGTGAAGTTTAAGAAGGATCTGTGATAGTAAAAAAGATTAAGTGAGATAGCTCGAAGCCTGTTAATTGATGGAGGCCATTCTAAGCTGAATAATATTGTCTAACAGTAGCCACAATATAGTTACAAGAACGGCACCGGTATTGAAAGGGTTACTTAAGTCAATGTAAGTACATAAACAATCTAGGTTAAACAGCTACATAATCATGACATTCATACTTGCTATTATTATATCTTAATTTATATATATATATAAGTTCAACACACGGAAACATTACTCAAGGTGTTAAAAACAAGTTTTCAAAGTTCTGGATTAAGTAATATAAAAAATAGACATGTCTTGCAGGTAACAACGATACATCTAATTATTACCATTACTCCTAAGGAACACAACCTTTATGATATTATAAAATAGCCAGCCAGCTTCCACCTTGGTAAAATTGCAAGGTTGCGTAATATAATATCGTAATATATATGATAACAAGATTATGTACAGTTGTTTAGCGCTATCATTCCTTAAATAACTCCAACACGATAAGTAATGTAGTTCGTCAAATAGGCCTACATACATCTTTAACACCTTCATGAAGGACATAGTGTTATATGTTGATCCGATAACGTCATCAATTGGTGCCAAGCTATTATTAAAGCCACCACCATAAAATATAATAATGTTTGTAATCAACTGTGGTCCACTTCGACCAGTTCCAGCACTCAGGTCAATTTATAGCCACTTAGATCACTTGGTTATATTCCAACGCTCAGCCAAATTTTATAATTTGCTCCTTTTCGGCCAGTTACACCATTGGCATCTATTTGACTCCTCATTATGGTTTGTCCCATTTACTTCAATTTCCCTGTTTAGCCGAGTTCGTCCCAATCAACCAAACAAAATTATTCAACAGCACAGCCCTATTTCACCAATTTACCTAATTTGACTGTTTGGTCCAATTTAAATGGACCCTTTCCACTCCGCTAAATGTAACTGCTCAGCTCAAGTCATCTGCTTGGCCCACTTTGACTATTTATCCAATTCGACCTCTTAGGAAATTATACTATGTGTGCAAATTTGACCACTTTGCCATATATGATGAGTCAGCTAAAATACAACCTTTGGCCCAATTCGACTGTTGGGCTCAATTACACTCGTTGGTCCTTTTCTGTTAGTTGAACTGCTGGGCTTAATTCGACCGATCAGCCTTCCGAACCCTAAGGCCTGTTCAACAGCAAAGCACAATTCCACCAATCGACTTAATGTGACTGTCGGCCCACTTCAATCACGTTTCAGAACCTGACCGATCCACCAATGTTCACCAATTGACCTCATTTACTGCTTAAAGTACAAATTGGTAGGTGGGGACAAGGAGAGCTACCTGGGTAGCAGAGAGGGTGACCAAAGAATTCGTAAAGCCTTTATGACTCGATGGTAAGAAAGACTCCTAATGTTTGAGATGCTTAGCATTCGAGCCACCGCCAAAGGTTCAATGAACACCGGCACTAAAATTGTGCTTGAGGCACAAGCATTACGTGGTGATGTTAAAGAAACCCATGTTACTACAAACATTTGATCAGCATAGTTGCATGCCTGATTACGCAGGTTAATTACTATACACCCTACTATAATAAATATAACAAAAGAATAACATATAATAAAGACTCTTCACTATGCTGTACAGACAACCATACCAAGTCAGAATAACTCACTGTAGTAAGGAACATAGACTAAGGCAACAAGGCAGTCCTTCATATGACCAATATAGAATGTTCATGACGGTAGCTAGAAACATTTAATGATTGGTAGAATTTCTGTTATCAAACAAATGCAACTATTTCGGTACCAACCTCCATCAACATACACATAGTTTTGGGGCAACATGAGCTATGAATGTGTAATAAAGTGATACGCCAACATCAAATAAGAACATTGAAGTGACCCCCCAGCGCATACTGAGAAGGAAATTGGTCAATAATCCTGGGAGGCCGCCATTACATGAATCGGACACATATTCCTGAACTTTGGACGGGTTCACACTCTTTGTTTCGCTAAATGGGCGATCGCAATAACTTATCCTAATCCAACTCAAGCTAACTTGATCAAATCGTAACGTTAGGGGATATGAGGTTTAGCAGATCGAGACAACCAAGTAACGTATTCTAACCGAAACCTAACCTGAACGTCAAGTTAAGTTAAGTTAGGTTGGGTAGTGTTTGGTTAGGATGGGATACATTAGCGGGATCATCCTGTCTTATATAATTGTGTAATTTTGTAACTTGTATTGTTTTCTAGTGATAAGTCGATCAGCTAATAAATCAAACTCTGAAAGTGATGTAACTGGGCAACAGAAAAAGAAAATAACAAGAAAAATCTGTCCAAACTTAGGAGATTTAGGGCTCGGACTGTAATTCAGGGCAATAACACTAAGTAATGATGCTCCTTTGCTGGCCCATGCCGGTGTTAGTGTGTTCCGCATGTTGCCTGCAGACTAAATAATGATATGAAATGCTTGATTTATGTCTACAAAGTATGCTGTAGGGGTTAAATGAGAATCAATTAAGACTTAATCATGGAAGTAAAGTGATATATTGATATTTATATAGTATATCCTTGTAATTACACAGAATAAAACGAATTGTGAGAAATAAATTGACTACACTGGTATTTGGGTAGTGTTGGCAACAGCCTTCCAATAGGGTAACCTCATTAGAGTGAACCATTTCCTAGCAGAACCTGGTGATTGTAAATATTGTAAAGGATAATTAATATTAAGTAATTTAGAACTGTATAAGATTACCTTGGCCAAGTTAATTTAAGTATAAAACCTTGTATGATTAGATTTAGAGGTACTGTATTCGGTATCAGTTTTGAAACTCCCGCGATCGCAGACGATATCCACAATTTGTAGTGGTAACCTCAACCCCTAAATAATATGTTTACCAAATCGTTGTGAAACGATATTTACATTAATATGTATATAATTAAACGCTTATTTTTCATTTATATGATTAAGTGAAGAGGGAATAAACCCTTGGGAACAAATTAGTATATAATTTATTCAAGAGTCGGAAATTGGGGTTCCGACCAGGCGCCATTGAACTTTTGAGCTACAAGGACGTGTCTCGTGACCTCCCAACACACTCCCCGTGCCCGGCCCGGAGTCCCTGACCTTTGACCCTAACTACCGAAGCCGGAATCCTCCGAAACAACGCCAGGACCATAGTTATAGCCAAGTCATTGATATATATGGCCATTTATACAATGTTTAGTTAGGTATCTGAGATATAGGCTATCATGGGTTATGACTAGCCTACTAAACAACCCTCAGCTATTCATACAATCCATGCCATAAGGTAGGCTATCTAATATTTTATTTGTATTCCTTTTCCTATTTAATTTGTGTGATATAGGATATTTTTTGCCCACATAATCCTCCACACGAATGATAATATATAGTTTGTACATAACATTCCTGATTTGTGTTCTTATATCAAGAAATAGTGGATATAAAGACAATACTGGCGTCGGGAGTTTCATGGAATTATCTGGATTCCTTTTGTTCGCAACATATCTTTCTGTCTCATGTATCAGGGGTATGAGGTTAGACCCATTCTACACAACTTACTCATACAGGAAATATCACTTATACTTACTATTCTTTCTTCATAATACCACTCCTTCACAAAACATCTCACACAACACTACATAATAGTGTTGTGCATAATATTTGCACAACATAAGTAGACAAAATCGTCATCAAACCTCTTTCTGTGTATACCTCCTTACTTATGGAGATTGGGTGTCACCTGCCTTACAACACATTTAGACCAGGATCCCGGCGACTTCAGGGTAGACGAACTAGGTGGGAGTATGTAGGGGTCACTTGGGATGTACAGATATGCTAGTCTGCCGGGGACCCCCCCCCCCCCCCCCGTTGTGTGTGGGCCTGGAGGTCTACCTGAAGGGCCCAACAAATGGGTCTACCATAGATGACTGAGGTACCACTTAGAAATGCTACCATTATGGTCACACTACATAACATATCAACAATACAAACAACAGATCTTGAATTCGCTGCTAAAGACCTACCAGACCCCTCTAAAGGGGCCTAATGATTGGGCTAGCCTAGATGAGCCGATACCAAATAAAATTACTGCCAAATTATCAAGTTGTATCTATAGAATGTAAACAAGGAAACTCCAGACAATGGGGTCGTTGCCATATTGGTGCCAGACACCCCCCAAAGTTGGACTCCTTGGCCTCTGGTACTAATAGACTACACTAGATATTTTAGCTACCGCCTGAAAACAGGTATTCAAGTGTAAGCGCATCATAGGGAATAATATGTAATACACAACTGAAAAATGATTCAAGATCCACCAGGTTATGATTTTTCATAAAAATTCATCTATGAGCAACATGCTGTCACTCAACGTACGATTGATTTCTATTGGTTGATGCTCTCCCAGGTTATGCCACAACCTCTTTTTGTTGGATTCTTCTCACAGTTCATCCAGGATGGCCTGCCAAAACAGAAGAATTGTTACACAGATCCCATTTTGGCATCACCCACAAGAAATTATGTTGTGAAAGAAACTATAAAATAAAGCATGAAGATCGTTATTGATACAAATCAGGATTATGCAGTTGTTACATACGACCTGGCAATTGCTCTGAAAGCATACATGATTCAGTCGCTTGTAGCACCGTCGTTTGATCGTCTACTTATAATATTGGGTAACTTTCATCTTGAGCTGGCCTTTTACGGAGCTGTGGGAACTTACACCAACGAATTTGGGGCTGAACACCTCCTTCCAGAATATGAGATACTGGCAGAAGGTTTGCTCAAGGAAAATATTACAATCACTGCACCAGAGTCCACGAAGTCTTGGCCTTAGCAATGGAAAGTAAACTGGACAATAGCTTCTTGTCAACTTTCCCACATGAAAAATTAGATGAACTGAGAATATGTTTAAAATATGCCCACAGAGATTGCAGTGAAGTGAAACCTTTTTTGGAAGAAAATCAAATGTTCAGAGAGCATTTGGAACAATTTGAGAAGTTCTTCACAAGTGTCATGCAGGGTGATCTGGGTCCAACAGCTAAGTACTGGTGTGGATATATCTACAGTACTTGATCAATCGGTTATGCAGAGACATTAGGTGAGCATTGTGAACAAATTACATTGATGGTTACATTACCATACTTCCATCAATTATTGATGTTTTCTTTGGCCTCAACCTCCCAAACTATGCCCGATGAGGGGTACTTTTCTTAACCAAGCTTGAGATAGCAGAACCCCAGATTCGCTCAGTACTGGAGAAGGAAGCCTTTTCTATTCTTCGCACATCCCTTGACTTTTGAAGGACAGTTATAAATCTGACACTTGAGCAATCTGTGAACAGAAATGCAGCATCACCGATGAGGGGAATTGTCAGATTTCATAACTCTCCAAATGCAATACAGTGGTGGTACATTACATCAACCCAGCGAGGAATGATGGTAACCGAGTTACGATGACTTACAGGACTCCTACCAGAAGAGCAACCAAGGACACAACTTCAGGCTACTAGGATCAAGAAGGATAATCATCAAACTCAAGCTCTTATCAGTGCAGTGACCGAATCTTTTGATAACCTTCTCTGGAATTGCCTACACATCTGCATGTCTGTTGAACATTGCCACAGGAAAGGAGGCGTCTGCAACCACCCTGGAGTACCTCATAGATTCGTTATCAATTGGTCATGATCTGCACATGAACTTCGGAGAGGAGTGTAGTGTGGATAGCTCCAGATTAGTGAAGCCAATAAAATGGAGGAAAGTAAATAATTTAGCCTGTGAGAACATGAAGGCCAACCATTCTACAAGCTCAAGACTCTCTTCTGTAGTCAATAATTATTGGCAAGTTTATCCGGATGCTAGTAGTAATATTTGAGAAAACTAACTTCGATTTGAGACATGTTGTTTGCTATCCTATCAATAATGTTCCACTCTCCATTGCTCAACCTGATGGTTCACCTTTAAAGACAGTAAAAAGCAAGCTTTTGAACAAACTGGAATCTATGCAAGATGGAGTGAAGACCCTGCCACATATTGATGCAATACTGATTGATTGCGGACTGTTGCTTGTTATAATCTTTCAGCCACGGGCAACATATCCTCATGCGGAAATCTTGCAAGGAACCTGTTGGGGCACATTTGCTTCAGCATTGCCATTGGAAGTCAAATACACATCTTGTTTGACAAATATGTGACTTCTTCCCTTAAAGTGAGTGAACATAAAAATATGTGGAGCTCAAGATCATCCATTCATTATTTGTGGTAGCGAGCAAGCGCCTGGACAGAGTTGCCAAAAGCTGCTGCAGAATGAAATTTTCAAGGACCAACTGGTCAAATTCCTTCTAAATGAATGGCAGAAAGATCAGTAGGGCCAATTTTTGGCCAGAAGACACTTTTTGTATATCATGGGGGCAAGGGTGTTTGTATCACATACAATGAAAGTGGGAAGATGACTGTCAACTATCCAAGCTCATTGCAAGGAGACCACGAGGAAGCGGATACCCTTCTGGCTTTCCATGCTGCCTCCATAACTGGCAGTATACTTATTCGAGCCACGGACACAGAATGATGTCGTCGATATAATGCTGGGCATGCTTGGTCGGAACTTACGAAAAGGGATACCATTACAGCAGATCATTATGGACTGTGGTTCAGGCAACTGTCGAAGGTACAATGATGTAACCAGTATTGGCAAAACAGAGATGAAGCAAGCGGGACTCTCTGCAGCATTACCTGGGCTGCATGCCTTCACCGGCTGTGATTATACAGTACCATTCTATAGGAAGGGGAAGATAAAGCCCTATGAAGTACTAGAGAATAACAGTGATGGAATACTGATCGACCTTTTCATCAGCATGTCGTCAAGAGAGGAAGTAAATCAAAATAAAGCAGATTTAATCAACACCTCTTGATTGCTCAGTTATGAGTTCATGATTGTTATTTTGATGTAGTATTTTGAATATTTTACCTATGTAATTTCAATTTAGGTGTGTTAGTTTATATTTACTGATAACATAACATACATTGAATATGTATTAATAACATATATTGTGTAAGACCAGTTTTGTTGTTGACATTTTCTCCGAGGGAGGGGGCCAGGTGGGGGATGAAGGACTGAAATACCCTTGCAGACAATTTATGTCTGGTAGAGTTAATACAAAGAATAAACTGTGTGTTATGTCTTATTGTGTATTCCCTAAGATGCGCTAAACTTTTATAACTGTTTTCAGGCGATAGCTGAAATATCTAGTGTAGTCTATTAGTACCACAAGGCCAAGGAGTCCAACTTTGGGGGTGTCTGGCACCAATATGGCAACGACCGAATTGTCTGGAGTTACTTGTTTTACATTCTATAGATACAACTTGCTAATTTGGCAGTAATTTTATTTGGTATCGGCTCATCTAGGCTAGCCCAATTGTTAGGCCCCTTTAGAGAGGTCTGGTGGGTCTTTAGCAGCGAAAAAAAATATGTTGTTTGTATTGTTGATATATGTTATGTAGTGTGCCCATAATGGTAGCATTTCTAAGTGGTACATCAGTCATCTATGGTAGACCCATTTTTGGGCCCTTCAGGTAGGCCTCCAGGCCCACACGCAACGCAACGGGGGGTCCCCGGCAGACTAGCATATTTGTACATCCCAAGTGACCCCCTACATACTCCCACACTCAAATATTGGTACCTAGTTCGTCTACCCTGAAGTCGCCGGGATCATGGTCTAATTGCCACTCCTCTTCTCTCCAGCACTCTAACTCAAGAGTGAACTGATTTTCCTAGTCTTTTTTCTCCTAAACATGTAAACTCTGGAACTCTCTCCCTCAATTTATATATCTTATATCCTATGACTTAAACTGCTTCAAGCAGGGGGGGGGGGGGGATTTGTTACAGGCACCATTTCCGTTTGTCTGCTTGTCTGCAATATGTGAATATGTGGTATGCTTCCGATCTCTGGCTATCCTGTGGACGCGGGGGTTGCCGATTAGCATTCAGAAATAGCGTTCTCTCAATCTTATAATTACCTCTCCAACATTTGTCTTCTGCCCACAGCTAACTCCAAGACAATTGCAGAGGTTGAAGTAACAAAACTAACTAACCATTAAACTATGTTTTGCATGTGTGGGGAGGCTCCACCCATACCGCACTCTTCGAAGAGTAGAATCAAAAGCATTTCGCCCCATCAACTCGCTTCCTCTTACTAGTTCCCTACAATCTCTTTCTACACTACAACAATCAGTGTTCTTCTGAGCTCTCTCAGTGTATACCTCCTCCCTTGCGGCAAGTGCGAGACACCCGCTTTTCAACACAGCCCCACTCCTATTCTGTCCATAGGAGCATTGACAAATGTTCTCAGGCTTTCTTTTATTCAACAAGTGAACTCTGGAACTCTCCCTCAATCAATCTTTCCTTCATACTATGACTGAGACTGCTTTAAACTTCGTGTGTCCAGGCATTTTGACTCCAAAGTCCCTTGAATTTGGCTTTTGTCACTCATTTAACTTTTGGGGGAGACACTTGTTACAGGCAACCTGCTGTTTGTCTCCTCCATGCACATAACAAAAACAAAAATAAAAAATAAAATATACAGTAAGTGCTTATATGTACTGTATATGTACCTTCGCATAATTTGTCTCTCTGTGAGCCTATAGCCCCCAATCCCTTGGGACTATGGAGATGAGACATGCCCGGGATACTTGTTTTTAACAAAGTTAATGCTGACAGGAAATAGGATTGGGACGAGTGATTGGTGTGTGGCCCTTTATGCAAATACCATCATCTGAATAAGCGATTGATGGACAGAAAATAGCACAACTTCAGGCAATGATGTGTGGGCTGATAGGGGGAGCGTTGTTATGTGAGTGTTATTTAGTGGGTTGAGGGCTTAGATGGGGAAGGTGGTTATTAATAATACATGTGATGTATGTCGAGATTATTTTGTTGACACTGATAACATAATACTATTGTAGAAGCTACTGTAATGAACAAGGTAGCTACAAAACTATTGCTGTAGATGTGGTGCCTTCTGGCCGTTTTTCAATAATTAACACAATTATTCGGCCTATTCCTGGACGAACACAAGCTGGTAAAATCCATAGGTCAGATTCAATAGCCCATCGAAAACTGTTACGAAAAAGTATATGCAATATAGCGAGATACACATTAACTTGGCAAACTTACGATAACAATGAATAGCCTGGCCAAAGTGCTATATGAAGCATTAGAGAACTGTCGAGTTTGAACGTATCTTCAAAGACCTTGCTGTCCACTACGGAGATATACTCGAAGTAGCAAGAGGGAGATTGTGTAGTGCACTGCACTCATTGCAGAGTGTGCAATATATTATCTACTCTCTTCTTGAACTGCTCTTCTGAAGACATATTTTCAACTTCTGTGGAAAGTTTAGTCCAGGTTGAACAGATCTCATTTGTGAAAACGTTTCCGCAAATACTTCCAGCCAAGGTTGCATGTTGTATTCATATTGAGACGAAACATTTTGTTTTAATCCACGTTGACAAACTTATTAAGTATTTTTATAACTTTAACACCTTACGAGCGGCCTATGCGGTTTATTTATGTGTACCGCACAGCGGGGTGTTTTTAGCCAAAATAGGGCTGTTTACGTGATCATTTTCATGCCTAAATAAGACCCAGAACGTAAAACAAGTACCTATCCCTGAAAGGGCATAAACAGAGCTTTCGAATGACACCATAACGATCCTTGTATGATGGATAGTTTTCTTGCAATAACCGTGCAACGCGAGTGCAAAAAGCAGGTAATTCGGTACTTTCAGTACATAATTGAGTATGTAGCGAGTGAGAGAGGGAGGAGGGAGCTGAGATTTGTGTCAGTAGGTTCGCCGCGGTGGTCTGGAGCAGTCATACGCTCGCTAGTCTCCTGACACCACTTGTCTCTCTCTCTCAGCCACATTACGTGCTGAAATTGCCACTCGAGTTATGTCGAGCGCCGCCACATAGTCCAGCTTTATTTAACTCGACTTATGTTGCTCGCCGCTAAATAAGGGTTAATGAATTGACTTTGTAGTCGACTATTTCCAACGGAATGAGATAAAGAGCTCTCAACCGGTCCTCATCGCTCATTATTGTAATTGATAGAATAAGCTTTGTAACCCTAGCTTGTACTTTTTCCAGTCACACTATGTCTTTCCTGTGATGGAGACCACAATTGAACAGCATATTCCAGGAGAGGCCGCATCAGAGTGATGTAGAGTGTGAGGACTGTTTCTCTATTTGTATACCGTACTTAAATTACCTATTAATATCGTCTAATACGTTCTGAACTTTCTTCTCTATTGCAATGCACTGCTTGGAAAACTTTAGGTCACTGCTAGTCAGAACCCTAAATACTTTTCCAAGTCAGTCACTTCCAGTCTTTCCCATTAACAAGTAACCTGTCTTGGAGTTTGCTTGGCCGGTATCAATCGCCTTTCAGTTTACCAAGTTTAATGGCATCTGCCATGTCTCGGACAATTCACCCAGTCTGTTAAGATCCATCCTAAGTTGTTCAACCCCTTTAAGCTCCTTCGCATTCACTCAAAGGTTAATGTCATCTGCAAACTTGGATATTATATTCAACAGAACAATATCGATGTCATTGACATACATGATAAACAGCGATGGGACAAGGACAGATCCCTGTGGAACTCCTGAGTTGATATACTGTATATGACTGGAGTCCACTCAGAAGAAACATCATTGATTACCACTGGTTTCTGGCTAGCTGTTAGCCAACATTCTATCCAATTTGTGACCTTTGTACTGGTACCTAATGCACTCACTTTTGACATTATCCTACAAAGAGGCACTTTGTCAAAACCATGTTGATACTTTATATATAGGATGTTCATTGCTTTAATTTGTTCATACTCCCATAACATTTCATGGAAATATTCCAGCAAAATGGTAAGACAATCAGTGTCGCCTGAATCTATGTTGGGAATCAGTAATTAAGTTGTGGATTTCCTGCTAGTCAACTTTACTTGCCTACTAGTATCCCTTCTAAAAGTTTACTATGATTGAAGCCAAGCTAATTGGCCGATAATTCTTGGGACACTCGTAATCACCATTCTTTAAGATTCGGGTCACATTGGCCAGTTTCCAGTGTTTAGAGACCTCTTCAGTTTCTAATGATTAATTGAAGATTTATTCAAGAAAGTTGCGATTTAATTTAGCACTTCTTGTACATATCGGGAAAGAGAGACACCTGGGCCATATGACTTTAATCTAATAAACTTATCTACTATTTTTGCTACCTCCTCTGGGGTACATCTAATTTGGCTAAGAACGTCACCCACATGTACTAATCCTGGAAATGGCATGAGATATATATATATATATATATATATATATATATATATATATATATATATATATAGAGAGAGAGAGAGAGAGAGAGAGAGAGAGAGAGAGAGAGAATAGAGGTAGTTGTAGTAGGTATAATAGGAGAGGCTTGGGAGGTCGTCCAATCAGCAGGGTCAATTGGCCGTCTTTGATGATTCATGCTGTATGCAGGGTATCATTGCCTGCCTCACCTTACACTGTTGCTTCTCACTTACCTCTATGTATATATGGCTTAGCTCTATTTGCATGCAGTATATCTGTCATAGCTGTAAATATATGTCTTAGCTGTGTGTATATCTGTCTTAGCTCTATGTATATCTGTATGCATATCTTACCTGTCCTGTATGCATATATGTTATAGCTGCATACATAATACCTGGTATAACTGTATGTATATATCCCTAATTGATGTTCTGTATATCTGTCTTAGATGTATTTTATCTGTCTTAGCTTTCCTCTTGTTACATATGCCTTCTATCTGTCGGTCTATTGCTAGACGCCTCCAGCCCCGAGGGGTTGGCAACGAATTAATCTTCTCCATGCTCCTCGGCCATTCGTCAGCCCTCCGCACCATTGCTCTCACCCCACACCACTGTCACTCACATTCCTCTCAACTCCATCCTTCCATCTCATTCTCGGTTACCTTTCTCTCTCTGCTGCTTCCATCTCACTCTCATGCACTATCATTCACTCAATCTCCATGCATACCCACATGGCCAAACCACCGCAAGCTGCTCCACTTTACAGTTTCTAGCACATTTACATCCACCCCATATTGCTCTCGTATTACAGCATGTGTTGGTCTGTGTCACCATGTGACCCTACATGCACTTCTAAATTTAGCTCACACATCTCATTGTATTAATATGTATTCTTTTTACCATGCATTGGCCTATACGTTGATATATAAAATATCGCTGTGTAAGTCACATAATGAGTGCATTATCGTATATAAGGTAAACATATTTGTACTGACCAATACTTATAGTTTATATAATCATAGAAAGAAACTATTTAGGATACACACATTCTGGTTGCACCGTTCGAAAGAGCTTGAATAATACATGTTATTCAAAAAAATGTGTCACACTTTGGAATTACAGATATGCGATGTACAATTAAGTCATAACAAATATATACATATATTTTAGTCGGCACCAATGTTCACTATGATGATTCGAGGTTTTGTGGGTTTTCCTACAGTTGTAGTCTAGATGAGCCATGCCTCTTTTTTTTAGATACAAAATATTGAAGTAGACTGAATTCTGGTGGGCCAAATCGTATTAGAATACAGATTTTCCCATACACTGCCATGTTATTGAATCGCCTGATGCTGTGTTTTAATATTTTCCTGGACAAAATCGTTGATATAAAAAATATGATGGTACCATTGGAGTAAGCATGAACAAAGGTTTCTTGATTCATATACAAAATACCTGTATATAGTAATTGCTTATATAAGAAAAATGCCAGTGTAAAGTCTGAAGGACAATGATGTATTTTTTCATTTAATAAATTAAAGTATAATCATTCTATGTTATTATCTATTTTGTGCATGCATATTGTAGTATGGGCTATCCTCTTTCTTGAAATGTACCATTCATTACAGTAGATGCAATTATAATTTTTGTCTATGAGCACCAGCCATTCCTAGCGTGGTGAAACAAGGGTGCTGGTATGTAATTTCATGCAAGTTTCTGTGCTCTTGAAATATTGATAAGAGTCGTCCAGAAAAAAATATGCGTTAGGTGCAAACCATAAACAGGCCAATTAAAAATTATAATATCACTGTTCAAATCAATATTATGAAGAATAGTGATTCACGAATTGCAATTATATAAATATTACATATATCTATCTATCTATTGCCTGATGCCGTGATCCCCGAAGGAGTGGCCATGAACGAAACGCCCCCATGCACCTCTTTCCCCAGTCAGTCGACGCCCCTCCTCCTAACCTGCACTGCATTCATCCATATACTTCTTCACTCCATCCTTCCACCTCTCTTTCGGTTTACCTCTCCCTCTCTGTCCTTCCACCTCACTTTCGTACACCCTCTTAGTCATTCTCTCGCTTCTCATACGTTCCATATGGCCGAACCAACTCAAGGTGTTCCGTTTCACACTTTCCAGCACATCTACCTCCACACCACACCTCCTTCTTACTTCCTCATTCATCCGTCTATCCCTCCATGTAACTCCGCATGCACTTCTCAAGTAACTCATTTCCACCCCTCTCATGCCTGGTCTGAGTTTCTCCGCCAACGTCCATGCTTCGGTTCCGTAAGTAAGTGTCGGGATTACCACATTGTCATGCAAGACTTCTTTACTTCCATACTGACCACCCTATTTCTTGTTACTGCTTTCAGCATTCCTACAACTCTCTTCCCCTGTTGCACCCTCTCCTGCACTTCTTCATCAATAGTCCCATCTTTACTCAGCACACTGCCCAGATACTTAAATGAGCTGATAATCTCCATAGCCTGACCGTTCATCTTTTCCTCACACTCTGTGGCTTCACCCCTTTTGAAGACCATAATCTTGCTCTTTCGTTGCTCTCTCGTTTTTCGCATACTGTTCAGAACATATTTAACCACGGGGACATCACACGCCCCTGTTTCAACCCAACATTCAGATCAAAGAATTTGCTCTGCTCATTCTCCACACATACTGCCGCCTTTACACCCTCATACATGCTCTTCACTGCTTTCAGCAACTTGCCATCTACTCCGTATATTCTAAGAACTTACCAGATACCTTCTATATCCATACCTTCTCTATATTACACATGTACACAGTATAACCCTCATATTCATTCCTTAACTCATTGGGTGAGGGAGACGTTCCGGAATGCCATGGCAATTTACAGCGATTAACATGATATTAAAGCCTCTTAACCCTTCCTCACCGGGCTGTCTTACCCAATGACGGTCGCCCCTACCCAGGCGAAATGGCTGAAAAACGTCTAGGCCTAGGCTACCGTATTTATGTTTATTTTCACTGCTAGAACTTTCCCACTCATCTATAATCGTAGTGCGGTTTTCAATCTGTATTTTGGCATTGAGTAGAGCTCTGTAAGTCAACTCGTTCAGTTGTGATGACGATTTCAGTGGAGCCAATATTGCAGAGATGTTGCCAATATGGGGGCTTTTTAGACACTAATTTCGTCATGACGTCAGAACAATAACATTGAGGAGTCTTCTCCTTCTTGTTTTCGGAGGTGCGGTGACGAACGCTTGGGTTCGTTGACATACGTCGTACGCACGGCGTTCAGACCAAACTTAATTAGGCTATTAAGCTCATGCCTTAGAGAAGGCATACCAGGTAGCGGCCCTTCTTTCGTGCTGTCCTTACCTAAGGCAGACCGGGTAGGAAGGGTTAAAGCCTGTAAAATCGAGTGCGAGGGAGCGGGAGTGTGACAGGCCACACGTCCTTCCTCCAGCCAGCCGGCCGCGGCACTGAGGACTCTGAGCCATACTCTCCCGAGATATACAGCACTGCCAAAAGCAAATGTAGCGCGACATTAGCGATAATTGCTAATTTTAGCAAATCGTAATGAATACGCTGCGGATGAAGCCCGCAAGCTACGAAGCTCATTTTGGTGTCATTTTGAAGCTATTTTCTTCTGATTACATTTCATTTCATTCAGACACTTGCCTAATCAATCAGGAGTGCCTGAATGAGCCCTAATATGGCGGAAATATGCGGAAATAAGCCGCACCGTAAGTGTTAACTATGTTTTGCAATATCGCTAATATAGAGTTACTTACATAAGCATAATTCTTAATTGGGTTTAAATGCCATATTTGCAAGTATATTTTCTTAGTAATTATATGAAGATATTTGTCTAGGCGAAGTTTAAAAGAATCAACGGTGCTGCAGTCTAAAACGTCTCGGGGGAAGCCCATTCCACAAGTTGACAAATCGATTTAAGAAGAAATTCTTGGACTCGCGCGAGTTAAAAGATTTACCAATAATTTTGCAACCGTTTCCCCACGTGTAATCAGATTGGTCGATAGTGGAGTACTTACTACAGTTCATATTGTCGATGCCTTTGATGATTTTGAACACTTGAATTAAGTCACCTTTTAATCTGCGTGGGTTAAAGGAAATATATTTAATTATCTAAGACGCTCCTTGTATGGTTTGGTCTTTAGGCTAGGTATAATTTTGGTAACTCTACGTTGAACTTGTTCTAGCTTGTCTGTATCTTTTTGGTAATAAGGGCACCAGGATTGAACGCAGTATTTCAGAAGAGGTCGGACTAAGGAATTGTAAAGAGTTAGGATGACTTCTTTGGATTTATGCTCAAATGACCTGCCTATAAAGCCAATTATTTTGTTTGCCTTCTTAACTACTTCTGAACATTGTTGACTCGGTTTTAGGTTACTCGATATTGTTACTCCCAGATCGGTTTCTTTCTCTACACTCTTAAGCTGAGTGCCATTCATCGAATAGTTTGCTTTCTCATTTCGGTAACCGATATGTAGTATTTTACATTCATCCGCATTGAAACTCATTTGCCAAATTTGGGCCCAACATGACAACTTATCTAGATTGTGTTACATATCATCAACTTGTTCTTTTGAGAGTACGCTATTTGCAAGTTTTGTATCGTCAGCAAACTTTGAGATTGTACAGGTGAGACCCTCATCTATGTCGTTGATGTAAATTAGAAAGATAATTGGTCCTAGTACCGATCCCTGGGGTACCCCACTACTTACATTGGTCCATTTAGATGCTTTACTGTTTATGACTACTCTTTGCTTTCTGTCGCTGAGCAAATTTTCTATCCATTTCGACACACTGTCTTGTATTCCATGCGCTTTTAGTTTTAGTTTTAGCAGTAAACGTTTGTGGGGAACTTTGTCAAAGGCCTTTTGAAAATTAAGGTATATAATATCTACAGCTTTATTCTCATCATAGAGGTTGAGGATATCGTGGAAGAAGTCTAAGAGATTTGTTAAGCAGGAACGTTTGATACGAAAGCCAAGTTGAATATCTTTAAGTATGTTATTTTCCTCTAAGTGATTTATGAGTTACTGGGTAAGGATTTGCTGCCTTTTTTTAATATCGGTGTTACGTTGGCTAGCTTCAACTGATCAGGCATAGTTCCAGACTGCAAGGATTTATTGAATAGCAATGTCAGTGGTTTGGAGAGCTCATCCTTAGCTTCCTTTAGAACTCTAGATGAGATTGTATCAGGTCCAGGCATTTTATTTACCTTGAGTGTATCTAAACCCAGGCATTGGTACTAGGACCAATTCTCTTTCTAATTTACATCAACGACATAGATGAGGGTCTCATATGTACAATCTCAAAATTTGCTGACGAAACAAAAATTGCAAATAGCGTACTCTCAAAAGAACAAGTTGACGATATGCAACACAATCTAGATAAGTTGTCACATTGGGCCCACATTTGGCAAATTAGTTTCAATGCGGATAAATGTAAAGTACTACATATCGGATATCAAAATGAGAAAGCAAACTATTCGATGAATGGCACTCAGCTTAAGAAAGAAAACAGAGAAACCGATCTGGGGGTAACAATATCGAGTAACCTAAAACCGAGTCAACAATGTTTAGAAGTTGTTAAGAAAGCAAACAAAATAATTGGCTTGATAGGCAGGTCATTTGAGCATAAATACAAAGAAGTTATCCTAACCCTTTACAGTTCCTTCGTCCGCCCTCCTCTGGAATACTGTGTTCAATCCTGGTGCCCATATTACCAAAAAGATATAGACAAGCTAGAACGAGTTCAACGTAGAGTTACCAAAATGATACCTAGCCTAAAGAACAAACCATACGAGGAGCGTCTTAGAGAATTAAATCTATTTCCTTTAAGCCAGCGCAGATTAAGAGGCGACTTAATTCAAGTGTTCAAAATCATCAAAGGCATCGACAATATGAACTGTAGTAAGTACTTCACTATCAACAAATCTAATTACACGCGGGGAAACGGTTGCAAAATTATTGGTAAATCTTTTAACTCGCACGAATCTAAGAATTTCTTCTTCAATCGAGTTGTCAACTTGTGGAATGGGCTTCCCCGAGACGTTATAGACTACAGCACCGTTGATTCATTTAAACTTCGCCTAGACAAATATCTTGCATCAAACCCGCAACTGACTGCGTTTGTAAATGAAGAACTTTTTTTTATCCCCCTCTCAGTTACTAACCCATCTGTCCCCTACTAACTTCCTAATCCTGCCAAGGACATTAGTTCCAGGGCAGTAGTTCCCTTTCCAGTGTTCCCTTACCCACTCCAAACCACTGTTTGGACAATTGATCCTCAGTGTTTTGGAGGACAAGCAGCCTAGAAGGTTCACCAGACTGTTTTTGCTCGATTTCCTTTGTACTTTCCTTTGTACTAAACATTTCAATACTTCTCTCTCTGTAATGGTGATATTGCTTAGAACATCAGAATTATCAATCTGAATCGGCGATGCTGTAGGGATATCACCGAGGTCTTCTATTGTAAAAAACTGATGCACAGAAGGTATTGAGGGCATTACTCATTTGTACTTCGTCTTTGGTGTATTCTCCATTTTCATCGACAAACGGTCCAACAGTTGAAGTAACTACTATTTTCTTTCTGATATAACTATAGAATTCTTTTGGGTTTGTTTTACTTTGATTTGCAACATGTAACTCCAGGGTCTTTTTACTTTGCTTAATTAGCTTTTTGGCTTTGTGTCGTAGTTCTACAAATTTTACCCGTTCTTCATCATCATTTTGTGAGGCTTTTAATGTATCATTAGCAATCTTTTTAGCAAGCAAACAGTCTGAAATTTCTTTATTCCACCATTTGGGCTTATTATTATGGCCTGTACGCCGTATTTTCGATGGTATGCAGTCTTGCACTGCTTTTAGGTAAGTGGTTGCGAATAATTCCCAAGATGATCTGTATTTATATCGTTATTGTTAATTAGAAATTTCCAGTCCGTTTCTTTAAACATAGCTCTAAGTTTATGAAAGTTTGTTTTCTTGAAATTGGGACTTTCTCGATGCTGCTATTTGGTTCGTTACTAGTAAACTTTAAACTGAAAGTTATCGTACGATGGTCGCTGTTACTGAATTCATCACCAACATTCAATTTTCTATTAATTCTTCTTTTGTTGCAAGTACAATGTCAAGAACGTTATTACCACGAGTCGACGATCGAACAAATTGATAGAGCGAACTCTCCTGCAAGTTCGCATACAAGTCATGTCCGGAGTGTGAGGTAAGGGCATCGCCCCACTTGGTCACAAGTAAATTAAAGTCGCCAAAAATTACGGAATAATAATAATAGAAGTGTATCGTGGTCCCTCCCTAACCAAGCTGCTCAACTAGCAGTTTGCGTTAGTCTACACATGCTCTCACAAATGCAACTGCATATCTATTATGATAGGAACTCAGGCAGCTCACAGTCGCGAAAAGTCGTATGCGAGTAAAAAATAATGTGACCTCGTAGTTATGGTAGAATAAGCATTGTACTGTAACTAGGTTTAGAAAAACTCTGTAGATATTCAGCTTTAAGACTGCAAGTGAACAGTATACCGATAATTATTATTATTGTTATTATTATTATTATTATTATTTATATTATTATTACTTTTTGTTATCATTGTTATAATTAATTCATTATTAATTGTTGTTATAACCCCTACAAGGACCCCAACGGAAATACGCCTAACGGCCTTATTGGGAATTATGTAAAGCTGGTACATGTCATATTTGTAACATACTATGTGGTACCAACTCTGTAAATTGCTAACTGAATAAATATTATTATTATTATTATTATTTCAGCACCAGGACGCATTTTAACCTTTGATTCTGGCTAAAAAATAGATGATGTTATGCAGTTTAAGAAGGACCTATGTTATTTAGAGGGCTTATTGAGATCGTACTTACCCATATAAGTCGTAGAGGTAGAATATAAACTAAAGACAATCGTTAAGTGGTAACCAGAATATGATGACAATTACGTAATGGTGGTGAAGAGGTAAATATTATTATTAGTAATAGTGTTATCGTTATCAATATTATTTCATTATGACTATTAATATTATTAATATTATTATTATTATTATTATGATACTCTCTCTTTTTCTCTTGCAATTTCTTATTTCCCAACCCATTGCTCTTCATCCAGTAAGCTTCTCCCACATTTCTTCTCCAGTAATACACTTATCACTTTTTCTCACATGACCCTTGGAACTTTCTTAATTGGTCAGTGTTTGTTTTTACTCAACTCATTCGGTTCGCTTAACCCGGGAACGCGAAAATGCCCTAGGGGCAAGGGTACTTATTTGTGAATTTCTAGCCTTGGATTCTGACATAATTAGTTATATTTACGATATGCCAGCTATCAGACGTAATGCATTCAGAAATTTCATTTATAGTCCGATAGGTCATATATTAACAGGTGATGTAGAAATAGTTAAACATTTTGCAAACGACAAATTAGCGGAGCTATGTCAAAAAAGTTTTAAATATAGAATAGGGAATGATAAAGTAACATTTGACAAAATTTTAAAAGATATTGTTTTTTCAGTTAATAGATTAAAAGAGAAATTGTTAAAATCAGCGATGCGAGGGAGCTAGAAGCATGGTCAAAATTATTAATTAAATTAATTAGAAATAAAGTTTTCTCTTTAAAATAAAAAAAAATCTTTCTGATTTTGTAAACTACAATTATGATTGATTTAATAAATTTGCATACACATTTTGTAATCACTACAGTAGATAAAGCCAGTAATAACTATAGCTTCAATTGTAAGAAATGTTATCTAGAGAACATGAAAAAAGAACTAGGCATTAAAGGTAATATATTACATACAAATATTTGTGGTAATTCTGTTTATGAAATTCAAGAATATTTAATTGTTGATAACTTAATTAATGAACATACTAATACAAATATAACCTTTGATATTAAACGTTCTGATAAGAATAAATGCATTGCTAAATTATACATGTTACCCAAATGTCATAAAAGACCTTATAAATATCGCTTTATTGCCGGAGCAAAATTTTCTACCACTAAAACTTTGTCAAAACAAGTCGTACATTGCTTAAAATACATTAAAAGTACTCATAAATGATATCGTGATACCATCAAGAATAGAACTGGCATTAACTAATATTGGAGTGTTGACAATTCAGTAGAAGTTATTGATAAACTTAATACCATGCGGAAAGTTACCTCAGTACATAGCTTCGAGTTTTCAACTTTGTATACCTATTTGCCTTTAGATTTAGTATTTTCAGAACTTTGCTTTATTATAGATTTGCATTTTGACAGATTTGAAAGTAGTCATAATCGTTACATAAATGTTAATTCATATTTTAATTATGCGTCACTTAGCTTTGATCCCACTAGTTCAGTATATTTTGATAGAACTAAACTTAAAGATGCCCTTAAATTCCTCCTTTTCAATATTTATGTTAGATTCGGGCCCTACATTTTCAAACAAATATTAGGAATACCTATGGGTGGAAATGCTAACCCTTTAATTGCAGACTTATTCTTGCTTGCTTTAGAATTTAAATTTATGAAAAACTTAGTTGACAGTAGCAAGAAAAATAACATCCCAGAATAATTAGCACTTGCTAAATTGTTAAGTAATAATAGTTTTTATAATATAATAGTTTATAATTGATGATATTCTTGTTTGTAATATGTTAAATTTTAATCAAGTCGCTAAACAAATGTATCCAAATTCCATCCCCCTCACACAAGGTAACGTAAATGATAATGTTGAAAATTTTCTTGATATAAATATACAGATTGTTAATGAACAGTGAACACTTAAAATATACCACAAAGTTGATGATTTTATTTTTAACGTAATAAACTTTCCTTTCCCTAATAGTAGTGTTGATAGCAAAATAACTTATAATTGTTTTTATTCCCAGCTAATAAGATTTTGTAAAATTTGTACCAGAGTAGAAGACTTTTGGGATAGAGCTAGGTTACTATACAGACTCTTAGTAGACAGAGGTTTTGTTGCAAGTAAATTGTTGCATAAATTTAATCTTTTTAAGGTCAATTATTGTGACTATTTTAAAATTTGATATCAATAATTTGAATCAAGCATTATTAACTTGAAGTTTTGCTTAAAGCCTCTGCTTACCTTTTGTCTGTATATATTAATTGTTTATAATTTTCTATTGTTATTATTATTATTTTTTATAATTTATTGTAATTGTTAAAGAGTACTCTTTTGTTTAAATCTATTGTGCCTTCTTCAAATTTTAAAATATTTATATTTATTATATTATATATAATCATTGTCGATAGGATGAATTGCTTGCTTTTGCGATTTCCTTAGTTTATTTGTACAATAAATGTAGGTTATTTGTAGGGTAGTAATTGTTAGGGGTCACTTGAAGCATGCTATGCTTACAGGTACCTACCCGATAGCACTATCGTTAGTGAGTTATATTTGTATTTTGTACTATTGTTATTATCTTGTCAAGTTGCAAATTTGATTTTAATATAACATTTGACACTTAATGTAGTTTCTTTATTCATGCAGAGTTTAGTAAAATTTACCAGAACGTCCCCTACTTCCCAAATTGACTAATTTCTTTAACGTGACTACAGTGCGTTGGTATGTGTGCGATTAGTTTGCTTGGGAACCAGATTAACTTGCTCATGTAGTGATGTACAGTTGGTCAAAGTTCCAGCTGACCCACCCTCGCTCTGGGGCTCGCAGAATTAGCTGGCAATACTGGTGTAGTGGTGAAGGGATACCACTTGCCATTAATGTGTTACCTGTGTCTGTCCTGTATCTTACTGCAAATTAGACTATGTAATGTTCACATTGTGAAGACTAAATGCTCCTTCATTAAGCAGCCACCAATAAAACATAAATATGTATTTGTAAATAATCGAGTAAAGTATGTTGTGGCAGCCAGCAGGTTTTATATGCGTTGCCAATTAGTGGATATCATAACTTGAATACTTAAGCAAATCTACGAACTTTGGGTGAATGTTCGGGATCATACATAGCGATGTATGCATTTTTATTTGAGATAGGCTTACATTCCCTTGTTTAGTATATGTTCTAACAATGATATAGCCGAAATCAGATCTACCAATCCCAATCTTTGTAAGACACACCTCCTTCCTACACCAGTATTGCCAGATAATTCTGCGAGCCCCAGAGCGAGGGTGGGTCAGCTGGAACTTTGACCAACTGTACACCCTATGTGGTGGATTGTGTTCTTTTATTTATAAATAATTATTTTACTTAAGCGTTGCTTCCACATAGCGATTTTGATTCGTTGTTTTGTCTTTTTACTGTGTTCGTATGCGTTTTGGTTTGTTTATTTTGCAAGTTTTACATTATAATAAAGCATTATTTGTTTGCAATGTGCTTTTATTTTAAATATATGATGCACATATGAACCTTGAAGAGTGATAAAATAAGTGGGAAAAGCATTTTGGTGGTGAAAATCGTAAATATTCCCCACCCGGTCGTATTCTCAGACTTGAGCTAGCGAGGCACACACTCTTCCCTCTCGCTGTCTCTGACTCAACTGAAGCAACTGGGACATGTCTCGGTGTTATATAACGATCTTTTATGCAACCCCCTTGTGCTACATTACCTCGGGAAAAATAACTGATAAATGATGAAAATAAGAGGGAAATAAGAGGGGGGGGGGAGGGTGAATAAGGTGGGGAAGCAGGGGAAGGGGGGGATGAGAAACATATGGATGAGTGGAAGGAAGTACTAGATGGGAATGATCTCACCTAATGACATATCCTTTGTTTTGAGAGCCCCTGGGGTGTTTATGAAGTTTGTTTTATGGTCTTGCTTCCGTGAGGCCTATCGCATTCCCTATGGTGACCCGTCCGTTAGGCCTATCGCGCTTGATGGGTTAAGGGGACATGGGCCGGTTTTCTGGACTACTTTCTTGCTCGTGTTTAGCCCCATTAGATTTCAGAGGTTAAGATGTTTGCCCCATTAGTTAGTCGATTTTAAGACCTTTCGCCCCCATTTCGTCGTCAATATTTAGATCTTTTGTGCTATTTAGGTGTCGTTTTTTTCCCTGGCGAACGATAGTGAGCCTGTAATGTTGAAAGAACCGGCCTTTGGCCGGGAATTATTTTTACCGAAAAATTTACGAATTAATCTAGAAGGGGGATCTAATGGATGTTATTTTAAAATTTGATGGAGGTCTAAAGAGGAAACTAGAAAAATAATGAATACATGCAAAAATCGCCCAAAAAGTTAACCATTTGATTCATTATACACAGTCTGTCAAATAACTATGCTTTCTCTCACTTTGCTTCTTGCTTTTACTATTGTTTTCAGTGTTCTATACTATACCACCATGTTGCTTAAAGAGAGGATCTAGTGTTGTTGTTTTGTCGGGGTCCCCTTCTCCCTCATCTTTAGCCTAATTAGTTTCGAGATTTTAAGATATTGGCCCCATTAGTTTGGCAATTTCAAGTCATTTCGCCCAATTTAGGCTAGATGTCGACTTTAGGACCCGACCATTGGCTGGGATATTTTGCAACCGAAAAATGTACCAATTAATCTCGAAGGGAGGTCTTGGATGGAGGGGGGAGTTAAGCGTGTCGAAATCTAAGAAGTAAATAAACCACCCACCCCCCACCTCTTAATGTTTGTCAGTACTGTATGTGTCTCGGTTATGTTCTATATTAATACATAACTTGTCTTTCTCTTTGACACATCATCTTTGCCTCACTCTTATATTGTATTCTTCATATTATCCCTGTGTAGTCGGTACTGTATTTGATTAACATGTTCTTGTCATTCCTTTGTCACCATCATTCCAATGTGTTTCTAACTTTATGTACATAATATTATATCTTGCATGGGTATAGGTATGTGGCTATCAGTATGTGTGTCTGATATGTATAATATATATGTTTGGTAATGTTTACACTTTATTATCTAACTATATTATTTGAAATTCATTGTCGTATATTTTCTGAGTTCTTGTTGGTAGTATATTTATGGTTTATCTTAAATATTTAATATATTCATATTTATTTATGTTTATGTTCCTTTAACTTCTCTTAATATCTTGTTACATTTGTATTTTACTATTAGCTTTTGGTGTCCTTTCATATATATATAAATATATATATATATATATATATATATATATATATAGATATATATTTGGAAGTTAGTGTAGCCAGGTAATATATTTTCTTGAAGGCATGTGAGATTAAATAAAACAGCATAGTTAGCATTTATATATTTTTTTATTTAGAGATTCAATTTCTCTTGCAATTTTGCGTTGATGGTCATTTAGTTGATATAGAAGGGAACCAAAGTTATCAACGGATTGTTGGGTTGTAGGAGTTGGTAGCGTTTCAGCTATAACATTAGCCATGTTCACACAAGTGGTTATGATATATATATAATTAAGGTAGGGGGTGAAGAGAGAGGTACCGCAGAGTGGGTGGGGGAAGAGAAAGTAGGAAAGAGGAAGTACAGTGGAAGAGAAAAGTTAGTGGGCCGTCCACCTTGCTGTTTTCATTTATTCATCTTATTTTTAGAGCAAATTGCAAAGTTGCTGAACGCAGGAATATTATTAACAAAGAGCTGTCTATCTTATGTTAGAGTCTTCTAGATAAAAAATATTTTATCTTTCAAGTCTAGCTTTCAGTGGGTCTTTTTTACCTTCATATGTGAGACCCGTTCCAAATCGTCTTGATTTATATTAGGATAGTGTTGCCTGAAAAAGTCGGGTTCTTCTTCAAAAAGGTCATGGAGAAACTGAATGCTGCCCTCTGTTAGCTCTGATAGCTCGATGGTATCTGCTCTCGTTTCCTTCTCATCAGTGGCGCTATTTGGTGGGGTCTCCGTGTTTCTATCTCTGCCACTTTTAACAGGAGGGAGAAGAGTGGTCCTGGGGATCTCTTTAGATGGTTTGGGCGATTTTGGCTTGGTGTTGGGGGAAGCTGGTGGTAATGCTATGGCTTCCTCGGGTTCCATTGGTGTCTCGTCCTCTTCTAGGTGTTGTTCATAGATGTGAAGAGTTGGGGACTCCTGTAGTTGTGGAACTCGGTGATCTTGTATCTTGGGGGGGCTTCTTCTTTGTTGACGTCCTTTGATGGTTGCAGGGGTCGTGGAGAAGGCCTTCTGAGGGATGGTGATTGTTGGTAGGTTGTTGTGTGACAACAGACAGGGGATCAGCTGGCAGAGTCGGTGTTAATCTGAGCCAGCAATGGCTATTGATGTCTGAATACAGGCAAAGATCTTGGCCCTCAGTACCGCTTCCCCATCTGCTGTAGTTGTAGTTTGTGGCGACTTTAGTGGAGCATTCCGTGGTGAGAATGAGGAGCCCTTGACTGGAGCTCCTTCAGGGCCTGTGATGTTGGACTTTGATCTGTAACATTTTAAGATGAACTTTTCCAAAGCAGCTTGGATTTATTTACTTCTTCGTGGTTCTGCAGAAGTTGGAGACCCGTAACTTTGCCTTTTTTATACAATGCTGATGTATCGCATCCAGGAATGGCGTGAGCAACCAGCAAAACTTCACAAGCCTACTCCATTGTTTTGTTCTCACTTTGGATTATGAAAGTACGTGGTGAGCTATTTGGTTTCCATGATTTGAGAAATAAGCAGGACTTGCTGAAAATACTAAAGTGGTCTGCCTCATTCTTGTAGTTCTATTCTGACGGTCTCAAACAAATGTATCCTCGATAGCAGCACATTCGAAAACAATTTCAGAAGTTATTGTTAAATACTGTTTGGATAATTCACACAGTACTTTCTTTGATTCATCAGTTTGTTAACCCAATTCATAACGAATGAGAGTGAATAGTTCGTTCATGTAACTTACTTTTCTTAAAACGCCCATCAAATGTACAGTAAGTGAGATGATTCTGAAATAGGCGTTCACACCAAAATACTCGATTTTCTACCCAATAACCCAGTTTGAACTTCATGTATGTATTGATACATGGAATTAAACATATTATGGGGGACACACAGTCTTTTACTCTTGAAGCTGTCAGTGAATGTTGTCCAATTTATGAGATTTGGCACACATACAGGGGAGGATAAGATATGAAGATCGGCACTGCCCAATTTTAAATGTTATTTGTTTAGTTTCGTAATCAGGTAAAAGTGTGCATAACATATATAGGTCTACCACTACTAAAAATATAACTTGTCTTACAATATCCTACACATCATTTTATGTTAGTGTTCAATCAACTCACAAAAGGTGGTTCTTGGATTTGGACTACTTTTTTGTTAATTTCTCATCTGGTTTTCGAATCAGGCGATAATAAAATTAGTTGAAATTTGTTTCCCTTTTTTCAGACTTTGACGACATGCTGTGCACGATCAGGAGAGAGTATAAGAAAATAGCTAGTATAGCTTATAGAGTTATATATGAGTTATCCACTGGGAACATTGTACTATCATTAGTTACTGACCTATTTCATTTCAAAGGTCGGTATTATATGTATTGAGAAAAAGGCCTGCAAAGTTCAGGAGCTGGTTTTTCAGGTCCTATTATATACCAAAACGTAGTTCTAGCGAACTTTGAAATTATTAGCCTTGATAACTGTTAAACGTAGGAGGATCATTTATATACCATTGGAAAGCATGTCAAAATCTCTATACACTGTATTATCTATTTACTTATACTCTCATCCTTTCGTGCACAGCATGTCGTCAAAGTCGCAAAATATTGGATAAACAACTCAAAACGTTATTTAGCAAACTTTGAAATCAATATATAGGCTCAATAACGTCTGATTGTAGGAGGATCATTCATACACCATTGAAAAGCACATGAAAAACTCGATATACTGTTAGAGGTATTTTTTTCTACTCCTCACTTTTGCACACCATACCGTTAAATTTGAGAAGTGGAAAAAAACAAAAATTCACTAAATTTTGGGCCCGGACAAGTTGAAAAAACGTACGAAATAGACCAATTTCCAAGCAGTTTTCAGCATAAAAATTTCACAAGTTTGTGATTGGATATTGGATAGCTAGTTTTACGGTTCTAACAGAAATGTTCAGGATGTAGAGTTTTTCAAGCTAAACTCCCCCATGTTACCCCCTTAAATCATGTGTAACTTCATTGTTTATCTATTACTATTAACCCACTGAGCCCCAGCTAGTTATAAATAAATGTACCACCAGGTACCGGCAGGATTTGATTTTTTTTCCCAGAAACAATAGCGAATGGGTTAGGAATGAAGGAATAACCACAAAAAAACGATCAAAAAGGTCAAAAATTGGTCCTACGGAGCCCCCGAAAGTCGAGGAGTAAAAAATTGAAGGCAAATACACCCAAAATACCGGTTTTTGTGCACTCACGCGCACGCAGTTGGACTTTGAGAGTGTTCAACCATCGGCATGGTTGCGTGGGATACTTACACAGTTCCCATACAAATCTGAGCCCTCTAGGTGCCATAGGACCGGAGTAATTGGGACCGGAGTAATTGGGACCGGAGTACCTGTGACGACACGTTGTCGTCGCTGGGGTTCAGTGGGTTAAATAACATACAGATCAACGCTTCGTCTCCTGTCAATACGTTTGTTGTCTTTTCTTCTCCTGGTCTCTATATGAAAGAACATACTATCACTCTTGCTAAAACAGCATCCCAGAAGTTAGGTGTGCTCCACCATGTCCGTGGGTTCCTCACCCTTGTACAGCTCCTTGCTCTATACAGGGGAGTTATGCACCTATGTATCGAGTATTGTTCGCATGTGTGGAGAGGTTCCACCCAAACTGTACTTCTCGAAAGGGTAGGGTCACAGGCATTTTGTCTTATCAGCTCACTGCCCTTAATCATTCTCTACGATTTCTCTTTACACGGTGCGACATTTCATCTGTATCTCTTCTACCACTATTACAATCATATAATCAGAGTTCTTCTGAGCTTTCTCATAATGCAGGAACATTATAAGAGCCAACACTGATCCCTATGGCACTCCGCTTGTCACTTGCCTCCACTGGGAGAATAGAACTCGTACCATGGTACTCATTTGCATTCCTATTAAAAACTTACCAACAACTTTCCTTGCACACCTTCAATAACTTGTAATTTCCACAATAACTTTTTCTGAGGCACGCTGTCAAGAGCCTTTTTCAGGTCCAGATAAACATAGTCAACCCATCCTTCTCTCTCGTGTGTAACCTCCACCACTCTGCTTTAGAAGCTTAATAAATATGAAGCTCAAGATGAACCCTTCCTCAATACAAACTGTTTATCATTAAGTAATCCTTGATCGTCGAGGAAATTTATCTATGTTCATCGTATAATTTCCTCAGACATTTTGCAAATGATGCTAGTGAGGGATACCGGTCTTTAGGTAAGTGGATTTTTTGTATATCCTCCTTTATAAATTGGTACTATATTGGCTGTCATCCACTCCACTGGCAAATCCCATTAATTAGTGAAGACTTTTCTTATATTATAGATTGGATCCACTAGCTTTTTCGCGCATTCCTTGAGGATCCATCTAGCAACACCATCTGGCCCCATTGATTTTCTCGCATCCAAGCCCTGCATCAGGTTTAACACTTCGTTTTTTGTCACTGGTATTTCCAACATCTGTGGCGCTCTCATTTCCCTTCCAGGTCCTACAAACTACTACTCGTTTACATGTAACTGTTTAGTCATAACTTTACACGAATATATTGTTCTTTCTCATAAACGTTGTCTCCATGTCTTAGTCTAGATATACTATCTTTTTCTTTTGTTTTACCATATAATAATCGGTAAATTAATTTGGGCTTTATTTTACATTTTACTAATATGTCTCTTTCATCAAATTATTCCTTTTATTGTACCTTTACTTATTGATTTTGCCTTCCCTTGTTCTTATTCCAAGTGTTTTCACTGTATCTCTTCCGTGCTATGTCCCAGGCTCTATTTCTTCTGTTCTGTACACTACTACATGTTATAGTTAACCATTCTTTATCCTTGTCTAACCTCGAGGAGAACTTTGAGACAAGTTTATTAATCCTTTCTTCATATACCTTCATAAGGAGTTATAATTTAACTTGCACAGTTTTCCTGATTATCTATTTTCGTCCAATTTATACTTTGGAAGTACTGTCTCAAAGATTTGGAAGTACTGTCTCAAAGATTTAAAGTCAGACTTTCCATGTTTATCTTATTTCCTTCATTGTTCTTATCTTCTTCTCCCATAAGTATTTCCATCTCTATAATCACTTGATCACTTTTTCCAAGGGAACAATGATACATTATATTATTCACATCATATTGATCTCTGGTGAAGTCTAACCTAGATGGTTATTTTAGTTTTTTCCTATGTTTATGGAAGAGACAAAAAGCAAGTTGTCTGTAACGAGTTTCTCCCCCAAGCCGAAAGAGTGACAGGGCCGAATTCAAGGTACGTTGGGGTCAAAATGCCTGGACACACGAGGTTTAAAGCAGTTTAAGTAATTGGATGAAGGAGAGATTGATTGAGGGAGAGATACTCGTATTACCTTTAACGTGTTGTGTTAACATAATTTCTGTTACTAGATCCAGTAACTTTCTGCCCCAAGATTCTTTGTAGTTACCCGTATTTAGCCCTTCCCAGTTGACCTCTTTGCAATTGAAATAACCAATAAGTATTAACGTATTTCTTATAATAATTAGTATTTTCAGAGTATCTAGGGATTCCATAATTAGTTGATCATACTCCACCCTCTTCCATGCTCTAGTTTGTGGTGGTATATCAGCCAATGTTATAGAAGTGTCTTTATTATTCTCATATTTTATTGTATTTGCTATATTGTTGCCAAGGTTAATATTTGACTTCAATGTTTTCATCAGTCATTAATCGATTTTAGGAGTAGAGTTGGTTGTTGGATAGAACATAATAATTATTAATCCTTAAAAACCGGGTAATGCCATAACGTCAATATGGTTGTGTTCCACCACGCTGGGTTACTGGGTAACGCCATATGGCATCCGCATTTTTGTGCACCAAGCAATCAAATGTTCAATGGTGCAATCACAGCCTAGTGATTAAGTAAGCTCCATCTCCAGCGACTCCTGCAGCCTTCCCCCCCCCCCCCCATCAAGTCTCTTCCTACATCCCCCCAATTTTGTTTTTGTTTTTTGTTTTTTTAAATAGAAGGTCCCACCCCTTTCCCATTCTTAAGTAAGCCATTTTAGATTTACAGAAGAGTGACCATTACTTGCATTACTGCATGTCCACAAACATTTCAGTAATGTAAGCATGTTTCCTTCTATTTTTGTTTTCCTTTTTTTTTTTTTTTTTTTTTTTTTTTTTTTGTTATTAAGGTGACAGTTACAAAGTGGTGTACAATCTATCTTATTCTAGTTAGATTATAGTTTATCTTATTGTACCAGTACCTCCCTACAATCAACCTAGTTGTTCCCCATTTCGGCCCTCCGCCACGACCATTTCAAAGTCCAAGTCTCACACTCTTGTCCTCTGTAGCGGGGAGGACCTTGTAGCGGGGAGGACCTTGTACCCCTGAGACATAGGAGCGCAGACCTGAGAAGAGAGAAAGAGAGCCGGCATCTCATCCAAGTTATGACTTGGCTTCTATGCTGGCGCTTTTTCTCCGATATTTGTTCAGCTAATCTGGCATAGAAGACACTTGCAGAAGGTCCCATTCCTCCCGACGATGAGAAGACCAGAGGAGTAAACCTTC
Source organism: Paralithodes platypus (assembly GCA_032716605.1). Lineage (NCBI taxonomy): Eukaryota > Metazoa > Arthropoda > Malacostraca > Decapoda > Lithodidae > Paralithodes > Paralithodes platypus. Next base: position 27,771,721 of record CM064491.1, on the reverse strand, counting down.
CTTGATCCCTGTTCAAAATTCTTTCTTCATAAGCGCGTTTCTTCTCACTTTCGTTTCTCAAGTATGCCGCCTTGAGTCCTCGCTCACGATATGTTTGTGCTTTTGGGTTGAAGATTCTGATGTTGAAAAAAGCCCGTTGTCCCCTCGTCCAAAAACCTCGAGCACTTACGTCCACTCTTGCTTCATTTGAAGTATTTGCAGTATTGTGAGCCAAGCGCTGTCCGTCCATAGGCAGAAGTTCCGGTTCGATTCGGACATCATGGCACACCTCGTCCAGCATTTGAGCAGTGATGTCTCGTACTTCATCATGCCGGGTACAGATGAATCCTCCTTTCTTACAGGTCATACAGTGGTCTGAGATATTTATTTCATCACATGCACATTTCAGCGGCAGGTTCGAAACTGGCCAGCCATACCTCAAGGCTACGAGATCATTGAATTCTTGTTTATTTAAGCTGACGCCTTTTTCCTTTATTTGTAATGAAATGAGCCAATTTGAAGCCCCCGTGTCTTGTGTCATCTCAACTCTCATTTTCAGTTCTTCACTACATTCGGTCTTAATTTGTTCTAGGCTATGTTTCGGTCTCTCTTCTCTGCTCTTTGTAATTTCTTGTCTTGCATTTCGTTGTTCATCTTCGTCCACCTCATCAATTTCATTTTGCTCCCGTATGTTTTCTGTCAAAGACGTTGTAAATTTAAGGGAATTTTGTTACTCATGAGGTGCCGCCTCCACTTAGTTTATGATCCCCATACCTCCGAACCTTGGCGGAAGAGCTAATAGATCTCTTAGATCTTGCGCGACACCTTCCATCTCTGTTAACCCTTGTCTAGCGGACTGTTTTGGGCTGTTTTGGGCATATTCAGGCCCTCCTGAATGATCAATCAAGTATCTGCATGAACAAAAAATTATTTACCAAACAAAAAACTAGGCGCTAAAAGCTTCAAAATGAGACCAGAACGAGCTATGTAGCACTCGTGGTTCTCATACAGTGATACCCTGAACATGGGAGTTTAGCGTATTTTGGCATATTTCTCCCAGCTATGCTCACTACTGGCTACACTGCCGGCCTCTTGAGAACACAGGGAACATGAGTTAATGGGCGGCGGTAAGCCCTGGGAGTCGGCTGTCTGGCCCGCTGCGCTCCCGGCCATTTGCACTCGATTTTAACCCTTTAAAAGCCTTAATAATGCTCCTAACTTGCTGCAAATTGGTGCACGACTTAAGTCGAGCGCTGCTCTTTAAGGGTTAAAGCAGGTATGAATGCTCCTCTGATTGCCTCTTCCAGCAGTTGGAACATCGGTCCAATGGCAGGCACTGTTCTCATAAGAAAGGTCCATCTGTGCTTAACACCATATGTGAAGGCAGTGTATTATGCAGCATGTGGTTCAGATTTCGCAATGTCTGCCAGGGTTTTCACTTCCTTTACCCACTCCGCTACCTTTTTTCGCAGATAGACTCTCCTGCATTTCTCTGTGCCTATTACTGCTCCCAAATGGCGTTGACCCTCCTTTGTAATATTCACTCCTGCCCCATCAAATGTCTGCACCGCTACTTCATACTGGTCTTCTTTCACTATTAGTACAGATTTACTAGCATTAGGATGGTACCCAATGACTGAGCCAACCGATTGTACTCTCTGCCACCATTCTTTGAGATCCCTTATTCTTCCTGCACCTGTGAGGTCATCAGCATACGTCACTTGTTTCACTCGGGTTTCCTCATGTTTTATTTTCTGCTGCAGAATAGATAGTGCCAGAGCGTACTTTGCCATTGCCACAGGATCTCCTTGCGTTGTTCATTAAATAGTCAGTTTCTTTCCGTTTTCACTAATGAAAATTTGGCACAGATTCCAGAAGTCAATATGGTATATAGTGAGAAATGATGTGCTTAAGGATATTGACAGACTGAAACCTCAAAAATCGCCTGGTCCTGACGAGGTATATGCTAGAGTATTAAAAGAATGCAGAGATGAGTTAAGTAGCCCATTAGCATTTTTATTTAACAAGTCATTAGAAGCAGGTTTAGTTCCAGAAGCTTGGAAGCTTGCAAATGTAGTTCCGATCTTCAAAAAAGGTGATAAATCGATAGCATCCAATTACCGTCCCATTAGTCTCACATCAATCATAGGAAAGTTGCTAGAGTCTATTATTGCTAGGAAAATTAGAAGCCACTTAGAAAATTTTAACTTAATAAATTCTTCTCAGCATGGATTCACTCAGGGACGTTCTTGCCTTGCTAGTTTGCTTAGCTTTATCTCAGAGGTATATGAAGCAGTAGATAGTGACAAGTCATAATATGATATTATATATTTAGATTTCAGTAAAGCTTTCGACAGAGTCCCTCATGAGAGATTGATGAGAAAGGTTGAGGCACATGGAATAGGAGGGTCGTTGTTGGGATGGATTAGGTCATGGCTAATTGGTAGGAAACAGAGAGTCAGCATAAATGGTACCAAGTCAGAGTGGGGAGAAGTCAAAAGTGGTGTCCCCCAGGGATCGGTATTAGGTCCCCTGTTGTTTCTTATATACATAAATGACCTATATTTAGGTATAACTAGTAGGATAAGTAAATTCGCAGACGATACTAAAATGGGGAGATCAATTGATTCAGATAGCGATATGGAGTGCCTCCAAAGGGATCTAGATACCTTACATGAATGGTCAGTAAATTGGCAGATGAAGTTTAACATTGACAAATGCAAGGTATTAAAGATAGGGAAGATGCAAACAAATGTTAAATATAAACTAGCTAATTTAGAATTAGAAAATTCAGACTGCGAGAAAGATCTAAGTGTGTTTGTTAGCAATGATTTGAAGATTAGAAAACAGTGTATAAGCGTTCGTAATAAGGCAAACAGGATTCTCGGGTTCATCTCTAGGAGTGTGAGTAACAGAACTGCTGATGTTATCTTAAAACTTTATTTGTCATTAGCGAGACCTCATATGGATTATGCTGTCCAATTTTGGTGTCCTTATTACAGAATGGACATAGATTCATTGGAGAGAGTACAGCGTAGAATGACAAAAATGATCCATAATATTAGAAATCTTCCGTATGAAGAAAGGTTGAAGAAATTAGGTTTACATTCGTTAGAGAGACGCAGAGTTAGAGGGGATATGATAGAGGTGTTCAAGTAGATTAGTGGGATTAACAAAGGGGACATGACAAATGTACTAAAGCTCAGTGATAGCGAAAGAACTCGTACCAATGGTTTCAAATTAGATAAATTTTGTTTCAGAAAAGATATAGGCAAATATTGGTTTGGTAACAGAGTTGTAGATGGGTGGAATGGACTACCAAGTGCTATAGTGGGATCTAAAACGGTAGGGAGCTTTAAGATAAAATTGGATAAGCATATGGACGAGAAGGGTTGGGTGTGAAGGGGGATCAGCCGGGTTGGGCCAATCAGCGCTCTGCAGACCCCCATAATCCTGCATTAATCTCTAACCGTTTTGGTAAGATGATCCTCAGGGTATTAGAGTGTTGAGCCTATAATTGGGCATTGTAATTGAATTGGGGTTGTGTGGGACAGGGATCTGCCTTGTTTAGGCCAATCGGCTTTCTGCAGACTCCCATTTTCTTATGTTCTTATGTTCTTATGTTGTTCCTTCATTTGATTTGAGAATTTTCATTTCTTCCTTTCTTTGTGCTTCCAACTATATACAGGTTAGCTGGCTCCTTATAAGTGTTTTCTATGTATTTTGCGATGCTCGGGCATTTGATCTTGATGTTGTGAATAGCTGCCTCCCTATTAATAGTGTTAAAGGCATTTGTTGCATCCACTAGCAGAACCGCTTCACAATCTTCCTCGGCATACACCTTCCCCATTGCATGTATTGCTGCTTCTCCTCCGGCTTGCTGTCCTGTACATACTTGTAAGTTGCCCACTGCTCTTTGTACATCTTTTCCAAATACAGACATGATTGCTTTTCCTATAATCCTTCTAAGAACTTCCCCAACGCCTACTGGTCTAACTCCTGGATTCTTATTTAAAGGTATCAGGCGACATGCTGTCAGAGCTTCTATGTTCACGCATGGCGTTGATGCGAGTTTCTTTGCAAGCATTGCTATTGCCTCACAAAGGTCACTCGCGGCTGAACCAAACTTGTTTTGACTTAGGAAGATCCTCCAAGTCTTAGCATCTACACCTGATGGACCTGCCCCTCCCTGTGTTTTCAGTGCCTTTCTCCATATGAGGTCTCCAGTTATATTCTCATATATCACCGGGTCTGGAGGAACATATTCCCCGTTTAGTTTGGCCTCATCACTTGCTGGTGTTGCTTCTGGGTATTCCACCCTTCCCACTGCCGACACGAGACATATCCCGATAATAAACAACATTCAAAGTTCCTATTCTCAGGGTCCGGGACCACTTTCGTGTTCCCTCGCCCGTTTCTCTGTATCGTCGAGTAGGAGAATTATACTTGGGGAGGAGGATTCCTAGCCCCCTGCCCCCAGAAGGAAAAATAGGACAGTAAAAGACACAGACAGAAACAGCTAAGGTTTGGTAGAGGATGCCAAACCTAACTCTGGATAGGACCAGCCCTCACCATAAAAAATACCCTCCCTGTTTCCAATAAATTAGGATTGTATGAATATTTACAAATATGATATGGGGGCAATACCTAGAGAGTAAACAGCTCAACAAGTGTTTTTTAAGAGAGAGCGCCAACGAACTTGACACTAATCTTGACCCCTTAACTTCTCGTAACTCGAAAGGGCCTATAGCAAACTGGCTGTACATATTCACACCTATTTCCTGGTTGGCTCTTCCCAAATGATAGAAATGTCAGCTCGATTACTTTCATTCATTTTGAGTTATGAGAAGTTAAGGGATCAAGAGTATTTTCAAGTTTGTTGGCGCTACCTTATAGGCATCATGGGTCTACGAAGGTAAGTCCACGAAATAGCCTGTTGCAACACTCACACTGTCTTGATGTCTCACTCTCCGTCTGAAACAATATCTCCTGGCTTCACCGTGTTCAGCGGTTGAAACTACAGGCTTCAAGCTTACGTCTGGATGTAAAAGTTGGAATATATAGACTTATAGAGATAGAAATATACAATAATAAAACAAATTCCACATTAATATAATCAGCTTCATTTCTCCGTTTTTTACACACTTCTCTTCTCTGAATTTCTCCTCTTGCCGGACTCCACACCAACTTCTCTCCTTCACTCTTCAATTCCCTCTCCCGCTCGCCATTCCCTGGTGGCCTATTTCTGCGTACCGGTATTTCATATTTTTTGTTTTTGGTTAGGATAGGCTATAACCCCTGGTGGCCTATTTCTGTTTAAATAAAAATAAAATTGTTTTCGGTTCGGCTATCACTGCGTATTCAAATATAATTTTGTTTTGTTATCATTTTCGGTTAGGCTATCACCGCTGATAACCTATTTGTGCGTATTTCAACATTTTTGTTTTCGGTTAGGCCTATTTAAGTAAGTGAAGCGACCTGAAGGGAGTGAAGTGTTTTTAAAGTGAGATAAGTGTTTTTAAAGTGAGTTAAGTGTTTTTAAAGTGAGTTAAGTGTTTTTAAGTGAGTGAAGTGATCTGAAGAAAGTGATCGTCACCATGCCTCGTGCCTGTATGAACTGCGCCGGTAGGTTTAGTGCTTCCATGTTTGCTCCTGCCGATCCACAAGTCTGCCGACTCTGCCAGCAACGAGAGGATTTGACAGCAAAATTGGATGAAGCCCACAACAAGATCAACGCCCTCACCAGGAAGCTGGAATCACTCCAAGAGTTTGTAACACTCAACGTTGGAGTATCACTAACTCCAATTGTTTCAACTCCAGCATCCACCACCGCCCCAACGTCATCTGCCAACAATCCAACACCTGCAGTAGCCACTGCAGCAGATGTTTCTGACGAACCTGAGCCGACATCAAACCAGAACAGCCGCCCTGTTCACCTTAGTCTTTCCCCCACTCTTCGTGCAAGAAGCCTGCTAGCATGAACAGTACCAACCCCTCGCCCCCATTCTAACCACTCCTCTCCCCGACCTGTACGCAGAGTCCCGCCACCACAGGTTTCCGGATTTACACCAGTGAGGAACGGTGCACGGCCAACGCAGAAAAGGTCTCATCTACCAGTCACAATGTTAAACAGATTTGAGATATTGGTAGAGATGGAAGACGAACCAGAAGAGACCAGGCTCATTGGGGATTCCATCTTACGAGGACAGGTCGAAGAGTTCTGTGACAGAGTCCCAAATCGACGAAAAAGATTTTGCATCCCAGGAGCTGGACTGGACGACATTGTGGAAGCCTTCGAAGATACCACAAAGGATGCAAATGTAAATACCCTTTTTGTCATCCATGCTGGTTCAAATGAAGTCATGCGCACCAGATCCGAAGAGTTGATGGAGAAATATCGCAAGATGATCCAGCACTACAAAAACAAGTCAAGGAATATCATCATCTCAGGCATTCTCCCCAAGATCGACGCACCTGAGAAATTCTACGACAAGGCCTTCAGCACAAATAGCCGACTAAAATATTTGTGTCTGAGGGAAGAAGTTGAATTCATCAACCTCTGGGACAACTTCTACAACCAGCCTACTCTGTTCCACAAGGATGGCACTCATCTAAACCCTGTGGGTTCAGCACGCATGGGTCGTCTCCTACACGAAGCAGTCCGCAGCCATGGATCAAAAAATGCCATCCAAGAAGAAGCAGCAATGACATAAATCATCCAACGCCAAGCAAAAACACAGAGGCAACCGAGCACCACCAGCGATAAGGACCGAAGTCAGCGAGGACCGAGGACAGCCAAGAACATAAATGTTGATCCGACAAGAACCAAAAATATTATTAAAGAGCGTTCCGTTAGTTCTAAAATAACAAATTTAAAGGTTTTCTATGCAAACGATCGTAGCATACGCAATAAATTTTCAGATTTAGAGGAGCTACTGTTTACAGAAAATTATGGTGTGATTGGCATAACAGAATCTTGGCTCAATACAGAAGATAGAGACTTTTTAGCAGAGTATTCACTTCCCGGTTATGTAATGTTTGAGAAAAGCCGAATAAATCGAAATGGAGGTGGCGTTTTACTTTATATCAAAGAAAGTCTTAACCCTACCCCCTTGTCAAAACCTAAAATTGTGAACGTCGACACATCTTTTGTGCTAATAAAGAATAATAAAGGTACACAAATAATACTTGCGTTAATATACAGACCTCCAGCTCAATCAGTGCAAACTGACCGAGAAATTGAACAAATTGCAGATGTAAGTAACTCACAAGATACCATAATTTTTGGCGACTTTAATTTACCTGTGACCAAGTGGGGCGATACTCTTACTTCACACTCCGGACATGACTTGTATACGAACTTGCAAGAGAGTTCGCTTTATCAATTTGTTCGATTGCCGAGCCGTGGTAATAACATTCTTGACATTGTACTTGCAACAAAAGAAGAATTAATAGAGAATTTGAATGTTGGTGATGAATTCAGTAACAGCGACCATCGTACGATAACTTTCACTTTAAAGTTTACTAGTAACAAACCAAATAGTAGCATCGAAAAAGTCCCTAATTTCAAGAAAGAAAACTTCCATAAACTTAGAGCTATGTTTAAAGAAACTGACTGGAGCTTTTTAATTAACAATAATGACATAAATACATCTTGGAAGTTATTCGAAACCACTTACCTAAAAGCAGTGCAAGACTGCATACCATCGAAAATACGGCGTCCAGGCCATAATAATAAGCCCAAATGGTGGAATAAAGATATTTCAAACTGCCTGCTTGCTAAAAAAAATTGCTAATGATAGATTAAAATCCTCACAAAATGACGAAGAACGGATGAAATTTGTAGAGCTACGACGCAAAGCCAAAAAGTTAATTAAGCAAAGTAAAAAGACCTTAGAGTTACATATTGCGAATCAAAGTAAAACAAACCCGAAAGAATTCTATAGTTATATCAGAAAGAAAAAAGTAGTTACTTCAACTGTTGGACCGTTAGTCGATGAAAATGGAGAATACACCAAAGACGAAGTACAAATGAGTAATGCCCTCAATACCTTCTTTGCATCAGTTTTTACAACAGAAGACCTCAGTGATATCCCTACACCATCGCCGATTCAGATTGATAATTCAGATGTTCTAAGCAATATCACCGTTACAGAGAGAGAAGTATTGAATTGTTTAGATAAACTCAAGGTAAATAAAACGCCTGGACCTGATACAATCTCGCCTAGAGTTCTAAAGGAAGCTAAGGATGAGCTCTCCAAACCACTGGCATTACTATTCAATAAATCCTTGCAGTCTGGAACTATGCCTGATCAGTGGAAGCTAGCCAACATAACACCGATATTCAAAAAAGGCAGCAAATCCCTACCCTGTAACTATCGTCCAATTAGCTTAACCTCAGTTGTATGTAAAATGCTAGAAACGGTCATACGAGACAGACTCGTAAATCACTTGGAGGAAAATAACATACTTAAAGATACTCAACACGGCTCTCGTAAAAAACGATCCTGTTTAACAAACCTCTTAGACTTCTTCCACGATATCCTCAACCTCTACGATGAGAGTAAAGCTGTAGATATTATATACCTTGATTTTCAAAAGGCCTTTGACAAAGTTCCCCACAAACGTTTACTGCTAAAACTAAAAGCGCATGGAATACAAGACGGTGTGTTGAAATGGATAGAAAATTGGCTCAGTGACAGAAAGCAAAGAGTAGTCATAAACGGTAAGGCATCTAAATGGACCAATGTAAGTAGCGGGGTACCCCAGGGATCGGTACTAGGACCAATTCTCTTTCTAATTTACATCAACGACATAGATGAGGGTCTCACCTGTACAATCTCAAAATTTGCTGACGATACAAAAATTGCAAATAGCGTACTCTCAAAAGAACAAGTTGACGATATGCAACACAATCTAGATAAATTGTCATGTTGGGCCCAAATTTGGCAAATTAGTTTCAATGCGGATAAATGTAAAGTACTACATATCGGATACCTAAATGAGAAAGCAAACTATTCGATGAATGGCACTCAGCTTAAGAATGTAAACAGAGAAACCGATCTGGGAGTAACAATATCGAGTAACCTAAAACCGAGTCAACAATGTTCAGAAGTTGTTAAGAAGGCAAACAAAATAATTGGCTTTATAGGCAGGTCATTTGAGCATAAATCAAAGAAGTTATGCTAACGCTTTACAATTCCTTAGTCCGCCCTCTTCTGGAATACTGCGTTCAATCCTGGTGCCCTTATTACCAAAAAGATATAAACAAGCTAGAACTAGTTCAACGTAGAGTTACCAAAATTATACCTAACCTAAAGAACAAACTATACGAAGAGCGTCTTAGAGAATTAAATCTATTTCCTTTAACCCAGTGCAGATTAAGAGGTGACTTAATTCAAGTGTTCAAAATCATCAAAGGCATCGACAATATGAACTGTAGTAAGTACTTCACTATCGACCAATCTGATTACACGCGGGGAAACGGTTGCAAAATTATTGGTAAATCTTTTAACTCACACGAATCTAAGAATTTCTTCTTCAATCGAGTTGTCACCTTGTGGAAAGGGCTTCCCCGAAACGTTATAGACTGCATCACGTTGATTCATTTAACCCTTTACGAGCGGCCTATGCGGTTTATTTATACGTACCGCCCAGCGGGGTGTTTTTAGCCAAAATAGGGCTGTTTACGTGATAATTTTCATGCCTAAATAAGACCCAGAACGTAAAACAAGTATCTATCCCTGAAAGGGCATAAACAGAGCTTTCGAATGACACCATAACGATCCTTTTATGATGGCTAGTTTTCTTGCAATAATCGTGCAACGCAAGTGCAAAAAGCATGTAATTAGCCACTTTCCCGATACAATTCCGTATATAGCGAGTGAGAGAGGTAGGAGGGAGGTGAGATTCGTGTCAGTAGGTTCGCCGCGGTGGTCTGGAGCAGTCATACACTCGCTACTCTCCTGCCACCACTTGTCTCTCTCTCTCAGCAACATTACGTGCTGAAATTGCCACTCGACCTATGTCGAGCGCCGCCACATAGTCCAGCTTTATTTAACTCGACTTAAGTTGCGCGCCGACTTTTAGGGGTTAAACTCCGCCTAGACAAATATCTCGCATCAAACCCGCGACTGACTGCGTTTGTAAATGAATAACTTTATTTTATCCCCCCGTCAGTTACTAACTCATCTGTCCCCTACTAACTTCCTAATCTTGCCACGGACATTAGTTCCAGGGCAGTAATTCCCTTTCCAATGTTCCCTTACCCACTCTAAACCACTGTTTGGACACTTGATCCTCAGTGTTTTGGAGGACAAGCAACCTAGAAGGGTCACTAGATATGTTGTTGCTGGATTTCCTTTGTACACTCTACTGTGTCCTCCCCTTGCCCCATCACTCCCACCTGTTTCTGGATTGCACCAGCTGGTTCTTTTTTCTTTTTCTTGATACCGGTACTCTCTTCATGTGTCTGCTCTTTCGCGCCCTTTTTGTTCGTTCCACGGTCTTCTTTTGTGTTCCTTTGACAAACCATTTATTCTTCTTTGTTCCTATCAGTCGCCAATAAAAAAAAAATATCTTTTTGTTCCGTTCATTTGGCATTTAATACCTTCACTTTGTCTCTCAAGCTTTTCATTTTGTGCCTTTTATCTATCTATCTATCTATTGCCTGACGCCGTGATCCCCGAAGGGGTGGACACGAACGAACCGCCCCATGCACCTCTGTCCCCAGTCAGTCGACGCCCCTCCCCCCAACCAGTACCGCCTTCGTTCATATACTTCCTCACTCCATCCTTCCACCTCTAATTCGGTCTACCTCTCCCTCTCTGTCCCTCCACCTCGCTCTCGTACACCCTCTTAGTCATTCTCTCGCTTTCCATACATTCCATATGGCCGAACCATCTCAAGTTGTTCCTTTTCACACTTTCCAGCACATCTACCTCCACACCACACCTCCTTCTTACTTCCTCATTAGTCTGTCTATCACTCCATGTAACTCCGCACACACTCCTTAAGTAATTCATTTCCACTGCCCTCACTCTTGGTCTGAGTCTCTCAACCAACGTCCATGCTTCGCTTCCGTAAGTCAGTGTCGGGATTACCACACTGTCATGCAAGGACATCTTCACTTCCATATTGACCACCCTATTTCTTGTTACTGCTTTTAGCGTTCCTACAACCCTCTTCCCCTGTTGTACCCTCTCCCGAACTTCTTCATCCATAGTCCCATCTTTACTCAACACACTGCCCAGATACTTAACCCGGGAACTGCGGGAAGACTCTTAAGAGTTCCCCCGGCGGACTGCGGGAAGACTCTTAAGAGTCAGGGGGAAAAAAAAATCCATTTAAAACACCCCAAAAAAAAATTGTTTTGTTTTTATTTTTTTATTTTTTATTGCCCCTGGGCCATGCCAAATATCACTCTTCGACCTCCCCTCCTTCAGTTATCACCTATTTTCCCTGTTATTCCCTTATTCTGTGGTATATTTTTGTGCTAACATTAGCGAGTTGCAAGCAGGGCATTGTCATCACTGTTAGCAAGCGAGTGCAAGAGAGAGAGAGAGAGTATCGATCGACAGTGTCTCTCCAGAGGTGGAGAAAAGTGGTGGGAAGTGAGGTTGCCTCAGCCATACATTATGTAACTCCCGGCCTGTATCGCCGATTTTGACCATCCAAACGCTGTTTCCACTTGTTTTATTGTTGTAACAGGTTAATACCTTTATAATCAACCTATAATAGGTGCATATGGATAAGTATTAATGCTATTTATGGTAAAATAACGATGCTAGTGATGGGAACATCTCAAATACGTCAGCACAGGAGTGTGGTGTCTCATACCCCCCATGCGCACTTCAGAGGTTAAAAGATTTAACGATCTCCATAGCCTGACCGTTCAGCTTCACCTCACACTCTGTGACTTCACCCCTTTCGAAAACCATAACCTTGCTCTTCCCCACATTTACCTTCAAATTCCGTTTATCTAGGTCCATATATTTGTCAATATAGATATGATTGGTGCAATCTCAGTGTTAGTATCTCCATTCATTCTGCATGGTATCTTCGACTATTCCCACTGCACGAACTAGCAATTTTACTGGTCTTGACTCTTCTTGTTTATATTTTCCAATCCTGTGCATGCCTTCAATTTAATTCTCCCATTCTCTCGCACCTTTGTCCACTATCTGTAGAAATGCTTTCACTCTGTCTCTCTTTAGCCTATTTCTCTTATCTTTCTTTACATTGCGTTTCTCCTTAGTTCCTCTTATGACAATGCATGTGTTTTCTTCCTGCAGTCCCCATTACCAGCTCATCCAGCTTCATTACTTTACCAACTTCCTTTTCAAAATGTCATTCCTGAATATGTCTCATTAACTTTTTTTTTGCTAACTGGTGTTCCTTTATGGTATCTGATAATTTCAAATAGCTTACCTCTTCGTTCTCTTCATACTCATCCTTCTTCAATTTAATATCCCTTATATATTTCTTCAATCTGTTTAGTTCGTCCTGCATTTCATTAACGTATACTTTTAGTACATATTTTTAATCTGCTCGTAAGCTCGGTTATTCGTCTCTTGCACATCTAACTGTCTTTCTAAATTACGTAGCCTTACCGTGAACGCAGATAATGCAGCTCCTTCCGGAAAACCCAGAAATATCGAATGGATCATGGTCATAAGAGTCTCTATCTTAAATAGCCCGGCTCGGAGGCAAGCACGATTTTGATCCCGACTCCCCACGACTTGGCAAACGTGGTGGATTCCTATGGGGGATCGGTGTAGTCCTAGAGGCGTCCCAGGGCAGCCATCCCCGCGTGCCCCTACGTGTTGGCGAGGGCGCAGAAAATGTCAAAATATTTTAAATTTGGGGCTGACGGTCGTGGCCCATCAAACGTTGCTGTGTCGTAGAGGCATGGTCATAGGACCGTCGTGTACGTCCTTGCACCGTCGGTATCATCGCAGCAACATTCTGTCACCATCGTTCGCCATTGGCGTACATTGGGAGTTAGCTAGCGTAACGTACAGTACAACACTATTTATCCGGTATTCAGATAAACGGAAATCATAACAAAAGTCAATACTTATATTCGCATTATAACTGTAATGTTAACCTATTCATTATATTCTGGCAACTATTTGACGATTGTATTCAGCTTAAAAAGTTGCTCTAACAAATAAAAGACTACAGATTGTCTAATTTAATCCATTGAGCTACCACATATCCATCCGAAGTTAAATCAAATCATCTGATAGTGTCCAGAATATGAACGGGATTTTTGTTTCTATGTGTATGGAGACAAAAGGCAGGTTGCCTGTAACGAGTGTCGCCCCCAAAGCCAAAAGAGTGACAGACAAATTCAAGGGACGTTGGAGTCCTAATGCCTGGACACACGTAGTTTAAAGCAGTCTAAGTCATAGGATGAAGGAAATATTGATTGAAGGAGAGAGTTCCAGAGTTCACTTGTTGAGTAGAAGAAAGACTGAAGATTTGCCAATTCTTGGGTTGAAGGGCTAAACAGAATAGGAGTGGGACTGTGTTGAAAGGCAGTTGCCTCGCACTCGCCGCAAGGGAGAGGGTATACACTGAGAGAGATCTGAAGAACACTGATCATTGTAATAGTGATAGAAGAGTGAAAGAGATGCAACATTGCGGCGTGTAGAAAGAGATTGTGGGGAACTAGTAAGAGGAAATGAGTTGATGAGGCAAAATGCTTTTGATTCTACTCATTCGAGAAGTGCGGTATGGGTGGAGCCTCCCCACACATGCAAACAATACTCAATACAGGGGCACACTGTGCCCCGATACAGAGCAAGAAGCTGTGTGGGGGTGAAATACCCATGGAGACAGTTGAGCATACCTAACTTTTGGAAAGCTGTTTTAGCAAGAGTGGTAATATGATCTTTCCAAGAAAGGTCGGATGAAAAAGATACACCTACAGTAGAATATTGAGAGAAGATGGGATATATGACGTCTTGCAAAACAAAATTAAGGGTTGATTTATGTATTGTTGAAGAATAGTTGATAGTCTTGTGAAAAATTGTGATGGAGAGATAGAGGGAGAAACTTGGTCTAGGAGGCCTTGAAAATAACAAGATTTGCTCTGCCCAAATCAGAATTAATTGAATGATCAGAAGATAGGCATTCTATGGCCTCGTCACGTTTGGTTTGGACTGTTTGCATGCTAGGTTGGTATGAAAAATTAGTTAAATAGTGTAAGGTAGAGTTGTCAGCATATGAGTTGATAAACCTAGAGGTACAGTTGAGTAGATCATTAATGAATATTAGAAAGATAATTAGAGACAGGACAGAGTCCTGAGGAACACCGGAGTTGATAGGTTGTGGAAGTGAGCGATGCCAGTCCACAACTGCAGCTATGGAGCGGTATGAAAGGAAATTAGAGATAAAGGCACAGATAGAGGGATAGAAACCGAAGTAGGGTAGTTTGGAAATTATAAATTTGTGCCAGACTCTAAGAAAGGCTTACGATATATCTAGCGCAATAGAAAAAGTCTCACCGATTTCCCGAAAAGAGGATGACCAAGAGTTAGTACGATAAGCAAAAAATATCACAAGTGGAACGGCCTTTAACACTTAATTCGCAGTGACCGTCATATGATGGGAGAGAGAATATTAGTCACCCCTGCGGTGCCAGTCATATGACTCGTGCCTTTTTTAGGCCATTATGAGCGATGATAGAGAGAGCGAGCATTGCAAGGACAACAGGCGGGTTTGGTCTGCTCGCGACAGCGGCGGGATCCGTACTGAGACCTATTGTATCTGGCCCCTACCTCCACACCTCTCAGAATAAGGATAAAACCAGGGAAATTACCTCATTTTAGGGTATTTTCCCTTCCACTTGCACGATCATAGCAAGGCAACCCGTTGTCGTACAAGGATAATTCAGATGTCATTGGAAAGCTCTATTATCGCCCTTTCACGGATATGTAATTGTATTACGCTTTGGCTCTTGTTAATGCATGAAAAAGAGCATGGAATGATGCTCATTTTCGGTAAATATACACGTCAGGGGCTACGGTGATACACACATACCAGCCTGCTTGTTAGGAGTTAAGGAAACCGAACTGGCAATATCTATAGGAAAAGGTTAGCAACTCCTTATCACGTCGTTGTTGTAGAGTTGAATAATGCATGGACTCTCGTCCTGATTGTCGGCGGTTCAAGGCCGGCCAAGATTAAAAAATATATACTGTATATATATATATATATATATATATATATGGCGTAGTGATGTGGCGACCCCACCGTCACTTTGTAACACAGTCAGCTCCTGGAGGTTGAGACAGGGAATCCACCTCAAGAATTGTTAGGAAGGGGCTGTAGGCACCAGCCAAACAGGGCGGTACTCCCGGGGAGTGCTAGGTGGTTGATATGGACAGCTGGAACTCCTGTTTCACCACTGGGCCTCCCTAGCTGATCCTTTCTGTGCCTCATCGACACTGAGGGCAACCCTAGCCTGCCCTTCAAAACATATTCTCCTACTATCAACACACTATACTACAAACAACTTACATACCTCACTATTTCTCTGCCAAAAATAATGACAACATTACGTAAGACAAGCCTCGGAGTCCCCAGGGGGTGGGGGGGACCAGAAATGCCCCCATCCAACTATCCCCTGACAACGACTCCACAAAATGCTCTGAACCACTATCTTCTACTCTTACTATTAACTTCTGCAACATTCGTGGCCTCTTATCTAACTTCTACGCTGTGGAACACCACCTCTCCTCTGCCAACTATGATCTTCTCTTTCTCACCGAGACACAGTTGTCTGGAACTACTGACAGCAAACCCTTCTCTGTATCCTCCTACTATCTCTATCCTCAGTTTCGAGCCAAAGGTGAATGTTGCATCTTCGTACGCAACAATCTTGCTATCTCTCGTGTTCCCAACTTAGATTCTTCTGAGTTCTCAACTCTCTGGCTAAAGATTTCTTGTCACTCTCATACTAAATATTTATGCGCTGTTTATCTCTCCCCTAATTCTACTGACTATCCAAAATTCTTTGACTATCTAACTTCTAAAGTGGAACACATTCTATCCATCTCTCCTTTCGCAAAAATCTCCATCTTAGGAGATTTCAACATTCTCCACCGCCACTGGCTCTTCTCTCTTTCCACTGACCAACCTGGTGAACAAGCCTTCATCTTTTCTATCCCAAGCGACCTAGAGCAGTTAGTCCAGCAACCCACCCATATCCCGGACCGCTTCGGAGATAAGCCCAACATTCTTGATTTATTTCTAACCTCTAACCCTTCCATTTATACTATAAATCTTTTCTCTCCTTTGGGCTCCTCCGACCATAAACAATATCTGTCACCTGTCCTACATCTCCGGTTATGGCCACCTGATCCTTCTAACCGGCGGCGCTTGTGGAACTTTGGCGCTGCCGACTGGGAGGCTCTTCGGCAGTACTTCTTTGATTTCCCTTGGAATGACTTTTGCTTCCGTGGATGGGGACCCTCGGAGAGTGCTGAACGCATTACCGAGGTACTCCTCTCGGGTATGGAAGCATACATTCCATTTTCCTTCTCTCAGTCCAATGCAATTAAATCTTGGTATACTTACGCTTGTTTTACTGCTGCCCGCAACAAGGAGGAAGCATTCAAACAGAACCAACACCTTAAAACTAAAAAATCTCCTTCTTCCTATGTTTTTGCCTGGAATCAAGCCAAATCTGTTCTTCGACTTGCGAAGCACTCTTTCAACAATAAGAAATGCACTGAACTATCCAACTCAAGCTCTTCCAAAGCTTTCTGGCATCTAGCCAAAAACCTCTCCAACAATTTTTCTTCCTTGTCTTTCCCTCCCCTTTTCCACTCGGATGGCACAACCATCACGTCTTCCTCTGACAAAGCTGAACTCTTCGCTCAAACTTTTGCTAGAAACTCCACATTGTATGATTCCAATGATATTCCTCCCTCTCCACCCCCCTCTCTCCTACTTATGCCTAATATCGTTATCTCTTCTAAAGATGTATTTTCTACTTTCTCTGGGCTTAATACTAAAAAGGCGTACGGTCCGGACAGTTTTCCTCCTGTTGAACTCAAAAACTGTGCATCCGTGCTGACTCCCTGCCTAGGCAAACTCTTTTGTCTCTGTCTCTCCTCTAACATCTTCCTTTCTTGCTGGAAGTTTGCTCTCATTCAACCTGTCCTAAAGAAGGGTTACCGCTTTCAAACCTCCAACTATCGTGCAATTGCTCTCATTTCTTGTATCTCTAAAACTGTTTTAACTATTCTTGCTTCCAAATTTCTTAAGCATTTCTCTTCTCATAATCTACTCTCAGATCGCCAGTATGGCTTCCTTAAGGGTCGCTCTACTGGTGATCTTCTTTTGGTCATCCTCCTTGCGGGACTTCAGTGAGACCTTTTCTATTGCACTAGACATATCGAAGGCCTTCGATAGAGTCTGGCACAAATCTTTAATGTACCCTCCTTCGGTTTCTATCCCTTCATCTGTGCCTTTGTCTCAAATTTCCTTTCCAGCCGTTCCATAGCTGTGGTTGTGGATGGCAATAGTTCACTTCTTCATCCTATCAAATCCGGTGTTCCTCAGGGCTCTCTCCTATCTCCCATTTTTTTTCTAATTTTCATAAAATTATGATCTTCTCAACTGTACCTCCAGTCCAATCCATTCATACGCAGACGACTCTACCTTACACTACTCAATTAGTTTTCCAGAGCGCCCCAGTCAGCAATCCCTCTAAAACAAACTTATTGAAGCCATAGAACACTTATCCGTTGATCTAACTACTAATTCCAATTGGGGCAGAGAAAACCTTGTTACCTTTAAAGCTTCCAAAACCCAATTTCTCCATTTCACTATAAGTCCGGAACTCCCAGAGGACTTTCCTCTATACTTCAACAATACAAAAATCAATCCTTCATCTTTTTTCAATATTCTTGGTGTCTCCTTTTCTTCTGCTCTCACTTGGAAGGACCATATTACCAGTCTTGCTAAGGCAGCCTCCCAGAAGTTGGGTGTGCTCAACAGCATCAAAGGGTTCTTTTCCCCTGCACAGCTTCTTGCTCTGTACAGGGGCACGGTGCGTCCTTGTATTGAGTATTGTGCACATGTGTGGGGAGGGTCCTTTCACACTGCACCCCTAGACAAAGTTGAAAGGAAGGCCTTTCGTATCATTAACTCCCGTCCGCTCACCAACTCTCTGCAATCTCTCTCTCTCCGCCGCAATGTTGCATCTCTCTCGCTATTCTATCGCTACTATAATAATTAGTGTTCCTCAGAGCTTTCCCAGTGTATACCACCTTCTCTACGAAGGGCACATGGTACCCGTCTTGCAACCCCTACTCTGTGTAACTCTCCAAACCCAGAATGAAACGTAACTCTCAGACTTTCTTCTATTCAGCAGCTGAGCTCTGGAACTCTCTCCATGATTCAGTCTTGCCCTCTTCCTATGAGTTAAATTACTTCAAACTCCGTGTGTCCAGGCATTTTGGTTTGAATGTCCCTTGATTTTGGCACTGTCACTCTTTCAACTCTGGGGGAGGCACTCACGACAGCCAGTTCTGCCTATTGCCTCCCTCACTCACATAGAGAAATAAATAATGTATATATATATATATATATATTATATATATATATATATATACTGTATATATATATATATATATATAAATTGTTTTTGTTTTTGCTGTTCCCCAGGCTGCCTGGCCGAACAGCCCCAAGGCCCCGAGCAAGGCCAAGACCATAACCGAGAGCCCCCACAGAACCCTCCCTGCTTACCACAATAAAGCCTGGGTGACCAAAGCCACTCCAAGGCGGGGAGCAGAGGAGGGTGCGGAAATGCCCGGGAAACCAAAGCCCCACCCAGGGCCCTGTGCCCCTCAGCAATTATGAAGAGAAAGTTGAGGGGCAAAGGAAAAATGTGACGCTTTGGATTCCAATCTGCCAACCTCTAGGTTGGCAGATTGGGAGGTCAATCCACGGAAGAGACGCCGTCACTTGTGATCTAGAAAATATATAAGTAAAAGGAACAGTCAGAGTAAGCCATGGGTATGGCAGAGATCGCTCAGCTCTCACTCTGATAGACCAGCCCATCACCAATATATATATATATATATATTGTTATATGTTATGACCATCATTGTTACTATTCTATATGCACACACACACACACACACACACACACATGCAAGCACACGAACACACGCACACATACAATATATTCCTATCCCCTATATTCACTCTACTATTTAAAGGAAAGCCTCCCTCTCCCATTACGAAGGAAAATGTATATATTATGTTTTGGTGTATGTTATTGACCTTATATAAGAGTCGTTGTTAATACAGTGCTCCTCCTCATATGGTCAATATATTTCATTCTGTCAACTTTAATTTAATTTTTATCCCGAACATTATTTGGGGTGTTGAATATTAAACACACCTAAATAATTAACTTTCTAGTAGATTAGAGCACAGGTCCAATCCTGTGTGTGAATATATGTGTGTGTGTGCGTGTGTCTGCAAACTCAGTGTAGGTAATTTGTATTTTTGAAGTCGTATACAAAGAGAGTATTAAGCTAAATACATTAGTATGAATAATATACAATTAAAGCCATCAATTTTGAAAACGTTTTATTGAAAACCAATAATTTAGAATAACAATTGCATGGGATAAAATGTATTCACGTTATGAACGTAAGGGACTGTCTCTCCAGAGTCAGCGGATTGCTCTTGCTGTAAGGGATAGTCGGAGATCATACGATATATCCAATCAAATTACAAATGTATTTGTAATCCTATGTTATCTTGGGAAAAGCTGATCACGTTGTGAATTAATTCGAAAAGTTAATATTTAAACTACAGCGAGAGATAGTAAGAGGGGCGGCAGAGATCAGATCAGTCAATAAAGTTGAAAAGCTGGATAGAAAGCGAAATCCGACAAATGAACCACAGAGGAGAACTTGGAGCAAGAGGAGAGGAAGGCAATAAACCCAGCCTAATTTACACATCTTTTACATTGCCAGTAATTGAATTTCAGTGACGTGAATGGTCTGTGCCTACTTTCAGTTAATTACAATTACGTAAACAAGAAACAGACACTACTAGCTGTCTAGTCTAGGTTAATATTATACCAGGACTCCTTCCGTGAACCCCTTTATGGTTCAAAGTAACCCTCACAAACATGGTTCAAAGTAACCCTCACAAACATGGTTCAAAGTAACCCTCACAAACATGGTTCAAAGTAACCCTCACAAACATGGTTCAAAGTAACCCTCACAAATATGGTTCAAAGTAACCCTCACAAACATGGTTCAAAGTAACCCTCACAAACATGGTTCAAAGTAACCCTCACAAACATGGTTCAAAGTAACCCTCACAAACATGGTTCAAAGTAATCCTCACAAACATGGTTCAAAGTAACCCTCACAAACATTCCAGCATAAGGGGAGGCAGAGCGTTTTTCTGGACTCCTTCTCCCTAACGTATAGCCCCACTAGTGTTGATATTATAAGACGTTCGGCCCAATATTTTGGCGATTTTAACACCTTTTTCCCCACTTCGTTGTCAATTTTAAGACCTTTCGTGCCATTTAGGTGTCGATTTTTTCCTGGCGATAGCGAGCCTGCAATTTTAAGAGGAACCGTCCTTCGGCCGGGACATTTTTCTACCGAAAAATGTACAAATTTATCTTGAAGGGGGGTCTAGGGGATGTTTTTCTAAGCTTGATGGAGGGCTAGGGAGGAAACTAAACAAAATATATGAATAAATAAATTAATAGACCAAACAAACGGCCAGTCAGTCTCCCCTTAAATAAGAGCGAATGTTCTGCAGTTTCTCATAATGAATGCGGAAATGTTCTTGGCGGTTCCGATCCAACGATAAGGGAGAGTAACTTGGGGTGCTCTGTACGGAGCAAAGATTAATTTAAACTTACTGAATAAATATAAATGAGAACATTTTCTTTGCCATAACTTTAAAACTTTAACCATTACCTCGGTGGCCGAATCTCCAGGAAGATAGCATTGCATTGCAAGTTATAGATACCGAAACATTGAGACACATTATTTACACTTCTACAATAATGTACCATAGTCTTTATGACGAATCGGTTTGGGAGAAATTGATATACCTTTTAAACGTGAAACATAACCCACTTTGTACAGATCCATTTACATTAACATATATACACTCATTCATTGGTTCAATAGCTGGAGCAAATCCTCTGTTTGAGGTATCTATAATTGAGTACGGAACGTAAGAAGCAATGATTGGAATAATATTTGTAACTGATAATGTTAACTACTACAACATGAATACAGGAGAGAGAGAGAACGAGAAAGAGAGAGAGAGAGTGTCTAATTTCAAGACCACGCCTCACTCCTGCCTTTGCCATTGATTGGACACATATTCCTGTTTTGATTGCCAATGCCCTTCTGATGCAGACCATATTGCATTTCGATGTCATATACTACAGAGCTGTGAAAGAAACTCTAGGGCGGAAGACCGAGTGTTTCTGATGGTAGAATGAGGGACATAATCGGGTAGGTGGTGGAGGGTTGCATTGGGTGGACAGATCATTTTAGTAGTTTAGCTGTGAAGAGTAGGGGGAAGGCAAAGATCTCAACCATGAGAATGGAGAGAAGTAGGATAAATAGGGTAGACGAAAGACAGATAAGCGGAGAAGGAATACAAACAAAAACAATAATAGAGTTACCATGGCCAAAGCTACTGGAGTAGATAACATCTCCGGTGAAATGCTGATATATGGAAATAAAACTATAGATATAATGCATAGATTATTGTAAAGTAGCATGAAAAACAAAAAAATATAGAACTGGAGAAAAACAGTAATATTGCACCTATATATAGGGTAAGGTAGTGAAGAAGAATGTAAGAGTTATACGGGAAGTAGCTTTCTTAGCACACCCGGATAGGTATATGCAAGCGTACTAACCTACTAACAGACAGACTGCAGAAGATAACAGATGAATTAATAGGTTAAGATCAAGAAGGTTTCAGAAACGATAGGGGCTACATTAACCAGATATCCTCAATGCGATTGTTGGTAGACAATTATTTGGCCAAGAACACAACACTCGATGCAACATTCTTGGAATTGGAAAAAGCCTGCGACAAGGTATATTGGGAGGGTTTATGAGATGTGTCAACAGTATATGGCGTGGGAGGGAATTATGAGATGTGTCAACAGTATATGGCGTGGGAGGGAATTATGAGATGTGTCAACAGTATATGGCGTGGGAGGGAATTATGAGATGTGTCAACAGTATATGGCGTGGGAGGGAATTATGAGATGTGTCAACAGTATATGGCGTGGGAGGGAATTTCTTAAGAGGAGACTGACCGTTTGTTTGGTCTATTAATTCATTTCTTCATATGTTTTTTTTAGTTTCCTCCCTAGACCTCCATCAAGCTTAGAAAAACACCCCCTAAATGTGTAGGCTACATTTTTCGGTAGAAAAATTTCCCGGCCGAAGGCCGGTTCCTCTTAAAATAGCAGGCTCGCTTTCGCTCGCCAGGAAATAATAGACACCTAAACAGCATGAAAGGTCTTAAAATTGACAACGAAATCGGGCGAAAGGTGTTAAAATTGCCAAACTAATGGGCCGAACGTCTTATAATCTCAAAACTAGTGGGGCTAAACATTAGGGAGAAGGGGGTCCAGAAAAACGGTATTCCTCCCCTTAACTGATGATTATATAGTCGATATAAGAGAACGACATGCAGGCGCCATGTCACCTTGGTTGCTTGATATATGCATGGAAGCAGTGATTAGAGAATATAGGGCGGGATCAATGGGTATACGAGCTAGGTTGGAATCGGAGGGAAGAGAATAGCAGATTTTAACATGTGGGTGATGCAGTCCTGTCGTCGGAAAATGTGGAAGAACTTCAGAGAGTGGTCACGGATTTCGACAGGATGTGTGATGAGAGGCAGTTAAAGTTCAATGCAGGAAAATGTAAGGCAATGGAGTTTGAGAGAAGAATGTATGGAACCATAGACTAAAGCAAAATATAGAAGACACATCTTTGGGAAAAGTTCTAAAATTGAACTGGGTAATGAAGCATTGGAATAGGTTGAAAGGTTCAAGTATTTGGGAGCTGTACTGTGCAAATGTGGTAACAATGAGAGTGAGATAAAAGAGGCGAATGCATGGGAGAAAGGTAATTGGAGAACTTGATTGTATTCTGAAAGGAAGAATAGTCAGAGAAGAACATTGTGCTTCTCCCAACAAGTGAGACATGAACAGTAAATAACGAGGACTTCTCCAAGCCGAGATGAGGTAACACATAATTGACCACTTGCGAGTTTCAGGCTATAAGGAAGTTGAAGTTTTTTACATTGATATTTAGCTGAATTACCAGCTAAAATAAGGTTGTAGTACATTTATAAATACATACACCTAAATTCAACAAACGTTTTATCCATTAGACATCTACTGTATTATTGTATTTCTGTTTAATATCGATGTTTACGGCACCAACTACCTTATAGCATGAAACTCGCAAGTAGTTAATTGCAGCTGGTGTGACTAGGCTAGATGAACCAAGTAATAGGGAGGTGTATAAGCCACTTGGAATGAAAGAACATGCTTTGGATATCGAATTTGGAGTGGTTGAACAACCAGCCTCGGATGCGGACGGACCCTGTGTTGACGAACCAAGACAGACTATGGACATTCTGAGAATAGGTGCATGGAACGTGAGTGGCATGAATGATGGCACAAAAGAGAGAGAGAGGTACTGGAAGTGTTAGTGAATGCCAGGCTGGATGTATGTGGAATGACGGAGACCAAATGGAAGGGTACAGATGTGAGAGAGTGGGAGTGTGGAATGGGTGTGTGTGCTGGAATGAGTGAGGGAGCAGCGAGAGAAGGTGCGTGTTTGTTTGTAAGTAACAAATGGAAGGAGTGTGTAAGAGAATATGGGTCTGTGGGTTCAAGGATTGTGTGGGTGAGAATGAAAGTAGGAATACAAACGTGGGTGATTGTGTGTGTGTATGCTCCGACAGAAGATAAACTTGTAAGAGAGAAAGAGGAATTCTGGGTGCATGTGGTGGCGTGCGAACGACAAGAACGAAAGAATATTTCTGATTGGGGATATGAATGGTAAGGTGGGTGATAGGAAAGTTGATGGACTGTACAAAGGAGTACAAAGGAAATCAAGCAACAACATAACTAGTGACCCTTCTAGGCTGCTTGTCCTCCAAAACACTGAGGATCAAGTGTCCAAACAGTGGTTTGGAGTGGGTAAGGGAACATTGGAAAGGGAACTACTGCCCTGGAACTAATGTCCGTGGCAGGGTTAGGAAGTTAGTAGGGGACAGATGGGTTAGTAACTGAGGGGGGGATAAAATAAAGTTATTAATTTACAAACGCAGTCAGTCGCGGGTTTGATGCGAGATATTTGTCTAAGCGGCGTTTAAATGAATCAACGGTGCTGCAGTCTATAACGTCTCGGGGAAGCCTATTCCACAAGTTGACAACTCGATTGAAGAAGAAATTCTTAGATTCGTGTGAGTTAAAAGATTTACCAATAATTTTGCAACCGTTTCCCCGTGTGTAATTAGATTGGTCGATAGTGAAGTACTTACTACAGTTCATATTGTCGATGCCTTTGATGATTTTGAACACTTGAATTAAGTCACCTCTTAATCTGCGCTGGGTTAAAGGAAATAGATTTAATTCTCTAAGACGCTCTTCGTATGGTTTGTTCTTTAGGCTAGGTATCATTTTGGTAACTCTACGTTGAACTCGTTCTAGCTTGTTTATATCTTTTTGGTAATAAGGGCACCAGGATTGAACGCAGTATTCCAGAAGAGGGCGGACTAAGGAATTGTAAAGGGTTAGGATAACTTCTTTGGATTTATGCTCAAATGACCTGCCTATAAAGCCAATTATTTTGTTTGCCTTCTTAACAACTTCTAAACATTGTTGACTCGGTTTTAGGTTACTCGATATTGTTACTCCCAGATCGGTTTCTCTGTTTACATTCTTAAACTGAGTGCCATTCATCGAATAGTTTGCTTTCTCATTTAGGTATCCGATATGTAGTACTTTACATTTATCCGCATTGAAACTCATTTGCCAAATTTGGGCCCAACATGACAATTTATCTAGATTGTGTTGCATATCGTTAACTTGTTCTTTTGAGAGTACGCTATTTGCAATTTTTGTATCGTCAGCAAATTTTGAGATTGTACAGGTGAGACCCTCATCTATGTCGTTGATGTAAATTAGAAAGAGAATTGGTCCTAGTACCGATCACTGGGGTACCCCGCTACTTACATTGGTCCATTTAGATGCCTTGCCGTTTATGAGTACTCTTTGCTTTCTGTCGCTGAGCCAATTTTCTATCCATTTCAACACACCGTCTTGTATTCCATGTGCTTTTAGTTTTAGCAGTAAACGTTTATGGGGAACTTTGTCAAAGGCCTTTTGAAAATCAAGGTATATAATATCTACAGCTTTACTCTCATCGTAGAGGTTGAGGATATCGTGGAAGAAGTCTAAGTGTCCAGAGTGTGAAGTAAGAATAAGAATGTGAAGTAAGAAGTAAGAGTGGTGGAAGGGTGGGGGTACCGTCAGAGGTGAATGGGAATGGTAGTGCACTTGTGGACGTATGTGTGGGGAGGAGGTTGTGGATAGCCAACACCTTCTTCCGACACAGAATGATACACAGGTACACATGGAAAGTGGTGTGGACGATGAAGGATAACACAGTGGTGGAACGAAAGTCACTGATTGATTATAATTATATGTGTGGATGAAAGAGTGAAGCAATCTGTGATGGATGCTAGGGTGTATAGGGGTATTGGAGGGGGTCTGTCTGATCATTATGTAGTAGTAGCTAAGATTAGGATACAAAATAAGTGGGTAAGGAGAGCTGGAGGGAGGCGAGAGGAAGGGGGAATGGTGAGGAGGGTGGAGAGGCTACAGGAGGAGGAAATCAGGGAAGCGTACAGGAGAGCACTAGAAAGACGACTAGGTGGGTTCGACCTGGAAGATATGGTGAAAGTGGAGGAGATAGGCAAGGTGTTTAAGGAAGAGATCTGTGCAGCATGTGAGGAGGTGTGTGGAGTGAGGAGAAGAGGGAAGGGAGTGAAAGGTACATCATGGTGGACAGAAGATGTAAAAATAGCTGTGGAAGACAAAAAGAAAGCGTATAGAGAGTGGTTAGGTAGTAGAGGGAATGAAGATTTGGAGAGGCAGAAACGAGCGAGGTATGTGGAGAGAAAGAGAGTAGTGAAGGAAAGTAAGAGAAGAGTAGATGAGGAATTTGGACGGAATCTGAGTGTAAAATGGAGGGAGTGTAAGAAACTGTTCTGGAAAGAAGTCAAGAAAGTTAGGGAAGGTAGCAAGGGAAACAGTAAGGGTGTGAAAGATAAGAATGGGAGAATGCTAGCCGAGAAGCAGGAGAGAGTCGAAAGATGGAGGGAGTACTTCAATGAGTTGCTAAATGTAAGGAATGAAGAGCCAGCAAACATAGTTGGATATGGTATGGGAGGGAGAAGAGGAGAAGTAGTGGAGGAGGAGGTGGGGATCAAGAGGTCAGAAGTGTTGGAAGTTATGAAAAGAGTGAAGTTGGGGAAAGTACCAGGAACAGATGGAGTGTGTGGGGAAATGTTGAGGTATGGTGGTGAGATATTGATCGAATGGGTATGGAAAATGTGCAAACTAGCATGGGAGAAGGGGAATGCACCCGATGACTGGAAGACTGGCATAATAGTCCCCCTATATAAGGGGAAAGAGGAGTGTGTGGTAACCACCAAGGAATATGTCTTTTAAGCGTAGTAGGGAAGGTGTACAGTAGGGTAGTGATTGAGAGAGTGAGAACGGAGAAATGGATAGGCGATGAGCAGGGAGGTTCTAGGAAGGGAAGAGGATGTGTAGATCAGATTTTTACCCTGAATTGTGTTGTGGAGAAATATCTTGAGAAGCAACAAAAGGTGTATGTTGCCTTTATGGACTTGGAGAAGGCCTATGACAGAATGGATAGAGAAGGCATGTGGAAATTGTGAGTTCTTTGACCTGAGTGTTGGGTTGAAACAGGGGTGTGTGATGTCCCTGTGGTTGTTTACTCTATATATGGATGAAGTCATGAAAGAAATACTAGGAAGAGCAGCGGATGTTGTTGTATCGCTGAAAAGGGAGGGAAATGAGTGGGAGCTGCCTATACTGCTGTTTGCGGATGACACAGTTCTGATGAGCGATAATGAATGGGAGTTGCAGGGTCTGGTAAATGAGTTTGGAACAGTGTGCAAAAAATGGAATTTGAAGGTAAATGTGGGGAAAAGCAAGGTTATGGTCTTCGAAAAGGGTGAAGTCACAGAGTGCGAGGTGAAGTTGAACGGTCAGGCTATGGAGATCGTCAGTTCTTTTAAGTATCTGGGCAGTGTGTTGAGTAAAGATGGGACTGTGGATGAAGAAGTGCGGGAGAGGGTGCAACAGGGGAAGAGGGTTGTAGAAACGTATGGAAGTGAAGAAGTCCTTGCATGACAGTGTGGTAATCCCGACACTAACTTACGGAAGCGAAGCATGGACGTTCGTGGAGAGACTCAGACCAAGAGTGAGAGCGGTGGAAATGAGTTACTTGAGAAGTGCGTGCGGAGTTACATGGAGGGATAGACAGACTAATGAGGAAGTAAGACGGAGGTGTGGTGTGGAGGTAGATGTGCTGGAAAGTGTGAAAAGGAACAACTTGAGATGGTTCGGCCATATGGAACGTATGGGAAGCGAGAGAATGACTAAGAGGGTGTACGAGAGCGAGGTGGAAGGACAGAGGGAGAGGTAGACCGAAGGAGAGGTGGAAGGATGGAGTGAGGAAGTATATGAAGGAAGGCGGTGCTGGTTGGGAGGAAGGGCGTCGACTGACTGGGGACAGAGGTGCTTGGGGGCGGTTCGTTCGTGGCCACCCCTTCGGAGATCATGGCGTCAGGCAATAGATATTTAGATAGATAGACTTTGTGGTTGTATGGTCATGTTCAGAGAAGGGATGAGGACAGAATGATTTGTAAAACAATAATTCTGGTACCATTTACGATACTACCGTGTGGAATAATATATTACAGGTTTAACCCCTTCTTTACCGGTGACGTATTTTGTATTTTATTTCAGCTACATTTAGACGATTTTATGGAGCTTAGGAAAGATATATGGTAGCTAAAAGGATTAATTGAGATAGTTTATAGCTTTTTAATTGGTAGACGTCCTTATTAACCTAAATATAATCGTCTAATATCAACCAAAATCAAGTGAAAAGGACGGCGCCGGTACAGAAGGGGTTAATAAGTACACATGCATCACCTTGTCACCCAGATATCCGATTCTTTGATAACCACAATAAATTGGACTATCCATAACTAGCCAATGACATATTATTCTATATGGATTTTCCTTAATTACTGAAATGTTTTGTGTTTTTATATATGGGTGAATGTCTATGTGATTCAGCCATGTTTTATCACTCACACTTAGCCACCGTGTCCTATCGATGAATTAAATCGTTTCATTTCAGTCTTAGAAGACAATTTTTTTAGTTTCATTCTGATTTTGATCATGGAAAGAAAATATGATCCTATTTGGTTTAGTTGTCTCTCAAGAGGTTAACTTCAATTACACATACATGAGGAGTCATATGATTTCCTATACGTTATAATCTGAGCAGAAAATCTTCGAATATGAATGTTGTTGTTGTAAATTAAGCTGGTATCACACGAGTGCTTTTTCACTCAACATTTATCCTTAACACTGGTCTGGCAGCTTATAAGGTCAACAATTAGAATATTTCGGTCACCTAAATTCATCAATCAACAGTCTAGTTTCCGATACTGGTGCAAAATATTCCAGAAATGTTGCCAGAAATTTTTTGATCATCGAATGTTGACTATAAATGCTCTCGTGTGATACCGGCTTTAGTGATGTAGTTTATATAAATACAGTAACTTCAAATCAATTAGCCCAGGTTCTATGTTCAGCTTGGGTACCAGCCATCCCTGCTAGCCAGGCTATCTGAAATGGCTAATTTGGTGTTGAGTGACACGGGTAATCCTGTCTAAAGTAAGCTGTAGTAATATATATTAGATGCAGTAGGCTGTGTGGGCCCCGGGGGTACGCATCACCACCTACAGTATATCTATTGAAGCTTTAAAACGAAAGGTGTATTGAGGGGACAGTGGCATTGTTGTTGGTCTATTTATATAGTTATTCATATATTTGTTAAATCCATCGCTAGACTTCCATCAAGCTTAAAAATACACCCCCTAGCCCCCCTTCAAGATGTATTACAGGCTTGCTATCCCTCGCCAGGAAAAAAATCGACAACTAAATGGCATGAAAGGTATTAAAATTGACAACGAAATGGAGCGAAAGGTGTTAAATCGTCAAACTATTGGGTCGAACGTCTTAAAATCTTAAATTTAATGGGGCTAGACATGAGGAAGAAAGGGACCAGAAAAACGACCCATCTCCCCTTAAGTGAAATGTCTGTGTGATGTTTGTGTGATGTTACTAATAGTGTATCAAGGTCATCTGTCTCCCAACCACCGCAGTGCCTCACTAGGATTTGGACAATTTCAGTTCAATCACACAGTCATCGTTCAGATAATAATATCCTCACAAGGCTCTGAATGTCGAGCAGCCGAGTTTGTGATCAGTTAATTGTTTGTTGACACTCATTTACCCCTTGGAAACTGAGAACCACTTTATGTATTTTAGTATTGCTTCCTTGGACAAAGTTTACTAGATTATAACGTTTATCTTGTTATCAAAGGTGTTAATTGAAATAGCCTTTAAACGTTTAATTACTTCCCGAGTCTTCCCAAGCAAAATGGTATCGTCCGGCTATATTTAGGACAAGGATATTCGGTACAACGGCTATATCTGGCATGCATGCAGTGCTTGAGATTGGTCTAACCAGAAGTAATTATCACTATCAACCCCTCCCAACCTGCAGCAGATGATCTTCCCAAGCCACACTGCATGAATTAAATGTAAGGTTAAATACTCGTGAAGGGTGTAAGGTACAGGAATGAGTACCACGTAAGGAGGGATGTGGGTACTACGTGGGTACCTTGTGAATAGGTGTGATATAGTATGTAAATAGGTAGATATAGTTCTTGGATGACTGCAGAATGGTAGACTCTGGTAGACACGTTTGGTAGATTCTGGTACACTCTGGTTGACACTCTGTTTCATCTATTTATTTTAGTAGTAATATGTTGCCACCTTGTCCCTAGTTACCATAAAATCAGTAAGGTAATGGGAGAAATTAGAAAGCTATATCAACCAGCCAACTTATTCTATATTCAACTTCAGGAACAACACTTGAAATGCAGGAACAGTGTGTATATCCAGGAACTTGATAAGTATAGTAACAATCTGTCTTGAAGTAGTATTTTATTATCAATGGAGTATCTCCCATATAGGGATAAATATCTCCACCTATATGTTAACAGCTCCCAGACTTGTGTCTAAGTGTAAGTTAAACTTCCAATTCACTTCAAACCTCACGTTAACTTCCGGTCCAACCAACCCCTAATGATAGGACTAACAGGACACACATCATCATATGACACAGCTCTGAACCCAGTAAAAGGTAGCAGTCATAAACTGAAACTGGTCTCTAGTGAGTTCACTGCTCAATAGGTGGCGTTCTGAGAGTGAGGGTCTGAGTCTGGAGGGTGAGACGGTGAAGCACTTGAGCGAGGCAACCAGCCGCTTCAGAGATGGAGCTGCTTTGAGCCATGATGGATGCTTCACATGTCTCACTCCCCAGGCTGGAACAAGACCTCACGGGCTTCACCGTGTTGAGCGGTGGAATGTACAGGCTCTCAGCCTATGCCCGAGAGGGAGTAGTTGGAATATAGAAAAAAAAAAAAAAAAAAAAAAAAAAAAAGCATAGATGGGTGTACAGTCGCCTGTCAATAATCATGTACTTTACTAATTCACTGCAAGTATATTATCTTAACCCTATTGTTACGACCGGAGCTACGAATAAAACAAGGGCACTTAATGGTTGGACTAGTAATAGGGCACTATGCAACAACGGTACGCTAGATCCAAACCCTCGAACTTATATGCCGGCGAACAAAAACACCTATACCCTCCAGAGTTAATCTGCGATAACGGGGTATCCTTAACTGGGCATAAATGTACTCTACTTCAGGCTAACCCACACTGGTATAGCCTGATAACAAACAAGATGCAAGTTACGTTAAAATGCATAAAAGGGAGGCTATGGAAAGATCAATTAAATCACTGCAAGATTTAATACAATAAAAAGATGCTTCAATACAGTTACTCTAAACAACAATAAACTCTTCACTCCTATCTGAAAGAAAGTGAAGTATAGTCCTACAGCATAGACCTGGAAACTTCTGAAGAAAGTCTGATGCTCATAAGATGCTCGTATCTTAAATTATATAAAGGCAGGAGGCAGGACACCACACGTGTAGACTGAATACACTAAAAGATAGGACATATAATGTTAACGGACACGAGAATACTATAAATGCGCAACGGTAGTAATGCTCGACACTAAAAGAAGTACTTCCTCATCAACGAAACAGTCTGCTATGGTTGTGCAACTCAACAACAACCTAGACTAATAAATGCTGTGAATAATAATGCGTACATATCAAAGAGCTTATATTAAATACTAACAAGTGTCTACTCAATTAATAATGTCTAGCTGGAATACTCTAGGTAAGGAACTGTGGTTGAGCAAGACAGGCTCGCAGCCTAGCGATGTCCTTAAGACTGCATTCTTTAAGTTACGTTAATTGACTGGGGTGCTCTCTTGATAGATCCAGATCACAAGTATCTGGTTCTATCCTGGCGACCCTCAAAAGATAAGCAAAGAGGCAGCAAAGTGTGGAACTGGAACAGGCCAAAGCCCTCAGTCAACACAATGCTGCACTCGTAAAGAACGCAAGCGAAAAGACAACACAGGCTACCACAGGACCGGTCGAAGTCGTGTAGGTACAAGCAAACCATACACACATCGGGGACAACGACTACAGTTACCTTATCCCAGTCTAGCATTAAATCAAAGAGCAGAAACACTAAATCAATAATGGAGACACCCACACGGTTCTTAACCTCTACTAACTGAGAACCCTCAAACCTATTCTAAGTACATGTAAATATCTCAGAGGACGGCGCATGCAATACAATGGGCCGGCTATGGAAACCGTATGCAGAACCCAAGGGGATAAGTAATTGAATAAAGGTGAGGAGCAATGGAAAAGAAGAAGGGCAGAGAGAGAGATAGTGGTAAAGGGGGTGATCGGGGGAGAGTATGCAAAGGGATGTTAGAAGCATGCACGCCAATCCTGTCCTGAGGAGGGTAGCTCCTCGGGAGGGACTCTCACGCAGGAGGTTAGTTACACAGGAGCTCGCAAGGGCGCGATGGTCGGCCAATCACGGGCCGAGACGTCACAAGGCAGCAGGCGTCCTGGCCGCGTCAGGGTCCGCCAGCCAATCAAAGGCGTGGGAAAGCCCGCGCGAGGGCGGGAAAACTCCTCCGGGAGGAGGAGGAGGGAGGCAACACTCACTACCCCCTCGCTGCCCGCTCTCTCTCTCTCTCTCAACTTCACACTACAATGCATCTTATATTCTAACAATGATATAAAATACTTCCCGTTGTCACAGACGAAAATAAAGACCACCACTGGACTGTCTGTAACAATGCAAGTACTATGAAAGAAAGAACAACATTCTCTGATAACTGTAGCCCATTTCACTGCCCTGGCGAGCGCTAGTGGCTAACGAGAGGCGATTCTGCCAACGCTGGTAGACGTCACACTATATGAGAGTAGTATTAATATTTACTATATATAATCCCAAGAATAACATGTAATAAGGGTGCACAGTGTTAACTGAAAGTGAATAAATTATATACAATTGATGTAGTCACCATACATTATGAAATGTCTAGATATTGTCCTGTAATATGAGTTGTCAAAGCTCCGACCCACTCATTTAGATAATACAATCATGTCAGAGGATTGTTTGTATATTCCTTAACTAAGTAGACTATACGACAGTTTATCATGAACAAGGAGATAGCATTTGGCCTATTTATGTAGTATCTTGCATTGAAAAAGTGGTTGGTTGTGGAGTCATTAATTTATAACCAAAAGCTAACTTTGTATGGGTAGCAAATGAAAGCTACAACTTCAATTTCCTTTCATTCTTACCAAAAAAAAACAGGAATTTCGAAAGCATAGGTCCACACTTTCTCCTTTGTTCACACAATAATCGCTATAAATATATGAATTGTATGCCAATACCCAATTAATGTTGTACGAGTCGCGCACACAGAAATTCTGTTTCTCAAGTCGAATCCTAATACAACTCATAGTAATTCATATACTAATAACCAACATTTTACATTTTGGAGTACCCAGTAAATCTTAGAATGGGAATTTTGAACATTTATCTTACATTGTTTTGGGATAATATATTTGGGTGTGGGAGCCAGATGCCATCATCATTCTATAGACCGATTTTTTTCGGTTACCAGGCAAAGCATCGTCGACCAAATATGTGTATGAATATCGGAGTATCATGCTCTATTCATTATGACAAGTCTAGAAATCGCAAACCTTCCTGTGACTTATATGGAACTAGAGCGGACATTTCTCCCATTTAGCGAGCGTCAACAAGTAAATAGGTGTGGACAAATACAGCCTGGTTGCTGCCACCCACGTACAAGAGGTTAGGCGTAACAATATCCTGACACATCATTGTACAGACTATAGTGTTAACACAGAGGCACACATACTGTATAGTCAAGGAGGTCTGTCACGTAATCAGCGCCAAACAAGCCACACACATATCCCCTATTGTATTCTTAATCAAATCATCATCTAATTATGGAATGGAAAACATAGACATGAACTTAGTATGTATTATTATTGATATACTGTACGTAACTGTATTATCAACTAGTTCGAACTGTATTTTTATTCGAAATTACGCCGATATAGCTTAACATTACCGACAATTAAATTTCATTGGGAGGTATTTGGTGTTGGTAGTGAAATAAATAAATTCGATTATTCCTATAGGTTCAGGAACATTTCATCGCGAGGTCGGTCCTTAGAGATCTGGGTCCCATAAAATGTTCTTTCATTTCACTTAAACATTACGCTATTCAGTGTGCAGTTGGGTCTGAGTACATGATTATATTGATATCCAGTATTCGATAAATGGATATAAATTCGTAGTCAAGTACTTAACCTTTAACTGTCTTGATGGTGTAATGGCTAGAGTGTTTAAGATCTGTATGTGGAATCCCGGGAGGATCACATGCTTTCATTATTTTAATTGGGAGGTGTTTGTCGTTGGGAGTTAAATAAATACATTAGATTACTTAGCTCTGGTATATATTCAATATGTATTTAGGCAAATAACATACATGTCCAGGAGAGAGGAGGAATATAATTACTTTGATAACAAACTTTGGTGCCATACGTATAGTTTACTATGGGTTTCAGAGGCCGTGTTACATCGTTTTTCGGGAACAACTTATTAACAAACAGTTGGATCAGTATGATATTTTGACACAGCTTTTTTCACACCGTGCCCTAATTTTCGTCAATATAGGGCATTACAAAATGTGTAGAAATAGGTCACTTGTCAATGTGTCATGAGGTAGTCACACATTAATGGCTATGAAACATACAAGGCTACCGTGGCTTACCTGTGAGAACCACCAAACCATTATTGCTACTCCATCAAACACGGTAGTTATCAGCCACCACCCAACCCTAAACCGCGTTTAAATTAAAGTTATCTGTCAATATCAAGTATAAATATACAACAAGTATGTATTTTTTTATATTAATGCTTGATATTGACAGATAACTTGAATTTAAAAGAGATAATAGGGTTGGGTGGTGGCTGATAACTACCGTGTTTGATGGAGGAGCAATAATGCTTTGGTGGTTCTCACAGGTAAGCCACAGTAGCCTTGTCCGTTTCTTAGTCATTACTGTGTGACTTTAACCTCATGACACAGGGACAAGTGGCTTATTTCTACACATTTGGTAATGCACTATATTGACGAAAATTAGGGCACGGTGTGAAAAAAGCTGTGTCAAAATGTGATCCAACTGTTTGATAATAAGTTATTCCCGAAAAACGATGTAACACGGCCTCTGAAACCCATAGTAGGCCAGGCCTATTTGGACAAGCTTCTACCGATCACGATAGTAAACATTTATTGACTTATTACAGATATATCATATACGAAAATAGAGAATGTGAAATATTTGAATGTAGTATATTTATCAAATAAAAGCTAATTTCTTTGTCTGAATCATAGAACTAAAATGTGTTACTGAAGTGAGGACATTATGTGCCATGACTAGCAAGTTTTCATTATCAGGAATTGTTTATCTACCAATAATGATTACTATGTGTGTGTGTTAATACTAGTTTCATGACAGTATATATAATTGAATTTGAACATTTAAACTTTAAAGAACACACTGGCGAAAAAGATTAGTATATATTTGTTAAATTATATAATATATATATATTTGGATTAAATGGTTAATGTTCACTGCCTATTTTCGTATCGCCAGATGTTCATCTGTTTATGACGAAGTTTGTACAAACTGCCTCATCAAGGTAGTATTTAATATAGGTAGCGGTACATTTGGCAGAGAGTCAGCAGAATGAAAACTTTTATACCTGACGGCTCATGGTTCTCTGTTGGTCTGAATTAATTTGTCGCATTTTTTCACGAGTGTGATTCACGGGTAACAAATTTAGATACATTGGCAGCGGGGTCGCTGGAATTTGCCGCGGCCAAAGAGAATGTTCGCCCGTCATTTTACCTTAGTATTTAATGATTGGTTGATTTTGTTTAATGAGTTGGTCAGTAAACTGACTTGCTATGTTAAAGAGAATATAGCAACGGTGATGTAGGAGGGAGGGGGGGGGGGGGGGGGATTTACCACGTACAAAATTACCAAACATAAATGTTCCCATCATTATGCTTTGATAAAAATGCTTATGAATGACTACGAGTCATTTGGTACCTACTGTATATATAATTACATTTCATTAGCATTAACAATTTAACTGGCTCTTTCTTCAGTACCTCCCAAATTCTATGAAATAATATAAATAACTAAAAACCTGTTACTCTGGCCACTTGTGATCACCACGGTCCATCATAGCCTAAGTTTGGGAACGATAGCCTTTAGTTACAAGGTTAGGTTGGGTAGGATATTGGCCAGAATGATATTCGTGACCATTAGTGACTAATGACTGGTGGGATCAAATATACCAAGTAAGATTAACCGGATTAACTAAAAGGATAGAATAAACGTGGCTACTTTTTCTCTCATGGCATTCCTCTGTATAAGTGACATCCTGATTTATTTATTTTTTTCTATACTCCAACTACTCCCTCTCGGGCATAGGCTGATAGCCTGCACATCCAACCGCTCAACACGGTGAAGTCCGCGAGGTCTTGTTCCAGTCGAGGGAGTGAGACACATGAAGCACTTAGAGTTCAACTCACAGCCCGAAGCAGCCCCATCTCTGAAACTGCTGCGCCTCCGCGCTTCACCGTCTCACCACCGACACTCGGACCCTCACTCTCAGAACGCCACCTATTGAGCAATTAACTCACTAGGCATTGCTCCCCTGTAGCATATTTTGAATATGGGAATATGCATACAATGCTATTTAATAACGGAACAATGAGGATATTTTTTGGGCGTTTCGGTGGGCTTTGTGGTAATGCACTGATACTAGGTACAGCACAAATTCCATCCCAATAATATCTTCCCATTGATATATCGGGATTCGAAACCAGGACCATTGGATTACCCGGCCAGTGGCAAGACCACTCCACCACACCTTCCCTTACGCTAAATTGCACTCGGTTGAGGCGCTCATCTCTTCAAATTAACACGCCCTTTAAAACCTATGATGGATAACTAGGGTGAGTTATCCAGCCTGGTACACAGGGACTACTGCATACTATATAGGTTAACACAGTACACTTCCCCAGATAGGCCGTCACTAATGGCCACTAACTCCAGTTTATTATTTACTAGTCTGTCAACAGAGACACAGATTATAAGTAGATTACCCATCTTGCCCTTCCTGGGAATCTATTCCAGAACCAATTGATTGTGAGCCCAAAGTGGGACGTGTGACCCCTCATGCACTTCTTTAAATTGAGTTAGAACTTGTTTTTACCCCATGATCAGCTGCATTGAATGTGTTCCATACTCTTCATTCAAAGTTTCAAAAACTTTATATTATATTATTGGTAATTATTACAACTCTACTTTCCGTAATGCCTACATGACCGAGGTATATGGTGTATTGATATTTGTATTATATTTTAATCTGCCGTAAGTTTATAATTCTTATAAGACCCATTACAGACAAGATGTAAAAGTTAGTGTTGTGTTGTTCTTGGGTTAGAAGGTTCTCAAACTGATAACTGAAGCATAGGGTGGTGACAGTGTGAACGATAAAAAAATAGTCATCTTATTGGGGGAGCTAAATGTTACATTCAAAAGGCTGCTAGAATTTTCTGAAAAGATTCCTACAGCGTTCAACTCTAAGGCCACCGGAACTCCAAAAATAATTCTTCTCCAACAAATTACTACACCAGAAGTTTTAAAGGGACCTTACTTCTCAGTTAGGCAATTCGTAAGACATAAATTTATATGGTTGAAATAAGCTGCAAATCTCATCCTTTGAGGGCTACCGATATTTATGACAGATACTTCATCTGTTGTCTCTCATAAACTTAACCCAACTTAAAGTGTTTGGTAGTAGGTTGCAGAATATCGAGTTCTTTACGGAAATAGCATAGTAGAGACACACCTAAACCATAAAGTAAAGCTTATGTAAGTTACTTTTAATTTTCCAACTCTTTTCATGACCCCTCTTTTGTTTGCTGTCATTAGAACTTTAGTTTCATGTGCATAAGAGAGAGAGAGAGAGACAGACAGACAGAGAGAGAGAAAGATGAAGTAGTCAATAGGTGGACAAATATAGCCCATCAACGTTCAATTAATATAGATTAGTCTTTTCACAATAAATATACGTCAGGAAAGACAACGGTGCACATTGGTTCCCCCATCACCGCCTTCCCATTAATTGTACACGACAGGTAAATGGACGACCTCCGTACAGATGACCAAATTAATCACGTAACAGCATCAAGCACCAACCAAATACAAAATGGCATCAAGCAATTTCTGTATTCGATTTATATTTGGCAAATGAGTCTTTGAAATGTGTTTTTCCCCTTACCTTTGCAATGCCCAGCTTATTCAACTTCCGGCTGGCTTTACTATTGAGCAGCGTGAACCAAACATAAAGCCGCTGTCACACGAGCGATGTTTCCGTCAATTTTCCATGAGCAAGTTTGTTCTCGTTATATTTCGGGACATTTTTGCACTAGTATCGGTAACTAGACTGAAAGTAGAGTATGTTAGGCGGTTGAATTCTGATCAAGTGTAATTTTTGAAGCTGCCAGAGCATAATTGCCCGTAAAAATTACTCCCAAAACGGCTCGTGTGACTCCGGCTTAACACCGGATGTGTCATAGTGTATTTAATCTACGTTACTCTACAGACATTACATTCAGAACTGGGTGAGTGCCATTTAGTGAACTTTCCCACGTAGTTCCTAAGATAATTCCAACTGATATTTTAATTATCAGCAACATTACCTAGGCATAACAATAAAACGTCTGAGGAATGTGCAAAATCGCACTACAAATTAAGGTTAGTTATCCGTACTTTCCATGGTTTGCTAATGATAATGTTAGCCGATTACAAATCCACCACCCATCCACCAAATCATCTCAATTAGTATTTCACAGGTTAAAAATATTTATACATCCTGACTTAATCGTAATTAAAACCTTTGGTATTCCATAGTAAACATAAATATCAGTCAAAAACGCAACTGTCTCTCCAAATATATAATATTTTAATAACAGCTGATTGCCCAACATTCATTTACTCCCCGACTATATGCATTAGTTTTGGGCAGGTCAAAAATTCAATGGTTGTCAGTCGCTACCATCACTGCCCTAAGCAACCTCACAATTACAGTAATTAGCATCCCTAAAAATAAAATATTTAAGGGAGCCCACCTCGTGTTTTTTCTATCTCTCTCCCTCTCTCTAAGGGTTGTATCCATTCGACCCCATTCAACCTACTGTCTTAAGACGTTTACCCCCATCCAGGTGTCAATATTTTCCTGACGAGCGGTAGCGCGCCAGCATATATAAATATTTGTTTTGACAGCAAGCTAAATTTGTAAATTTTGATAGAAAAATCTCTCCGGCGACGCCTGATTTCTCTATACTATGCTGGATCGCTATCGCTCGCCAGGAAAAAATCGACACCTGGATTGGGAGAAACGTCTTAAAACAGTTGGCTGAATGGGGCCGAATGGATACAAGCCAAGGAAAGAGAGAAAAGGAGAGAAATATAAAGAAAGCCGGTGACCCCCCTTAACGGCAGCCAATTATTCAGTGACTCACCATTCGATGTTTACCGACAATTCTTTGGTGTTGTGCTTATAGCAATAATATAAAACCAACCAATTGACCACATGCGAGTTTCAGGCTATTAAGCTCGGTTCACACATGCACGAATTAACGCCCCGTCCGTCCCCGACCTCTTAATTCGCCGTGCCTAGGCGGCGTCCTTTTTGTGCAGCATAAAATGGTCCGTGTGGGTCGGGGCAACTGCCAGAAAACGTGTTATGTCGGGGACACCGACAGGACACACACGGGAGCAGTAGTCGTCTAGACGACTACTGGCGGCGTTTAGACGACGATTAACGGGATGAGAACGGCGGCAAAAAAACGTTGGAACAGCCCTAGTGGCCATCGTGGCCACGTGGGGCCTCCAGATTGATGCTGTCCTGCCATTTTCTTGGTCGGGGACGGACGTGACGTTAATTTGTGCATGTGCGAACCGAGCTTAAGGAAGTTGGAGCCTTAAACGTCGATATTAAACAGAAATACAATAATAATGTAGGTTTCTGATGGCTAAAGGGTATGTTGAATTGGGTTTTATGTATTTATGAATGTACTACGACTGCATTTTAGCTGTAAATTCTGTTAAATATCCATGTCTACAGCTCCAACTTCCTTATAGAACGAAACTCGCAAGTGGGCAATTGATCAGCACCACCCTGATAATTATAGTCGACAGTTTTGTATTTTACGGTAAAGTGCCATTGGTGGCTACTCAGTTTGTTATAGAGATAGTAAATTTGTGGCGAAATAAGTTTTTAATTATGAATACTTAGCTATGGAGAAGAGTTAGTTTCAGATTGCTCCATTAGTCGATAAATACACTAATATAGGGTTACATTTTCCGTCAGGTGTAAACAAAGTATAACTGCATACAGAATTATTACTCTCATAATTTTCCCTTAACTTTCAAAAATTATGTAAACAAAGGATTCTACTTTTCGGCATGTGAAAAGAAAACATTGACTACAATATTGCAACAATCATGACATTACACACCAGCAAAATAACCCCCCCCCCCCCCCACCACCACCAACCCCGGCCCTTGGCATCACCCAAGGGAAGTGAGTACTCGCAGAGAGGCTCCAGTCTTGACGTTATTCTTGACTTACAGTGTGATCCAATAGGGTTGATAGCCTCTGAAGTCCTACTTTAACTAACTAACTAAGCCATCACTCCAACCTGATCCAAACCTCGAGTCCATATATTCTGAATGATGGAACAACAACTCTTTCACTAATCGATGACTTATTATCCACACTGTTTTGATTATCATTAGGCTATTATTACATTCATTTTATTAAGGACCTTTGCGGATCGAAGGAGTCAAACCAACTCATTTATGCCTCCGACTCCAACATTTCGTGCCTAGTTTGAATATAATCGGCTAATGATCGCCAAAATAAGCTGCTAAAAGGTGTCGTAATTCTCAGGGGGTTGCCATTTACAAAGTGGCAAATGGTAGGTTATCGCCGCCGAATGGATGTGAACAGAGTAGTTATCCTTGTTTGGTGTCCCCGTGCCTCGCTCATTCTGGACCATATGGGTTGGGAGGTTATGTGGTGGAATAATAACACCTTCTGTACCGGCGACGTCTTTTAAATGTTATTTTAGCTATGTTTAGACGAATTTGTGCAGTTTAAGAAGGATCTGCGGTAGTAAAAATAGTTAAATGAGATAGTTTCGAAGCCTTTTAATTGTGGGAGGCCCTTTTTAAACTGAAACAACATTGTCTGACTGTAGCCAAAGTAAAGTTTAACGGTAGGCAGCGGGAGTGAAAGGGTTAAGGCGGGTTCACATCAATCATGTTCACAGCACATGTTGAAATATACTGGTATAATAACGCTGCCACTTACAATGCTCTACCTTCAGTCCAGTTGCCCATATTCAATAATATATAATGATCTCAACATTTTGTCATATTAGAGCTGATCACAAATTGCTGGAAAATAAATGTATAGTCCACTTTTAGGTGCAGGGGAAAACGGTTACAAGGAAATAGGTCTACTCGTAATATTTCGAATATATTTTACATTACTATTAGTATCTTTATGGAATATATTTTACATTACTATTAGTATCTTTATGGAATATATTTTACATTACTATTAGTATCTTTATGGAATATATTTTACATTACTATTAGTATCTTTATGGAATATATTTTACATTACTATTAGTATCTTTATGGAATATATTTTACATTACTATTAGTATCTTTATGGAATATATTTTACATTACTATTAGTATCTTTATGGAATATATTTTACATTACTATTAGTATCTTTATGGAATATTTTACATTACTATTAGTATCTTTATGGAATATATTTTACATTACTATTAGTATCTTTATGGAATATATTTTACATTACTATTAGTATCTTTATGGAATATATTTTACATTACTATTAGTATCTTTATGGAATATATTTTACATTACTATTAGTATCTTTATGGAATATATTTTACATTACTATTAGTATCTTTATGGAATATATTTTACATTACTATTAGTATCTTTATGGAATATATTTTACATTACTATTAGTATCTTTATGGAATATATTTTACATTACTATTAGTATCTTTATGGAATATATTTTACATTACTATTAGTATCTTTATGGAATATATTTTACATTACTATTAGTATCTTTATGGAATATATTTTACATTACTATTAGTATCTTTATGGAATATATTTTACATTACTATTAGTATCTTTATGGATATATTTTACATTTACTATTAGTATCTTTATGGAATATATTTTACATTACTATTAGTATCTTTATGGAATATATTTTACATTACTATTAGTATCTTTATGGAATAAGATACATATGATATGCAAGTTTCATTCAAAAGCAGTCACTCCAGAACTTCTTGAAATAATGACGAAAAGGTCCGCTTGTGAATCTGCCCTTACACTATAATATTACTGTAGATGGGGGTAAAGGGGGAGGTAGTAGTTTTTTCTGGACCCCCTTCTCCCTCATGTTTAGCATATTAGTTTTTTATTTTATTTTAAGAAGTTCGTTTCGTTAGTTTGGCGATCTTAAGACCTTTCGACTCCTTTCTTTGTCAATATAAAGACCTTTCGTGTATATATATATATACTGTATATATATATATATATTTATTTATTTATTTATTTTTGAGTTTCTTCGCCAGACCTCCAACAAGCTTAAAAAAACACCCCCCAGACCCCCATTCAAGATAAATTTGTACAGTTTTCGGTAGAAAAATGTCCCGGCCGAAGGCCGATTCCTTCTAAAATTATAGGTTCGCTATCGCTCGCCAAGACAAAATATCGACACTTAAATGGCACTGAGGAACACTGATTATTGTAATAGCGGTAGAATAGCGAGAGAGAGATTGCAAAAAGTCGGTGATTGGACGTGCGTTAATGAGACGAAAGGCTTCTTTTCTACTTTGTCATGAAGGGCTGTGTGAGAGGTAATATGGTCTTTCCAAGTGAGGTCCGAAGAAAAGGAGCCACCGAGAATACTGAGAGAAGATGAAGGGTGTATTGTTGAAGCATAAGGGATCCCACTGCCTGTGGGAGTTCTTGATGGGTAAATTAATGAAGACATTGAGGTTTGGAATCATTGAATGCAAAAATAATTCCTCGTACCCAAATGGAAATGGAGGATAGACCAGAAGGTAAGTGTTCTTTGGCATCATCACATGCATTTTTGAGTGATTGCTTGCTAGGGGGTTCTGAAAACACTAGTTAAATAGTTTAAGGTGGAGTCATTAGCATTCGAATGAATAGGACTGGAGGTACAGTTGAGAATATCATTAATGAATATTAGAAAGAGAATTGGAGATAGGAGAGAACCTTGAGTTGATAGGTTGAGGAAGTGAACGATGGCCGAACACAACCGCAGCTATGGAACAGCCAGAAAGGAAATTAGACATAAAGGCACAGATAGAGGGATAGGAATCGATGGAGGGTAGTTTAGAAAATAAAGATTTATGCCACATATGATCAAAGCCTTCTATATGTCTAGCACAATGGAAAAGGTTTCACTGAAGTTCTGAAAGGAGGATGACCAATAGTTAGAAAGATATGAAAGAAGATCACCAATAGAGCGATCCCTAAGGAATCCATACTGGCGATCTGAGAGTAGATTATGGGAAGAGAGATTCTTAAGAAATTTTGAAGCAAGGATAGTTTCAAAATCTTTGGAGATGCAAGAAATGAGAGCAATTGGACGATAGTTGGAGGGTTGAGAGCTGTCACCCTTCTTTGGGACAGGTTGAATGAGAGCAAATTTCCAGCAAAAAGAGAAGACGTTATAATAATAATAATAATAATAGTTCTTAAAGCTAGCGCATGCTAAGCTAGCTAAGGATAGCTCAATAAGGCCGATTAGGCGTATTTCCATTGGGGTCCTGTACTACTACCCCATCCCTTTGCTCATGAGGGATGGTAACGACTCAGTGCTTGTGAAAAATCTTTAATGCGCCGAGCGTGGGCGCGAACCCGGGCCTTCTGGGTGGAAGTCCGAGACTCTAGTCACTACACCAAGCGAGCCGTTAGAGGAGAGAAACATAGACGGAAGAGTTTGCCTAGGCAGGGAGTCAGCACGGAAGCACAGTTTTTGAGTACAACAGGGGGAACATCGTCCGTACCGTACGCTTTCTTAGTAATAAGCAAAGAGAGGGTAGAAAGTACCTCCTTAGAAGATATTAGCATATTAGGCATGAGTAAGTGAGGGAGTTAGAGAGGAAGGCATAGCACGGGAATCATCCAAAGGTGGAGTTTCTAGCGAAAGTTTGGCCGAAGAGTTCAGCTTTGTCAGAGGAAGAAGTGACGGTAGTGCCGTCAGAAAAGAATATGGGAGGAATAGACAGGGAAGAAAAATTGTTGGAGAGGTTTTTGGCTAGATGCCCGAAAGCTTGGGAAGAGCTAGAGCTGGATAGTTCAGTGCATTTATTATTGATGAAAGAGTGTTTAGCAATTCGGAGAA
Organism: Paralithodes platypus; assembly: GCA_032716605.1. Classification (NCBI taxonomy): domain Eukaryota; kingdom Metazoa; phylum Arthropoda; class Malacostraca; order Decapoda; family Lithodidae; genus Paralithodes; species Paralithodes platypus. Next base: position 27,727,214 of record CM064491.1, on the reverse strand, counting down.
CAGATTTGGCTTGATTCCGGGCAGAAACATAGGAAGAATGAGATTCTTGAGTTTTGAAGACGTCAGTACCATTTGAATGCTTCCTCCTTATTGCGGACAGCAGTAGAACAAGTGTGAGTAAACCAAGATATTTTTGCATTAGTCTCAAAGAAAGAAAATGTAATGTATGCCTCAATGCCCGAGAGGATTACCTCGGTAATACGTTCAGCACTCTCCGAGCGTCCCCAGCCACGGAAGCAAAAGTCATTCCATGGGCAATCAAATAAGTACAACCAAAGAGCCCCCCAATCAGCAATGCCAAAGTACCACAAGTGCTAACGGTTGAGAGGATCGGGTGGCTGTACCGGAGAGAAACGACAGGTGACAGATATTAGTTTATGTGCGCAACAATTGTTTTCTCTCGTGCTCCCAACTTTGACTGCTCTGAATTGTCAACTCTCTGGCTAAAGCTTTCTTATCACTCTCAAACTAAATATCTCTGCACTTTTTATCTCTCCCCTAATTCTACTGACTAGCCAAAATTCTTTGACTATCTAACTTGTGTTACGACTGGGGTTCAAATATATCAGGGCTCTTATTCATTGGACTAGTAATGGCATAAATGTTACAACGGAAAGCGCTAGCTCCAACCTCTGATGTATATTCCCAGTGAACAAAGAACACAAATACTCTACAGAGTTCTATATGCAATAATAGGCTATCAAACTCTCAATAAATGTGCGTCTACTCTAGGCTTATGTGAAACAGCCTATTACTACCTATAACCGAAGGTGCTTGGTTATGGTATGCAAAGTAAGGTGGTAAGAGAAGTTACAGCTTACGTTACTTTAATCAATAAATGTCAGGCACTCCTGCATGAAAGAAAGTGCACTAAAGTCCTTCAACACTAACAAGGAATCTTCTGCGCGCCCCCTCTCACTCTGTTCTACTCCCTCTCTCTCTCCCAGATCCTATCATTACTAGTTAATGATAAAATATATACTTTACAATTAAATATATAAAGCCTTGACATGGGCGAAAACAAAGAGCCTTTCTGGACTGCCCATGACACGAGCTTTCATATGAAATAAAGCACACTCTAATACATAAACTGTAGCCCCATCCACTGCCCTGGCGATCCTAGCGAGTCACTGTAGGACAAGCCATGCGGTTCTAACCGAGTGGTTAACGTCACACCCCCCCCAAGATTTTTCTCAGAGGCCCCAAGGCTCACAAAAATCTGATGGTTAGAACCCATGCTATATCTCCACTTCCCATCACCCAGCGGCTGTAAAATATCTGGCACAGTTCTTCAACAAAACATTTTTCAAAATTATAACCCTCCCCAACACCATAGGTTAAATTATATGTAGTTATGCTCCTCAAGAGCGAGCTTCTCTAGCCCAGTATTCTGAGAGGAGTGCAACTCAGAATTACTGCTATAACATACTAAAAAAATTCAACTATCAAAGAAAGTTTTTATTTGATTTTTATGTTTATAATTTTTTTATTTCGGCTGCACTATAGGGGCAAGCCTAGTTTTATCTTCTATACCAAACGCTCAACTCCTGCTTTACGACCCAATACGCTGGGCTACAACCGCGAGCCAACAAGCACCAAGCGCAAAATACTATTCAAACTAAAGCAGGAGGCTACCCGTGTGTCAATCTACCCAGGATCATATACCCTTGAACGACCATCTGCAACCACGTTGTCACAACCGGCAATATGGCGTATGTCCAGGTTATATACCAGTAACCTTAGTGACCACCTGGTCAGCCTCATATTCCGATTGTGAAACTGGTCCAAGAACTTGAGAGGGTGATGATCTGGGTAAACTACAACGACCGGACCATAGGCTGGAACACAGACCTCGAACTGCCTCGGAGCAAGTACAACCGCTAGCAGCTCCCCCTTGACAACAGAGCAGCTCCCCTGGGCCGAATTATACTTCTCCGAGCAGAAACTAACAGGATGCTCCAGCCCATCATCGTCCTTTTCCACAAGGACGGCACCAGACCCCACACCACTAGCCTCCGTTGCTAGTTGGAAAGGTAGGCTAAAGTCAGAGGCCCTGAGGATCGGGTGAGTCCACAACAGGTGTTTTACTTCCCTAAACACCTTCTCACACTCAGGCGCCCATTTGAACTTCTTATCCTTCCAGTTATCCTCCACCTGAGCTTGACTGTCCCATTCTCCTTCTCCACCTTGACTGATAACCGTCATCACAGGCACAGTGAGAGACTCAGGGGGGTGCCTCCCATACTCCTTCACGGGATTATCATGACATAACTGATTGCGCTTCCGTCTGTCTGGAGTGGCTACCAAGTAAACCAGGTCCGATAGCTCCTCCACCACCCTATAAGGACCAGCGTACTTCGCGGATAAGGGGTGACCTACAAGGGGCAGTAGAATCAACACCTCCTGACCTACGTGAAACTCCCTGAGTTCAACCTTGAGGTCGTACCTGTCCTTCCTGAGGGCCTGAGAGCTAGTCAAATTATGGGCAGCCAACTCCAGACTGTGCAACATCCGTTCCCGACTGTTGAGGACACACTTGAGCATAGAACAAGGTTTTTTTGCGCCCTCCCATACTTCTTCAACCATATGGAGAGGCCCTCTGACACGATGTCCAAAGACGAGCTCATTAGGGCTGAATCCCAAACTCTCCCCAGGTACCTCCCACACAGCAAACAAAACACTTGGCAGGCCAAGATCCCAATCCCTCCCACTCTCAAAGCAACAACAACGAAGCACAGATTTCAAGGCTGAGTGCCATCGCTCTAACACACCCTGGCTCTCCGGATGATATGCAGATGACACAACCCCAACAATCCCATGCTGCGGCATTGCTTGTACAAAGAGGCTAGAAGTGAAGTTGGGTCCCTGGACTGACTGAAGCCCCTGCGGGTAACCATACCGGGAAAAATACACTAGCAAGCTTCGGACCACCGTCTTCGCCGACCCATTTCTCATAGGGTACGCGTCAGGGTACCTTGTTGCTACATCTCCCGACTGTGCATCACTGTCCTCCTTCAACTCTTTCGTCTTTTTAAGCCCATCCTCTGCCCCTTCAGGAACAGTTACTGGGTCCTCTCCAGACTCGAAATGTGGTCCTAATAATGAGTCCCCGAGAAGGTCCGTTGACACTAAACTCTCAACCGCATCAACTTTCAACCCCTTCTCGGTACCCTTCCTCCGCTGATCTAAAGATTGTTGACCAGAATGCGACTCCCTGGATGCAGAATCTCCGGTGACAACACACTCCATAGGCTGCCCCGGACACTTCCCAACCCACTCCTGCTCCTCCCTACTCACGTCGGCCGGCTTCTCGACAACAACTAAGGGTGGAGCCTCAGAAGTAGGCCCCGCAAAGTCGTTGCCAAGAAGGAGGTCGACGCCCCCAACAGGTAACTTCTCCACAATTCCTACATCCAGGTCACGAGTCACACCATCAACTTCCACCTTCATTCCTACAAGCGGGTATGACCTTGTCGCATTAACTCCCTGAACCACAACCACCCGCGCCGTATTGACAGGTTTACCAGTGAAATTTCTCAACAGTGTTTGCGATGCCCCAGTGTCACGCAAAATTCTCACCTCATGTCTTCTACCCCCCCACTCCACACAACCGAGTCCCCTGTGGTCACTAAAGGCATCACGGACAGGGAATAAGCCTTCCGGATCCTTCTGCACTGGCAGTGTATTTACCTCGGAAGAAATGCCTCTAACAAACTCCGATGTCCTCTTGAACACTCCAATGCCGTGAGCAAAAGACACGGCTGCCGGAGGAGGTCGACTAGGGCACTCATTTGCCTTATGACCCTCCTGGTGGCAACTAAAACACATAAATTTTGGTTTCGGCTTATACTGTGATGTAAAAGGCCCCTGACTTTTCACATACGGTGTGGTGTAAGGTATGGATTCAGTTTTAGTTTCATTGCTCTTTGGTTTAAATGTGTCATTGCTACGGGGAGGGGGAGGATAACGGTCCCTAGCACTTGCATCGTACTTCTGTGAGGACCCGCAACCCCGAATCAACGACAGCCGTAGATCAGCCATTTCTGCTGCTTCTACTAGAGTTCTTGGGTTTTTCTCCTTTAAGTTCAAAGTTAGATCACCGCCCGTGCTCTTAAAGAACTGCTCCAACATCATTAACTGCTTAATTTCATCAAATGTTGTGACCTTCTCAGATCGGAGCCAGTTCCCCATAGCATCGGACAAGTCCCGGGCGTGTTCCAAAAAGGTGCTATCTCTTCCCTTAGTTACACCCCGGAACTTCAAACGGTACGTTTCTGGTTGCAATTCGTAAGCCCTCAGGACAGCCTCCTTGAGATCCTCATACACAATACACGACTCCAAAGGTAACGCATCGTAGGCTCTAAGACCCTTGCCTATTAATCTAGAGGATACCAGTGCTGCCCATTTATTCTCTGGCCACTGGTGTTCCTGGCACTTCTTCTCAAAGCGTGTGAAAAATTCTGTTACACCACTCTCATCAAACACCGGAACCAGTTTCAATAAGTGCGAGAGAGACTGCTCATGAACACGGTTACCAGCCCCAAGTCGCTGTCCCGTTGTCTCTACTCGCGACTTCTCTACGTCCATGTCGGCACAGTACCTAGTCGACTCTAAATCCGCTTGGATTTTTGCTAGCTCTATGTGTTCATGACTGATAGTTTTTCTCTCTTCTATCTTGGCTAATTCTAATTGCTGCTGAAGCTCACATGCCCTTTGTTGCTGTTGAAGCTGACATGTTCTCTCTTCGATCTTAGCTAATTCGAGCTGAAGTAATAATTCTGGAGTTAACCCTTGAGGAGGTGAAGGTGCTACAATGTTTGAAATTACCGGTGGTCCCCCCAGGGGCAACCCACCCTGCCAGTCACCACCAACCTGTGGAAGCGTACCCGGGGTCGGCAAACTACTGGGATGGCTGGGAGTCGAGTGTAGGGGAAGCATGGCCGAAGGGCTCTGAGCACTCAACCCATCTCGCTCACCAGTCACCCTGCCCAGTACACACGTTATCAAGTTATCCTTGGTCATGCTGCTAGTAACCGCATGACCGATAGCTGTGGCCAGGCATTGAAGACCGTACCGATCCATACCCTCCAACCGCTCGGCAGTAACAGGCCATTGCAAAAATATCCTAGCATCCTCCTCACAGTTCACCCGATTAACCCTTTCATCATGCTGCTGTTCCTCAGTTTCGACATTACGTACTGTGTCTCCATTCTCCTCTGATCCGGTATAAGACATGATGCTCATAAAAATTTCTCACCACAATATTCAGAAAAGAAGCACCCCAAACTCTTATACCTCAATATACACACAAAAATTCTCGGAAATACTCAAGGGCTATACTATGTTGCAAAAAAAAAAAAAATCTTGCTGATCCCCGCAAAATATTCCCCAAAACAACAAATGTTCCCTGCTTAATAAATGTATGTTCACCAAATCCTAGGTAAGGTCGCCATTTGTTACGACTGGGGTTCAAATATATCAGGGCTCTTATTCATTGGACTAGTAATGGCATAAATGTTACAACGGAAAGCGCTAGCTCCAACCTCTGATGCATATTCCCAGTGAACAAAGAACACAAATACTCTACAGAGTTTTATATGCAATAATAGGCTATCAAACTCTCAATAAATGTGCGTCTACTCTAGGCTTAATGTTATGTGAAAACAGCCTATTACTACCTATAACCGAAGGTGCTTGGTTATGGTATGCAAAGTAAGGTGGTAAGAGAAGTTACAGCTTACGTTACTTTAATCAATAAATGTCAGGCACTCCTGCATGAAAGAAAGTGCACTAAAGTCCTTCAACACTAACAAGGAATCTTCTTTAAATGTTACATGCTATAAAGATGCTCGTATCGGAAATGGAACCCAAAAAGGCAGGCAGCGGAACAATGCTCGTGCAGGCTATGCACACAAAAAGGCAGAATATATAATGCCGTCGGAGCCAAGAATATCCTAAACACAACAACAATAATAATAATCGCCACGACAATTCCTATCAACAAAAAGAGCCTAAGTCGTTTGTGTCTCAATACATCAAACTAGGCTGCAAAAAGGCTTGTGTAATAATAAATGGGTATGCATAAAGAGTAATTGGTTTAATATACTTAATGTCTACTGTGACTGATAAAGTCTAGCTAGAGTCAATGATACGAGATACTGGTGCGCATGGCATGCCGCATAGCCTAGTGCAAATCTCAAGTCTGTGCGTCAAATATTACGTTATAATGAAGGGTAGCTCTCTTGAGAAACCTTAATACCGAAGTATTAAGCGTTCTCCTGGCGTACCTCAAAGACAAACAATCGAGACTAGAACAGTGCAGAATGGTATAGGCAAAAAACCCTCATTCGTGCATGCTCTACTCTCAATGGCACACAGACTAGAATTTACTCAATCAACTCCAGTTCTCAGGTATGTCGTGCCGCTTTTAACTGAAGCCAGCACTCATAGGAAACAATACCTATAATATCAGACTCCTAGTCTAGCATTATCTAATCCAGCAGAACACTAATAACTAAAGGAAGCAGTACTAAACAATATAAATGCCAACCAATGCGTCGTGATCCACTTATCTTAACAACTAACATACATAGGCTATATCAGACCTTAACACACAATACAACTGGCCAGCATGAAGCTGATTTTGCAGAGTTAACCAGAGGGGGTATAATATTAATAAAAGGTGGTGAAGGATATGGAAAATGAGAGAGATAGGCAGAGGAAAAGATTCTCAGGTACGGAGCGGGGACAGATAGCAAGGGAAAAAAGATGGGTGTGTTCTAGAAACCAGATCTGAGGGAGAGAGTGGCGAGGAACTGTATATATACTCGCACTAGCTCGAGCCGCGTGGGAAAACAGCGGTTACAAGTCATCTAACCACTAGCAAAGCTTACAGCATGGTAAGGGCCTCTCTCCACCAACCCCCGCGAGGCAGCCAGCCGTGACGTCATCGAGCGGGACAAAAACACTGCGCGCCCCCTCTCACTCTGTTCTACTCCCTCTCTCTCTCCCAGATCCTATCATTACTAGTTAATGATAAAATATATACTTTACAATTAAATATATAAAGCCTTGACATGGGCGAAAACAAAGAGCCTTTCTGGACTGCCCATGACACGAGCTTTCATATGAAATAAAGCACACTCTAATACATAAACTGTAGCCCCATCCACTGCCCTGGCGATCCTAGCGAGTCACTGTAGGACAAGCCATGCGGTTCTAACGGAGTGGTTAACGTCACACTTGTAAAGTGGAACACATTCTATATATCTTTCCTTTCGCAGAAATCTCCACCCTAGGACATTTCAATGTTCACCACCGCCAATGGCTCTCTTCTCTTTCCACTAACCAACCTGGTAAAAAAGCCTACACCTTTTCGATTCTAAATGACCTAGAGCAGTTAATCAAGCAACCCACCCTTATCCCGGATCACTTCGGAGTTTGGCCCAACATTCTTGATATATTTCGAACTTAAAACCCTTCTGCTTATATTGTATATTTGTTCTTTCCTTTGGGCTCCTCCGACCATAAACTTATCTCTGTCACCTGTCCTATCTCTCCGGTATGGCCACCCTATCCTCCGAGCCAGCTGTTTTTGTGGCACTTTGTGGCTGTCAACTGGGAGGCTGTTCAGCAGTACTTCTTTGATTTTCTATGGAATGAATTTTGCTTCCGTGACCGGGGACCCTCGGAGAGTGCTGAACATATTACTGAGGTAATCCTCTCGGGCATCCATGTGTACATTACATTTTCTTTCTCTCAGTCTAATGCAAATAAATCTTGGTTTACTCACCCTTGCTCTACTGTGGTCTGCAATAAGGAGGAAGCATTCAAACGGTACCGTCGCCTTCAAAATAAAGAACATAAGAACATAAGAAAATGGGAGTCTGCAGAAAGCCGATTGGCAGATCCCTGTCCCACACAACCCCAATTACAAAGCCCAATTATAGGCTCAACACTCTAATACCCTGAGGATCATCTTACCAAAACGGTTAGCGATTAACGCAGGATAACGGGGGTCTGCAGAGCGCTGATTGGCCCAACCCAGCTGATCCCCCTTCACACCCAACCCTTCTCGTCAATATGCTTATCCAATTTTATCTTAAAGCTCCCTACCGTTTTTGATCCCACTATAGCACTTGGTAGTCCATTTCACCCATCTACAACTCTGTTACCAAACCAATATTTGCCTATATCTTTTCTGAAACGAAATTTATCTAATTTGAAACCATTGGTACGAGTTCTTTTCGCTATCACTGAGCTTTAGTACATTTGTCATGTCCCCTTTGTTAATCCCACTAAAGAATCTCGTGCTTCCTATGTTTCAGCCCGGAATCAAGCCACCAAACTCACCAAACATTCCTTCATCAATAATAAATGTACTGAACTATCCAACTCTAACTCTTCCCAAACCTTCTGGCATCTAGCCAAAAACCTCTCCAATAATGTTTTGTCTGTGTCTTTCCCTCCTTTTTTCCACTCTGACTGCAATACCGTCTCTTCTTCCTTTGACAAAGCTGAACTCTTCGCTAATACTTTCGCTAAAAACTACACTTTAGATGATTCTGGTGCTATTCCTCTCTCTCTCCACCCCCCTCCCCTCTCTCTTACTTATGCCTATCATAATTTCTTCCAAGGATGTATTTTCCACCCTATCTTCGCTTAATACTACGAAGGCATATAGACCGGACAATGTTCCTCCTTTTGTACTAAAAAACTGTGCTTCCGTGCTGATTCCCTGCCTAGGCAAACTCTTCCGCCTCTGTCTCTCCTCTAACGTCTTCCCTTCTTAATTAAATTTTGCCCTTGTTCAACCTGTCCCGAAGAAGGGTGACCACTCTCGACCCTCCAACTATCGTCCAATTGCTCTCATTTCTTGTATCTCTAAAGTTTTTGAAACTATTCTAACCTCAAAATGTCTTTAGCATTTAACTTCCCATAACCTGCTCTTAGTCCGCCAATATGGCTTCCTTAAAGGCCACTCTACTGGTGATCTTCTGTTTTATCTTACTAACGCTTGGTCATCCTCCATTCGAGACTTCGGTGAGTCTTTTTCTGTTGCGCTTGACATATCGAAGGCCTTCGATAGAGTCTGGTACAAATCCTTTACTTCCAAGCTACCCTCCTTCGATTTCTATCCTTCCATCTGTGCCTTTGTCTCTAATTTCCTTTCCGGCCGTTCCATAGTTGCGGTTGTGGATGGCCACTGTTCACTTCCTCAACCGTTTAACTCCAGTGTTTCTCAGGGTTCTGTCCTATCTCCAATTCTCTTCCTATTATTCATTATCGACCTTCTCAACTGCAACTCCAGCCTCATTCCCTTATATGCTGATGACTCTACATTACATTATTCGACTAGACTTCCTCAACATTATTTACAGTAGGAACTCCAAAATTCACGTAAGGAGGCCATAAAGCATCTATCTTCTGATCTTTTTACTATCTCCAATTGGGGCAGAGAAAACCTGGTCACTTTCAATGCTTCCAAAACTCAATTTCTCCATCTGTATACTCGTTGCCCCCTTCCAGAAAACTATGGCCTACTTATCAACAATATACAAATTAACCCTTCATCTTCTCTTAACATTCTTGGTGTCTCTTTTTCTTCAGATCTCTCTTGGAAAGATCACATTACCACTCTTGCTAAAACAGCGTCCAAGAAGCTGGGTGTGCTCAATCGTCTCCGGTGGTTTTGTACAATATTTCTTCTATTCAACAGCTGAACTCTGGAACTCTCTCCCAGAATCAGTATTTCCCTCTTCCTATGACTTCGTTTTTTCAAACTCCGTGTGCCCAGGCATCATGGCTCGAACGTCCCTTGATTTTGGCCCTGTCACTCTTTCAACTCTGGGTGAGGCACTTGCTACAGGCAGTTCTGCGTCTCCCTCTCTCACATAGAATAACAAAACAAAAAACAGTTTCTAATTAGAATTACTTGATTGTTCATCTCTGGAAGTATCTGACAAAACTCGTGGGACACCCTGTATATCAGAGTAGAGTTTTGGTGAAACTAGTCTTCATTATATTATCACAAGTTCACATTTTCTTTATATTTCTTGACTATAATTTATAAATCAAGTTAATCATCGAAGAATATTTACTACTTGGAAAATCACTATACCAAAGGTGTGCGCTAGCGGGTGATGGAATATTTTTGCAATTAATTATCGACTTGAATTGTCTATATTAGGTCGAAGCCAGAATGCTCGTTCGTAATATTAAGAACATTTACTAGGGAAACACAAGGATAGGAATGTGTGTTTTGTTTTCCCGGAAGTGGAAAAATATACGAAAACAAAAAGCGACCATAACAATTAGAGACTCCTTACGTATTATTTTACGTTAATGATTTCCCTGGTCTTGGAAAGGGACTCTGTGACATTTCTCTCAAGTGGCGTACTGGGATTTTTGTTCTACACTTGTCTTTCTTGCGTTTCTGATTAGGCCTGGACTTCTTCTTGCTAGAACTTGCCGTTTTCTGCGGTTGCTCTGCTTGTAGGCTAGGTCTCAGACCCCTAGCAGTGCATGGTTTCGTACCACATGCGAAAGAAAGGGTAGAGGTGAGTCTCGGCTGCTGTTGATCTAGTCTATAACCTAGAGAGTGAGCATCGAGCCTCACTAATACACTATCTTGCACGAATGTTGGTTTGGAACACAGTGGGTCTTCGTTGGACAGTTGGACTAGACTTACTAAAATTGAATTTAGCAGGCTGACTAGAGCAGTTTTAACTTTCAGTCTTCAGAGATGAAGGGCTAGTCTCGAATGTAGTAAGATTACAACCACACTTGGTGCTAGAAGTCTTTAGACCTGGTGCCTAGTATTGAACCTAGAATTCACAGTCTGATACCTAGCATTGTTCTGGTCTTCAGACCTGGAGGTGCTAGTATGGAACCTGGCAGGCTTATTTTTGCCAGGTTGAGTGCCGACATAGTCTGTCTTAGTTCTGTGTATGCAGGTATGTATCCTGTGCGATCTAGAAGGGCATACTCCGATGTTGTTGTTTAGGCCGCTTCCAATAGCATGACTGTGAGGTATAGCCGCTGGGGGATATCTGTGCGTGTGAATGGCGCGCAGGTACTCTGTCTACTTGCTGTTTACGTCCTTTTGGAGTGGTACTGGTGGTGGTCTGTACAGTTGCAATTCGCATCGTGAGCATAGCAAAAAAAAAAAAAATCTATGTGACTATGTTTCTCTCTCTCTCAGACATACACACACAGACTTTATTGATTGTGAACACCGTGTCGCACAGATAACAGTATTGTACACATGCAATCACATACATGTAAATATTTCCCCTTCACACACAATCAGGTTGTAGCAACAACAAAATGTTTCACCAAGGGCCTCCATAGTAACGCCGCTGTCACACGAGCGCTTTTTCCGTCAATATTCCATGAGCAAGTTTGTTCTCGTATTATTTCGGGACTTTTTCGCACTGGTATCGGTAACTAGACAGAAGGTAGTTTATGTTAGCCGGCTGTATTCTGATAAAGTGTAATTTGTTAAGCTTCCAGACCGTAATTGCCCGTAAAAATTGCTCGAAAAAGGGCTCTTGTGACTCCGGCTTAACGAGCACTAACCTGATACAAGCGAGAAAAATTACATTACTGAAGTCAATGAAATCGCAAATATTAGATTTTTAATATATGAAACGTTAATTTCAATCAAATTTGTTATGCCCTGTTTTTCTACAGGTTTAACTTGGGTAATGTGAGTTCTAAATGACTGGGTATATAAGGCTGCATGCACAATACAAGATATGAGGAATAGAGAACACAAAGAAACACATGGTAGCAAGTTACATGATCACGTTTATTTATATACCACTGCATAATACTCGTGCAAGACAATATAATAGAATCGAACAACACTAGCAAAAGTGGATCTGGATGGAGCCTAGTCTCCCACTTCCAACGTTCAGGTATTAATCTTCTGATCACTGGCTTAATTAGCAAGTTTTATCTTCTGAAAGACCTCAATATATTCATGTAATTCAATTTCACTGATTTGATCTCTTACTGGCTGGTCGCGTGCCCAAGTAGCAGCTCACAGTTAGGATTAGACACGCGTATATTGTAGAACACGGAAATCTCTAGTAACCTCATGGGGGTACTGATCTAAGTTTTATATTCTTATGGCAGAAATACGTAGAATACAAATCAGTGGGCGAACGTTAGATATCACTAGAGTTTTAATATCTGAATAAGGTAATTACGGGAGTCAATGTCGCCTGTTAATTAATGAGCACTGATCGCTTAATACGTCCCAAATGGAATGGTTAAATATGAGTTACACTGGGCAAGGTTTTAGCCACTTTATAGAAAGTTAATAAGGGAGTGTCAAACTAGTTCTATAACACTTAGTACTAGCAACATGAATCTTGAATAGTATTTGTAGATCTGGTCCTAGTTATCTTGCTTCCGGTGATGTTGGGGGCTAACGACTGGTTCCGCGGCCGTCCAGGGGGCCCATATGTGTGAAGTTCTCAAATACGTGGGCAGGTCCTTCTATCCAAATCTGCCACGGAGTCTGCCGGCTCTGGAATCTTTCAACTCCGGAACAACACAAGGTGACAAGGGCAGAGCTAGAGGTTAACTGCAGGGTAGTGACCACTGGTTGGTGTCTAGCTTTCAACTGATTTGACTGGGGGCGGGAGCTAGATTTATAGGCTCGGTTCTGGACCCTGTAGACAGTAGGGATCTCGAGTCTTATGGACTTATTTGAGCTCTCAATAGATATGGGGACTAGGTAAGATGGTATTTACTGTTGTGGCACATGGCTATAGGAAGCCTTTATATTTTCATATAACTGAGCCTTAGTAAGAGGTACTATTTTGGCTATACTGGAAGTATTTAGGGGAGAGAGACTGGATCTACTTTGCGAGGAGGATGGGGACAGCTGTGATAGGAGCGTCTCTCTTAGATTGTTCAATCTTCATTCTATGGTATAGCGGAGGTGCTAATTTAGTGATCAGAGTATGCAAGAAAGGTAAATGGTTTATTGTGAGTTAATAGAGGTTAGTAAAGGTGTTAGTCATGCATGGTTAGTTCATTGATAGGAAGAATTCCTGTGCTACCTGGCAATGACTCAGAAGTCAAAACAGGGGCCAGGTATACCTCCGCGGGGGTGGGGGTCTCCCTCCTCGGGTGGGCAAAAAGGGAGAGCTGGGTGCCCTCTCTCTGTGATAGTCGTCCGGCGGCTGTGGCTAGGGGCTTGCCATATCACCAGTGTTAGTAATAACCCTCTGTGTAGGAGACAGATGTGGGTGTCCTTAATACCAAAACCGAAGGTGCCTTGGGTAGCTGGTTTTACTCGGCTGGTTGTTAATTGTAGGGTTTGCTGGATGTGGTGGAGACTGGGTTGCTAACTCTGCCACATTTATCTGGAAGTATGGCAATAGAAGTTAGTTACTGGCGAGGCGGCTAGCCTCGCACCGACGACCATTGGGTGCAGGGTTGTGAATGGGTTGTAAGAGAATAGATGGCATGCAAGGGGCTAGTAAAGTTCTAATGTTATTCTGGCCTACTAAGTGAAGGTAGGCTGGATAGGAGTATATATATAAAAGGTTGGAGAGCGTTAGCAATGGGCAATTCAAGGATCTTCAAGAGGTATGAGAGAGAGGCTAGGTCGGACAAGAGTAGAGAAGCGCGGGGTCTTATAATGAGAAGGGAGGAGTGCAGGGGGGCTATAGGGGAATTTGACCCTAAGGTCTCTGGGTGTGGGGGTGGCATTAGGCTGCAGTTGATATGGAAGTTTGAAAAGGCAGTAGAATACGTTAGCCAAATGCTACCGGGGAATGCAACTATGTGAGTCTGGAAAAGATAGAGTTATGTGATCAGTCCGAGGGGTTATGGATACTATTAGTTGGCCCTGGGAACTGCATTTTCTATGAAATATATATATACCAACAACAGCGGCAGTTCGTAAGGGTACTTAGTTATTGTTTCGGGGTACTTATGACAGATACTGGTAACAAGGTTATCTTATACAATCTCTGGTTGGGGTAAGAGGTGTATGACATGAAGTAAATTGGCGTAGTGTGGACTGTGGATACGAAGGAGGCAAGGGGAAGATGTATGACAATTGTGGAAAAGTAAATGGAAAAAGGTGAACACAATGGCGGATAAAAAATACTTAACCTAAGGATTGAATACATAGATTTATGGGGCGATGGGTCTTCAGAAGCTTAGTCTGACAAGACAAGATGTTAGGGAATGTTAATATTAATACTTAAACTAAGGATTGCATACATCGATGAACGACGACATTATAGTCGTCGTCCTAATAAGGTGATGAAACCTGGTTGATCTGTACTTGGCACAATACGACACAAGGACAGTGCCGCTATGTCGTATCCATACTGGTGGCAGTTAATATTATAGAGACACTTAGTTACTAGAGGAACAATGCAAGGGGCGACTGAGCACGGGTTACATATATCTATACTCGTCATGGGAAATGATATACAAGGTCTAGGGACAGGCGTGGGTGTTTTAACTTCTAAGATATATAACATCTACTTCTCGGATGTAAGAACATACATAGATATAATTATGGCTGTCTGATGTGTTGGCATTGGCTCAACGTCGGGACAGGGCATGGGTGTTTTTAACACCTTACGAGCGGCCTATGCGGTTTATTTATATGTACCGCCCAGCGGGGTGTTTTTAGCCAAAATAGGGCTGTTTACGTGATCATTTTCATGCCTAAATAAGACCCAGAACGTAAAACAAGTATCTATCCCTGAAAGGGCATGAACAGAGCTTTCGAATGACACCATAACGATCCTTGTACGATGGATAGTTTTCTTGCAATAACCGTGCAACGCGAGTGCAAAAAGCATGTAATTCGGTACTTTCCCCATTCAATTCAGTATGTAGCGATTGAGAGAGGGAGGAGGGAGCTGAGATTCGTGTCAGTAGGTTCGCCGCGGTGGTCTGGAGCAGTCATACGCTCGCTAGTCTCCTGCCACCACTTGTCTCTCTCTCTCAGCAACATTACGTGCTGAAATTGCCACTCGACCTATGTCGAGCGCCGCCAGATGGTCCAGATTTATTAAATACGACTTAAGTGGTGAGCCGCTAATAAAGGGTTAATATGAATGTATATTCCTGTTCACCTCGAGTGGAGGACACGAGGGGGTAGTGTACATGAGGTGTGGAAAAATGGTCAGTTTAGAAGGGGTATCTAGGTGAGGCCTGGAGCTGCTTAGCCCTGCGGGCTTGGGCTGTCTGAATTGGCAGGCTCGGTCAGCTGGTCCTTTCGTTCTGTGGACCTTTCCTTTGGGTGTTTCTGTGTGGTGTGCGTTCGTGGTTTCTGTGGTGGTCTTCTCGTTCTGGGGCATTTTAAAATTAGTTACGGCTTAAAGTACCACTACTTGCGTGGCAAAGTTCTCCATATTATTATCAACTCTGCGTAAGCAGAGTTTGGTATCCCCCCCCCCCCCCCTGTATAGTGGGTACCACACGAAAAAAAAATCTGTCGTCGTCGTCGTCGTCGTCGTCCGTCTGTCTGTCTCGGAACTCCTCCTAGACTGTTGGACAGATTTTCACCAAATTTCACACGAACATTTGTTGCGTGAATGCAAACGTCAGTCAAAACAGATTTTTTGAATTTATGCAATAGTTATGATTTTAGGGCCAAAATGTGGTTTTACCCCACCCCCCCTCATGGACCCCCCCCCCCTCTCCTCCCAGACCCCCCCCCCCAGCAATGATGGCGTTCTGGGGGCGAAAACATCTCGCTACGCATTTGCTAGGTTAAGTTAGTTTAGTTGGCATTAGAAGTGATGGTAGTAATAGTGAGATTGATGGTGATAGTAGTGATGATGGTGATAATAGTTGTTGTTGTTGTTGTTCCCCAAGCTGCCTGGTCGAACAGCTCCAAGGCCCCGAGCAAGGCCAAGGCCATAACTGAGCACCCCCACAGAACCCTCCCTGCCGACCACAATAAAGCCTGGGTGACCGAAGCCACTCCATGGCGGGGAACTGAGGAGGGTGCGGAAACGCCCGAGATACCAAAGCCTCACCCAGGGCCCTGTGCCCCTCAGCAATTATGAAGAGAAAGTTGAGGGGCAAAGGAAAATGTGACGCTTTGGCTTCCAATCTTGGTAGATTGGGAGGTCAATCCACGGAAGAGACGCCGTCACTTGAGATCTAGAAAATATATAAGTAAAAGGAACAGTCAGAGTAAGCTATGGGTATGGCAGAGATCGCTCAGTTCTCACTCTGATAGACCAGCCCTACACCACATTACTAGAACCCAATCCTCTCAGCATCAGCTAGGAAAGGCCCTAGAAAGCCGCCTTTGGCGGGGGGATAGCTCCCCTATTTCAACCCCTTTCGGGGTTGGGCACCCGCACTGGTGATAATAGTAGTGATGATGGTTGTAGTTGTATTGATGATGTTGACAGTAGTGATGATGATGACAGTAGTAGATATGATGGTGACAGTAGTAGATATGATGGTGACAGTACTAGTAGTAGTGATGATGGTCATAATAGTAGTGATGATGGTGACAAGTAATGATAGTTGTAGTGATAATAATGACAGTAGTGATGATGGAAGTGACGTTGGTGTGAGTCATAGTGATTATGGTGAGTAGTATTGATGATGGTGAAGGTTGTAGTGATGATGACAATAGTTGTGATGATGATCATAGTAATGGTGATGATGGCAGTAGTAGTGATGATGGTGACAGTAGGATACATGATGGTAATACTTGTGACAGTAGTAATGATGATGGTTATAGTAGTAGTGATGATGTTACCAGTAGTAATGATGAGTGTAAGATGGTGGTGATAATAGTAGTAATGCTGGTTGATAGTTTTAGTATCAATGCTAGTAGTGATTAAGATGGTTGTGACAATGGTGACAGTAGTAGTGATGATGGTGAAAGTAGTAGTGATGATTGATATGTAGTAGTGATGATGATCATAGTAATGGTGATGATGACAGTAGTCGTGATGATTGTGGCGGTTGTAGTTATGAAGGAAGTAGTAGTGATGATGGTAACCCATCGCAGAATTGGGTATGCCGTTTTGAGTTTGGGCAAAACGGCACTTCTACCTTTTTATTATTATTATTATTTTTATTATTATTATTATTGATGACCGTTAATATCTAGCAGTACAGTAACACATCTCAAATACCAGAATTATACACGCAAATAATGTACGTAAATGGTTATATTATTGCAAATATAATTGATCCTTAGCATAATCATAAATGTAAATGTACGGGTATCTGAATAACGTGCTTAAGATACCAGTATTTCAATTTATGGTGATTTTAACCTTTTCAGAATATTTATCTGTACGGCGAAACCATTGCTAAAATGTATCAAAACTAGATTAACAAAAGCTTATATTTGTGGTGTTTAAATATACCAGTATTTACATATGTTGAGATATATTAACTGTTTCCCGTAGGACATATTTATCTGTTACACGAAACAACTATATAAAAAAGTAAAAAAACTATATAAATAAAAATAAGTAATAACAGACAGATATATATAATAGTAGTACGAAGATATTATATACGAGTAATACAGTGAGCCTAATAACCCAATAGAGAGAATAAAGAAGAGAGAGAGAAGAGAGAAGAAGGATAATACACTCCGCCTCTTCTCGCTCATCAGTATCTACCTCTACGTAATATATCTAGGATCTCTCCTCTCTCTCTCTCTCTCTCTCTCTCTCTCTCTCTCTCTCTTATCTTACCTCCCTTATCTCTCTCTCTCTCTCTCTCTCTCTCTCTCTCTCTCTCTCTCTCTCTCTCTCTCTCTCTCTCTCTCTCTCTCTCTCTCTCTCTATCTCTCTCTCTCTCTCTCTTTAAATATATATATTATATAATATATATATATTATACTGTTATATATAACAGTTATCCTTAACAACAATATTTTATACCGGTATATATACTATTCAATATATATATATATATATATATATATATATATATACTGATATATATATATATACATACGGCAGAAACCTATATTCCATAAAATTTTCGAAAATTGTTGGAAAATGTGTGCTATGGTTTCCCTAGCGGAGGCATTTCCTGCCATCAATAAATTAGCGTCTGTTTACACCGTGAAGCCACATACGTACACCTTACCGGCCAATCGGTGCCATAGTGTTAATGAGAGAGAGAGAGAGAACAGAGAGAGAGAGGAGAGAGAGAGAGAGGAAGACGAAGTGGATGAAAAACGAGCTAAGAGAAGTATGATTTAGGGGATGTATTAGAAGAGAGAGCGAATGTCTAAGTGTAGGAAGCTATAGAGGAAAGGAATAATGGAGAGAAAAGAGAAAGAGAGTACATAGTACTCTTTTTTATTTTCTTATTTTTTGTTCTATTAGTGAGTACAGGCCAAGCCTGTAATGATCCTAGAGTTGAAAGAGTGACAGAGCAGTCAAAGGTTCGAGGCTGCTTGGAAACACGGATTTTGAAGCAATTTAAGTCATAATAAGACTATTCTGGAGAGAGTTCCAGATCAGCAGTTGAATAGAAAAAAAGACTGAGAATAGCATTTCACTCTTGTTAGAGAGTTGCACAGAGTATGGAGTTTGCAAGATACTACATACCCTACGTATTAGGAGTGTTATACACTGGGAAAGCTCTGAAGACACTGATTAGTGTAGCGATAGAATTGTGACGCCTCCCGGCGTTAGCAGAATGGTTGCGTGGGGCATTGCAGCTCGCTAGCGCTCGCCAGGATGGGGGGATGGGCTACAGTTGTCCTAGAATGATCTGCTTTATTTAGTGTCGTGTTGCCACAGACAGTCTAGAAATGGTCTTTGTTTTGGTCTGTGACCGCGCCTTATATTTTATATTCGCTATAATATAAATGTTGCTTGTGTGGGAGGCGAGCGAGAGAGGGTGAGGGGGTACACCTGGCAGCGGGTGAGCTATCACGCGGCTCGCTTGGGCGCTGACGGCGTTGGCGGCCGGGTGGTCAACTAGTCCCTTCTCATCGCGGCCTCGTGTTTTTTTTACCAGCTCAGAGCTGGCCTGACACGCGTATCGTCTACATCCTTTGCAATTCTGTCCCCCATACTCGCCACTTTGCATACTATTTCTCTCTCTCGACTTCTCCTTTCTCATTCTCTAATCTTTATTAAACTCAACATCCCTTCTGGTTTCAGCATAGACGTTCACCGTCGGCCAGTCGTATTGTACGCGAAGCTCTCAGATATTTCTATGTATTAGGCTTTAATGAGGTTTGGAGAGACGGACTTTTCCGTGTGTGTCCTCTCTCGGGAAGGTTGTAGACCGGTATATGTCTCCCTGGCAGGGTGTTGAGTGATTCTGCTTAGTTATTTAAAGCTAGACTCGGGGTAAGGTTACTGTGTCGTTGTCTCCGATGTGTGCAGTGTTAGCTAAGCCCTGCACGACATCGACAGGTACTGTGGGAGCCTAGGTTGTCTTCGGGTGGGTTTACTTTGCGAGCACAGCACTGTGGTGTGAGAGGGCCATAGCCTATCCCTCACAACATAGTGCTGCCTCTTTGTGTTGACTTCTGAGGGATCGCCAGGATAGAACTAGGTACTAGAGACCTAGATTTATCAAAGAGCATCCCCGTCATATAACGTAATCTTCATTATACCACCTTCGGACAACGTTAGGCTACGAGCCGCATGCTCGCCCATTGTTGCCCTGCCTTGATACCCCAGCTAGACTTTATTAACTGAGCAGACACTGGTTAGAGATAAGCCCCCATTATTATATGTATGCACATTATTATTCACTGCACTTTTGAGCCGAGGTTGTTGTTGAGTTGCACAACCCTAGTAGGCTGTTGCGTTGTGTCACGAAGCATTTCTTTAGTTGTCGAGCATTACTACCTTTGCGCAGTCTTTATTATTCGCCTGCCTATTATCTATATGTCCTAGCATTTATTGTGACCCGTATTCTGCATTATAATTGTTCAAGATTCTTTACGAACATCTTCCCAGCATCAGACTTATTTCAGAAGTTTCCAGTTGATGTTGCAGGACTAGCATTGCACTTTCTTTAATACAGGAGTGCCAGTTATTTGAGTATCTACCGTAACGCTAATTAATCACGTTACTATCTTTTCTTTGTGTAACCTAATCGAGTAATCTTTTACTGTTTGAGAATAGGCTGTTTCATCGAGCGTCAGCCTAGTGTGTGTGCACCAGTTACCGAGTCATAGGATACCTCGTTGTCCAGGCACGACTCAGGGCGGTAATGGTGTTTTGTTTTCCAGTGTTTAAGGCAGGGGTTGGATCTAGTGTTACCGTTGTTGCATTTTGCCATTATCTAGTCCAATGTTGAAGAGCCCTGTGTCTTTGAGAACCTGGATCGTAACAAATGGCGACCTAGCTCAGGATCTTGTGAACTAAGAGATAATTGCAGGATTGTTGTGGTCATTTGTTTATTGAGGAATATAGTGGGCACGTTAATTTTTTTTTTGGCAAAGTAGTATAGCACTTGAGAGTCTTCAGACATTTTTGGCAAGTGAATAGTGCTACATAAGAGTTTGGGGTACTTCTTTTCTGAATATTGTGGTGAGAAATTTTTGTGAGCATCATGTCTTATACCGGGTCAGAGGAGAATGGAGACACAGTACGTAATGTCGAAACTGAGGAACAGCAGCATGATGAAAGGGTTAATCGGGTGAACTGTGAGGAGGATGCTAGGATATTTTTGCAATGGCCTGTTACTGCCGAGCGGTTGGAGGGTATGGATCGGTACGGTCTTCAATGCCTGGCCACAGCTATCGGTCATGCGGTTACTAGCAGCATGACCAAGGATAACCTTGATAACGTGTGTACTGGGCAGGGTGACTGGTGAGCGAGATGGGTTGAGTGCTCAGAGCCCTTCGGCCATGCTTCCCCTACACTCGACTCCCAGCCATCCCAGTAGTTTGCCGACCCCGGGTACGCTTCCGCAGTTAGGTGGTGACTGGCAGGGTGGGTTGCCCCTGGGGGGACCACCGGTAATTTCAAACATTGTAGCACCTTCACCTCCTCAAGGGTTAACTCCCGAATTATTGCTTCAGCTCGAATTAGCTAAGATCCAGCAGCAAATAGAATTAGCCAAGATAGAAGAGAGAAAAACTATCAGTCAGCAGTCTCAGCACATAGAGCTAGCAAAAATCCAAGCTGATTTAGAGTCGACTAGGTACTGTGCCGACATGGACGTAGAGAAGTCGCGAGTAGAGACGGGACAGCGACTTGGGGCTGGTAACTGTGTTCATGAGCAGTCTCTCTCGCACTTATTGAAACTGGTTCCGGTGTTTGATGAGAGTGGTGTAACAGAATTTTTCACACGCTTCGAGAAGAAGTGCCAGGAACACCAGTGGCCTGGGGAGAAGTGGGCAGCCCTTGTTTCCTCTAGACTTGTGGGCAAGGGACTCAGGGCTTATGATGCATTGCCTATAGAGTCGTGTATTATCTATGAGGAACTCAAGGAGGCTGTCCTGAGAGCATACGAACTACAACCAGAGACGTACAGGTTGAAGTTCCGGGGTGTTACCAAGGGTCGGGAGAGCACCTTTTTGGAACATGCCCGGGAGCTGTCCGATGCTTTTGGGAATTGGCTGAGGTCGGAGAAAGCTACTACGTTTGACGACATTAAACAGTTGGTGCTTTTAGAGCAGTTTTTCAAATGCACGGGCGGCGACCTGACGTTAAACCTTAAAGAAAAGCAACCAAAAACTCTACAGGAGGCAGCTGAGATGGCTGACCTCCGGCTATCACTAATTCGTGGGTGCGGGTCTGCCCAGCGTAGTGAGGCAGGTAACAAGGGGCGTGACGCCCCACCCCCCCGAGTTAGTGATATACCTTATGCAAACAAGTACAAGAGCCATGATACCAAGACTGACCACAAGACTAGCACCGTCCCATTTAAGAAGGGGCCGGGCCCTTCCCAGTACCAAGGGAAGCCCAAAGGGGAGTTGGAGTGTTATCATTGTCATAAAAAGGGGCACTTTGCAAGAGTCTGTCCTAGCAAACCACCTACAGCAGCTGTGTCTTTGGCCTGCAACATTGGTGTGTCTCCGAAGTCATCTGAGTTTGCCCGGGGCAGTTCGTCAGAGGCTGAGGCACAGCCAATGCAGAAGCACCTGGGAGGCTCGAACCCTGCTCAGGATGTTTTTTGCGACCATAGAGGGCGGGGTTGCGTGATGTGGGCGGGGCGCAAGCATGGAGTAGAGGTCTTGCGTGATACAGGTGCTTCCCAGACTCTGATGAAAAACTTGACTGGCTACCCTATAAACGCGGCTCGGGTGGTAGTGGTGCAGGGTATTAATGCAACTCGGTCATACCCGCTGGTGCGGTTGGAGTTGGAGGTGGATGGTGTGGCACGTGAATTGGATGTCGGGATTGTGGAGAAACTGCCAGTGGAGGGCGTCGACCTTCTTCTCGGCAACGACTTTGCAATGCCCGCTTCTGAGGTTCTACCCTTAGTCGTTGCCGAGAGGCCGGCCGACGTGAGTAGGGAAGAGCAAGAGTGGGTCGAGCGGTGCCAGACACAACCCATGGCGTGTGTTGTCACCCGAGCTCGGGCAGCTAAAGTGTCACAGCCTAGTCCTCCGTCTTCAGACCAGCGGAGGAACGATCAACAGGAGGAGGCTAAAGCTGGAGTTGGTTTTAAGAGTTTTGACTCGGCGGCTCTCCTGGGTGATTCAGTATTAGCACCATTACTTAATTCTGGAGTAGCCCCTGGGCCTGTCATCGAGAGTGACGAGGCTGGGCATGACGAGTCTCCACGACAGCAACGTTATGTACATCGAGAGAGACAGAGGGAGCAGCCCAGTATCGGGGAAGGTCATGCATTGCTCCGGGAGCAGTTAGATCGCTTGGCACCCTCAGATATACGTCGGTTGCAACTAGAGGACCCTGAGCTCCAAACGTGTGCTAATGGAGCTGTAGAGCTCGACGAGGACGGCGATGCACAGCCAGGAGATTTTTTTTATTTAGAAGGCATCCTCTATAGGCGTTTTCAAGACCCTAAACGTAGTTGGCAAGAGGGGTCCGGAGTAGTGGACCAGTTGGTGGTGCCACGGGAGTGCAGGGATAGCCTACTGAGGTTGGCGCATGACATACCACTGGCAGGACATCTAGGGGTGAGAAAAACGGTGGCGGCTTTAGAAAAATTGTTTTGGTGGCCGGGGTTGAAGGGGCAGGTGGTAACCTGGATAGCAAGGTGTCATACGTGCCAGAGGGTTGGAAAACCTAACCAAACAATTCCGAGAGCCCCGTTGCACCCCATTCCTGTCAGTGGACCGCCCTTCAGTAAGGTCATCATTGATATGGTCGGACCCCTACCCCCTACTAGTGCCGGTAATAAATTTCTATTAACTATCATGGATGTGGCCACTCGTTATCCTGATGCATATCCAATGAGAAATGGCACGGCGAAAACTGTTGTCCGGAACCTGCTCTTGTATTGCTCGCGGTATGGTTACCCGCAAGAGGTGCAATCGGACCAAGGTTCTAATTTTACATCTAATCTGTTCAAACAAACTATGATTCAGCATGGCATCAGCACTGTCGTCTCTTCTGCGTATCACCCGGAGAGTCAAGGGGTGTTGGAGAGGTGGCACGCCACGCTGAAAAGCATGCTTCGATGTTATTGCGCAGAGAACGGAAAGGATTGGGACCTTGGTCTGCCGTATGTTTTGTTCGCGGCAAGAGAAGTACCTGGAGAGAGTCTCGGTTTCAGTCCGAATGAGCTTGTTTTCGGGCATCAGGTGAGGGGCCCTCTCCACATGGTGAAGGAGATTTGGGAGGGTACCGCTAAGCCATGTTCTATGTTGAGATATCCCCTCGAGAGCAGAGAGAGAATGCTTAGAAGTCTGGAGCTGGCCGGGCGTAATTTGGTGAGTTCGCAGGCCCGTATGAAGGACAGGTACGATACTAAGGCGAAACTCCGGGAGTTTCAGGTAGGTCAAGAGGTGTTGGTCCTGTTGCCTTTGGCAGGTCATCCTCTGGCTGCCAAGTACGCTGGGCCTTATCGGGTGGTGTCAAAGATCTCCGATCTAGATTACCTCGTTGCCACTCCAGACCGGAAGAAGCGTAACCAACTATGCCACATTAATTTGTTGAAGGAGTATGTGAGGCGCCCACCTGAGTCACTAGCTGTCCCTGTGTTGACCTGCTGCGGTCATGGTGGAGAAGGAGAGGGGGGCAGCAATGATCAGGTGGATGATAACTGGGATTGTCATGTCTCGGCTGATCAGTGGGCGGGGAATTCGAGCCAATGTGCGCATGATGCTCTGGCGCACCTGCCGGAGGAACAGCAGGTGGCAGTGCAGCGCCTGTTCGATTCATACCCCACTGTATTTGCCGAGCACCCAGGCCTCACTACTCAAGCGGTGCATGACGTCGATGTAGGAGAGCACCCCCCCTTCAAGTCGATACCTTATCGGGTGCCACCCATTAAACTCCCAGCGCTCAGGGATGAGCTGGAGTATATGCTGGCGAGAGGCTTGATCGAGAAGGGGGCAGTACGGTGGACTTCTCCTGTCACTCTGCAGCCCAAACCTGATGGAAAAGTTCGGTTCTGCATTGACTTTAGGCGGTTGAACGGGTTGACCCCCACCAATGCATATCCTCTTCCCCGGGTGGATGACAGTGTGGATAAGATCGGGAAAGCAAGGTACTTGACCAAGGTAGACCTCGTCAAAGGCTACTGGCAAGTACCACTGTCTGAGCGGGCTAAAGAGGTGTGCGGGTTTGTGGTGGATGGCAGTACTT
The DNA here is from genome assembly GCA_032716605.1 of Paralithodes platypus. Lineage (NCBI taxonomy): Eukaryota > Metazoa > Arthropoda > Malacostraca > Decapoda > Lithodidae > Paralithodes > Paralithodes platypus. The sequence goes on along the minus strand of CM064491.1, from coordinate 27,702,483 downwards.
ACCGTTGCAACGTGATGCCATATGGTCTGAAAAATGCACCGGCCACTTTCCAGAGCTTAATGAACGACATCGTAGCAGACATCCCAAACTGTACTGTCTACCTTGATGACGTGATCATTTATGACAACGATTTCCAAAGTCACTGTGAGCACATAGAAGCCTTATTTAGTCAACTTAGTAAAGCAGGCTTGGTGGTTAATCTGGGCAAGTGTGAC